>CM056593.1:29519858-30152358 GCA_029721435.1 Gymnothorax reevesii | reverse complement strand
ATCGGCCCGTATCCAGACCTAACAGACCATGTACTGAATTGAAACTGCTTGTGATTTTAAGAGTTTGAAAGTCAAACTTTGTACCGGAGATGGTCTGAAGGTTTTTCACTCATCTGTGCTTTAGCGCTGATGGTGTGTGATCGTGAGGAAAGAGTGAAGTGTGTTGTGCAGCGGAGCGTTGAGCAGTGGCTTGAGTCGACTCTTATTCATCCAGTGTCCGAACCGCACATTTATGTACGGTGTAAAGTGTAAAAGTGTTAGTGTAAAGCCTGAGGCCCAGGGAATGGGAGCAGGGCTTGGGGAAGCGTTGCCCGGCTTTGGAGCAGGGCTTGGGGAAGCGTTGCCTGGCTGTGGAGCAGGGCTTGGGGAAGCGTTGCCTGGCTGTGGAGCAGGGCTTGGGGAAGCGTTGCCTGGCTGTGGAGCAGGGCTTGGGGAAGCGTTGCCTGGCTGTGGATGCTGCTCTGAACCATGTCATTCCTGCTGGCCATTTTAATCAAGTGTTAAACGATTGCAGATCAATGAGGAGGACCTGAGCCTGCGGGTGAACGCTGAGTTCCAGAACAGTTACCTGGGGGAGCCACTGGATGTGGAGTTCACCTTCAACAGGTGACCCCCGAACACCAGCCGTGTGCGTTCTGTGTGCTGACTGAACGCCAGTCCTGGAGGGCTGCAGTGTCTGCAGGTTTAACCCCAGTCGCGGAGGGACACAGTGTCTGCAGATTCAGATTAAGTTCTGAATTGGACAACACCATCTCAACATGACCACATTAAAACCTGCAGAAAAGTGTTATTTTACTTGTCAGCAGTATTTGCCCACCTCAAACTATCTCAGTAATATTTATCTGGAAGTTTGACCTGTGACAGCAGACCTGTGTCTGTCCAGTGTCAAAATTTGGGGGGGGAAATTTTTGTGTCCTGTCACTGAAACTCACCAGAATCTCGCAGATACACCAGCCCCTCAGGTCTGGACGCGTTCTTTCCCTTCATGGGAAATTTACTGTCTTTTGATTTGCTCAACCATTTCTTTCCACAATTTGGCGTGGTTCTGTTGTTGGGATTGTGGTGTCTGGAGAGGAACCGGCCTGTTAGTTTTGCTTGAGCTTGATGGGTGATCTTTGAACTTTGATCTCCGGCAGCGTTTCCCTCTGCCGTGCTTAAGTGCCGAATAACAGCCGTGCAGGGAGGGGTATTCTGTGTTCTGCTGGGTTCTGTCCCAGGGATTGTGGGCTATTTTAGGGCCCTGCGAGCTGTTGCAGCATCTCAAACTCTGTTCTGGGGCCTTCACTCTGCGTGAGGATGTGAAAGTGTGTGCAGGTGTGTACCTGCTCTGTGCCCGTGTGTGTGTGTGTGTGTTTATACACGCAGGTAACTGCAGGTGTTTGGTCTCCACAGGTTGACGATGCGCCGGTGTCACTGTGCCCTGGAGCAGGCCAGGCAGTTCGGCGAGAACGGTGAGCTCCTCCTCTCACTTCCTGTTGAAACCCCTGCCTCTTCCTCACTGCCTTCAGCTGGGTCATGTGACCTGGAGAGATATACTGAATGTTATAGGAAAGATGATGAGAAGTGTGATGACCAATATCTGTCATCAGGACTTAAGACCCAACTCATCAAGTGTGTGCTTTTTAGCTGATTTATTAGATCGAAGAATAAAAGGAAAGGGGGAGGAGTCAGTCGTGACCTGATACGTCATGGTCTTTCCCCTCTGCCCAGGAAACCAGAGCCTCAGGTGGGGCGCAGTTGTACCACACCTGTGATGGAGAGAGAACACACCGAGGCCCTCTGCTGGCCTGTAATATTATAGCAGTTACACTCTCATGCAGCCAGTTCGCTCTCAGGTCACGTCCCGATGCTCTGTCATCAGGGTAACTCGACGTTAACAAGCAGGGAAGTGACAGTTGAGAAGCAGACTGCAAATTTTATTTTGCTTTCAACACAAACACTGGCCTGGTGCTCCGGAAGCAATATCAGCACGGCGGTGAAACGGTTCGCAGTAGAGATGTCATGATACCAAAAATTCAGAAGTCTCTGCCAATACCAGTAAAACTACACAATTCTCAATGCAAATTTTAAAAAAAGAAGGATTTTCAAAGATTCCATGGCAACGCAACCGTTTTTGCCTCAAGTCGAGCAACAAAGTCCCACAATCTGACAAATTATCATAAAGAATGTTCTTCTTTTGTTCACATTCACTCCATTCAGAATAAACTCTTTTAGTTCATAGTTCATTCGACCCATGAGGGGTGCGTTCAGTTCTTCAAAAAAAGGAACATGTTCAGACACAGCACTGGATAAGGCATTGCAACGTGTCTGTGAGCCATCCCTAACGTAATGTAACTGTTTCAGCATGACAAATTTAAAAAAGAAAAGGATAATTCGTTATAATGTTTGTATGTTGTCAGTGACGTGCGGTGGAGGTTAGTTTGGTGAGGCAGGAACCTCCCCTTTGCTTGATTAGCAATCAGGCGATTAACTAGTTTAGTAAGACTATTCGGCAGAATGACGGGCAGTTTAAGTTTCCGCGGCGTCATTGCTCAGTACATCGAACCTGAAATGCTCAACAGCAGATTTGCCCGAACTTGCTTCCAGGAAGCCGAAGCAATGTCATCAAAAAATATTAATGCAGTTCGACTTATGCAGAGTTCAATGCTTAATCAATATACAGTGCATTCTCCTTTAAATACGCGCTTTTACACCCAAACAAAAAGCGGGTGTTTATTTTCAGTCTTCTTTCATTATCCGATTAACGATATACAGAATTACCAAGAGACTTTTTCCTAATTTATTATTCCGATTTCCATACTTGCAGTCTCGAATTGCTGCATGTAACGTTACGTGAATGAATCTTTTTGTCATTAACTCCTCTATCAGTATACGGGCTTCCATAAGGCTTGGTCTTAATTGTCAACCAGGAATAGTACATGGGAACAGGTTCACAAAATCCTGTGATAAAAGTTTGGGTCACTGCCTCACCTCACCGCACGTCTCAGTTTTCCTGTAAGCAAATACTCACAAATCTGCAGTTTCGTGAGCATTTCAAGTTCGATGGAGCCTACTGAGTAATAACGCCGCGGAAACTTAAAATGGCCCGTCATTCTGCCGAATAGTCTTACTAAACTAGTTAATCGTCTGTTTACTAATCAAGCAAAGGGGAGGTTCCTCCCTCACCAAACTAACCTCCGACTGCACGTCACTGGGTGGTGTCTTTTCTGTCAGCGAGTCGGGGAGCCGCAGTTTCCATCTTTCACACGGGGTGTGTTGTGACCTTTGAGGTCTACTTCTTCGTGACCTCGTTCTGAATGCCAGTATCAACTGGAACACTGAGGTGTATACTGCCCCCATTAGGTCCGGATTAGTCACAGCACCGAAACGTACCGTGCCTCTGTGCTTCCGGTGCCTCAGAATAATGGGCATCGTTGGTGTTTTTTCATTATAGAATCGAGAGGTATCGCGAGTGTGGGTTCTTGTGACATCCCTGTTCTGTGTGTGTGCGTGCGGGGGTGTGTGTGTGTGTCTGGTCCCCGCAGTGCTGTTTCCCAGCAGGGTCGTGCTGCAGAAGCCCCTGTGGAGCGGGGAGTGGTGTCATGAGGAAGAGGAGGAGGACTCGGGCCCCGAGGAGGAAGAGGTGAGGGCAGGAGAGCTCCTCTCTCTCTCAGGGCGGCCCGACCCCTCCCACGGAGATCTGCTGTCCTGTGGCCCTTCAGATCTGTCCTGCTCAGCCTCGCCCCTTTACCCTGCCGGGGTAAAGCAGTCAGATCTGTCCTGCTCAGCCTCGCCCCTTTACCCTGCCGGGGTAAAGCAGTCAGATCTGTCCTGCTCAGCCTCGCCCCTTTACCCTGCCGGGGTAAAGCAGTCAGATCTGTCCTGCTCAGCCTCGCCCCTTTACCCTGCTTCACCTGATCATTCTCCCCTCCATCCTCTCCAGAAAGACGGCTGTCGCTCTCCCGGAACTCGCAGCGAGAGCATCCTGCGCGCATGCGTGGATATGGTTTCCGTGGCAACACAGACAAGCCCAGGTGATGAGCCAGCCGGTCGAAGACTGCAGCATGTTTGTGTTGGTTTTGTGTGGTGGATTTCACTCCTCGAGGGGTAACATTTAAGGACAGGGATGTCTGGTGTTGGTGTAAACATGGCAGAATCTGGCGCTCCCTGGCGCTTTTGGGGTTGGAATAAACACCTGGATCATCTTGTCAGAAATAAATAGCTTTTTGCCCGTTATTCCTCTGTACCTGATAACACACCTGGGAATGTGTGGGACTGTGGCCTGATTAATTTAAATGACCGAACATGCAGGACACAGGCATCCTCAAAGTCGACCCACGTTGGACCCACCGTCCGACCAATAATGACGCATCTTGAAAGAGTAACGTGAATAGTGCGGTTCTTGTTTTACTGCATTGCTGCAAACAGGAGTTAACTGGTGAAAATGTTGATTTGCACTTATAAAAATGTGTGAAATTCCTGAACACGGCAGTTGAGAGGAGATGTACTGTGTTCTGACCGGATGTCCTCCCTGTCTCTGGATGCGAGTTCGTGTCACTCAGTCCTTGTTTTCTGTTAATTCGTCCTCAGATGCCGTGGTCCCGCGGCGGCCCATCCCGAAATCAGGACAGTACTTCATCCCGGGGCTGAACCCGGCCCAGCGGGAGGCTGTGAAGCGTATCCTGGCCGGGGAGGGTCGGCCCACGCCCTACATCCTGTTCGGACCGCCCGGCACCGGCAAAACCATCACGCTCATCGAGGCCATCCTGCAGGTGTGTGTTCTGACGATACTGACCGGTCAGAGCGATCACCACGTCAGCCGCTCGGAGCGTATTCAACACGGTACCATGTGTCACATGATTATAGCCAATATCCAATCAGATCGACTGTTCTGGAGTGGACAGAACTGTCCTTGCAGCTCTGCGTCCTCCCGATGAGGTCATGTGGGTATTTTTGTAAACGCAGCGCTTTCTGCGCGTCTCAGCCTGCGGCGTCCACACGCAAACTGCGTTTTTGGTCGATGAAAACGGTCCTTTTGGAAAATGCAGTTTCCTCTGATTAAGTTTGGAGTCGTCAGTGTGTGCGCCCTATAGCGGGTTTTTAAGGCTTGTGATTGGGCAACAGCAGGGATCCTCAAATCTTGACCTCTGCCCTCCTCTCTCTCTCTCCCCCGCCCTCAGGTGTACCATCGCATTCCCAGCAGTCGCCTGCTGGTCTGCACCCCCTCTAACAGCGCGGCCGACCTGATCTGCCTGCGTCTGCATCACAGCGGCTTCCTGCACGACGCCAGCCTCGTGCGTGTCAACGCCACCTGCAGGCAGGAGGAGGTAATGCAGGGACTGGCCCAGTTTCTGCTGTGCAGCGAAATGGCCCCTTCCTGGGGTTTATAGTTGTTTTTAAAATAGCAGTGTGTTAAAATGTGCATAAAGTGCAAATATTTTTTTTAAAAGCCTTCAGTTCAATATTTTAAATGTTGTGGAAACATTACACATTCAATTCCTGATCAGAGCGTTACCAAAGCTGACCAAGTTTTTGTTCTTCTAGAAGAAGCAAAGAAAATGAATATTAATCTGTAGACAATTTTCTCTTCAAACTCAAACACAAAGTTTAACTCAAGATTTAAGTTCACTTTAAATTACTGAAGTAATATTCATTGGTGTCACCTTTTGTTTTTGGAAACTGCTGCGCATCTGCGTTGCATCAAGTCAACTTACTTCTGACACCGAGGAACATATTTCAGCCCAGGATAAACGAACTGTTTTGCACAGTTCCTGTGAATTTTTGGGTTTTGCTTCAGAAACAGCATTTTTCATGTCACCCCACAGGTTTTCAGTGGGTGTGAGGTTGGGGGTTGTGCTGCCGCTCCGTTACCTCAATCCTGTTTGTCTGGAACCAAGATTCCTCTCTGACTCCTGCGTTTGGGGTCACTGTCTTGTTAAAAGACCCATTTCACCTCTCAGTCCATACAGGAGGTTCTGCGGCAGTACTGCAGGGCAGGGGAGGACCTCCGTCACGCCTCCTTCCACCGCATCGTGGTCAGCACCTGCTCCAGCGCCGGAATGTTCTACCAGATCGGCCTGCGGTGAGGTCCAGGGCGGCCACTAGGGGGCAACGGTGCTTCAGTTACGCTGCAGAATATCAGGAGCCGCATGCTGTTGAGATTTGGGTCTGTGTTGATGTGCAGAGTTTTGGGGTGAGATTCGCTGAGGCAGCATCCGAATTTTCTAAATGGCACGGAATCATCCTGGCTAACAGATAGGACCTGCTGGCCGGTAGCCGTAATAACGAGAGTCCGAATTCACAGTTTTTGAAGAGAAAAGGTGAAGTTAGTTCCTTCATTGCTTCCTTTCAGTGAGGGCGTGCAGGTCCATCCTTCAAAGGAGAGATTGAATATGGACCACAATTCTTTGCAGCGGAGTGAGTCGAAGTTTTTTCGATGAATTGCGAAGATAGTCTTTGCGGTTGAGCGTTTAATCTTTTGAAGGAAAGGATATTCCCAAGGACTTTCCCCTGGTCCAGGATCTCGAGTGAGCTGACGAAACAGGCCGATTGAAGAGAACTCCCCTGCAGCCCGAGACCTCTGGCACATGGCGAAAACTATCATGCCGCGTGATTGGATGGGCCGTTTGTTTGGCACCTGTTGTCAGGGACATCAGTGGGTTTTGCCCGTGCTGGAAGGTTTTGGTGATTCCGGCCCTGAATATTTGTTTATTTGTATAAAAGACACATTATGATGGCACTTTGTCCTGATGTGTGCCGTGATTATAGTCACAGTCTGTATTATAGTGCGAGTTTGTGTGTGTCTCTCTCTCTCTCTCTCTCTCTCTGCAGTGTTGGCCATTTCACTCACGTGTTTATCGATGAGGCGGGTCAGGCTACAGAACCGGAGGCTCTTATTCCACTGGGACTGCTGTCTGAGAGAGACGGACAGGTGAAGTACACACAGGGCGCGCACACACGCACATACGCTGCACGCTTTCGAACACTCACTCACCACACTCTCACAAGCAATTACCTGAATCCCTGAGAAAGTCACAGGAGACGCTCGCAGGCCAGTGTAAATGTTACCAAATCACCGAACCTGTTACCGATGGCGGTGATTGATTAAACATCCCTCCCTGTATGTCCCAGATGGTTCTGGCGGGCGACCCGCGGCAGCTGGGTCCGGTGGTGAAGTCTCGGTTAGCCTTGGCGTTTGGGCTGGGCGTGTCGCTGCTGGAGAGGCTGATGAGCTGTGAGCTGTATTCCCCTGGAGAGACGGGATACGATCCCCTCCTGGTGCGTCTCCGAGCGTCGCCTCCATCAGAGCCGTGTGAATCCCCGATAATCCTCACTGCTCATCTCAAATACCAGCGCAAACGACACTCATGCTTTCATTTACTGTCTTTGCAAGAGTCAAAAACAGCAACATTGCGGCTGTAAAAATTTGCACGTGATCTGCCTTGGCGATCGGTGAGATACTTGACTCGGTCCCTGTGGAGACAGAGTTATCTCGTTCTGTCAGCAGTCCAGCCGATTTGAGCGATTGCAGCCAGTTAACTGGGGTTATGAACCTCGGCGAGGTTTTAGTCATCGACATCGTAAGCACACCTGACTGTGCCTTTCCCCTGTGACTCTCGTGTCCCGCAGGTGACGAAGCTGGTGTATAACTACCGCTCCCATGATGCCTTGCTGTCTCTGCCGTCGCGGCTGTTCTACAACGGAGAGCTGTGCGCTCGAGCCCCTCGTGCGGTGGTGGAATCGCTGTGTTACTGGAGCCGCCTGCCGGCCAAAGGCTTGCCTCTACTCTTTCATGGGGTCCGGGTGAGCCAATCACGGAGCTGATCTCTCTCCCAGTAACTCCGCCTTCTCTCCCAGTATCTCCGACTTCTCTCCCATAACCTCCACCATCCTTCCCAAGGGGTTAGGAATACACCCGGAAGTTGAAACTCAGCAGAATGCTCTTGAAGATGGCAGATGATCAACTAGTTGTAGCTTCTCCATTCACTCCATTCATTTTGTCTGATTTTTTACATCAAATAACTTTACACTAAAAACATTATGAGCCTTCATGTCAGCGATAATATTTTCTACAGAAAAACTACATTTTGTAGCAGACGCCTTTACTTCGTATGTAACATTATGGTCTAATTGTAAGCATTTTTAGCCGATGGCACCAGGCTAGGCTAAAAGTGATGTGAAATGCCGGGGACTTTCTGTCGCACAGGAAGTAAATAACTACTGTTTAGACCAGAAGCCCATAACGAATCATAGACAGTAGACAAATGAGTCACATCGCTAACAAAGTTAAGTACCTATGAAGTAATAATATCAAAAGATGATAACATTGAATGTAATCAGACTGACAGATGCAATCGCTTGCTCGCTGGGAATTATGTGTAGGGTACATCTACCAGATGAGTTACCGCTTCTCAGGACGTTGGTTTACGTCAGCGAGCTGACTTCGAGCCTGGGCAGTAGGCGTGGTGCCAACTGAAAACTCGTTCAGTTGAGCTTCGCTCTCCCGTTGAGAACAGCGTCATCCCGCCGTCCACTTCTTTTACTGTCGATGATCCTTCCCTGCCACTCACAATAACCCCACCCTCTCTTCCAGTAGCGACGCCCTCTCTCAGTAACTCCGCCCCCTCTCCCAGGAACCCTCATACAGAAACTCCACCCACTTCCTTATAACGCCTCCCTGGATCCCATTAACCCAGCCCCTCTCAGTAACTCCACTCCTTCTCGTCTGTAAGTCCTCCTCGCTGTAACTACGTCCTCGATTACATTAACCCCACCTTCTGCGACAGGAACAACTCAAGCAGCGCCGCCACCCTCTTTCACAGGAACCCCACCCCTTAACCCCGCCCTCTCACACAGTTACTCCACCCTCTCACCCGTTGGCCCCTCCCTCCCAGGGCACTGAGATGCGCGAGGCCAATAACCCGTCCTGGTTTAACCCCGGGGAGGCTGTGCAGGTCATGCTGTACTGCTGCAGGCTGGCGAAACGACTCTACAAGCCCATCGCTGCCACGGAGATTGGAGTCATCGCCCCCTACAGGAAGCAGGTGGGCATGCGCACTGAGGGAAAAGCTCAGCGATTCACAACCTCAAAAGGGGGTAATAGAAAAGGCATTTTTTGGCGCAGAAGGAGTCCAGGAACCAGCTGTAATGTCCCGTGTTTATGCAGTTGCAGGTTTAGAGAGTTAGTCGGGGCTCCAAGTGTGGGTTTGTCAGGATGTTGTTTGCAGAGAAGGGTGCATCTCAGTGGAGGTCAGGTTTGTTGGAGTTAGTCTTGAGTAGTGGGTGAACTCTGGTCTGCTCAGTGGAGGTTATGCTGTGTTCTCTGAAAGGTTATAGGTGTTTTTGGGAATTGTAGTTCTTTTGTTCGTCGTCCTGTGGGAGTGAGAATAGATGTCCCTCTGTGGCAGGCGGAGAAGATCCGGGTTTTGCTGAGCCGAGTCGGGCTGTCGGACATAAAAGTGGGCTCCGTCGAGGAGTTCCAGGGACAAGAGTTCCTCGTCATCATCCTGTCCACGGTACGGACACCGGCCCTGACTGACTGACCCCAGTACAGTTTGAGCTGGGACCTTTAGTATTACTGGTCCTCCTCCATGCAGCTGTAGTGGTGTCTCATGTTTGCGCTGCTGTGCCCGTCTCAGGTGCGATCCAACGAGGCCTCGGTGAGCGAGGACTCTCAGTACGTCCTGGGCTTCCTCTCCAACCCCAAGCGCTTCAATGTGGCCATCACACGCCCCAAGGCCCTGCTCATCGTCGTGGGGAACCCGCACATCCTCATCAAGGTGAGCTGCAGCGCCCTCTGTCTTTCAGCTTAGAAAAGGACTATGAAACCTATTTCCTGGGGTTGCGTCAGAAAAAACTCAAACTCTGAAATGCCATGAGTTATTTAAATGTTTTCCCTGTGCGTTTCAACTAGCTAACAAATTAAAAGAATAATAGATTAGTCACAACTATCTAAAGCTGTGCAGATTGTGGGTGAATCGATTAGTCGATTGAACAAATAAGAAATAGGCAGGTATTTTGATTATCTATTGATTGTGCAAGTGCTTTTTCAGGGGAAAATGCCGAACATTTGATGGTTCCAGCTGAGTTAGGGTCAGGGTTTGATGTTTTCTCATGTACTGTTGTTGGACAGTAGAGTTTGCTCATGTCACTTCAGGCTCTGGCTAAATGTGATCAGCAGTTTTCACAAATTTTTTTGACATTTTGTAAACCAAGTGATCAATCGTTAAAAAACAATCAATAGATTAATCAACTGTGAAAAAATTGTTCGTCTCAGCCTTAGTGCAACCTCGAAGTTGTTTGGTTTACTTCCTGAAGACTTGGTGTGTTGTACGAGGCCTCTCAACAAATCCTTGGAAATGAGTGTCATCTGGGGATTTTGAAGTTTTTGCATTTAAAGAAAATTTTACCCACTTTAATAACTCGTGTGTTCATGGTCTTTGTTCAGAAAAACAGTGCATGTGAGTTGACACACCCTTAACCGTACAGTGTGTTCAGTAGGCAGTGCATGTTACAGACATCGCCAGAGTCCGTGCTGTCAGGACCCTGTTCTGATTTGCACCCCGTTGGTATGTGTTGTAGGACCCCTGTTAGGCCTGTAGTTGCCGTTGTTAAAATGCCTGTGAAACTGTGGAACCCATTTGTTTGATGTGCCCCTGCAGGTGCCTGCATAAAATATGGGTACGTGTTGTAGGACCCCTGTTAGGCCTGTAGTTGCCTTTATTAAAATGCCTGTGAAACTGTGGAACCCATTTTTGATGTGCCCCTGCACAGGTGCCTGTATAAAATATGGGTACGTGTTGTAGGACCCCTGTTAGGCCTGTAGTTGCCTTTATTAAAATGCCTGTGAAACTGTGAAACCCATTTTTGATGTGCCCCTGCAGGTGCCTGTATAAAATATGGGTACGTGTTGTAGGACCCCTGTTAGGCCTGTAGTTGCCTTTATTAAAATGCCTGTGAAACTGTGAAACCCATTTTTGATGTGCCCCTGCAGGTGCCTGTATAAAATATGGGTACGTGTTGTCGGAGCTGTTTTGTTGTGTCCTCACGGATGCCTGTTTAAAAATACCTGTGCGTGTCGCAGGACCCCTGTTTCAGCGCGCTCCTGCAGTACTGCTGTGATAACGGGGCATTCATCGGCTGTGACCCTCCCGCCCCGTTGCGAGTGACGCGCTCACCGGGCCCTGACCCTCTGGACGCACGCGCTCAGAGCACATCGGGGACAGACCCGAGGTCCGAGGGAGCCGACCCTCCGCAGGGGAAGGTGAGTGTCCCTCACTGGAGCTCGACGGAGGGGAGGGGGCGTAGTGTCACGGGTCGTTTACGGTGGGACTGTACCTCGTTTTGGTGTGAGATTTCTCCCAGTGTACCATTTCTCCGGGGTATTTGTGGATTTGCAGGAAAATGGCAGATCACTACTCGACTGTCGTTGGGATTTTTGGAAATGTCCTGTTCGTTTTGAGTGTTTGCCAGTTTATCCTGAGTCCAGCTAGTCTTTGGAACCTGAGCTGGGCCCAAACATGGATTTAATGCCGGCTACTTGCAGACCTAAATCTCTCTTGAACTTGCTCAAGCATGTTGTGGAAACTCGTATGCGCAAAACAGGTCTGCAATTCTTTTCAACTAGTGAATTTACTCTGCCCCCCGAGGGGCGCACAGCGTAGGATGCGTTGGGAGGTCTGTGACTGACTGTTTGAATCTCAAACAGCGACAGTTGGCCCAGCCTCGCCGGGGAGAATCGGAGTGAGCACAGTTAAAGTTTGGTGATATCAGTGCTCACTGGCGGCCTCTGCTGGTCAGAGGAGTAAATGCAGCTGCTTAGTCTCACGAGCTCTCTCTCCTGCGGTCAACAAAATAACCTGACTGACTTCAGCATGTGGGAGGGGAGGGTTTAACAGCTTAATTATACAAATACTCATTGAAATGTTTCAGAGAATAGTGGTCCTCAGTGCAGTTCAGCGATGAGGATTCGGGAATGGCGAGAATGTTACAGGCTGGACATCAATGCCGATCTCTCTCCACAGACCCACAGCTGAACTGACAGCGTCCAGACATCACCGACCCCCCCCCCCTCCCCCCCCCATCTGCAGCCCTGCTGTTTCAACCTCCTCTGTATTCGCTGTTCTAATAAAGGTTGGGATCACATTATCTCAGGCCGTGCTCTGTCATTCCCTCAAACTCACTCATGCTGTATGGCCCTAAGTATGTGGACACCTGCTTGTTTCGCCCGTAAGTCAGAGGCAGTGATGCAGAGTTTGTCTGTTTGCTGTTGGCTCTGCACCAGATTTATTTGGACATTACTGACAGAAAAGCCATTGGAGCGTTTGGGTCGTGGGGATTGGCGATTACACCTGGCTTGAAGTCTGCTTTCCAGCTGATGCCAGTGTTTGATTGGTTTAGGGTGGAGGTCAGGGCCGTGCAGCCCAGTTTTCCTGTGCCTTTCTAATCTTGTGTGATTTTGGGGCTTTTTGGAGGGTATTGTCACACTTCAAGCAAAAAACTAGTAACTTAAATTTTCTTAGTGCTGTGACTGACTGTCCTCAAACTTTTGGCCATGCAGTGCATTACCTCCCTCCCTCTGCAAAGGTTTGGCTGCACGAGACCTCGGGGAGTGTTCGGGTGCTGAATTATGGGATCAGATTGGCTGTTGGTCACCAGGGCCCTGGGGTACAAAATTGATTCTGATTACTTTTTTCCTGCTGCTGGATCATGGAGTTAAACCTGGAACACTTGCTAATCTGGAACTGGGAAGTGGCTGCTCTGTGTATCTCTTATCCAGTTAACTGTCATCCTGCTTTGTGAAATAGGCTTAAACTCAGCACAGTGATTCAGATAACTCTAATCCATCTTTGTGAAACAGCCTTAAACTCAGCACAGTGATTCACCTTACTCTAATCCTGCTTTGTGAGGCAGGCTTAAACTCAGTAGAGTAATTCAGATAACTCTAATCCTGCTTTGTGAAACAGGCTTAAACTCAGCACAGTGATTCACCTTACTCTAATCCTGCTTTTTGATACATGCTCAGCTCAGTGATTCAGCTAACTCTAATCCAGTTTTGTGAGGCAGGGTTTAACTCAGTACAGTGATTCATATTACTCTAATGCTGCTTTTTGAAACAGGCTTACTCAGCACAGCAATTCAGATAACTCTAATCCAGCTTTGCGAGATGGGGTTTAACACACTGCAATTCTGATCCTGTTTTGTGAAACCCCCTTTGGTGTGATGATTTGCATGTTTGTGCTAAACCCTTCGAGTCCATGTTGCTGGTGATCTGAAACGGGATCACATCTGCAGTTTGAACACTGGGGGGTAAGAGAGGGTTTTTGAAACGCAGGGGTTTTCAAGTGTAATTCTGTTGTTTTGGTCCAGTTCCAGTGATGTTGAAAGGTTTTCAATTTAGTGAGTCCCCGGGACCCACAAGGGGTGATTTGAGTGGGTCCCTGGGAAATTCAATGGGTCCCCAGTGAAATAAAAAATTTCTTTCTATTTCTTATATTCTTCTATTTCTTAAATTGTGGAGTTAAACTCCTTTGATGGTGGTATGGTATGATATGGTTATAATTACCTCTGCCAAGGAGGTAATGTTTTAGGCAGCGTTTGTCTGTTTGTTAGCTAGGTAACTCAAAAAGTAATGTACCGATTTTAATGAAATTTTCAGAGAAGGTGGGTATTAGGTGAAGGAACGTGATTAAATGTTGGCATATCTAGGCCAAAGTACTGCTGAGATATACGCCAAAGTTCAAGATTTCAAGTCTTTCCAATGGGCCGGAGTTCCAATCGCCGTGCTTTTGGATTTGCTGCCCCCTGGCGGAGGTTTGCGCTCTGAGTGCTTTTCTAGTCGGCAAATACATTTTGAACATACATTAACATATCTGAAATTTAACAAATAAAATTCCAAATCTCAAAATTTTATTGCAAAACAACTATCAAAGTGGCATGACATACAAAATTCAAATAAAATGGCATTTTTGTAGCAACATAAATAGCACCAAAATAAATTACTAAAATTCTAATGAAAACAAAATGGTGTCTGTAGTACCAAAATAAATTATCAATATAAGTGCTGAGTTTAACACATAAACAAAACATGTTCATCACCATGAGAGTCAACAAATAAAATGTCACCAAAATAACACAAATCTTGAGTCTGAGCATCAACTAAATCAAATGAACTGAATAACCTGAAACTTTTCGCACGAAAATGAAATTTAACTAACACAATGGAAAGTCTGTTGAGAAAAATAAAATGATGCAGGTGTGTTTGTGGTGAGAGGGTGGAAACGGCGCTTGTCTGGTCTGCTGACAGATTTCTTTTGCTAGTTACTGTGATTTTAAACACGAGTTGTTGTTCACTATGGGCAGATTTCACAAAAACATTTTAACTTGCGGATAACCGTTTAAATGTTAAACGCGTGTAAAAATGCCTTTGTACGCGGACAGCGAAACAAACGTTTAAACACCAGAACACAAGATGGGCTCATCGCGCGTTTAGCTGCACGCAGATAACCCTGCGTTTAGCCCTCAGACCGAACAGGTGCGGTCAAACCTGCCATTGCGTGATGGGCATTTCCGGCTATCGTTACCGGTTAATAACCCCGTATGTAACTGCAGCTGCGTTGTGGACTCGCATTTAGCACAGAGATGTCGGCCAAATACGTGGCCAAAATTTCACTTCGCTCCGAAGAGTGTCAAACTTTCTTTGCGTGTCCTGCGGACGTGAGCGAGATGCTGACGTCAGACCCACCCTTCACCGAACCCGTTTGATCCTGCGCATGCGTGGTGATTTCGCTCATTCATGTGCTCTCATTATCGGTGCAGAGTGAAAATGCAGTTCGGACTTCACTCACGGGAGCTTTCTTACAAAATGTAAACGAAAAACGTGGCCTTGCGAACCTCTCTGTTAAGTGAATAAGAAAGTGAAGAAAGCAACTAATTTAGGAATTAATTTATTTTATTTATGCATTTCCTTTCCAGAAAAATCAAGTCTTGCTCAAAATCTACCAGGTAACCTGGTGGAGGCCGGTCGGCGTCACTCATTTAGGTTCAAATCAGTCTGTGGAAGTAGTTTTCACGACTTAAGCAGAACTTAAACGCACGTGAAGGTTTCTTTGGTTATTTCACCGCAGGCGTTAAACATACTTAGACGCACGCGAACAGTTGCTCCTCGTGAAACGGTGATTAAATCTGAACTCACGCTAAACGCGCGATTAACTCAGTTATCCGCGTGTGAACCTTAAGCGGCGTTCGTGAAATCGGCCCAGTGTATCGTTTTCCATGGGGAAAATGAGGCGCGTCCCTGGAGCACATGGATGGTCAGTTCACTGCGTCCTTTCATATTTTAATGCGCCAGGCACGCAGGACGCGTACCGAGCAACATCACTGAGTTCTTTAATTAGCTGACCTGTTGTGTGTGTGTGTGTGTGTGTGTGTGTGTGAGCAGCACTGAAACGTTCAAATGAGAATACGGTGGTGTTTTGTGAACGTGAATATTGTCGTGTGTGGAGTTGTTCGGGGGTGTGGGCATTATTGTGGGGGGTTTGGGAATGGAGCACTTCTGAGTTTTGTAATATGGTCATAGGTATGGAGAATTTGCGTTTGTTGTGAATGCACATGCACTTGAGAAGGCTGACTGGACAGTTTTGGCGGGGGGAGTTTGTGTTAACTTCTTAAATGCTCATTTTCCCGCTTAGGTTTTCCCTTCATTAAATTGAAAGTCAGAATAAAGCTTTTTTTTCATATTGTTGGACAGTGTCTCATGCATACTCTATTTCTGGTTGTTGCAGATCTTCCCTGAAGCTTCGTCTCACTTATACTGAGAAATATTCAAACCCCGGACACAGTGTTTTAATGGCCACAGCTTTACATCAAATGGAAAATATCTGGATCTTGTACAACACTTTATACACATTTCCCTGTAATTCAGCAGGACATGTTTGAGATGGTTGGAAACCCTGGGATCTCTGCTAGAATTTAAAATGGACCTGAAGGTCAGCAGGTTTGAATACAGCTGCTGCATTCAACGGACTCGTATAGGGGTCTGAAGGTTTCATAGGGTTGAACTCGCACGGTCAGCTTGTGGTCGCGTGGACTGACGGAGGCGGCGCCGGTCTGCTGGGGCAGAGACGCGGGGCGAGGTGGGGCAGTGGGTGTGTTTGATTGGGGAGGGGGGTAATGAGGACGCTGGGACCGGCTGGGCTCTGAGCTCTAATTGAGGGGCGGGGGAGAGACTGGCCTTATCTTTGATGTGGGACCCAGGTGCCACTCAGCTGTCACCCCGCCCCCCGACACTGCCCTCTGTGTCGCCATGGCAACACCTCTACTGTCAGGTGCAGCAAATGAAGTTTCCTTATCGAAAAAAAACAAGAAATGGGGGAGGGGTGGATAACTGAGGGAGAAAGTGCTTCTGCCTAGGTAATCAACAGTCTACTGTTCTGTTCAAAAATCTAGAGTCTGAGACTTTGGGCTCGCAAAAGAAGTTGATCCTGTTTTCGTTAACTTAATTACACTGATGGAGAATGAGCCCATCCTCTTAGTAGCTTCCTTACTTTAGAGTAAATGTACTGAGTGTAAAATGCAGGGTCTCTGAGACGGGTCTGCAGTTGTGGCTGGAGGCCGCATTATCAGGCCCGTGACCTCTGGTGTAAAGTGTGCCCCATCACCTCCTCTTTATTAGCACTGTTGTGCTAATGTGGCTCCACAGAGCTCTCTCCCAGCGTATGAAGCGCAGCGGAACCTACTGACGGTCTGTCAGGCACTGCTGTCTCCAGATCAGTGCTTCCCGAGGTCAGTGCTGGAGACCGCATGGGTTTACTGCTTTCTGCTACAGCAATCAGGCCTTTTCATTGGTTATTTACCCTCTGTTCTGCCGCAGCGTCCTGAATACTTGTAGTATTAAAATTGTGCTTAACTGCAAACATTTGCAAAAAGGTACAGATTTTGGATATGGTTGAGAATCCCTGGCTTATGACAGCCTTACTGCAAAAGACTTCAGTCACAGTGACGCGTTCCCGTCATCACAATCATTCGGTGTCCGGTGGTCATAAAATTCAGTCCACCCATCTTTCGCTTGTCTTGGCGTCCTGATGGAATCAAACATGTTAAATACTGTGGGAAGTCTTTGGCCTCGTCTCTTGGAAATAGTGCAGTGACGTGAAGACTGTCTACAACCAATGATTGTCCTCGGCAAGATCCCCAGTCTTTACCAAATCTTGGTCTGCAGCAGTGTAGGTCTGACTCTGACACTGGTGTTCGTTTTCCTGCTAGCCTTTGTCTGTAGAGGCGCTATCTTTGAAACGCTGCAGATAAGCCCTGCATACAGAACTGGTCTTTTCACCCTGCAGACACAAACGTTTGCTGACTGCCCTGCGACGAATCCTCTCTTCAGTTTGTGTTCTTATGTCTGTACTTCAGAGAGAAGGACAGACAATCTTTAATAATGATCTCACAATCACAATCACGTCACACAACCTCATCTCCATCTCCCTGGTCTGCTTAGAACTTTTTTGTTCAGTTGCACTGGAAATGCATCCTGCGCGACTCTTTCTCGAAGTTGCTATTTTCCTGACATGAGATTAAACCATTTACTCTTGAACGTGATGTGGCAGAGAGCATTCATGGTTATAACTGTCATGGGGATTATGTCACTCCTGTCAGAGTAAATGCCACTTGGAGCTTATAGATGCACTACAAATGTGTGATTGCAGGTTTATCTGCGCTGGCTGAGGTAAGGCCGAAGGGTAGCATGTTTGAGTTTGTACTGCGCTAACAGTGTCACCGAGACGACACGAGCTGCGGCTGTAGTTTGTCCGGTAACGTGGAGACTGGTGCAGGCCCAGCTCAAGGGCTCCTCTGTGCTGAGTGCACACAGCCCCCCTCTCTCAGCCCTCACTCCTGTCAGAGCATCGATCTTCTCGCTGTGCCATCACTGATCCGGGGTCAGGAGCCCCTGATATCCTCACTGCTAAACACTCCCTGGACCCGCAGTCGTGTGGCATCATCTGGGAACCTGGAGATTTTCACTCGCGTTCCCACCATTTCCAGACCATAACTCAGACACTGTCTGAGATTTTCATTAAAATTTGCATCAGGCTGTGCAGATGTGTGTTTTGCTATTTTTAAGGTCATTAACTTTTATAGTTTCTTCCTGAATGTCTGGACATCAATGAGGGGCGGCTGCGTTGGGATGGGGAGGGTAGACATTTGGTTTTTGCCTCAAAAACAATATCTACTTTTATAACTGTTTGAGTTTTTGGGTTTTGTGTTGTGCTTTGCTGTGCTTGGTGACTGCAGCAGGCACCACATTAGCAACACAAACACTATTAGCCAGGGCCGTTAGCCACGACAAACAGTAGCCTTTGAGACGCGGGACTGTCCCCCCCCCGCCCCCGCTCCCATTGTCCTGAAAAATTGGTCTGGTGGCCTAATGGCTCAGTTAGACCCCCTCGCTAATCACCGTCTCGCCCAGACCCGGCTCAGACGGCTGTGGGGCGAGCAGACGCTGGGTTTGGGGCAGAGGAGGGAGTGTTTTTGAAGCCGCAGTCGGGACGGGACCCGCAGAGAGCGGGACAGAGCCGGGCCGGGCCGGGGCGTGGAGCTCCGTCGTCTCACGACTCTCCGCTTGGGAATATTGATCTTTATGTGGCTTTGCTCGGCAAAGTGATATTTTCTTATATGTTGGGAGATCTGAACCCGAGTCTGTATGCGTCACCATTTAATGGAAACATTTTTCTCAGAGAATTTGTAAAAAAATAAATTGGAATTCATATGATTTCAAGTCGAGCACTGAGTCTGTTGAAAGGAAAGCTGTCCTCTGATTGGATACTTGTGCTTGTCCTGAAACTCTTGACCATCTGCAAGAATTCAGAGGTTAAAATATGTGGGTCTGGCCAAGTGAAACTGAACGTGTGAGATGATAAATTATATGTATTTGTAACACAGTCAATGGGCTGATCGTGTAGCTTAATCTGTCTCGTTTATGGAGATAACTTTGTTTTTTCAATACAAGATGCGGAAAAAAATTACAGCCATTTAAAGTGCACAACGTTTGAAAACTACAGACACGCTCGGAAATCTGTTTTTCACATAATTTTCATCTCAACAATAAAATATCTAAAACTACATAAGATTTACTTGTTTTTACATTTAATACCTTTCACTATTCATATTTTTTTCAAATTCAGATTAAAAAGATTTTGCATTATGACCATATAGATTGCTGTCATAACTGAATTGAGTAATAATAATGTATATCTGTGATACTTTTATTATAAAAGAAACATTTTGTATGGTATGTTACCTATTTTAGTTCTTTACTTGAAGTAAACATGACTTTTTCTCATGAACATCTAGTTCTGTAGTGACCTAACCAATACAGCTTGTAATGACGTAACCATATTCTTTTCATTCTTAAATCTAAGAAATTCTGTATTTTACTACAATTTTTCCTGAGAACATAGTTTAATAGGTTTATTGCAATACTGAAACCCGGTCGACTCAGATTTGTAATGTGAACAGCATGTTATGCATCTCTGCGTAAACTTTGTCAAATCTGATGTCCTTTTTTGGTAGTGCCCTAACCGAGCACATTTTTACTAATTTCACATTTAAAATTATTCTAACAATCCATTGAGTTAACCATGTTAAAATACTTGTAAAAACCTTCAGAAACATGTATTTCAAGTTTATATAAGTTACCTGGGAAAGAAGTTAAAGCCCAATGAACATCAAAATTGTCGTGATGTAACCGCCTGGCCAGACCCTTCTGCCTTTTTGCAAAAAAAAAAAAAAAACTAGCGGGATAAAATTGGTAATTCTTTGGAAAAGGGGTCTCGTCTTTGTGTCTTAGGTGTGAGATGAGACGATTGTGTGAAGCTATTTACGAACACTGTAATTCTCTTTTGGCCATCGCTACTGCTGAGTGACAGATGATTCAGGCATAGAACTCTTATCCAGACATTTTCATTTTTAAAAACGTTCTCTTCAAAGGCCAAGCATTAGCTGCTACGAACAAAGGTTATACGTTTGACATCTCAGTACGCATGTGAAATGTGAGCAGGACTTTTTGCTTCTGCTGTGATATATTGTGAGGGCCCGTGTGTGTGTGTGTGTGTGTGTGTGTGTGTGTGTGAGACACTGTCCTCAGTGTTAGGCCCTCCGCAGACGTGCTCTTACATCAAAGGCAGGTGGGTTTAATGGGTCAGACGACTCTGCCCCTAATGGACGCTGCGCTGTGATTGACAGGTCTCCCCTAACGGACCCTCGTCTGTGAT
Source organism: Gymnothorax reevesii (assembly GCA_029721435.1). Lineage (NCBI taxonomy): Eukaryota > Metazoa > Chordata > Actinopteri > Anguilliformes > Muraenidae > Gymnothorax > Gymnothorax reevesii. Next base: position 30,132,112 of record CM056593.1, on the reverse strand, counting down.
TGACAGTTCACCCGTTCTGAGGAAGCTGTCAAATTAGCGAAGGCGGGGAGATAAAAGGCACTTTCATCACGGGGGAGACCGGCTGTCTGTTATCCGAAACATCACAGGTCTCCACTCACCCCCCCCACCCTCCGATACCCAATCAGACACACCCCCCTCAGACCGCAGCACTTCTGTCAACAGCAAGTCCCCGTCAGCTCACTGCATCTCAAACGCTCAAATTTTTGCATTTTTCTTTTTTGCCTGAGTTGTCGTGCTTTAGGTGTTGATTGGGCTCTGAAAGTTAGTGTTCGGTTGAGAGGTTTTGTCATCGAAGACAACTGCGTTCCCTTAAAGTTGTATTGAATGAACCCTGCCAGGATTGCAGCAGTGTCACCGTCTGAATACTTACGACCTGCTGAGAAAGTGCAGAAAGCTCCAGACTGTCAATCCACCAAACAAACGCAGTTTTGACGCTGTGAGCAGAACTGCGCTATAAAGACTAATGTGAATGTCAGCGGGGTGAACTCAATACTGAAGTACTTGGTGTTAAAATGAGGCTTTGAATATTCAGTCAGAAGTTACTTTGCACGGTTATTGACGTAACATTTTGATAAAAAGCATTTAGTTTCTGCGGCCTGCTCATATCTGTCCTCGCCATCTTCATATTTATTTCATTCTGTTCTCAACCTCAGTAAAATATTATGTTTTGAGTGAAGCATTTCATGAAGTTTTTCTTATAGTGGGTACAGACCCTGTTTACAAGTAGGAAAAACGCACATTTTCATGCGGTTTGGTCTCTTTTACACGCAGAGTTTTTTTCACGATAAATGATCATTTGTAAAAACCCTGGCCAAACTGGAGATTTCTGACTCCATTAACCGGGTGAAACGGGGTTTTAGGTTGTGAAACGTCACAACAGCGCCAGAAAATGCTTAACGTCATGCGAGTGACCTATCAGTTCACACACACGCACCTCGCGCCATATTTATTGTTTTGAAAGGAACAGGAAGTCGTGCGTCTTATTCGTTGCTGTTGTCAATTCTGAGGGTTCCGACTGGCTGGCATGGCTTTATCCTTCTCCCTACACCCGCCCATAGGTTGGCATGGTTACGATGGCGCTCGGCAGCGTATTTATCCAGGTTCATGTAAATGACAACATTTTTGAAAACGATATTGTGTGCACGATGTTATTTTTGAAAACGGCGGGGGGGATATTCGTTTCTGTAAATACTCGGCGATGTGTAAACGTGACCGCAGTGTGTTCGGATAGAGATGCGTATGAAGGTGTCACACTGTTGACACAGACCTGTGTCTGGCCCCGCCCTCGTCTGCCGTCTGTCCCGCCTCTCACCTGTCTGGGCCTCAGTGGTTGGGTGGTGAGCTGGTGGGGGCGGGGCCGGGTGAGTGTATAAAGGCTGGAGGCTGTCAGAAGGGTAATAGTTGAAGCTCCTCTCTCGATGCGCTCGGACCATGCCTCTCCTCGCCCCGCTCGCTCTGACCGCCCTGCTGGCCTGCGCACAGGCCTTCGATCTCGGCCAGTGGACGCGCTGCGTGCCCATCCCGCCCCAGATGGGCGTTTGTCGGGACGTGGGGTACGCCGAAATGCGTCTGCCCAACCTGCTGGGTCACGGCAGCCTGGAGACAGAGGTGGTGCCCCGATCGGAGGACTGGCGCACCCTACTGGAGACGGGGTGCCACGCTCAGGCCCGATCCTTCCTGTGCGCGCTCATCGCACCCGTCTGCCTGGACACGTGAGTCAGAACCCCTCTCACTTTACTGTCTGTCTGTCTGTCCGTCTCACTCTGCTTTCTGTCACACGCTCTCTTCCCCTCTGTCAGTCTCTCCTGTTCATTCTCCTTCATCTGTCCTCCTCTCTCTATCCCCCTCTTACCCGCTGACTGCCACTCTTTCCCTCTGTTCCCTCTTTTACTCTTTCAGTTTTCCATTCTCCGTCCCCCTCTCCAACACCGCTTTTCCCCTCCTGAGACCCTCTTCGCTCGCCCCATCACTTCCTCTGGAACACAGCGTCTCCTCACTCCTAACTGGGCTCCGTACCCCTCCCCTCTCGCCGCGCAGGTTTATCCAGCCCTGCCGCAGCCTGTGTGTGGCCGTGCGGGACAGCTGTGCCCCTGTGCTGCGTTGCCATGGTCACGCGTGGCCTGAGGTGCTGAACTGCGACCGCTTCCCTGACCACGAGGACATGTGCCTGTCCCCCCTTCCCAAATACACCAGCCCCCTCCTCAAAGGTAACAGCGCCAGGGCCGTGTGTCTGTGTGTCTGTGTGTGTGTGTGTGTCTGTGTGTGTGGGGCCTTGGATATGTGTGTGCGTGCAGCATGCTTGATACCTGTCGTCTGTTCCAGGACTGCCTCAGCCAGCCTGCCAAGACTGCCCCCTAGTGGAGGAGATGCCGTCACTCAGAGGCGTGATGGAGGCCCTCTGCCTTAATGAGTTTGGTAAGCGCTGTGTGCGCCTGCGTGCGTGTGTGTGAGAGAATGCATGTTTGTGTGTACAGTGCCTGAGTGTAGGGTTGGACTTCTGTGTCTGCCTCTCTGTCTCTAGTCACGTATGTGTGGATATAACCTGCATGATTATATCTCTCCCTCACTATTACAACTTTGCAATGCTTAACAGACTGAATCATTTTTCACACTTGAATAGCTAAAACCTGTGGGATGAAAAAGGAACGTAGCAGCATTAAACATGGCATGAAAAATAACTGAACTAATCTGTCTCTCAGCTGTTAAAGCGAAGCTGCACCGCCGTCGCACTCCATGGAAGGAGGCGGAGTTTGAGGTGGAGGGCAGGGTGGAATTTGTGAGGCAGGGGCCCCTCCTCCCCTATGACACGAACAGCCTGCTGCAGAGCTGGCTCCTCCTCAATTTGCGCTGCTCCCGCCACCTGATCCGACCGGGCCGCGCCCAGCTCTTCCTCCTCGCGGGCCGTTCCCGCCCGGACGGGGCCCTCGCCGTCACCCGCCTCTTCCCCTGGCACAAGAAGGACGTCAACATCGCCCATGCCACACGTAAGTGGAAACACCACAAGTGCTGATTGTTTCCTGGCCGCATGGGCGTCTCTCAGTCCAAGGGGGATAACTCCAAACCCAAAACACCGTCCCAACTTGCTGTCGAGGAATGGCTGCAGGAAGCGCTGTGCCGCGCTTGGACCGTTTTTAATTTTGGAGAACCCACTCAGCGGAGTGTAGCGTTGGTGCAGAGTTGGAGCTGGATTCTCCCGGTACTCTCTAGCTCCCTCTATGGGTGGCTTTCTTAAAAAGCGCAAATGATTGAACGCACTATCAAAAAATAGCTGTATGAAAGTGACTGTATATTTAAAATGTTTGTTTGTTTGTTTGTTTTTGTGTAAAATGTGTTTAAAATATTGAAATTTAATTAAATTTTATTATGTATAGTTCTTGTTCATGAATTTTTTTCTTTTTTTTTTACTCTTTCATCCCTCACACCACATCTCATGACAGTGAGCAAAAAGCAGTTACTGACCAAAGCAGTGGGGGAAATTACATAAATGGGGTTTAAATAGGGCCTGAAGTGACCATAAAAATAAATTATAATAAAATAATCAATAAATAAATTCTCTTGTGAAGTTAAGTGATGTCGAAATACTTTGTACTAAGACACTGCCCGTTTAAGAAACAAAACCTATGTCTGTGGTCATGGCGGTGGCCATGTTGTTCCTGTTGAGACGTATAGCTAGCAATGCTTGCTATCAGATGTCGATCTCTCTGCTGTTGCGGAGTCAAGTGTCGTGCAGTGATTTTTGATTGGGCACCAGGGTTGCCTAGCAGCAGATTACTTGAATGGCAACTGTATAGTTGCTGGTTGAAGTGGGATTTGGGATGTTGTTTTTTGGAGGTATGAAGTAGAGAAGGACTCTTGCTGGACGGTTGAACAACATCTCTGGGACTCACACTGATAAATAATTAGGGCATTAATTCCCACAATGCATTATTGGCTTTCAGGCAGTCCGTAAACATTATGTAGGGTTCCCTCCCCAAAGGGACTGAATCACCCATCAGCGGTCTCGTAAAATCTGTTCTGTGAGCGGCATTAGTACGCACAGCCAGTGGAATTTCTTTATATTTTTATCTTTCAGTGGTTTAGCGGGACACTAATTGGAAACTGCTTCCTCATGCATCTCTCCCGATCAGTAGGACAACTTAATCGCCTTTATCCCTTTAAATTATTTAATATCCCTATTCATAATTTTAATATAGGTTAGACACACCGCTCGACTATGTAGGCTCCTGAGCTGTGTATTCCAGTTGGTGATAGAAGTTTCGAGCTTATGGGTTAGGCTTTGTTTGAAGTTAACGGTGAAACAGAATGCGTGGTCAGCAAATGAAATTGGCGCCATTGTGGGGCGATTAATTACTCACGAGTTCACACCCCGGGACGACTTGCCATGAATGCTTTATGATAACCAACCTATGTCAGCGCTCATTGCCCATGTGCAGTTATCACGGCTGCAGGCCCAAAAGCCTTTGTTCTTAATCGACAGTTTATATTTACATTATAGGTACAGTACTGCAGTACAGTCGTGTCATTAAAATCCCATATGCAGTTGACTCCAGATGAATTGGTTATGGATGCTAAATTTCAAAGGTTAGGTGTGTAAAAAATTTACCCAGTTTATCAAAAGAAGATAATCTAGGAGTTTTTTGATAATACTTTATGGTAATGTTTGGCTACAGCAGTCTGGAGCAGGAATGAAGTCCCATTTTGTTAATGGCTTTGATAAATGGTTCAGCACACATTTCAGAGGCTTGATTTATGCACAGTGGTTTCCAGCTGGGGAATTACTTCACGGTCTCCAATGCATTTTGTACAATTTAAGTTAGGGCATAATCCATGTCAAAACAGAATGCATCATCCTTAGTCAGGAAATAATTAAAAAAGATATTATTTAATATTAATCACATAGATTCTCTGTAGCATTTATATATTTAGTGAAGTGTAAAATTGAAGTTCCCTAAAACATTGTTAATGCATTTTGACGTAATGGTGACCTTCAATGAGAGATGCAGTATATTATTTTGAGAATCATCTTTAATTGGGCCCGCCCCCCAGAATACAGGTTATGAGCGTATGCTGTGAGGTATTCTTTATTTATTGGCCCAAAGACATTCACTCATGCATATTTAAGGCCAAGATGAACTCATAAACAGAATTTGACATACGCACATCCCTAAATAAGCTTATAGGATTTTTCTTAACCCTATAATGCCCAGACGCAGACATCATTATAGGAAAAATATGACCCAGTAATATTTTTGAAGTATTGAAGGGTAGTATTCAGATTCACTGTTCATCATTAGGTTTTGTGGCAGCAAAATATACTTTGCTGAACAGAACGTCTTCTAATTCCAGGAGTATCGTCTCTGATACAGCCAAAAGTCAGCACCCCTCCAGAACTCAACACTCGAAATTTCAAATTATTTATATGCTCTCTACTATCCATAGCTATCCCTTAACATGTATAAGAATACGTTTTTGTGCAATATTTACCTTGGAATGCCGAACTTCACTGCCAAAGTCCAAGGAAATTCATGAATTCCCATTCACATGGGAGCTACTACCTTGAAGTGAGTGACTAGGGGAGAGACTCCTGTAATCTCACTTCTTTCCTCTAGGTGGCAGCACTGGGTATCAGATATGATATAGTGAGCAGTCGCGGTTGGGTTGCATCTTACCAGGTGGGCATGGTCCTTCAAATTTGGTGTATCATATATGATACAGGGGGCATTATAGGGTTAACTTCCTATAAGGGTATAGTCGTCACCAGAAACAATTTATGGAAAAGCTCTGGTAAACTAATGATGTCCAAAGTCTATTGTTCAGACTGTGTAATTTTTATTTGCAGGTTATTTAGAGATTGTTGTTTTAACTGTGTAGAACTTTTTGTGCGTTCCTTGTAAGGGGACATGTTCTGAATGACAGATGCTCAGGCCTGTACAGATGTGTGTAGATCTGGTGTTGATGCCAGTGTTAGTGTTGCAGGCCAATGCCCTGAATGGAAAATTACTGGCTGCCATCTCCAGTCCTGTGTTTTTGGTTATTTTTGCCTTCAGATGTAATTTTGATGACACGTTTTTATTTTTAAATTTTGTGTTTGTGCTATTTTTTTCCCCCATCATTGATTATTTTTAATTTTTCTTGTTATTAATGCATGGATGAATGTATTTGAATGTACTTGTATATGCTTAAAAAAGAAACATGTTCTCAATGGAATTTCCCTGTTTGAATTAAGGTTTTATAGAAAGCCATTAATATTATGTTTACCGTAGACCTGAAGTGCTGTTCGTTTTTATCGTGAATTTTTTGTAGAAACTACAGAACAAGGTGAGCATGTTAGTGTTGATGCGCTTTTGCAGTTGTTGCTACGAAAGAGCCGATTCATAGTTGGACAGCTCTCTAGAGCCAGATTATTGTGCTCTGAAACAGCCTTGTGTCAGTAGAGATGTGATGTTGCATATCCTATTGCTTTACAGCTGTGGTGCAACTCTCTTCTTCTGTGTCCGTTGTGGCTGGCGGTGTGTTCCGAAGAGGCATCATGAGCTGGGATGGCACCTCAGCGACTGACGTTCCCTCGTTTTCACGGTGAGCTGTTCCCACTGCGGAGAGAGTTTCCCTCATGATCCACGTCTTTTGATGAGAAGTAGAAATCAATTCTCATGATTCACCACTAGGTGTCAATGTTTCTCTCTTTATTGATTGTATTTAGTCGTATAATTGTCTGATCTTGGTGAGACAGGTGCGACCAAAGGGTGTAGCCCCTGATCGCCCACATTTTTCATTTTGGCTTATTTTTGACACAAAATTTTCAATAATTTAGTGAATTCTGTCACCATGGCATCCAAAATCAATAGGTGCCGTGACCTTACCACTGCCGGTATACATACCAAATATTAAAAAAAGGCTTTAGATTTGTGGCCTGTGGAGTGTCCTCATGGAAATTTCTACAGCAACAGTGGTGGACGTGTGAGAAGGCCAAAGCCATCATAATTAACGCATTAGAAATTGATATTAAGACTCTTAACAGCCCTTGAGGGTGTCATGCATGCTTCATGACGCGCTTTAGTAGTATTTGAAGTAACTCAAGAAATGGTGCCGCTGTAAATCCTAAAAACTGACTGACAGGCTTTGCCACTTTGTAACCTGTTTTATGCTGAACAAAAATATCAATGCCCCATGTCAAATTTGAGTTTTTATTAACAAAAAACTGGAACCTTTGTCTGTGAATAGCACTCTTCTCCAGCGCGCCAAGGGCCATCGAACGTGTGCGTTTGCCCATATGAGTCGGTTCCGACACCGGACAGTGGTGAGATCCAGACCATGGTGAGGACGCTGAGTGTGCAAGTTGGCATCTCGTAGGTGGTTACGGACTGTCTGTGGAGTGATGTGTCTGTTGTGCAGACCAACAGTCTCATCCGCTGTACGTGTCGCTGATCTGAGCCGATCCCGCAGGTGGACGAGCCAGATGTAGTGATCTTGTGCTGGTGTGGTCACACGTGGATGAGGTCGATTTGTACTGCCCGTCTGTCGGAAACAAACTCTCCAACGGCCTAAAGTCTGATAGTTTACATTCAACTGCACAGCGACCGCTCTGGTGGTCATCCCTGCATCCAGCACGCCAATGACATGTTCCTGCATGACCTGAGGATTCAGAGGCATGATGACTTCTGCAAAATTTGACATTTTGGGGAGGCCTTTTATTGTCCCCAGTATAAGGAGTGTCTGGGTACTGCTCATTCTGTCTGATCACCGTCTGGAAATGCCACGCCCATGTACTGAGTGACATCACTGCATCACTGAGCAAATGCTCACTGACAGAGAGATGGATTAAAAAATGGTTCACAAATCAAGAGAAATATCCCTATTGTACAAGTAAAAGTCAGCATATGATCACTTAGAGTTGTTAACTCCATCTGGCATCAATATTTGACATGGGGCGTTTATATTTTTGTTCAGCGTACTTTTGCCCGCTCAAAGCAAAAGTGGAAGCACCTTTGATTGGAAAGCAATACAGACGAGAGACGAGAGTTTTTGTTGAATTTGCTGCAGAGATTTAATACTAACATTTGTCATCACATTTACACTGTTTTTAAAAACCTAGCAATCGTCACTGACATTTGTGAAGTAACTTGACTGACCAGTACAGCTCCCACAACATTTAACATGTTACACATGACAACTTCCTTTCTGAGCAAAGAACTGAGCTCAGACTCGCTACGGATTTGTCTTCTTCTCACTTGTTTCTGATGGATAGAGTTGAATCCTGGCTTGAAAAAAGAGGAAAGGACATGAGTTCTCAAACCCCTACCTGTTGAAGTCCTGGGGGACCGCTGTGTGCTGGTTTGCTCCAATGGCATTCCCAGAGTTTGGTCAGGCTGTTGAATAGTCTCAATAATCAGCACGGTATGATTGGGCTGGCTGGTATTTACTCTCTTATGCCACGTTAAGAGGAATGGCAATGCCTGCCATCAAGAATGAATCCCTATGTCCATACAGTTTTTATATCAATTTTATAATGTTTGCTTAGCCATTTGTCTATGTTTGAAAGGTGAAGAAAAATGAAGTTTGTTCAGATTCTGGGTTTGCTGTTGTGGTCAGAACTAAAACCAGCACATTCACAGTGTCCACCGATCCAAGCTTTAGGATCTCAGTTTAGGATTTTACTGAAGTGTTGGCGAAAAGGAATAGGGCTCCTGATCTATTCCTCGCTGCAAGAAACGGGTCGACAATCCTAGGTGATAAATGTCCTGTCTCTCAGATTCCTCCTCGATTTCTCATTCGTGCGAGACTTAAGATGAAGGGTAATTATTGTAACCTGTTGGCTCAGTATGTGCATAAAGACCTCCGTCACTGGGCTCTCCACACCATAACACCACTCTAAACGCACACCCCGCCAAACACACACTCTGCCAGAGGTGAGAAGTCTCGTGTTCAGGAAGTGAAGGTCCTGCCCTCTGATTGGTCCCTCAATGAATGCAGTCAGCCGATTTCACTCATTCTGGTTGGTGTGTTGTGAGAATAATCTGCGGTACTAGTGAAACACGGGTGGATTTTCACCTCCTGACGGCGGATTCCACACCCGTGTGTTAACCCTTCCCGTCCCGCTCCCGGGGGCCCTAGCAGCCGTGCTCGGGGACGATGCTGCACTTCAGGATGCGCAGGTAGTTCTGCACTTTGTCCGAGTCGCGGCGGAAGCAGTGCAGGAGCTGGAAGTCGCTCACGGAGCGTCGCTCACTGCCGGGGAGGCGGGGTTTCAGCGGTTTGGCCGAGGAGGCTCCGCCCAGTGTGTTACTGAGCATGCCCAGCAGCTGCATCTGCGGGGGGAGAGGAGGGGAGTGTACAGGTGGGGGGGGGAACGCACACCTCTGCTCATGCTCACTGGCCCCTGATGCACCCTGATGCACTCCCGAGTACTGATGCACAAGTACACACTGACATGGAAACGCAGGCATAGGAGTACACATGCACATGCATGTACACACCCGCATGCATGCATAACTGCGCAAAAATAAGCGCACCGCTACATGCCTGCATAATTGCTTGGAAATGTGCACTTGTCTACATGCAAAAATGCTTTTTACGTATGCATATAAACATAAATGCCTGGTAATGTGCTCATGCTTACTTATGTAAATATGTAAATGTGCACAGCCCAAAGACCCGCGTTCCAGCTGATGGGAGTCTCGACATTCCCCATAGATCTGAACATCTGTGGGATTATCGGGAGAGTCGATCCCTGCAAGTGTGACGGCGGCATAACCTCGTGTTTTCAGGCCCCGGGGCGAAGGCCTCACCTTCTCTGTCACCTTCTCCACGCCGCTGCGCAGCCGGTGCGCCATGTCGCTGATCTCCAGGGCCTTGTTCCCGCTGAAGCTGGTGAAGTCCTGGTGCTGCAGCGCCATGCTCTGGTGCAGCTGGGACAGCGGGTCGCTCCAGGCCGCCAGCAGCCTCAGGATCACATCCGTCAGCTCCTCTCGCTGCGGGGCACAGACACGCATGAGGCTCTGGGGCGGCTTCCACTCGCCGGCCTCATGTTCCTATGGGAGCTGCGAGTGGGGGATGAAGCCAGTGCATGGGGGCGGCCATGTTTGATGATGGCGCCGTTCTGGCACCAGAGGAAGTGCACTGTGGCCGTTTGTCAGCGTCTGAGGATGGGGGCTGGGCACGTGCGTCGGATGGGATGGCAGGAATGAATGTCGTGCAGATGGGGAAAAAATCTCGCTGGTGAGTCAACTGTTCGCTGTCAAGGAATTATGAGTTCGGAAAGCACAGGGTTTTCATGTTTCTTCGGATGGAACATGTGCTGAACCAAACGTTTATCACAGTGCGTGTCTGTTTTTGTCATGTCTGTTATGGGCACTTGTTGCCCAGGACAGATAATGGCTTTTAGAGTTGTACTGACTCAGCCAGATAATTTTTTTTTTTTCCCCACAATCCAAGGACAGACTTGAAATACTGTATAAGAAGCTGCAAATAAGAGCTTTAGCCTTCAGCCCTGCGCAGAACTATGTACATTTACACAGAGGATAAGATCATATCAGTCTTGTCAGAATTAACATTTCTGCTGGGGCCTATTATTCAGCTGATTGATGAATTTGATAGCATGATTCATACTTATATCTGTACCAATTCATAATCATCGTTGACCTGTGTTCATTGATGCACCAGCTACAATGGATCATGTAGTGTATAAATTTGTAGTTTTGATTTCTTTGTGCATCTTTTACAACTTATGTTCAATTCTTCAGGGTTCAGTTCTTGGCCCTTTGTTATTCACCATCTATATTAATAATATTGGCTTATCGTTGGATTATTGTAAACTGCAGTTATATGCTGACGATTCCATCATTCAATCCACTGATTCTTCAGTTCAGCCGGCCATATTTAATCTGCAGCATGATTTTAACTCTATTCAAAGATCTCTAATTGAGCTGAAGCTCGTCTTAAATGAGGACAAACCAAGGGCATGGTACTCAGCAAAGCTATAAACCCCCCACCCCCCGATTTTCATATTTGTACCCTGCAGGAGAGCCGAATTGAACATGTCCACTATTATAAATACTTGGACATTTGACTGGATGACAATCTGACTTTTTATGTGCATATTGAAAATTTAACCAAAAAGATAACAGGTAAAATAGGCTTCTTATACAGAAATAGGGCTTGTTTCAGTTTCTAAAGTAAAAAGAAGATTGTGCTCTCAGTAATACTCCCCATGCTTGATTATGGTAATGTGATTTATAGAAATATATCTACTTCTGTTTTAAAACTATGAGATTGTATTTATCATTCTGCTGTTAGATTTATCACAGGTCCTGACTTCCGCACCCACCATTGTGTCTTATACAAGTCAATAGGGTGGGGGTCATTGACAGTGAGACGAGACTACCACTGGTCTTTATTGGTTTATTAATGTGTTTTATTGAAAATCCCTCTTTATCTCGCTAGTCCTCAGCTGAACTGAAACTGAATGAACTGGTTCCTTTAGGACATTTTAAAACTCTGATCAAACCATTTTATGAAGAGAATTGTCCTTGTTTTCGTTAATGTTTTCCCTTTAATTATGGCTTTGGGGTTTTTTGGTGCTACAAACGCCCTTGTTAACTGTGTTATTTTATTTTAATTGTTTGTAATGCAGGGCCCAGCTGAAAAGGAGACACGGTCTCAGTCAGACCCCCTGCTGAAATAAATCTAAAATAAATAATGTTCAATATTGAATATTTTGTATATTACTATGCAACATCCATAGCAAGCTAAGAAATTTATTGGTAAGTAACGCCGCACAGATGACGGTAGCTCGATGATACCGACATTAAATCACTTCGCTTGAGTCTTTAATATGAAGCAGCATTACGATAAAATAACTGTTTACTGAGCGTAAAAAGTACGCTCAACTCAAAGCCACGACCTCGTCAGCCGAGCCTAATCAGACAGGCTAAGATGACCGAAGTAATTTAACTGCTATTTTATCATCAGGTAGGACTGCCAGGGACTCACAGCTGTCACAAAAAACCAAAACACCAAACGATTCATCTGACTCTTGGATGTTTCCAGCCACCAAGTAAGTCTTCATGTGCGGCGTTGTTTGTAAACACTAAGATTGATTCAGAGATGTTTTACGCTAATGGCCAAAGCCGCAGGACAGTCCTGAATAAAGTTCACGAAGCCTTCTTTCAAGTTTCTGCCAGTCAGGGATGAAATTTAAACAACACAATTGCAACTCATGATTCAAAAGGTTGTGATGGTACAAAAAGTTGTATGGTCTTCATCTTATATTTGGTGTGAGATCACCCAGCCCTACACCCCACTTTGTGTCCTGATGAGGTGTTGAGGAGTTGAATGAGGCGCAGGGGGAGTGGCCTACTCACCGCCAGCTTCTGGGCATTTTCCTTCCCATTGGGTGTGAGGATGGAGGAGGTGTGGCATTTCTGGTTGAGTCTACCAATCTGGTTTCTGCTGGGGTGGAAGTATCGCTCCTTAAAGAGAATGTGTTGGGCGAGAGAAAATGGAGGAAGTATCGTCTGAGCAGTCTGCTAACCAGATGGGTGTGATTGTTAATGAGTTGCTGTTATTTGGCAATGCATTTTATGACCAAAAAAAAGTGACTGAATTCAGTCATACCTCTGAGGGAGTGAGGGGTCTACGTTTTTGTTTTTTGAAATAAAAGGTTTTCTAACAGAGCTGGAGCATAGGATGGCGGACTTACGAACTCTGAGTATAGGTCGTTGGAGAGGCTGTGCATCCTGGCAGAGTGCTGGATCACCCTGTCGAAAAGGTCGGCCAGTGAGAGCAGCTGGCAGCCGACCTGCCCCTGAGCGCAGATCGGAGCTCCGTGCGCACGCAGCCTCTCATCCACAGACAGGAGCGTTAGCATTAGCATCACAAATACTGTAGAGACACAGCAGCGCTAGCATTAGCATCGCAAACACTAGAGACACAGCTGCGCTAGCATTAGCATCACAAACACTGTCGAGACGCAGCAGCGCTAGCATTAGCATCTCAAACACTGCAGAGACACAGCAGCGTTAGCATTAGCATCACAAACTCTTTAGAGCCAGCAGCATTAGTGTTAGCATCTCAGACTTTGTAGAAACACGGCAAGGTTGGCATTGTCTTCATAGACATTGTTGTGACACAGCAGCATTAGCATTAGAAACACTGTAGAGAGCCCTGCAGCATTAGCGTTAGCGTCTCAGACTGAAACCTGTGGCACGAATGTTAGCATCTCAGGTGCTAAGGGACGACTCATATCATTAGCATCACAGATGCTGTAGACAAACCTTTTATTAATGTTAGCATTGCACATTGTTGAAAGACTAGCATCATTAGCATCATAAACACTGTACACAGACAGCAGTATTAGCATCAACTTCACAGACACGACAGGGAAACCTGTGATATTAACGTTAGCATCTTAGGCTCCGCAGAAAGACCCACGTCATCAGCATTAGCATCACTGACACTAGAAAGACCTGCATTAGTAGCGTTGGTGTCTCTCACACTCGTAAGACAAGCATCATTAGCATTAGCATCACAAACCCTGTAGGAGCACCAATGTCATTCACATTAGCGCCATGGATCCTCAGAAAAACCTGTGCCATTGGTGTCTGTCATACAGGATTAAGGCCTGAGGCATTGGGTTTAGCGTCACGGACACTGCAGACATACCTGTATAATGAGCGTTAACCTCTCAGATATCACCGTGCAACCAATTAGCTTTAGCGGCTCAAATAGCATGGCACAACCTGAGCATTAAAACTTGGCGTCATTTATGACCTGAAGACTTGCTGCAAAAACCAGCATCATTGGTGACACGCTTCAGGAGCTAGTATTATTAGCACAAGCATCACACACTGCAGTAACCGCATTCTTGGCGTGACCTCTGCACACTGCACCGACCAGCTACTTTAGCGTGAGATTCACGGACAGCGGAAACCTCTACATCATTACTGTTAGCATCACAATCACCGCAGAAACCAACAATACAACCAACACTTCACTAATCAGTGCTATTAGTGTTAGGATCCTGTAAAAAGCAATGCCTTAAGTATTTGCCGCAGACGCTGCAGTATTCATTATCGCTAGTGTTGCCATGACAGACCGGTGGCGTCAGTAGCATCAGACACTATAGCAGGGATCCTCAAATCTGGACTTCAAGTCCAAATTCAGTCCAGGTTTTCCTTTATCCCAGGGAAGTAAAGGAACCCTTACTGTCCCTGATTGGCCAGACTCTCTGCGCACCTGACTGCCTGGTGAAGGGAGGGGGGAAAACCAGCGGAACTCGGACCTCGAGGACCGCGATTCGAGGACCAGGACTCTATAGTGTTCAGTGCTATTGGAGTTAGCCTGGCAGAGACCGGAAGAATCCCTTTAAGTTGTGTTAACATGACATAGTTGCTGAAATGTATCATGAACATAAGCATTACGGTCACTACCTTATTTTGTGTTCTTTTTTTTTGGCGTCATGAGCAGTAGGAATCATTGGTGTTAGTGTTAATAATTAGTGTTATTTGTCTTGGCCCTAAGAATGACTCTCCATCGCCCTAATGTATAAGCAAGGAGATATTAATTGTAATTATGGTTGCATTCATCCTCAAATTGCAGTTTAAATTTCAGAATCATTTCATGTGTGCATAACTTCATTCAACACTGAACACTTGGTTTGTATTTCACAAAATGGCTGATAAAGAAGTAAAATGATGACAAAAAATAATAAGGATGCGGAAAAAAGCGCCAGGGGGTGAACTGCTTTGAATATCTAAATGTGATAAAAAATTTAAGATTAATTAAATAAATAAATTCAATTTAAGTTGAGAAAAGAAGACTGAAGTAACTAAAAGACAACACAGTCATCCTTGAGAACAGACCAGATGCCTGCCAGTAAAAATATGCTCAGAAGTGCATTAGCCATTAAACAACACTCATATTAATCAGCACATACTTCATAATAAAATTGACAAACTTTCCTTTCTGGAGAGTGTGCAGTTAGCATTAGCATCCTTGTTTCCGGTGTGCAGCTGGAGTTAAGAGCGTTACCTGGTTTGTTTTTTCCTGACATGCTGCTCGTGGCGCGTCTCCCGTAGCCTGTCCTGAGTCGCGCTGCGCTCTCTGTGCTCTGAGCGGAGGGTTGGCTTCGTCAGAATCCTCTGATTACCGCCATCGTTATTATATGGGTATTGGTAAGGGGGGGGTGGGGGGAATGGGTTGAGCCAGAGCGAACGTGAGGTCACATGAGTCATGTTTGGGGCTCTGGACGAGGGAGCTTCTTGTCATTGTGTGGTGCGTCACACCCCCCCCCCACCCCCCAACAGTAGCTGTACTTAATTGTGGTGGAACAGGCCTCGTCATTGCTGCACAGGACCGGAGGGTGAACTGCATCAGAACACTTATTGTGCACCCTTTTACATCTTTAAAGGAGAATTCCGGTGTGAAATTGACTTGGGGAGTATTGAAACATGATAACAAGTACTAACTATTGTCGAATACCCCACCTCCGTACGCACGCAACATTTCAAAATACATGCCTTTTTAGCCGAAGCTCCCAACAGGCTTACAATGGTAGCGAATAGGGTATAGCATTGCCATGCACAGAAATTGCTATTTTTTAAATCATTAACAAGGCTCAAAGAAGCTCACACTTCATCAGTAGAATTCCGAGGGCCCTGACATTTAAAACGAGCCACTGAGAACTAAGAAAATGCACAGGTAGTTTATTAAAAAAGATTGTTTATGCAAACAGTACCTTGAGGTAGCTTCCAGTCGCCTCCATCTTGAAAGTCACGAAAAGTCGACGAGCACAAACCAAAAGGAAGGGTCGGGGAACAGATTGCAATCTATTCGTTGCTGCTTGTCAATCGACTTATCGTGACTTTCAAGATGGAGGCCACTGGAAATTACGCTATGCCCAATTCACTACCATTCTAAGCCTGTTGGGAGCTTTGGCTAAAAAGCCATTTATTTCAAAATGTTGCGTGCGTACGGAGGTGGGGTATTTGACAAAAGTTAGTACTAATTATCATGTTTCAATGCACCCAAAGTCAATTTCACACCAGAATTCTCCTTTAACTCTTCAAGGCCCACGATTATGCCTACAGGTGCACAGCTAATTAGCCTTTATGAGCCAGTTCAAAATCTCCCCTTCCTGACATCACAAGGAGTTACCATCCAGATTAGTGAAATCTGATTGACTGCTTGGCTGAATTTGATCAGTTCTTCTTGCCTCTGGTTGGTTACTTCCCCATGTGATGTCAAGAGGGGAAAGATTTTGAAATAGCTTGTAATAACTCATTGGCTGTGGGCATTCCATGTCAAATCGTGACCCCCACGTGACCCTCAAGGTCAATTTTGAGGTCAAAATATAGGTCAATCATCACACCCAGAGTTACCAGAATGAGTTTAAAACTTGTGTGATTCCCTTTCCAACAATACCTTGTTTGTCAAAATCGGTCAAGTAGTTTTGGTAATATGGCCATTCGAATTTTGGGGGCTTCAGCCATTTTTCGCGAGATATTGAAAAAAAAAACCCAGAAGGCCGTAACTTTGCACTGGAAGCTCCATTTGAGTTGAAATTTGAGATTTGGGCGGTTGGGGCCGTAGCCAACTCACATTCCAAATTTGAAAATCAATACGAGTGAGCTGTAGAATCCCTTTTTATTTTTGGGTGATTTGACGTGGAATGACCCCTTTGCACTTGGTGACATAATCGGGGACCTTAAGGTTTTCACACTAGTTTTGCCTTAAGTGGGTTGAAAAGTCTGAAAGTCTTGGTAGCACAATGCCACATACACATCGTGCATCTGCTGGTTGTAGCACTTCAGTGAAGGTTCATCACGCCTATATTCAGCAAAATATAGGTGTGATGCAAATATTCAAAATATATTAAGCAAATATTCAAACATATTTGGGATTGTTGGAAGTCTTTGAATCTCCACCTGATGTTTCATAGGCCTGAATTTCCCCAGGTATGAACAGCCGCCATGTTTGATGCAGGTTTTATGGGGTTAATGAAAGCGCTGCTCTGTCTCAGATCTTTGAATGAGCTCCTTGAATACTCTCTGGAGTTCTTCCAGTCCATGAACCAGACTCGAGTTCATTCTCTGAGCTTGACTGAATTGAAAGTGAACTGACTGTACGGACCTGACGAACGTTGTAACCGCCAGTCCCGACCCCAGCGAGCAGGGCAGGTGAAATCGTGATCGTGGAAGCGCTCGAACCCTGCTCTGTGTGGCCCGCACGTGCACCGTGGCTTTATGCGAGAGGAGAGAGGTCTTGCAATGGAAAGGGCAGTCGTGCTCTGGAGAAATTAGGCTTACGCTTGGCTGAGACATTTCTGAAACATTTGCTGCGTTTGATTTGTCTGACCCATTCAGAAATTTTCTTTGCTGCTCCTTAAGTCGCTATGAAAGGGAAAAACATCTTTCGCCGTTCATTTAATGAAAAATCTAAGTCATGAGACGTTTTTGCTTTGCTCTGCAGTTGTCTGTGGGTGAAAGAGTCAGTCAGAAACACAAGGCCACGGTTGGCCAGTGCTGGTCCTGGGGGGCAGTGTCTGCTGGTTATTCCTGTTGCTCAGGGCCTGACTGATAAATGAAAGCAGATCATCACAGGAAACTCGCCTCACCTTCTTCTGGTGAAAGCTGAAGCCAGCTGCAGGACCAGGGCTGGCCGTATGAGGCAGTCTGAAGTATTTTGGCCCAGTGCTTGGGGTGGTGCCCGGGGGGGAGTTTGCTCCAGGCTGTCACGTAGCCCTCGGCTAATGTTTGCGCTATCCTACTTCCTTGGCCTGTGGCAAAAGACAGCGTATTGACCATAGACTGTGTGAAAGCCATGGACCGAGCACAGTGTGATGCCACCGTCTGGCTTTCCTCAGGATCCGGGGGAAAAGCATTTCACCTCTGGAAAGTTCGGTCCTCGGGCATCGCCGCCTTGTCCAATCAGGTGCTCGTGCCTCCGAGTTGTAAACTCGGAGCGTTAGTGCTGAGATGTAACTGAAAAACATTTTTATCGTCTGACGGGGAACGCACCAAAACTGCCTGTTACACCCCAACACAACTGGAGAAAGACACCAACTAACGGTATATTTACACATTGAGAAAATTTTCAACTCGGTATTTTTACGGATTTTCTGCTTTTCTTTGTAAGTGAAGAGTCTTTGGGTTTTGTACTGTTGTTGGGTAAAAGAAGCAGTTTGTCACTTTGGGCTCTGAAAAATTGTGATGAGCAGTTTTTACGATGTTTTGACTCAATAGAACAAACCTTAATAGGCAAAAAAGTAGTCTTTAGCTGCGGCCTTAGTTGAAAGCAAGAGTTCTTCACCGAGGAGTCTCGAAGAGACGTAAAACACGTACAGGATTAAGGATCATTGAAAACTTCTTTCTGCTGGATGGCCTCACCCAACTCGTCGCTGAAATGAGATGGGTGGCCTCGGGCGAAATGTCGACTGGATTAGCGGCGGTAAACGGGAGCGTTGTTGGAGCGGCGGCGGGGGTTTTTCAGAGGTGACTTGCACATGCCTGCAGGGTCGACACGACAGGCGAGCCTTCATTCCGACGAGCCGTCAGCCGGCCTGACACATGCGGCAGATTGTTCCGAAGCAGCCCCGTCACGCATCCGACCCCCCACCCTCTCTGACGTCTGCATCGGTCACCCCGCGGCCGTGCAGACGGTGGGACATATCCCTGAATCGATGGACGTCACAGGTGGGCATAGAAGCCTCTCCCCCCTTCCCTGAGAATCGGGCCGAAAGCCCTTCCGGCTCTGATTGGGCGAGTCGGAGTGACACGTTCCGCTGCTTTCACCATGTGATCTTAATGACTGTGCACCGTACATCAGCTGCACTGGGTGGATACGGCCTTTGCATGTGTACATTGCTGACTAAGCCCCATAATGTTTGGGACAAATGCATTGTTTTTAAGTGCACGTTCTCAAGCGCCTGTTCATAGGAACATTTGGTGTCTCCGCGCTGCACCCTGTTTATGTACCAGTCTTTTCAGGGTCCTTACGGTCAAGTCACTGCATCTGTTTATTGTACATCTCAAACAGCTGCAGCAACAGGACATGCCACATGTGTACTTCTGCATCGCAACACAAACACAACCAGCACAAAGGGCCGAACAAAGCAGGAACGAGGCGGAGATAAAGTGCACGGTGGCGAATTTCCACTGTCTTTGTGCTTCAGCATTTTCGAGAAAAGAATATGGCGAAGACTTGCTGCAATTATGGAAGCACCAACAAGAAGTCAAAATATCGAAATGTATCATTTCATTTGATACCACATACAGCCACAGAGCCAGAGCGGCGATACTGCTGTGATGTGACGTGATGTGATGAGTTGAAATGTGAGGGGAAAATCCGCGAGAATGTTCAAGATCACCGAGGGAGGTGAGAAAGCTTCGGCGAAAACTGAAATGACACGAAGGAAAGAGAGCTGGTTTACGCAGCACAGCAGTACGTGCGTTTCTGCGCGTCGTCGCCCCTTCGGCCGAAGAATGACGACTGTTACGTCATCCCGACCGAGAGAATGCTGTGGAACTTGAGCAGATGAGCTGCTTCTGCATTCACTGAAAGGTCCACTCCGCTGCTGAGGTCAGCGGTGACATCATCGGTGTAGCCCTGCGAGGCTCCATCTCTGATGGCCCATGGAACATATCTGAAGATGAACATCCACGACACACATCACAGGCTAGGAGGAGTTCTGTGGATCTTCCACGGGTCCATTTGGTCTCCACGATCTAATTTGGCAGCTTTGCTCTTGACACTAATGAATCTTGCTGTCATTGTGGAGATTTTTTGCAGCAAACTGTACCCTTGTCATTCTGTTACTGCGGTAAAAAGCCAAATGCATCTTGCAGTGAAGCCTCTGTAGGTCTGTTTAAGAAGTGCAGACAGCAGTCACTGATAAATCCATGCTTGTCTTATGGATTGTGTTTCTGATTGGTCGAACAGGGGTTTTGGTGTTTTGGGTGATTTCTGCCTTGTTGGGGCTGCTTTAAGTACTTGAGCGAGTTTTTCCGCCGCCGCCGCACTTTGTTTCGCCTAGAACTTTCTTGCTCTCTTCAACTTATTTCTAATACTTAAATCACAGTCATTATAGCTCTGGGGAAATGTTTTGGCATAATCACTGGTCACTTCAAAGGTGAAGGTTGTGACAACTGGCCAAGCACCTCAAAATGCTCGTTAACACGAAAGCTTCAAAACTGTTGATGTCAGAAAGCTGTAACTTGGTATCTAGCAACTGTAGAACAGGGCTCAGCTTCTATTACCTTTTGGGCAAATTCCATCCAAGGTCAAGGTCACAACGAAGTCATGACATCTGACCACGCCGCTCAAAAGGCTTGTTAACACTATAATTAAGAAGTATTTTTGAGAGAAACCTGTAACTGATATATTGCAAATGTATAGAAGGGTTAATTATTCAACTTCAGGCGTCAGTCCACTCAAGGTCAAGGTCACAGCAAAACTTTGTTACTATTGAGGCATCTTGAACCCATTTTGAACCCATTTATTGCTTAAGTCACTCTTATTATACTGCTGGGAAATAGTTTTTGCATGATCACCGGTCAGTTCAAAGGTCATGGTTGTGAAATAAGGGTACAACAATTAACATTAACATCAGTTCATTAACTATCTGTTACTTAGCAGGCAATTAATGTGTTAGATAGCCGAATAAGCGTTACGCAACCATAATTGAACATTTATTAATTTTTTGTTTCCCTTATTGTGAAGTTTGAAACATACCTTAAGTATCCCTGTGTAGCACTTCAAACCATTAAAACATAATTTAGACATTAATACCTTAGTTAATGTGAACATCATTTGTAAATGATTACCAGGTGCATAAGTTACATGTTAATCACCTGTTAGTAAATGCTTTTTACTGCATGAACTAATGTTAATTGTGGTACCCTTATTGTAAAATTTTACCCAAGAACTTCAAAAGATTTTATGACACCAAGCTGTAACTTGGTTGATAGCAACTATACAACAGGACTCAGCTTCTGTCAGCGTCTGGGCGAATTCCATTCATGGTCAAGGTCACAGAGAGGTCATGGATGTACTCGCATAAAACTTCTTGTTGACACAATATTTTTAAATGTTTGATTATTCTTCATGAGATTGACTGATGTGCCCCAAGGGCCGGTGGAATGGAAGGGCTGCTCTGTTTTTGTGTCCTGTGTTCTGTGTTCATCGAAGTTTTTCTGAATGACTTCTTGGGTAAAAACGATGGCTTCACCCATGTCTCAGCTTTTTCTCATTTCGTATTGGATACCTGTTCATATGCGCTTTGGAAGCGACTGTTTCTCTAGCTGACAAGCGGCTAAAACTGATTTCAAAACAACACAAACAAGACGGGGACCTCTCAGACCTGCTCTTCCGTACACCTGGCTAATCCGAAACGCCCGTCAAGCAATTTGTCCCAAACATTATGGTATCCTGGAATGTGGACAGGGGCTCAGAGAAGGTCTGAAACCAGAATGGGGGGACAAGTCTTTGAACAGAAGAGGAATTTTGCACTGAATCATATCGAAATTGTTTGACAAACTTAAATTTAAGAGCACAGACCTAAATCAGAAAAAAGACGACCTCCCACACATTATGGAACTCGCTGTTCATGAGGTTTAAAAAACTTCACTCTAACAGAAGCTCATTGCCTCAGGAAATGGAATATTTCCGGCTTTCTTGTTCTCAACATTTCATTGTTCCGGAAGACACAGTCACAGTGGATTGTGGGTCGGATGTCTTACGCGCGGGCCGACAGGGACAGTATGGAGGGAGGTAGGCAGCTTATGAAAGCCAGCGTTCGGCGCCCTTCCTCACCAGGGACATCTGCCAGAGGGGAAACCGATGCGTCTCTGCGAGTGGAGCTCTTCGCTTCTTACGTCTCCAGATAGTGAAACCGTTGGCCCGATTACCCTTGGAGGAGCTGACGCTGTGTGTGTGTGACGCACTGACTCCGCAGCACGGGCGACGCTGAGAACGGCTGGCAGCAAACCTCGAGCTCCAGGCTACGCAATGACATGATGCACTGCAATATGCAAAAACGAAATTCTCCTTATCATTGTACACTCAGCACGTCACTATCACATGTATGATACTCCAGTTTGCGGTCGTCCTCCTGCTCAGACTGAAGCAATCATGGCCTTTCCGGTCCAGGGAACAGAACGGTCCTGTTTGCGTGCAGACCGAGCCTCTCAGGACCCCATCTGAATGTGCTCTATCCCTCGAGGAACATTGACTGTCCCTTCAGACTGTCCTGTGATGCCCCGGGAGAACGGTGCGTCTCCACTGTCCTGTGCCCCTGCCGCACCACACGTGACCTCTGACCTCGATTCTGACTGCATTTCCTCTGTTTTTCACTGTGGTTCTCAAATCTGTTTGTCTGATATTTGCACTGAGCCTCTGCAGAAAGAAGCAAAAATATAGTAGTTTCAATCAGAGAGGAAGGAATGACATTACAGGAGAATTCCGATGTGAAATTGGCTTGGGGTGTATTGAAACATCATAATGAGTACTAACTTTTGTCGAATACCCCACCTCCTGTACGCACGTGACATTTCGAAATCTATAGCTTTATAGCCGAAGCTCCCAACAAGCTTACAATGGTAGTGAATCGGGCGTAGCGTTGCCATGCAAAGAAAGGGTAATTTTTTCATCATGAACAAGGCTCAAAGTAGCTCCACACTTCATCGGTAGATTTCTGAGGGCCCTTACATTTAAAACGAGGCACAGACCTTTGAAAATGCACAGGTAGTTTATTAAAAAAGACTATTTATGCAAACAGTACCTTGAGCGAGTTTCCAGTCGCCTCCATCTTGAAGGTTACGATAAGTCGATTGACGAGCACGAACGAATGGGAAGGATGGGGAACAGGTTGCAATCTATTCGTTCGTGCTCGTCAATCGACTTTTTGTAATGGTTGGAAGGTGAGTGACTTGCAGGCAATCTCTGTGCACCGCTTAGTGCTACCAAGGGGGGGATTTACTGCAAATACTTAACACAGACAACACTGGACAAATGGCAAAATATAAAACTCAGTGACAGACATCCTGTTTAATGGAGATACTGGACATAGCAGATTTTTCACTGCCGTGTATTTCTGTGGAATGATTTGGTTGGAAGCATAAAGCACTTTATAGTTTCATCTTTTTCCAAGCCATATTTCTCCTTCGAAGACTAGCAAGTTACTTTATGAAAACTGACAACGACAGTCTTCATAATTTGATGTTTCGTTCCTTGCTGATTCTTAATTCAAGGTTCATTTTTAATGAATACTTACCTAATACTTTGAATTGTGAGTGTAAACCATCCGTTTTGTCTGATGGAATGCTTTAAATAAAATCACAGCTGCGGAGCAATGACACCACCTAATGGTGGGCTAATGAACATCTCGCTTCAGGATATCCTCCTTGTGAATACAATTCACATGATGTACACTAGATGGCGATCGGAGCTCATTCCTGAAAATGGCAGCATACTCGGACTAACTGAACTGCTTTCCCGTGTACGCCTATTATTATTATTCCCCCGCAAAGAGGTTTAGGGGGGTACACTGGATTTGCTCTGACCGTGCGGGGGTGCGTGTGTCTGCGCGTGTCTGTGCGTAGATCTCATAACCTACTCATCCGATTTTGAAATTTTTTTTTTCTTGCTGGAAGGTCTATTGACTGCGGTACTGCCTGACTACTTGTTGTTGCGGGGGGTATCCTGTAAGCCATGCTTACTGACTAAATCTAGTTATTATTATTATTATTATTATTATTTCTTTTTGTGCTTCTGCTTGACATGAAATGATGGGGTGTTACTGTTAGTGTGAAAATGGCGCGTGACCTTGAGCGTTAGGAGACAGAATGCTGTTAGTACACTGGAGTAATTTGCGCTGAAATCTGAGCTTTGCTATCGTAAAGGTGGTCTGCATTACAAATCTGAAGCATTTATTTTGACGAGTTATTGGAGGACTGGAACAGCCAATGCAGGGGCGCTGACGCCGGTGTTGGGGCAGAGCCAGTTTGATGATGGGCGCGTCTGGGCTGAGATGGTTGGAACCGTTCCTGGGGGTCACAGCTCTGAAGTGTGATGTCATGAGGGGCAGAGAGTTGAGATGCTAAGTTGCAGTCCCTGATATCACTGTAAAGCACTGAGTTGGCTGACCCGTAGAGCACCATATAGCTTAATGCGGCGGTCACTCATTTTCAATATTTATTGCAGGGAAGGAGATCTTGCTTATTAATAATTACATAAATGCAAGCAGAGGATGGCGCAGGTTAAATGAACACAAATCACTATGGCGTACTCATAAATAAGACGACCATTGTAGGCCGACATCATCAGAGTTCAGCTTTAGCTAACACCAGCTGACCCTAACTCATTTATTTAGCCTTACTGAGCAATGTGTTATCAGGGTCTGGAAAGTAGTAACTTCAACTCCATAATACAAGTTTGTAGAATAATGGGCTTTGCTTTAGCACACAGAGCCAAATGGCAAAATGCGTCACTGTCCAGCTGCATAAGGACTGTGTTGTTGGCCAGTGTGAGGACTCCTGGGTGACCCGACATGCCCTGTAGGCGTAAGTGTATTGGACCCTTCACATGGCATTCAGAGGCACTAAACCAGCTGCTGTTAGGCTTTCTGGGGACACGGGGTCCAAATAACCTAAGAGCAAAATGGGCCCATCTTTCAGGTCAAAGAATGATTCAGTCTGTAAATCTGGAAAATTCCTCCCATCCTGTCGTTAATCTAGAAAATCTGAATAGTCTACCGACCGTCTTCAAGGGCATGAGTGTCGAGCCATTAGCGGCAGTAATGTTCTGCCATCAATAAAAGCTGCCAGGATGAGTTATCTGAGGTGGTGGCTGTCGAGCTTAAAATAGAGGAATCCATTTAACTGCTGATTAATCTCCACTCCTCCTTCTGTGTTAATGATGCTTTGATTCTGAAAACACTCCGCACTATCAGATCTCCGCATTATACCGCACTGAAGCGAGAGAGAACTTTTGATTTGTGTGTGAAATTCAGTGCAAAATACTCAACCTTGTTTAAAACTGTGGACTCGTTGCCTATAATTTTAATCAAAACAATCAAGTGCTGGTTGCAAGCAATGCAGGATATCATGGAGGATGAGGTGGAAAACTTTTTTTTTTTTTAAAGGTTTGTTTATCATTTTTTGTGGAACACTGGCTACCTCTTGAGTAAAACCTGCATTTTGGCCCATTTTTGCTCGTCCTGTTACTGCATTCACACAAGCCGTGTGTTTGATCGCCTGTTTTAATAATTATTTAATCACTGGAAAGCTTTTAAATGAAGGTAAATGAATGAAAACTGGTCAAGACTGATAATCAGTATCAGGAGAAGTTTTGTGCTTCCACTGTTTTCAGCTGAGCATTTGCTGCTGGTTATGTGCACTAAGGATAGACTGAAGGCTGGAAGCACGTTAATTTGTTTTTCTCAGTCCAAGGTTGAGACACTTCTGGATGCATCGTAACCTGAATGCCGAAGAGTCGCCTTTTCTCCTCCGAAACACGGAACACATTGGCTAACAGGTCTCTGTTTCTGAAGACATCTAGCTTGTGTCCGTTGAGATGTTAATATATTCTAAAGAGGGAAGATTAACGCAAGCTGCCCAGTTTAAGGATAAACATGCTCAGTTATGTCTGACCCTTTTAAAATCATCTCTTCGGGGTATTTGCATTTATAGATTTTTTTTTAAGCAGGATTTTGCGGACGACTGCATTAAGGAGGACGCGACCTGGGCGTTTCACGGCGAGTGAATTCTGATGAGCCGGCAGAATTTATGAATCACCTGACCCCCCTCAGCTCGTTAAAAGCCGAGCTCATTTTTCATAAGACGCGCAGCCCATGTGCTTCTCCAGGGTTACGCTCATCCTCAAGCAGCCATTGGTTGCCGGTTTATTAACCGATTTTGGACGAAGATTAGAAATGTGCAAATAACTGGACTTTGTTAATCATCATGTGAGAATCTCAACTGGTAATTCAACAGTGGAATTCTTGATCTAGTAGTATTATTATTATTATTAGTAGTAGTAGTAGTAGTAGTAGTAGTAGTAATAATAATAATAACAATATTGATAATAATAATAAAAATTCATTAATTATTTACAACCCCATTTCCAAAAAAGTTGGGACATAGTGTGAAATGTAAAAAAAAGAGAATAAAATGATTTGCAGATCAGTTAAAACTCTAATTGAAAATGGGACAAAGACCGCTTATCGAATGTTGAAACTGAGAAGCTTTGTTTTTTGAAAAGTTTCTGCTCATTTTGAATTTGATGACAGCACCATGTTTTAAAAAAAGTTGGGACGGGACAATAAAAGACTGGGAAAAAGTTGCATGATGCTAAAAAAAGGGAACTGGCGTAACATCTCACAGGTAATTAGATTATTTACCAACAGGTGAGTATAAATTATGGGGTGTAAATATGCTGTGGCCTTAGCCACTCTCTGAATGGCTGCATGGGGAAATAATTCATCAATTTCAGAACAAAGTATCCGATTTAAAATGGCAAAGAATTTGGGGATTCTATCCTCTATGGTGCATAATATCATTCAACGATAGCAAGAATCCAGAAAAATCTCTGTACGGATGGGACAAGGCCAAAACTTTGAATGGCTGTGATGTTCGGGTCCTCAGGCAGGGTTCTGCAGTGGAATCACTGCATGGACTCAGGAACACTGCTGTAAACCTCTGTCAGTAAACACAGTTTGTCACTGCATCCTCAAATGCAAGTTAAATGTCTACCATATAGAGATTAAACCATATCCAAGCAAGATCCTGAAACAGTGCCTTCTTTTCTGGGCTGAAGCTTGCTTAAAGTATACTGAAGCAAAGTGGAAAGCTATCATGTCGTCTGACAAAAAAATGTGAAACTCTTTTAGAAATCATGGATGCCACGTCATCTCTGCTAAAGAGGAGACGGACCATCCAGCTTATCAGCAAATATTTGAAAAGCCAGCATCCATGACAGGGTGATTTAGGACACATGGCATGGGTACCTCGTGCAACGTGAAGACACCATTAACGGTGAACGATATTTACATGTTTTGGTGCAACATTTTCTACCATGTAGATGCCTTTTTTAGGGGAGGCCTCTGCTCATTTCAGCAACATTGTGCCAAACACCTAATGCTGCTTGTATTAAAGTAACACGGTTCTGTAGTAAAAGAGTTTGGGTGGTAAAGTGTCCTGCCTGCAGTCCAGACCTGTCACACACTGACAATATTTGACGCATTATTGAAGGAAAAATCTGACAAAGGAGACAAAGTATTGAGCAGCTGATATCCAACATGAAGCAAGAATGGGAAAACCATTTTGCTTTCAAAACCACTGCAGTTGGTCTGCTTAGATCCCAAACACTAATAGTGTTAAAGACGACGTGATGCAACACAGCGGTAGTAGGGGCATGCCCTTTGCCAACTTTTTGGAGATGTGTTGCTGGGATCAAATTCAAAATTTTTTCCCAAAAAATGATAGAATGTCTGTTTCAACATCAGATATTGTCTTTTCTATTTTAAAATAAATATATTTAAATGATTTGGAAATAATTGCATTCCATTTTTATTTACATTTTACCCAGCGTCCCAACTTTTTGGAAATGGGGTTGTCTTTAATGTCCAGTGTTCAATATTAAAGGGACCTAAATTTAACCACAGTTAATCCTGGAGATGAAATTTGGAGATCTTTTAAAAGAACTTCTAATTTTATTGAGGAGGTTTCGTCCTGGGAACTGTTATCTTAATTTGTACCGCAGCCGGACGAATTACTGTCTGGTTCTTCAGCCAGCGTGCCGCGCAATAATTGGCTGCGATAAAGCGCTTGAGGATGTTCAAGGTGTCCCCATCCTTTCGTTAATTTTTGAATTAGTAAAACAGTCACGACAGAACAAGAAAGCACGGGCAGTTCATTAAGTGTGTGTGTCCCGGCGCATGAACGACTGTTGAATCAGAATTTCACGAAAATGCGTTCATATTTTTGACTTCCCGGCTCCCTCACTGTTTAAAATAATTCTGCTACAAGTCCACGACCCTGTAATTTATCCCTGAAACACCGTCTACATAATTAATAATTCTGTCCTGTGGTTCGTTTTTAAAACGTTGAGAATAAAATGGGGGAAGGAGATTTGAATGATTGTTTGCAGGATGATTTCCCGGCACTATGCTATGCTCGTGCCCCCACCCCTCCGCTCCATGCGCGTGCGCGCGTAGTTTCACATGCACAGCGCCGGTGCCGGAGCATCTCTCCCGTGCACGCGTGTCTGTAGATCGGCCGCGGACCCGCTGATGCCCGTCATCTCCTGAGCTCCGCTGAATGGAATATCATCTCTCTCTTCGCTTTTTCTCTGTGATTTGCATTTGAAGTTTTGGCGATGCGGTGCCCGGTGTTTGGGGACGTGCAGGGCTGCGCATGAGAGATTGGGCTGCTGTCCGAACAGCTCCGTGAAAGTGCACTGCAAAACATGGACTAATTCATCCTCGTTCACGATGGGACTATTGAAACAGTCTTTTGCTCTTTGTATACTTTGTGTAATTTCAGGTAAGGCTGAGTGTGACTGTTTGCTCGGTAGTCTGCCCAAAAGGCTAACGGTAGGAGACGTTACCTCTGCTCTGGAACCAATGTCTTCCAGCCTTGTTGTCCGGCATCGCGTCAGCCGCTTTGGTTTTACCTTAAAACGAGTGAGAGAATTACAATGATCGCGGTGCGTGTTGGAAATGTTCACTGCTGAAACACTGTTCGGAAACGACAGAACCAAACGCGTCTGTGTGTCTGTGATTCCAGGGTGGGGGTGACAGGGATGAAAACTCTTATCCCCGGTATCTGTGTTTGTCTTGTCTGTGTTCCCGAAGTCTTAGGGTTCGGAGGGGACCCCGCTTCGCACATTAACGTTTTCAGTGAACTGCGGCTCGGAGACTCCTTCCCTGGAGTTTCCCCAGTCCATGGCTTCCATAACCAAAGCAGGGCGTTTCTTTTCCAAGGTGAGACTTTTACCTGTAACCTCCAGGATAAATGACTGATTCTGAAATCATGAATCACACAAGCATTTACTGCGCTGAGAAATGCGACACAGGACAGGTCTCTTTCTCTCACCTGCTCATGACAAACGGGTTGACTCCTCGCAAGTTTGCCACCTGGGTTTGAGTCGCCTGCTGTCCTTGGGCTGTAGAAATACTGACAAATACATTTTTATTATTATCTGGAAGTTGGTTAGAAATATTATTTGTAGAAATGGGGAAATGAGGTCGTGGCAGCGGAAACACAATTTGGGCACTAATGTCCCGGGACAGAATTGGACAGCCTTCTCTCCCGTCCGGGCCTGGTGTTGTTTCTGGGTGACTCCTGATCAACTGTGTCATTTTCGAGAATCCGTTGATCCCCGAGCGCTCGGTTCTGTGACTCTCCTCGGCAGACTGTGATACCGGCCTCTGGATGTGTTTGACTGTTTCGTCGAGGTCTGAGTCGTTTGTCTCTGTCTCAGCGTCCTCCTGTCCAAGGGGGGATGACTAATGAAATTACCGCAGACCAGAGGACTCGGGACGGCTGTGCTGCTGCGTGAAGCATCATTAAAAAATTAATATTTTCTGCCCAGCTGCGTGAACCGTGATTGATTTTGTGCCATTAATTTCCATTATTCCCACCCTTACAGCATTGCCTGCACATTTTCTTCTTTTAGACTTTACTGCTGAAGGAAAGCGGATGGCGGCAGAAGTTTATACGAAGTTAGTTGGCCAATTAATATATGGGGCAGATTCTGACATGACGGCCAGTGGTTTTTTCCAGGGTTTGGCCGCAACACCTTCCTGTAGCGGGCTGCCTCAAGCCGCTTTCACACAGAGACGCGTGTATTCGCGTCTTTGCATTGACTTTGAATGTAATCTGTCGCGCGAAAAGTTCGTTTCGCGTCCGGTGTGAAAGGAGCCTCATCCTGGTCGCTTTCAAAGAAGCTTCACTTTAAAACTCGGCCCCGCAGCAGAGCGTCTCCGCCGAGCAGATGGACGCTGGCGCACAAAGGAAGTCCGCGCTGACGACGGGACTGTTCGCTCCAGGCGACCTGCAGATTTTTTAAATAAACTTGCTTCGCCATCCTTGGATACAGAATATTTCTGTACGGGGTGATTGGCCTTTCCCAAGGGAGGGTATTGAACCGCGAGAGGCGTTTTGGCCCTTCGGATTTGGCTTGTAGCGTTTGTGCACCGAAGACAAACCCCAAGGTCCTCTGTTGATTTTTTAATTTTTTTTTTCTCTAGCAAACTGGCGCATACCCAAAAATTATGTCTTTTCTCCTGATGATATCAACGAAAACAACCAGTAAGCTCACTCTTCAGTTACATTTTGAAATTATGGGGTGTATTGTCTCAGAAAACATGGTGTCTGACATAATATCCCTGCCTGGGCTTCAATGTTTAGGTTTCATTTTTATTTTTAAGTGGTGTCAGCTCTTGACGACACGCTGGACAGGCTGGGTGAGGTGGAATTCGGGCTGTTTCTCCAGCGGATAAGGTGCTGTAAAGCAGGGCTGAACCCACACAGTCCGACCCCCCTCGCCACAGCAGCCCCCCCATAATGCACCCCCGCTGCACGCGAGCGCAGTCATTCACCAGGCCAAAGCTCCGCGGCGCTCTTTACGAGGACAACTGCCTCCATCGCTCGTCCTCCCTGAGCGACACCGCCCCACGGCTGTCACCCAGACGTACGACTGTAATAACACCGCTGCACCTGTCGTTTGGGACAGAAACGATGCATTTCTTGGTTCCCGGGGGGGCCGGTGCTTGAGACTTTGGGACCTGATATGCTCTGAAGCTGCCCATTAGGTTAGGTGTGAAAGGTGGGTTTTGATAAAATTGTGGCCCCCTGGCTATATAATTCTTAATTGGGAGTGTGTCTGAGCCGCCTTAAAGGGAGAGCCCAGATGATCCCAGGTCAGGAGAGCGGAGCGCTCTGCGCTCTGAAGTCCATCTAATAAGGCTGCTCGTGTGGAGAATGGATCTTCTGTTCTGTTTGAGGGGAGTTATTGGATTTCACTGGGATTAGAGGTGAGCTGCTTTCTGCAAAATCCCCTTCATCCCTCTGTTGATGCTTTTTGTTTCGCAGTCCTGTCTAAGAGATGGAGAGCTCAGAGCTTTACTGCAGACGGGCCTGGGTTTCTTAACGAAGGCCTCGCGGGCCAATCTGTGTGTGGGGGCGGGGCCACGTCCATATCAAGGAATGATGGCCATTTAAACCTGTTCCTCTCAGAGTATCTGTCGACCGGGAGAAGGTAAAACACTGATTTGGGTGTGCATTCATGTGCCAAATTTTGGTGTTAAACTGTCCTAGAAGTTGGGAGGGCGACCAACTCCCGATTTATCGCTCTTCATTTTAGAAAGATGCGCTGGCTGAGCAGCTGTCTGCATACTTTCAGTCCCACGCATTTCGTGCTTTATCTGTCTATCTCGCTAACTGCAGCGGCGGGTCTGGCTGGAGCAGACGTGTCGCTGCTCCTGATTGGTCGAGTCTCAGGCCCCCGGGGTTAGGCAGGATATTAGTTCCTGTTTAATATGCGCGGTGGCTCCCGGGCAGTGGCCTGTCTGTCACGGCGGCGGGTCGCCCAGCTCTCTGGTGAGGCTCCGGCCCTGCAGAAGATCCATCGCGCTCCCGCAGGGGCCACTTCCTGTGCGCCAGCCAAGCAGAAGGCATCTGACGTTACCGTTAGGGTTCGGACGCGGTCCGTTTCTGCACTCCATCACCTCTATCTCTCTGCGCTCCATCACTCCTCTCTCTCTCTCTGCACTCCATCACCTCTCTCTCTCTCTCTCGCTCTGTTTCTCTGACTCTGTCTTGCTTAATTTCCATTTAGTCTCTGTCTTGTCGTTTCTCTCTCGTTCCTCTCCGTTCCCCCTCTCCTCTCTCTGTCAGTTTGTTGCGGTTCAGTGGCGCTGTGGCGTGATACACAGATGGTAAATCTCACCGAGCTGTGACGTGCGCGGGGACACGTTTACCGCCTCAGTGATTCGTTCTCCCTCTCTCCCTGCCTCACTCCCTCTGTCTTTAAAGTGTTTTACTTCGCCCGTAATGGACAGCCGACGGGATGAGTTATGACATCAGTGCATTAAAGCTGCGGCCTGTCAGTCAGGACAGGATGGGATTGCGTGATTGGGCAGGCGGCCCGGGCTGTAAAAATGGCGAGTTTCTCGAAGAGTACGGGCGCGGTACAGAAGGAGACTCGACGGGAAGTCGTTCGCTCGCCTTCTGTGTCGCGCTGCTCGTCACGCTGGGGCCATTTGTTCCGACTGTTTCTCTGGTTTATCGGTACGTGACATTTGAACGTTAGTCCTCCCGAATGTGGAGGAATGACACACAAGAGTGGTTACACACAAATGTCTTTCATATTCATTTTGGGGGCCGGTGCGGTGTGTAGTCCTGTCGCTTTGCAGCAATAAGGTTATGGGGTCAAATCCAGCGTGATCATTAGTGTATTTCGCGTGTTCGCCCGTATTGGCCTGTCCTATGAGTACACGAGTATCTTCCTGCATTTCTAGGACCTGCGGATTGGGTTAAATGGAGGCAGGTTTATCATAAGGATGAGTGTGTGAGTTAGTGATGTCACAATCTGCGACAGATCGGTGAGCTGTGCAGGGTGCTCTCCTGCCTGTTTCCGATATATACGATAAACTCCCTCTGTCTCATTGGATGCTGCGATAGGCTCCCTCTGTCTCATTGGATGCGGCGATAGGCTCCCTCTGTCTCATTGGATGCGGCGATAGACTCCCTCTGTCTCATTGGATGCGGCGATAGACTCCCTCTGTCTCATTGGATGCGGCGATAGACTCCCTCTGTCTCATTGGATGCGGCGATAGACTCCCTCTGTCTCATTGGATGCTGCGGTAGACTCCCTCTGTCTCATTGGATGCGGCGATAGACTCCCTCTATCCCCTCTTTCCCGAGGTGTCCTTCGCCACTCTGACGAGGATAAGCTGGTTAGATAATACCTGGATTTAGTTTCATTTTTTTTATGCGTGTGTAAAATGCTTATAAAGCCTTCCAGTGATTGACAGCTGAAAAACGAAGAATTTCAAGAGCGCTAGTTTTGCTCCATCAGGGACAAATTGCCATCAGGATGGTTAGAGATGGGAGGACGATGTCCTTCAGCGATGCACTGAGCGTGTGCAGCCTGGGTGCCAGGATGGTGATGCGTTTTGGTTTGTATTTCTCAGTAAAGTCTTAAATATTCTTTGCTCTTCAGTACGATGTTTGTGCATGTGTGTGTTGACCTTAGAAAACAGCCGACCTGTGCAGTCGCTTCAACCCAAAATGGCAACCTGGGAAAAGTCTCTCATTTTCTCTAACAAACATGTCTGTTGTAATTTGAGAAATGTGCGTCTCCACATGTCCTGCCAATAATATCCCTGTAGAACTTTCAGGAAAAATGTGGATGCTCTCTGAACAGTAAGGATAGGAATCCACTGAATGTAGAAGTGGATGTTGCTTAGCTGCTGCCGTGCCTCCGAAAACGATAATTGGAAGCTGGTTTTAAATGTCTCTAAACAGGCTTTTGATGGTGGTTCAGTTTCCGGAAAGGGCACCTTGGCTTTGGGTGTGCGCCAGAGTTAACTGCAGCGCCTGGTTTCACTCGTAATGAATGGAAATTTCCGGAAAAGGCCCCGCCCCCTCGCCCCTCCCGAGCTGCGAGATCATTAATCTGGGCTGCATGGACCCCACTACCCCCCTCAAACACCAGTGGAATGCTGGGATTGTGTCATCCTGTGCCCTGGCTGTAGCTACTCAAGTTTTTCACTTTTTGTTTTGTTTGGGGGGCGGAGATGTGGTTGTGTCTCTGAGCGAGGGGGGGGGGAGGGGGGGTTTGGGGAAGACATGATCCGCTGTGCCCCCAACTAACTCAAAAATGACCTTGTGATTTTCCTGCCATAAACGCTCTCAGATGGTATCAGAGTGCGTTTTAATAGCAGCGGAAATGGCCGTCATACGAGGAGCAGCACGAGCACAGCGTTAAGGGGCTCTTATGAGCAGGTGGCAGCTCTGCACTGACCCTGACCAACAAAGACATGACTGATGGTGTTGGGTCAAATATCGATCTGCACCCCAAAGGGCTCTACGCTCTCTGTGGGAGGATCGTCTTAATCTGAATGCTTTGAATGTTGTGTGTGTGTGTGTGTGTGTGTGTGTGTGTGTGTGTGTGTGTGTGTGTGTGTGTGTGGTATGTCATGTGTCGAGTGGGGGCGGGGCGGTAAGTGTACCAGTGTGTTTTTCTTTAGTACTGCTCTTTGCCCTTTGAGATCTTCAGGTAGGGCCCTCAAATATGTGCACCGTGTCCGTGAAGGGCCCTTAATTGTGCGCAGTGTCCGTGTAGGGCCCTTAATTGTGCGCAGTGTCCGTGTCGGGCCCTTAATTATGTGCACTGTGACGGTGCAGGTCCCTTAAAGCAATAGACAATGGAATTTCAAAATACAGTTTGGAAGGTAGATCATGTCATAACCTAACGATTCATGTGAATGTTTATACATCTACAGCTCATATAACTAAGCTATCCATCTCCGAAAGTCGGATCTGTAGCAGAATTGATGATTTCATAGATGCTGCCATTGAAAAAGTTTCAACCAATCAGAAGAATCCTCGCGGAGATGCTCTGACGTCACATGGGCGTAGCACGTTGAAGCTGGACATGGCGAGTGAGACTGCACAAGCATTGGGATAGTTGTTAAATTACTCACTGTTGTCACCATTTTTCTGTGCCAAAGGACACTGTTAGTCACAAACAGACTCTACTGTTTGTGAAAATATTCAAGAAGGCTGTTTGAAGGCGGATAGAGAGAGAAATATGCCTGTGCGTGCAGCGGTTGGGTGTACATGCAGGACTGGCTGAGGTCAGCAGTATGACGGCACGTTCGATGCTGCCGTGCAAAGGCAAAACACTGTAACATCACATTTGGTCGAAAATGAGTTATTGTCATTTTGGGGGTATTGAAGACCTCCTTTATCAAGTGGATGAATAATTTGAGTCAATTTCATTGTTTTTATGAAGAAATCAAGGTCTGTGTCAACAGTAACTCTGAAAATCCCAGCAGAAACCATGACAGAACGCTGTAACTGCAGTTACTGTGTTTAGCCTTTGTTTCGGGACGCTGATGTTGAGTTCAGGTTCTCTGGCTTGGTTTCGCAGCGCATCAAAGCATTGTTACTATACAGCCCTGAAGTTACGGTCAGTGATGGTCAGTGCAGCTCGCCTACGCCTCTCTCACACACCTCCTGTCAGCTCGCCCGCCTGTCATCAGGCCCATGAACAATTAAAGCACATCCTACCTTTTCTTCAAAACCGATAAAATCCATGCCAGCCACCTCATCTGTAATGTTTCCACGATGTTCCACAAGCGTTTGAGTAAATATTCCTTAGATGCTGCAGGCGAGCAGACCACTTCTTTATGATCAACAACTCCGCAAGCTAGTCCTTCCTAACATCTGTAGTTTTTTGCAAAGCAAATCGAACACACATTCCGCCTGTAATACCCTTTTTTTGGTTGATTGTGTCTGAGTAAAGCTGCTTTCATGTCGGACGCAAAACGAATTTTTCGCACGACAGATGACATTTAAAGTCGATGCAAAGATGCGAATTCAGGCGAAACGTTTATATTTCCGTCTTTGCATTGACTTTGCATTAAAAATTATTTCCTGTATTTATTTACACTGTACAATGCAAAGTAACTTATCTGCTGGCATCCTGTCTCTGGTGCCGGATACCAAACTGGAGCTGTTTCTATCATGACCATATGATGTAATGTCACCACAGCTCTGTACAGCAACAATTACATGTATCTAATTCATTCTTAATCATTCAAAGCAAATATCATTGATATTTGGGCTTTAGGTAAGTGCTCTTCTAATGGTCTTGGGTACAGAAAACAGCAACCAAATACTGAATTTATGTAAGTTCACGCTAAAGACCAAATGCGCCAACAGAAGAGTAATGAGTGGAGATTCTCCCTTGAGCCCATGTGACGTCTCGTATCGCCCTTCCAGGTGGTAAAATGGCAGCTCAGTAGTGGCCTTCGGACTGCCACACAAAACGCTCACAACTTTTTCATAAACGGTCAAGTATGCCTGAACTTTTTCTCATGGGCTCTCAATATTATAAGCAATTAACCTATGCATGTACTTACTTTAGGTTGTCTCTTCCTTTAATTGTGTGCACTGTCTGTGTTGGGCCCTTAAATATGTGCACTGTGTCAGCTAAGGGCCCTTAAATATGGCCCTGTGTCCGTGTTAGGCCCCTACATCCTCCGTGTAGGGTCCTCAGGCGTATGCCCCTGTCCCTCATTGGGTGACTGAAGCTCACATGCACTCGCCACACATCTGTAGAGTTGGGAACCTGATGAAAAACGGGATGAAAGGCTCGGCTGGAGAGCCCGGTCTCCGCTGTCCCATTGAGGCTTTGACAAAGACACCAGAGGGGGGGTCGGGGTGAGTCCGCCCTGCTGAAGATGATTATACCCAACTGACATTTTGGAGAAGTTTTGAATTAACATGGCTGTGAACCTCGCTCTTTCGAGGGTTTGATTTGTGATTCATTGCAGTGTAAACGTATCCTCGCAATCGCATTGTCCTGCGTTGCACTTGTTTGAACACCGAAGGCCTTTTCATTTGACAGTTATTTTTGCTGTAATTCTGAGTAGGAATAGAGCCATTTCAGTCGTGTCGTTATTGGGCGAAGTTTAATTGACAATCCCACGTCTGTTTCACTACCATGTGGCCCATCAGTGTGTGGGCAGTGACTTGTTTATATCAGCTAACTGAGTTGGGTGGGATTAGAGAAAATCTGCTTTAATATGCTGGTGTTTACATACGTACCGCATGCACCATCTGAGCACTGCCTTTTGTTCACACTGTCTGAATACTAATGACTCTTTCCCAATATCTTAGGAGTTTCTGAAACTGAAATGGCTGTTTGGGCCTTTGTGTTAACAGCACATGGTGTTGTTTACCTGCTCTGACATTAGTTTAATCTCTGACCCGGGATACTGTGGCAGCTCTGGCTGGATGCGGCCTGCTTCTGCGGGTACAGCGTCAGGGCAGCTATGACCATTGGACAGAACGATTGCGGCCGCGCTTATATCCCAGAGTGCAGTTCTACCCACACGGTTTCCCTCGAAGCCCCATGTGTCACGCTGCAGTGTTTTTTCAGTGTGCAGGTCAGGGCTGCCTCATTGGTCTTAACTCTACACCTGCAGTGTGAATGTGGATAATCAGCCTACACTGGGTGGTTACAGGACAGCGTCCTTGCAGAATATTTGGTTTGAAAACAAGGCTTGACTGTCAGTGTCCTCTTGCCATCGGCAGCGATGAGGTTCGCGTTGATTTGTCACCTGCCCTATCGGGCCAGTACCATAAATCGCATCAGTGGATTGCATTCCTTTCAGAGTACGTCCTGTTGAAGTGAAGATAATTTATGTTCTGTGTATCTGCTGTACGCAGAGTCTCTGGCCTCATCTCGCCTGTCTTCTGTCCGCTTAAAAAGCCTCTCTTTGATGTGATCGCTTCAAAGAAGCCTCATCATTTATTGATTTCCCCATTAAAGTCCCATAAGCGTAGACAGCGAGGGAAGTCGGACGAACCGTCGGTTGAACAGAAGAGAACCCCGCCGGAATATTCCAGCGAACACCAGCTAGCACTCTGAGCTGCGCATTTTCTGCGCAGGCAGCCGCACCCGTCTGCTCTTCGGCCTGTGAAACCTGATGAAGTTTGTGTTCTGGCCGTCTGGACTCAGTGCTTGGCCCTTGGGTTCAAGAGCAGCTGGCTGCAGATGAGTGGCGTAACCGCATCTCACCTCTGTACCGGAAGTAACGTGACCTCCATGGTGGAAGCGTCCTCTTGCTGTATTCTTTCGCTTTAGTTAGCCAGCTAGCTTGCGGATATTACAGTAGAAGCGAACTGTAACCTTATTAGCAAGCCACCTAGCTAGCTCGCTACTCTACTGTGCTAGCTATTCATAAAGAGTTATCACTTTAGCTAGCTAGCAAGTGGTTTTTGCTGTAGAAGTAAACTACTGACTTATTAGCAATACAGTACGAAGAAGACAAAGTTCCACTAGGGGGTCACGTGACTTCCCAAAGGAGGTGAGGTAGGGCTGTGCCCTTGGTCTGCAGCCAGACCCCTCTCCTTTGGTTTGGGGCTGTTTTCACGGCTCTACCTGGGCAACTTCGTTCCCCGTAGTTGTGTTTGTCCAGGAGTCAGGGAAGGGTCCTTCACTGTGCCAGCATCGCAGAGCTCCCGTGTACAGAGGGAGCTCGCTTCAGAGCTGACTCCACATTCACGCCCATGGTTTAGGACTGAGACGTTGGGTGAGCTGGTGTCCACATACTTTTGGCTCTGCGGTGCGTGTGCTGGGGGAACAGCAGGTCTCTGCGGTGCTGTGCTCTCGAGCAGGAACCGCACGGCCTCGAATACTGAGGCTGTGGGCCAGTTCAGAAATGCAGCACTTCCCTCCACTGTCTCCGGACGCGTCCACCTGGGACAGCGTGTCGCAGAACCAAAAATAGGCGAGTCGGCGCTCAAACCGGAGAGGAGGAACGAGGGGAGAAGTAGAACATTTTGGAATCCGCCCCCACTTGTACTCTGAATATGGTGAGCGAAACCATGGAAACGGCAGTCACTTTCGCTTGAATTCAGCGCGGAGGGAAATTCATTCAGATCGTAGAAATGCTTGGCGAACGAGACGGGGCTTGTGAGGCTAGAAATCGATCTCGCATAAGAACTGCACGCTTTGCAGGCTCTTTTGCGTTTGCCATGCTGATTAGTTTGCTTGCTACTGAAAAGTAACAGTGAAAGCACTAAGTTACACGCCAGTGTAAGATAACATTATCTTAATCCCATGGGGCTGAATTCTTTGGTGGATATATTGTGCTGCTGTGTGGATGATATTTAATTTTCCATCTCATTCAACATTTAAGTCCAGCAAATAAGTGAAAAAGAGCTGGTGTGCTAAGCTAACATAAATCGCCTTCTCCGTTGCCATCAGAGTAGTTTTACAAAGTTGTTCGTAGTAAAATCTTTCGATGCTGCATTTTTCACCTGCATTTCGAATGGGTCGGACGGCCACTCAGGTGGCTGGTGTACGACCTCTGGTTTCTGAGTGACACGAGCGTGAGCCCTGACTCTGCGTCTCAGGTGCGGAGCGGCGAGTCCAGGCCCCAGCGGAAGCAGCGCAGCAGATGTTGGAGAAGCTGAAACACAGGACTGAGTTCACGCTGCTGGCCACCATCAAACAGGAGCCGCTGAACTCCGGAGTCGTCCTGTCCGTCCACCACGCCGAACACAGGTGGGCCTACATTTCCCATCATTCATCTCCTGCCTTTGTGTCAAGTGAGCCAGAGTTGATTCGGCTCAGTTTGGACTGGTCCCCTCTTGAGCTCCTGCAGTGAGCTGTGACACGAAGGTTCCAGCCATTTTGTTTCCATCACGTTACTGGGCACCAACTCCAAGTGGATTATTTTTTTTTTCCCCTTTTCTTAGGTCCTCATATTCTCTCATCTTATACTTATTAATACCTTTGTGAGCTGGTTAATTTTCTTCTCTGCTGAGAAAAGTTAATAGAAGCCAAAGATTTCCATTGTGGGAAAGAGCTTGGTTTTGCGCGATGGAAACAAAATGGCTCCGATTCTTGGCGATCAGGATGGGCAACTGTGGTGCTGGCTGTAATTGGCTGTGATGATGAGTCAGAGGTAACTATTACACTTGGGACAGGTTGGTAAAGTACACTGGGAACAGAAGCCTCATTTTGAGGTGCCTTTGTGTCTGAGTGGGGGAACCATGGAGGTGATATAACAGAACTGGAGAGAGCGAGGAAGTCCCACCCCTTTTACTTTCAATGGGAGATGCTAGGCTAGCTACTTCAGGCCAGGAAGTACGGAGTTGACCGACGCCATCTATAAAAATAGTGTTCCATGGTGCTTATTTCCAGCACCATTTCATAAGATTGCCAATCTGATTACACAGCACAAATGGCTAAGACAATGTGTCGTCTGTGCAGATTGGCAAATTTTTTCGAGGGGAAATGATGACAACCCTGTTAATCTGGGATGCGCATGTACTATACACTTATTGGCTGAACTGCTGCAGTCAGAGCAACAGCTGGACAACCCAACTGGTGCACGAGCGGTCATCGAGCTCTACGTGTCAGTCCTTATTTTACAGGCCCTCTTGAAAACATCGAACAGTTGTGTCAGACAAAGAGCAAAATAATGTAGGATTACCGAATACATTTTCTTCTGTTTTCGCTTTATTTGGCAAGAAAAAAAAAATGTGCACTTTTCAGTTGGTGTTTATGGAGCTGCCACGTCTTTGGCCAAAAAAGGTGCATCCTTGGGAAACGCAGTAGCAGGAAGCTAACATGCTAACTGGCTGAAGCAAAGGTACTTCCTCATTCTCTCTGGTTCTGTGATATATCTCTATGGGGGGAACGCATCCTGGGCCATTTTAATGTCAATTTTTAGCAGTTATAATTTGAATTATCGATCCAACTGCTCGCCAGGCCCCAGTCCGGTGATTTCCAGGGGTTTACCGTCCTCTCGAGCAGTCAAACTTTCCAAATGATATTACAAAGTGCGTCAGAAGACCACCCGCTCAAGCTAACGATCGATACGCCGCCCTCCTCCTTCGCGCCGCTAGTCGTATATCACATTAATGGGTCTCGCTCTGCCGCGTGTAACGGGCTCCTTTCAATTATTAGCGTCAGGCTAATGGGAACCAGCGGAGCTTCGCCGGGAGTGGTGACGAGCTGCCGTGCTGTGGTCGAACGCCCTTCTGCTTCCTGTGATGCTCTTATAAGTGCCTCCCCCCCCCTTTCCAGAACCTTCCACGATGGAAGTAGCACTGAGTTCAAGCCTCTGAACAAAGCTGGGCTCCATGGGCTATCCGCTTGTCTTTTTCAGAGAGACAGAGAAAAGAACTAGGACTGGGGGGGAAAAATGGAGGTTCTTTTGCCTGTTTTTCAGTTGTAAATAAGAAATTAGAATAACATTTTTAAATTAGAAATAAATAAGACTTGAAGTCTGCTTTTGCTTACTGGCCCCCTGAATACAGACGGGAGCTTTACTTCGCTGCTTGGGGCCTGTTAATTAATCCAAGGGAAGAAATGCTCTCCCAGAGCAGACTGCAGTTATGGGCCTTTCTCTGGGGTCCAACACCTGCCCTGTTCGTACAGTCGCCAGATTGCAGCCTAATGAAACACCAGACTGTCCTGTCCCAGTGAAGTGCCTTTAGCACAAGGCTAACAGCCGGTCCCAAATGAGGCATACGCCTGATTCTCGTGGGCTGAGTTTGATTCATTTCGTCTAAAAGCCTCTATCCTCGAGTGTGTCATTTGAGCATCTTTTACATTCGTATTTTCCCTCGCCTCTTGTTCCGTCGTTAACGTCAGGCTTTATTCGATCTGGAAGTTGCAGACGTGGCTGTTTCGCGATGGCAGATTTCGTTCGGTGCTTTGCGTCTCTGAAGGCTGATCTGGAGTCAGTTGGCCGGTGCATTTGTCCTTGTTAGTTTCTCCTCGGAGCCCAATGAAAAGGCCTTTCATTTCCCCGTAACGTTCCCCTTTGTTTCCGGAGGAAAGCGATGCTTTCAAACTAATTGCGCGTCCTCTGGGGAGCCATTGGCTCTCTGCTGGAACAATAGAGTAAGAACACACCCGTTTCTGCGCAGTTCACATACTAGTGCACCACCGTCTCTACTGCTCACTCGTTCTTTACGATGGGCTGCGTTTCGCACCCTCTGTCGCTCTCAGCATTCGCCCACTGCTGATCCTGATTAGTTCGGCACTGAGTTGAGGCCAATTTGTGCCGCCTTACCTGTGCTGAAGAGTGATGGAGGGCTGACAGTTTTCAGTCCAGTCTGACATCTCTGAGTGTGGGGGATGAGCGTTTTCTGCCTGGCGGCGTTTGTTCGGCAAACGCCCGTCAGGAGAAACCAGCTGTGACGGTTGGTCATGTGGAATAAATACCCTGGGTTTCCGTACCACAACAACTATGTCAACTTGTTTTTTTTTTTTTTTTTTAATAAATGAAGGTGTTCCTCATAAATGAGTCCCAGGTTTTGACCGTCCCATGGAGCGAACTCCCTCTTTGACCCCGGCAAAGACGCGCAGGTGCGCACAATGTTACTGAAATGCGCCGCCTGTGCCGTAACATTGCCACAACATTGCAGCAGCATTTTCCTGCCCCCTTTCAGGTACCTGGAGCTGGAGAGCAGCGGGAGGAAGGCAGAGATTCGGCTGCACTATCGAACCCGGGACCAGCGGCCCCACAGCGAGGTGTTCCCCTACTCTCTGGCCGACGGGCGGTGGCACAGGCTCTCTGTGGCCCTCAGCGCTTCCCACGTCCTCTTGCATGTGGACTGCAACAGGTGCCTGCCAATCAAACGTCGCCATGGAAACGCCCTTCTTCCGGACAATGTGACACTAGAGCTTGTGCTGTTCAGAGCTGCACAGCTTTACATTGCCACTAAGTGTCAGTTCACTTCCTGTTTCATATTAGTTTTAACGATGAATAAATTTTGTGTTTTTCACCGACTTTTAGCGAAAAGTGAGATTGTTTGAGTGCCTGTGTGAAGACGTTCCTGTGTGCTTCAGGGTACAACGTGCTTTTGACCTCAGACCTTGGAACATGTACTCTTTCAAAAAAGAAACTATACCTTGTTTTTAGCATCAATTTATTATACATGAAATGTTTTGACAAATGTGGAAAACGTACTGAAATATACTCTTCCAAAAAAGAAACCACAAATATTGAATTATTGATTACACTTTCTTTTCAATATGTTGATATGTCCACATTTGTCAAAACATTTCATGTGTAATAAATTGATGATAAAAACACTGTATAGTTATAGTATATTTACTCACCAGCCATTGTGAAGTCAACGGGGTTTCAGACTCTGCTGTCTAAAAATTCAGTAAAACTCTCTGGGCCAATCAAAAGCGTGGTGGGAAAGTCACACAGTTGTGTGGATCTCTTGTTCAATCCATACCCTGATGTTTGTAAAACCAGCCTTCTTATTGGCTGTGCTGTTGTAGGATTTACGAGCGGGCGGTGGAGACGCCCTTCCTGGACATTCCGGCGGGCGCGTCTCTCTGGCTCGGACAAAGGAACAGCGCTCATGGCTTCTTCAAGGTAGGAATACCCAAATATTTTAAAAATACTTCCCCAAAAAATGATCCCTTCTTTATCTCAAGCATTTAACACCTGTTTCCAAACTGCTTTAAGCGATCAAGCCGTCAACACAGTTCATTATCAGCACGCCAGAAAATAATCATGCGGCGTTAAAATTGTATGTTGCATTATTTTGCAACAGAATCCTAATTATTTTTTAAAATAATGAGAGTTTTTGCTCTCGAGCTGAAATTTCTGTCTTCCCCCATCCTCATCAAGCTTGTAGAAAATTCCAGAAAGGCATAGGTCTCTGTCGCTCTTTAATCTAGCCTCTGGGTGCAATAGGCGCGACGGTAACGATCAGGGAGTCTTGTTAAGCGGCCCTCGTTTGCGACGATCGTTAAGCACATTTCGGTGCCTCTGCTCAACCTTATATTCCCTCCAGTTATGAAGTCACTCTCGCACCCTTAATGAGCCCGTGAAGCGGTTTCCTCGGAGATGAAACCTCATCTCTGACTCTCCAGTCTCCCAGGGACGCCTGCAATTGTTAAAATAGGTACATTAGTTCATGAATAATTTGACAGTGACCCGGGAAGGTCTGCTTTAATTTGCCACTGTCATGTATATCACATGACCTATTTTCGAACTGTAGCCTTTCATTATACACTCTCAACAACCAAATAAGTATCATCTGGACTATTTTTATTTTGTTTAATATTGCCTGCGATCTCTCCTGGGACTTTCTAGCGTCATTGTGGCATGGAAACGATTGAGGATGCAGTTTTATTGGAGGAAATCACTTCATTGGATAATTAAAAGCGAAAGGGTGGAGTGACGGCAGGGACTCTGTAGTTATCCAGGCCGGCATGCAGGAATGCCTTTAACAAAGGGTAACCAGCATCGGGGCGCTCATTGGGGTGCCCTATCTTTTGCCCTCTGTGTGTAAAGCCCAGGGTGTTTGGAAACGCTGACTGATGCAGTCTCCACCTAATATTTCCTTGAGCAGAGCACGGACACGCGAGTGCTTTCCTCCGCAGACGGGCGAGGTTATCAGCTGATCCTGGTGTGATTAGTGACTCGCTCACACAGACAGCAGCCGCAGGAATACTCATTACACCCCAACAGCTGGACTGCCAGTGACCCGTCAGCCCATAGGGTCACCAGGGCCAGTTATGTGCAGTACGACTGCGCTCCGTTCTCAGCGCGTACAGGAAGCAGGGCCTGAAAATGCTCTACAACAGCCGTAACCCGCGCAACCAACTGGAGGCCTTTGCCCACAAGTGAAGTGAGAACAAAGTTTGTTAAGACGTTCTCCTGTTCTAACTCTGAAAGCGCTTGTGGGCTGAATTCATCCACGTTTCCATGGATACTGAGCGAGCGTACAGAATTTCACCCAATGTATTTGAATTGTTTGCGGATTTTGTGATTTGGAGTAGAAATGCATTTGCAGATTAGTACTTTTGTTGTTGCAGGTAACCAGTATAATAGCTTGTTGTTTTGTTGAGGTGCTGTTGCTTGTAATGAATCTTCAGTGTTCTGGAATATTTCTCTTATTCTCATATGATGTAGTCCTGCACGTTTGTCTCACTGAACGGTTTCAAATCTTTAGCGATGTCATGTTCAGAACACGAGTAAGCACAAAATACATTTTGAAAAATTAAAATT
Organism: Gymnothorax reevesii; assembly: GCA_029721435.1. Taxonomy (NCBI): domain Eukaryota; kingdom Metazoa; phylum Chordata; class Actinopteri; order Anguilliformes; family Muraenidae; genus Gymnothorax; species Gymnothorax reevesii. The sequence goes on along the minus strand of CM056593.1, from coordinate 30,087,300 downwards.
TCATGAATGCAAAAAAGTTATCAATCCTCGTTACTGCCTCTTTAAAGAAGTAATTGCCCCCTCATTTACTCATTAATTATTGAACATGTAATTTGTAGTAGGCTTAAGTTGGGGGACATTAGGAATGGGCAAATATTTATTCTCTGTTATGTGCAACATCCCTTGATATTACGGGTGCAGCGAACACCATCTGGCTGTATAGATGTGATTACCTGCTAATCTTAACATCTCCGCTGAGTCGAGCGCGTGAGTATGGAGCCTGTTCTGCTGCTGTAATGGCATCTAAACTTCAGGAAAAATCTCGATGTCCATAAATAATGATTGGGCCTCAATTTTTGCATGGAGGTCTAGTCCTGCTGAGACAGAAAGGTCTTCACCAAGCTGTTGGACAATCTGAACTGTCCCTGTGTGCGGTAATGACAGGACTTTGGTGCGTTCACGCGGTTTTGACTCTGGGCTTTATGTTTGAGGGTTTGAAATGACGCTCAGTCTGTTGAGAGTGAGTGAGTGTAATGGCGTGTGTAAAGAGCTCTCTCCGCCGCTGTCTCCGGGCGCAGGGTGTCCTGCAGGATGTGCAGCTGGTGCTCGCGCCTCAGGGATTCATGTCACAGTGTCCGGACCTCAACCGCAGTGAGTAACTCGCCATGCGCGCACAACTTCCTCTCGCGTGACCCTCATTCGCTGGCGCTGAAGCTCTTCTCTCGGTTTCAGCGTGTCCCACGTGCAACGACTTCCACGGTCTGGTGCAGAAGATCATGGAGCTGCAGGACCTTCTGGCAAAAACGTCCAGCAAGGTACCAGCCCCGCTGCTGCCATTCGCTACGCAGGTGTTCGGAAAGTTTACCGTGTCATATTCACGGCTTTTGCTGCAGAACGTGTGCAGCTTTCAACAAGAAAGACTGTCGTCTACAGTTGGTCTTTTGGTCGAAATGGTTTGCGTGACCTAGATTGTATAATAGTTGTGTCCTACATTCAGTACGAAGAGGACACTTTGGATGGTGTGACGGCATTTGTTTCAGAGTTTGCCTCGGGATTAGCGTGGGTTTGGAGCCCAAATTGTCCCTGGATTTGGTCTGGATGTGTGAGCTGTGTGTTACCTGTGTTTGGTGAACTATTATTCTGAATCCTCAGTGCTCCCTGGGTTTAGCCTGGGATCAGTCTGCTAAGACACGGTGTGGCCATGTTTAGCCTTGCAATTACAGCACTCTCCCAGCATCAGCTCAGTATTACACCATCAGTGCTCAGCAGGCCAGCCCTCGCGGTGCACCAGAGTTTAGAGTAAAGGTGATTAACTCACACTGTGTCCCAGAGTATAGAGCTAATGTGATTAACTCACTCAGTGCACCAGAGTTGAGTGCTAATATGATTAACTCACACAGTGCCCTAGAGTTGAGCGCAAATATGATTAACTCTCACAGTGCACCAGAGTTGAGCGCTAATCTGATTAACTCACACAGTAGCCCTAGAGTTGAGCGCTAATATGATTAACTCTCACAGCGCACCAGAGTTGAGCGTTAATGATTAACTCACACAGTGCCCCGCAGCAGTAGCCGAACCCGTTCTCTGTGTTTTTGTGGGGTGGTCTCGTGGGGCAGTTGTCTCGGGCGGAAGAGAAGATGAATGGCCTGGATGGCTGCTTTTGTGAGCGGACCTGTACCGCTAAGGGGGCGGTGTACCGCAAGGGCCAGTCCTGGACCGACGGCTGCCGGAACTGCACTTGCGAGGTAAGCATCGTCCCGCTTCACTTGCCAGGAATAGGAGAGCCCTGCTCCCATAATCCTCTGCAGATTGGGAGTGTGGCGCTGATCCTGCTCTGATCCCTCTGTGGTGACGGGCTGAAGACATGGCTGCCTGTCCCTCAGTGTCTCACCCTGCAGCTCAGGATGATAAGTTTACTGGTCGCAAACTTGGTGTAGGACAGTCCTGATAATGGAGGCTTTGTCTGTGAAATCACCGCACACAGAGTGCGCTGTACATGCCCGGCAGACATCACTCGAGGCAGGTAGGCGAGGAGTTAGTCTGCTGGGGAGGGTTTGGAGTCAGGACTCTGGGTTGAATCAGGAAGTGTTTCATTGGTGCGCAGTCACCTGACCTGTGAAATGCGTCAGCCGCAGGCGTGTGGAGGTTGGATTAGGGAATGGGCAAGGGCGGAGCAGGTGAGTGTGCACATGCTTACAGGTGTGTGATGGTTTCCTCACTTCCTCCTGCAGAACGGGACGGTCCTGTGTGAGAGCGTAGTGTGTGCCCCGCCCCTCTGCCCCCCGGGCACCGCCCCCTCCTATGTGGGAGGAGTCTGCTGCCAACAGTGTCAGCGTGAGTCCTGCTCCTTACACACACACACACGTATACAGACTCACACAGACATGCTTTCACAAGCACACACTTACACACACTCTCTCACGTGCACACATACACACACACACACACACACACTTTCTCTCAAACACACGGCCTCAATATCTCTCACAGACACACACTCTCACCTCGGTGCGTCTTTCCCCTCGCTGCACAGAAGTCCATACATCCCCCCTGACAACTGACCGCATTGGTGTGTTGCTAGGTAACGCGGCGCACATATCTCTGGGGTCCCTACATTTGCATGCGCATAAATTATTCAGCACAGACCTTCACAAACACAGATGTACCACTGACACCGAGATTAAGCAGAAAATATCACTAATGAGATGAACTCCACTGTGTTCACACACAGACCTCTCGCCTACCTGCGCCGCTCTTATCCTTTTACACGCTTACACTGAGCTCCATAAAAATTGGGACAGAGGCGCAACTTTAGCTTTGTAGCTGTCTATCCAGCATTGTAGACTTTAGATCAACAAATTTGAAGGTTCAAGTTGAGACTGTCGGTTTGAATTTCATCCCCTTTTATATATTCATAATTCTCTGACGGCGCAGTGTGTTTGGAGAGTCCCTCATGTCATTGTTCAGTGTGCGTCGCGCGTGTCAGGAGATTGAGGTGGGAATTGCTTCTGAGACCATTTTTATTTTCTCATGGTTTTTTTTTCAGTGAATGCTCAAAACCCATTTGACACACAACAATATGGACGCCTTCTGACTTTAGGTGACATGAAATGCTGCCTCTGACAGGACCTCTCTCTCATCTCCTCCGCTGTTCGTCCGTGTGTCTGTCGGTCTTCCGATGTAGCTGCCGAACCGTTGTAGGAACAGCCCTCAGAATAAACCAGGTTATACACATTGGGTGTGTCCAGAGGTCGATTTGAGGTCACGGCCATGGCTCCCAAATTCACCTCATTTTAAGCCACCCTGAGGGGTATGCGGTGCTGAGCGCAGTTTAGTTTAAGCAAACTAATGTCAGAAATAACATTGCTAGTTCAGTGTCTTCATATTTTACAAATTTACCCTTGGAGATTTCAGCTCAGTTTCGCATTATGAAGTTTATAGTAGAAATGGCATTGCTGAAATATGATAATTGGTTGCTGCATCAGGTTGGGTCTGTGGAGTCCTTGAGAAATATAAAATAAATTTTTCGTTGAGCTGAAAGGACTTAATTCGTTGTCCTGTCTTGTGCCAGATCATGTGATGTGTGACATCAGCCTTATGTCAAGTGGCTCATATGAAGTGTTACTGCGCTGACTTTTTATTTAGAAAATTATCACAAAATTAAAATACAGAGGAACACCGTATGCCAGCCAAACCTTTGCACATAAAAGCAGTTGTTGGTTTGCCACCTGCGTGCTCTCCGCAAACGGCTGCGGTGGTCAGGGATGTCGTACGGAGGGCTGAGTGTTCGCAGGTCCTCTTTCAAGGCTCATCATTTTGCTGCCTGATTTCAGTAATTAGTTCCCTCCTCTGTTGTTGAAGGTGTCAATTTGCACTGCTAGTGTGCTAATTAGTAGCATTAGCATATAATTGGTCAGCCAGTGGATTGGGCAGCACTTCTGAATGAGCATTAGCATTGTGAGTCTTGAATATTGCATTGGTCCCGCCTGTAATTTTGTTTGATTTAAAAAAAATAATTAACTGAATTATAAATGATTATGGTGACAATTAATTTAGCTGCTTGGCAGAAGGCTGACGTAACACTGAAATGCATCACCTGCTGTCATAAGATGGCCTGACACATGCAGTAGTTTTTTTAGTGAGTGTGCAGAGGGGTTAAAGTGTTTGGGTAATCACCTATGTTTGGCCCCGTTTTCATAACGACCGGCCTATTTGCGCAAATCTTTGTTTTAATTAGGAAATGAGAGCGAACTTTGTTAATTCTTCAGATCATTGCCACAGTCACTTTGTCGAAAAGCGTCACACTCTTGTCACAAGCCTCCAGAAGTAGCGCTACTGTTTCGCTCTTGCTCGAATCAGGCTAACGGCAGCCTGCAGCCTCGCGCTGATGGTGTGTTTGTGCTTCCAGCGGCGTGCGTGTTCAGCGGGAGGGTGTTGGTGGAGCGGGAACGAAAAGCCGTGTGGGAATCCTCGGGGAGGTGTGCGCTGTTGGAGTGCCGGGTGAGGACCGCCGCAGTCACTCTCCCGCTGGGTGAATGCTAGCTTAGCGAGCAGCAGTTAAACCGCCGGGCGAAACATTTCTGAGGAATTAACCCTTCAGGACTACATTTGTTATTTAACCCCCTTATTTCTGGCTTGGACTGCCATGGGTGTGGCCTCTATCCCAGCATGCAATGGGCAAGTGGCACACACCCACCATGTCCACAGCGCCTACACCAATCACACATACTGTTATGAATATACCATTATTGGTGGAGTGCTGTCCAGTTCACTGGTTGAGTGTGCTGAATAACTGCTCACTGCTCGCCTGTGCAGAAATAAACAGCTGCAGAATTATGCAGGAAATCTTGAGGTATTTATAGGAGGTGTGAGGACCATATTTTCTCCTGTGCGCATGTTTATGTTACTGACTTTACTCGACCAGCACAGAAAATAGGGCATGATCTGTCTGGAACGTTCCTTACAGTGTGCCTTTTTTTCAAAATTGTTACAGTTAGGATAATACAAATGCTATGTCATGTACATTTCTTCATAAGTGCCTTACATACTACATTTGTCAATTTAAAGATTTGTTCAACCAACCAAAACTAGACAGTTGAATTGAATTGTTTACAATGAGGTAAAAAGAGGGTTGATGGGTTGAAATCTTTCATAAAGATTTGGCTTTAGACACTGGAACTGATTGAGGTTGTGTTGTGAGCAGGAGCGTGCGATGCAGCGGACGGAGGACTCGCCCTGTCCCGAGCTGAACTGTCCCCAGTCTGAGCAGGTGGCCCCTCCTGACCGCTGCTGCAGAGTGTGCAGAGGTACTGAGCGCCTTCAGTCTGCACAGGTATCAGCTGAGGAATGAGAGTCAGTGCTGCAAACTGCAGGGTCTTCTGGGTAACGGGCCGGACTGGGCCCAAACTTATGCTGACGGAACCAGCCTAGCTCCTGAAGGATTTCAAATCTTCAAGATTTGGTTATTCAACTGATGAAGCTACTTATCATTAGTCAGGGGTGCAGTATTATTTTTGGAATGGAAACTGGGACAATTGGGCAGTGGATCTTTTCGGAACAGGGTGCGTTTCCCCCGCTGTTCAGTCCTGGTCTTACGGTTACTGAAATCACAGCGCAGTTGCTGGAATGACCTCTCACACTTACAAAGGTGACAGTATTTAGTTCCTGGAGTGACGCTGTAGAGTAGCTGAAATGACCCCATACAGCTCCTGCAATCCCTCTGAGCCGTCGCAGTGGCTGAAATGACCACCAGTCGTTACAGAGCTGAGCCAGAGCTGAGGTTACCAAACTGAGTCCCTATTGGCTGAGGGGAATAACTTGGCTGTATACCAGGTGGAGGAAATTTGAACAGGTGAGAAGAAAGGCTGTGTGACCGGTTCAGTTCTGCATTCTGCCTTCTCTTTCTCTCCCTCACCGAGGTCACGACTTCTGCGCCGAGGGCAACACCTGTGCGGAACATTCCGACTGCGTCAACCTGGAGACGGGATTCCACTGCAGCTGCAGGGATGGATTCCGCGCGCTCCGAGAGGATAACGCTTACTGTCAAGGTATCGCATTCAGGGCTGTGCGGAACGGACCAGCCTCAGTACGCTCTTACTCGCCATTCAGTGACTCGTATTTCACCATCACCCACCCCGCTACTCACGTGGCTTTAATCTGAGTCCAGATACGTGATGGCGGTTTACGAAAGCAGCTGTGTTAGCGCCATATATCCTGTTTTTGGGATGGTTTGTATTTTGTCTCGTGAACGTAATTTTGTGTGTTTCGTCTTGCGTGTGAAGTTATTTTTTAAGTCTCGGTGACTAAGTCGGACGACTACGATGGATTCATGCTTGTTGTCTCAGCTGCTGTGTCTGCATCCGGAGACTTCCTTGTGGACGCTGTACAGGCTGTAATTTTTGACCGATTACTTTCATATTTGGTATGGACGTGCGTTATACTTAAGTTATGATACCTATCGATTTTGGTTGCCATGGCGACAGAATTGGCCAAATAATGCACAAAAAAGTGGAGAAGCGGGCTTCCGGGCAGGGCTACACCCATGCGGTCGCAGCCGACCGGAGACTCTAGTTCTCAGTGCTGCTATTCAGCTACCTAACTAATAGGAGCCGGGATTCAAGGCTGGTTTGAGACGAGTTCAGGTGTCTTCCAGAAGCTTCTGTGGCTGGTCAGAGCCTGGGTAGATAGATATTGCTGCCCAAAGCGGCATAGAAGCTAGTAGAGTGAGCTGATGGTCGTCCACCCCCTCACTATATGCTCGTCACGTGAGAAACTGCGAGTTCAGCAGCGATAAGTGCTAAAAACTCTGCTTCGGCCAGTTCAGACTGGTTTGAGATGGAATTGCTGGCTCTGGGATTAAAGACACGCGTGTTCGCCGTAGCTGAGAGAATTCCAGAAGAAAGGGTGCCGCTCTCCCAGATAGGCTTAATCATTGCTGTGCTCAGAATAGAAGATGAAATCATTTTTCTTTAAATTTTTTATAGGAGTCATGTGGAGTACTCGGCAGAGAATCAACACTGTCAGAAAAGCACTCCAGCGCAGTGCCCCTCCTGCTGTGCTCACTCAAGCAGAACCAGCACTTTCCACCATAGCCTGCCTTTAGCCGCTAACGCGCAACACCCTGCCTTTAGCCGCTAACGCACAACACCCTGCCTTTAGCCGCTAACGCACAACACCCTGCCTTTAGCCGCTAACAAAACACCTTGCGTTAAGCTGTTATTATGCAACACCCTACCTTTAGCTGTTCATACTTCACACCCTGCCTGTAGCTATTTGCACACAACAGTCTGCTTTTAGGTGAGAACACACAACACCGTGCCTTTATCATTATTTCATCATTATTTACCAGCCATTTTCCTTCATTTCTGGTGCTGCATGAATCTTGCAAAACGACCATCACAAACATGGTCTGCAGGGCATTAAAATGTGTCCCAGTTTTGACCATTAGCTCATGAAAATGAATGTGTTGTAGCTTGGAAACCATCTATAAATTGGATTGGTGTACACCTTTTAATGTTGAATCAGGTGCATCTTGAAAAAACCGTTAACATGGAGCCCTGGTTGCCTTTCCGGCGGAAATGGCTTCTTGTGCAGATTTTACCCCCGACTCTCTGCTTTCAGTTTGCGGGATGGAGTCGTTCTTCAGCAGTTTTTTTCAGTTTCTGTAGTTAGTTTTATGTAAATGAGCCAGCTTTGGCAGGCAGTGGTTGCGTGTTTAAAAAAGAGGCGAAGCACTTTAAAAAGTCGCTCGGGGGGGAGCGCGTGGGCGTGCGGGGGCTGCCAAGGATGTCTTCCATGACATTGAGGTGTGGCGGTGTTCGCTGCGGAGCTGGATAACGCTGAGGGCTGAGGGCTGTGTGGTGAAGTGCTGTTTAGCGTTTGCCAACATTCATCCGCAGCAGAAAACCATGACAGAGATGGACACCAGTCCTGCGGGAGAAGCTCGTGATTTATCCTCAGTTTTGCATCTCTGTCGCTGAATTCGACACATTTATTCTACAGTTATTACAGCATCTGAATTGCCTGCCTGGCGATTTCAGCTACACTGCATAAATGAGGACAACAGTATCTGCTCTGAGCTGAATACTGATTTGTGATGAGGGTTCAGTGATGATGCAATCACTGAGCTCATCCTCCCGTTTCTATTTATGGTGAACGGAGCAACGTTTACCGGTGATCATGCGCACAAAGTTGGTGCCTTTGGTTTGTCACTGTGCAAGCAAAGCCAGTTTGGGTTTGTCCCCAAGTTGGGGTTAGTGCTAGGGTTGAGGTTAGCTAAAGGCTGTTTTAAGACGCACTCTTTGTCGACAAATGTCTAAAGAAAAATTTTGGACAGTTGAGATTGTTTTATGCCAAAAGAAAGTGTCACATAACATCTGCGGTGAAAACTGCCATCTCCATGGTGATTGCAGTTATTTCTTCAGTGTCATAACCAGCCCATCTCTTTGTGAATGCTTCAGTATCAACTCTCTATCTCCCTGACAACCTGAGAATTTTCAGTCCGTCCAGCCAATTAAATTATAAGACAACCAATGATAGTGTCTGCAACATTACGAATATTTGACAATTTCAAGATGCTGTTGGATGGCTTTTTTTTTTTGTGTCTCTCTGCAATCATTTTGGTTGGAGACACTGTTGACAGCGCATGTTTTACAAGAATAAAACAGCTTTAAGAATACTCATCCATCAGTGACTGGCCAAACCTCAGTCCATGAGAATACTCATCCATCAGTGACTGGCCAAACCTCAGTCCATGAGAATACTCATCCATCAGTGACTGGCCAAACCTCAGTCCATGAGAATACTCATCCATCAGTGACTGGCCAAACCTCAGTCAATGAGAATACTCATCCATCAGTGACTGGCCAAACCTCAGTCCATGAGAATACTCATCCATCAATGACTGTCCAACAATCAGCCTTAAGAATACTCATCCATCAATGACTGTCCAACCATCAGCCTTAAGAATACTCATCCATCAGTGACTGGCCAAACATCAGTACATGAGAATACTCATCCATCAGTGACTGTCCCAATATCAGCCTTAAGAATACTCATCTATCAGTGACTGGCCAAACATCAGTACATGAGAATACTCATCCATCAGTGACTGGCCAATCATCAGTACAAGAGAATACTCATCCATCAGTGACTGTCCCAACATTAGCCTTAGGAATACTCATCCAACAGTGACTGGCCAAACATCAGCCCATGAGAATACTCATCCATCAGTGACTGGCCCAACATCAGCCTTAAGAATACTCATCCATCAGTGACTGGCCAAACATCAGCCTTAAGAATACTCATCCATCAGTGACTGGCCCAACATCAGCCTTAAGAATACTCATCCATCAGTCACTGGCCAAACATCAGCCTGAAGAATACTCATCCAACAGTGACTGGCCAAACATCAGCCCATGAGAATACTCATCCATCAGTGACGAGCCCAACATCAGCCTGAAGAATACTCATCCATCAGTCACTGGCCAAACATCAGCCTTAAGAATACTCATCTATCAGTGACTGGCCAAACCTCGGTCCGTGGTTTTTGTGTACAGAACAATGCTTTGTCATCGGGTTCGGTTTCATGTTCCCTGTAGATCTTGGCGCTGGGAATGTGCACACAGGGCCTATTTGGAAAAAAAAGGCCATCACAGGTGTAGTCGGTGCTAGACTATTGTTTAAAAATTGAACTACTGTCCTGTGTGATAATGAAGTTAAAGATTGTACACCACTTCCTGTGTGATATTAAAGATTCATGATTGTTCGCCACAGCCCGTGATAATGTATTTCTGTTACTGAGCACTGCTTCCTGTTTCATCATGTATTTGAATGGCAGTGTCGTAATTCTAGTTTGTTTGGTGCATGTTAATCATGCGCCACTTCCTGTTGGATATTGTAGATTGACGACCATGCATCGTTTCCTGCTCCATATTTTAGTGTAATGACTGTGGATTACTGCCTGTGTGTTTGTGGTGTCTCCCTCACTGTGAGCTCCTTCCTCTAACGGACTCCGCTTCTCTCCGCAGACGTGGATGAATGCGCGGAGGGGAAGCACTACTGCCGCGAGAACACCATGTGCGTCAACACCCCCGGCTCCTTCCTGTGTGTGTGTCTCGCCGGCTACATACGCATCGACGATTACTCCTGCACAGGTGAGTCCCACGGGCTCTCAGTCAGAGGCACTCGTTGATTTGAAGAAGGCATTTATGCAGACGGTGGACTTCATTTCCCATGAGGCTGTGTGGCGATGGCCCTCGTGAGTGGTGGTTATACAGCTGCCTGAGTTACTTCACATTCCACTTGAAGCACCATTGCCTCCATACCTCTGTTTTCTGTCTGGAATGGCGGCAGATCCAGGCAGCAATGTTCAATCATCTAGTGGAAAAACCGTCCCAAAAGAGTGGAAGCTATTAGTGCCATAGAGGAGGACCCATTTCATTTTGGCTGGAGATGTTAGCGTAGCACAGCTAATTCATGTGTGTGTTGTCCGAGACTTTGCTGTACTGCTCTTCGATCATTGCACGTTTTTGGGTTTAACTTGACAAAATTTGCATCTTAATGACATTTAGCTTTAGCCTTTAGGATTGTAATTAAAATTTAAGTTAAAATTTATTTAAATGATTAGTGTCTTGAAGGATTTGAAGTAGAAAATATTAACTCTTTTGAAGATTTTGCTGAACAAGAGAAATTTTCTCACCTCGAAGGCAAATCTTGAAATGAATCCAGCTCTCTCACCTCATTGGTGGATGTTTTATTTCACTGATGGGAAGAAAAGTGAATATCAGGGAAGGACTGAAGTCTTGTCGCTCCGGATGGACTCATACAAATGTGATCGTCGTTCCCTCGAACATCCTCCAGCTATCACCGGCCTCCGGTTTCCATTAACCCCCCATGAAGAGATTTTATTGGTCTCTGAGTGAATGAATAACGTGAGCTAAGAAATATTCTTTCCGTCCCTTTATAAACACACCCTGCAGATTCATTTATGGCATCCCCCCTGCCCCTCACACACACACACACACACACACACACACATGCACATATATCTTCAGTCCCTCTGTGATTGACACGTGCTCTGAGGAGACTGGGCCGGCCCTCTCCGGAGGAAGCGTTTGCAGCGAGTTGTCAGTGGTGTGTGTGTTGGACTGCGATGAAAGGCCATGGCGCTGCAGTGTGATGTCAGTGAGCTGCGTCCGTAATGCTTCGTCCAGTTCGTCAGCGCGGAGTCGGGTCTGCACTGATTCTCACGCTTGAGCGAAACGGCTTCATCTATACGCCCCTAACGAGCTCCATCAGGACCACGCACGTGTCATCTGCTCTGCACACACACCCCCATCTTGCGTGCGAACACATGGATACGCCGCGCCCACACACATGCTCGCATTCGCTCCGAGGACTCTTGACTGGTAGAGTGCTCATGGCCACACGCGCAGAGAGAGTACTGGGAGAGTGCTTGTGGAGAGATGCACACAAACACAGGAGGGCTGAAGTGGTGATTGTATTGTGCTGAATACGTATGAAAAGCCCTCTGGCTTTAAGCCTGCTGTGTGTGTCAGCTGTGTTCGCTGCGCCGAGGCCCTTATGAGTGGGTTTTACTGTGGGGCCTGTTTGCAGCGCAGTGCGCGAAGAGCTCAGCGTCGTCTCTGTCGGGAAGGGATTAGGAGTCCTTCAGAAGCCTCCTGTCCGTCTCCGCTGCGCGTTAATTTACATCAGACTCCGCTCAGTGCAATCGCTTTGGGCAGTCCTGTCCGGTGCGTGTGTACTGACCGCAGTCATGGTGCAGTCATTCTAGAGGTTAATTTATTGTTGTTTCAGTACAGTTGTTACAGTACATTTAGTTTAGCATGCCTTGATCGGTTTATTCGCCGTTTCAGCACTGGAGTGTTGGAAGGTAACGTTTTGGTCGTTTCGAAGGAGAAGGCAGGACGCGACACATGCGCTGAAATTCTAAGATCTGACTCTCTGCCCTCCAGAATGTTCCAGAATCATTTTTTACAATTTTTTTTCTCTCTGTTTAAATCAACGGTGACAGTTTGCTGCTGAACGTTGTTTGGATTCTGCCATGTTTTAGCGTAATTTAGCGACATAACGAGCGTTGACATAGTGTAAGTGTGGAGTGGTCCACGGGGTGTGTGGTGTTCAGTGAGTGTTGGAAACAGAAGTAATGTTGGACTCTGTTCCTGCGCTGCGGCTCGGCTCGGCTGCAGTCTGTCTCCTGACTTTTTTGCCGCAGTAGCACTTTTACGACTCTTCTCCTCTCGCTTTTACTCCGATGAGCTCCAGCACCTGTGTGTGGTGGAGCTGTGACTGATCTGGTCCTCCATGAAAAATGAAGTCTGTCCCATGAAGCCTTTGCTGCGGCGTGTAACGGATGCGCCAGCCCCAGATAATGAACTGCGGTCAGACTCCAGCGGGGCTGTAACTCTGACCCAGTGTGAGTCACTCTATCCGCCTGACGTGATAATGGAGGAGCCGTTAAACTACAGACGCTGAAGAGTAAACTAGAGCCCGTACAGGGACAACTGTGTGATGGTGTTTGGGTTCATGGATCTGGAGAGCAGTACTGTGTGCTCAGGTCAAACTTCTCCATCAGACAAACACTGAAAACAGGAGCATATGCTGTGGAGAGCAGTGCTCTGTTAAATACTAAATCAGGTCAATAATTACTGTGACCGCCCTTTGAATCTGAAGGACGATAGGCTGGGAGCTGTTCCCAACATATTGGACTATTTGAGACTGGTATTCTGCAGACTGGCTGTACCAGTTAATTTGGTCTCTGTCGATAACCCCAGACAGCGCTGCTAATGCCGAGATCAAGACTCAGTGGCAGCTAATATAGTCCGTTCTTTTCTTTTATGAAGACAAATATTTCCTGTCGTTGAAAATGAACATTTGCAAACGGGAGCAACGGAGAACACCTGACGCGTCTCCGAGCGAAGGCGCTGTCGCTGAACCCTGATGAGTTTAAGGGGGGTGTTGGGGGCGCTGTCGCTGAACCCTGATGAGTTTAAGGGGTGTGTTGGGGGCGCTGTCGCTGAACCCTGATGAGTTTAAGGGGTGTGTTGGGGGCGCTGTCGCTGAACCCTGATGAGTTTAAGGGGGGTGTTGGGGGCGCTGTCGACGAACCCTGATGAGTTTAAGGGGTGTGTTGGGGTATGTTTTGGGGGGGAAAGTTGGGTATTTACTGTAGACTGGGGCAGAATTGCTGCAGAAATGCACTGCATGTGGGTGGGTGTGAATGTGTCCGAGACACTGAAATATGCACGGCTCTAAACTCGGCTGCGTTTGTGGGATTATTATGGGATGTCATGTGTAGTTGAGCAAGATATCGCAATACTGCCCCAGAGATCAAAATGCTTGGTGCTGTGGAAAGTTTTGCGCTCGGTGATCAAATGTGGGCGGAACTGCGAATCTGGAGACTTTAGAGTGTAACCATGGCGACGCTCGTGCAACGCTGGTACCCAGGCGCTGCGTTTCCTTACTCCGGCTGTCGGGCAAAGACTTGTTTCGCTTCAGCTCTTCATGGCGATGAAAACTTCAGCAGAAGCACTTTTCATGCGTCAGATTCAAAGCCGCTCTAAATGAAAGGGCACTGCTCCAGTTAAACATCAAGACACTGAATAATATCAAAGATTACAAACACAATCGGACACATGCCTCTTTATTTATAATCCTTTTTGCTGTCTTATTTCACGGGAATGACCTGGTGTCGGCCTTTGCTCATGTGTGTAAAATCGCTCTTATATCTGTTACACTGAAGTGAGGCTTTACAAATTTGGCTTCACTCAGCCTGTGTCATTGTATTGTGCTCAGTGTCTGTTCAGCAGTGACGTACTGCTTTGTTTGTGCAGTGAAATCGGTGAGATTTGTGAGCGATGTGTCACTGAATTACCCAAACGCTTCCAGAAGATTCTGCTCAGTCTGTTGACCTCTTGTGAGTCTCTGCTTTGACCCTGGAGGAGGGATCTCTCCGGATGAGGATATTGGGGCTGCTCGGTGGGGCACTTCGTAAAGACCGCACACTTTACCATCGCAGGAGTCGGCACCGCGGTCTTGGATAAAACCCGGATCTTGGCAGAGCCGACTGTGACCCGGAGCCAAATCTTGGCTGATTCACCGTGTGTCGGTCCGGGTTATGGGAGGGACGCTGTCAGCGTTCTTTGTTGCTCATTGTTTGTATGCACTGACAACTACAAAGGCTAATTGTGACTAATAAGGTTAGGGTAAGGGTTTGGGTGAGGCATGCAGTGCTTATTGATTAGATTAGGGAAAGGCTGAAGAGACACAGGAAGAATGAATGGAAGTCAATATACTGTCCTCACAAAGATATAAGTACAAGAATATATATGTGTGTGTGTGTGTGCGCGCTCGCGTGTGTGTAAACAGGAAGCCCCAGTCTTACTGCCCCCCCAGTTTAAACAGCGGCTGCGCGTCAGGCAGCCTCAGAGCGCCAAACAGGGTCCATGCAGACTGTCCAGAGTTTCCTATTCGCACAGACCTTTGCGTTTCCAGACTGAGGGACCGAGTGTGTGAAACAAGGTCGGGCGGCGCGTCACAATACAGCCTTAGCCAGGGTTCTCCACACTGACATCTCCTGTCTGTACTGTAGATTATAGGTGTCTGCCAAGCGCAGCGCGGTGAAAAATTAGCCGGAGGACTGGAGGTGTAGAAGGTATTCTTCTTTTATGATGATTGGCAATGGCAACCAGCTTACATTCTTGTCATGCCTTTGCTAAAGCTTAAAATAGCACTTTAAGCTATTAAAGTGCTCCTCGAATTTCAACAGAAAGCTCCTTAATATAAAAAACATGATGCCTGAGTAAGTAAAATGTATAAATACAATGCAAAACGAAGATGGATTGAAAAGGATGGAATCAGATTATGATTGCAGTCAAGCAGACTAACTTTCTCACGCTGCAAGTTCTGAGCATGCTCAGTAATCCTGACACAGCTCCTCTGAAAGCCAGCGCTTCAGACACACCGCATCATGAGTGACCGTGGTCTCCAACTGTCCTTCAGTGGGTTTCCATAGTTACCTCTAGTCTTCAACCCCCCCTGCATTATTTTCCCCAGTCTGCAGTATAATAACTTGGCGAGATTGTCGTCGTGACTCCATGATGCGAGACCAGCGCCCCGGATCTGTAAAAACGGCTCAGTCCTTCAGTTTCACCCTGCCCTCCCATGATTCCTCCTCCTGTGATGTAGGTTTCTCTCCTGGCTGGATTAGCGGGTCGGGGTGATTGGGGCAGGTCAGCGGGTTTAGCTTCTACACCAGCCCTTTGTGGGTAAGATTGAGGAGCCCCGCCGCAGGTGAGGCAGCGCTGCGGAGGAGCGGCTTGTTGTTTTGTTGGCCGTCGGGTTTTTATTGTCCACTGCAGAACCTTCCCTAGTTTAGGAGGGAACGCAATCCATCGTCTGGACAGCTCGTACCTTCCCACTGCGGAATAGGACACCAGGGAGAGTCTGAGACGGGCCTGAGGCCGTCGGCCACAGGATAATTGCATCTCCAGCCAGATCCATACAGTTTGCTTTATAATGTTTGGGACAGGCGCATCTCTCTCTCTAAGGCTCTCTACTCCTACACTTTCAATTTATAATCTTACAACACACAGGGGCTTAAAGTGCAGAGAGATTCTCATGTTTTAATGGAGGACAGTTTTTTACACATTTTGCCTTCGCAGGGTTGAAGGCACTACACTTGTACGTCCTCTGCCTATTTTATGGGAGCATAATGTTTGAGACAAATTGCATTTTCTTCTACCCCCCGTAAATTTGAAATAGTGGAGAAATGAGCCCAGCGGGGAAGGAAAATGTTTGTCCCAAAGATTATGAAGCGAACAGTGGCAGATATTTTTCCTCCCTGTGGTAGAATTTTCATTGGCTTTTGTGATTGAAACCACACTTACCTTAAACCGCACCATAATGAAGGGCTTTAATGCAGCTACAGCTTTCGCTGTCTGTGAGTGACGACCGCGATCATGACGCACGACTGTCGGCGTTTTCATGTGGGTCTTTACATCAGTCAGGCTTACAGTCATTAAGGTTCTGTTGCTGTCTGAATCTACACAAGCGCACTGGTAGTCCAGACGCCCGCGGTTAACCGATGGATGTTGGTTAAAAGGTGAAGACAGACGCAGACGCGGGGAGAATTTGCCCTGTGCTGTGTGCGTCAGTCGAGCGTGAAGGGGTCCGGAATTGACAGGCTGTATCTGGAAGAGGAGGAGCTGGTCCCCGTGGGCAGGGGAAATGTCATTGGTCCAAACTATTGAGACCCGCAGAGCAGATTCCTTCGCTTATGAACAAAGAGAAATCCATTTTTCCCCATGCGGTGGAACGTTCCGGAGTGCAGTGACTGCTGTCAGTCTGCTGAAATGACTTCAGTGCCCTCTCCTCACGCTCCCCATGGGATATTTATGGACACTGGTGAGGAGTGCTGAGAGGAAGGGGCTGATGGTGTCTCTCTAAAGTCACTGGCCTCTGTTTCACTACCAGCACCTTAAAACTGAGAAAGTGTGCCTTTTTCTGAGAAATTCCTACAATAACTTGAAGATTTGAGGCCAACTCTGTTAACCTTGGAAAAATTTTACTGAGGTAGACCGAAAAATTTTCAGATGAATGAAAAAACATGAATATTCGCCGAATTTTATGGCAACTTTCAATTGGTCAGTACTGTAGTTCAGGCTGCTGTGTCTGTGCTGCATACAGGAGCTGGTAAAGGGCGAACCGCCACCGCTACAGTCAGAGCGACAGAAACACACGTTCAGTGTTCAGGATGTATTCAACCTGCTCAAGCACCAACTTACACACTAATCAGATACACAGTGTAATACACTGAAGAGGCACCTTGAGAGAAGGTGAACATCGAGAGTAAGAATTCAGCACATGATCACACACACACACACACACACACACACACACACGCTGTGAGCACAGGCCTAGCGGACAAACTCTGCTCTGCCTCCGTGAAATTTTCCCGGGGAATACCGATGTGGATTCTGAACTCCAGTGGGCCTGACGATCCTTGTGTGTCTCGGGAAATTTTAACTGGGGTTGACTGAAGTGTTGTCCAGACTTCGGGATACCTCAGTAAAATTTTTCCGAGGTTAACCGAGTTGGCCTCAGATCTTTAGTAAACCTCAATGTATTGTAAGTTTTTGCAGTAATTTCTCAGAAAAAGTTTCACACTTTCTCAGTTTTAGGTGCTCGTAGTGTTTGCGCACTGTGATGTCATATTCACCAGGCTCTGTTTTTGCACTGTGATGTCATATTCACCAGGCTCTGTTTTTGCACTGTGATGTCATGTTCACCAGGATTTGATTGTGCACTGTGATGTCATATTCTCCAGGATCTGTTTGTGCACTGTGATGTCATATTCTCCAGGATCTGTTTGTGCACTGTGATGTCATAATCACCAGGATCTGTTTGTGCACTGTGATGTCATATTCCTCAGGTTCTGTTTGTGCACTGTGATGTCATATCCACCAGGATCTGTTTGTGCACTGTGATGTCATATCCACCAGGATCTGTTTGTGTGCTTTTGCAGAGCGTGACGAGTGCGCCGGTGGGCAGCACAGCTGTGACCGTAATGCTCTTTGCTTCAACATTGTGGGGGGGCACAGCTGCTCCTGTAAGCCGGGATACTCTGGGAACGGCACACACTGCGGAGGTGAGCTGCGCTCCTGCACGCCCTGAGCACCTCCCCCCAAGCGTTACTGGGTTTATCGTCTCGGCTTTGTGGCTTCAAGCCTGCTGGGGGCAGCAGATTGGTGGGGTTTCCGTAAGATCTCCTGAAATAACTTTGTGAACACTTTGTGTTCTCCCCAAACTGTGTGAGAGGAGCACCACTGCTCACCGATCCCACATCCCCATGTCCTTCAGTAAGCTCATGTCTGGCCTGGACTGTGTTGGCTAACGTTAATATGTTAGCGCTGCTGCAGTGTTCTGTCAGATTTGGGTTACAGTTTAAAAGGCCTATTTAGAATTTGTCTCGCTTTAGTTAGAAATGTTAATTTATTGTTGGCCGGCTAACTACTAAATCGTTCTGCATGCACGATTTCTCCTTCAGTTAGTTTATCGGTTGGGTTAAACTGAGTTTTTAGGGGCATACCGCCCCCTGTTGTGCTGGACTTTTGGTAACGGGAGGGGGGAAGCTCCTTAAATAAACTGTGGTTACTGGTTAAATGTGCTGGTTGGACGTTTGCTGAAGGATCCTGGGCTGCAGGTTTACACCTTCTGAATAACTGAAGATCTCGAAGCGCAGCCTTGCCTGGTCAAATGCCCTGTATTTCAGTCCATCTCAAACACTGTATGATCTGGAGTGCAATTATCAATAATGATAGTAATGAAACACGTGAGATATGGAAAAATATGTTTGGAGGTTTGAGTAGAAAATTCCTGCTTTCATTTATGGGTCTTTGCATCCACATCCTGTGAATAAATGATGTAGCAGTAAAAGC
This sequence comes from Gymnothorax reevesii, assembly GCA_029721435.1. Classification (NCBI taxonomy): domain Eukaryota; kingdom Metazoa; phylum Chordata; class Actinopteri; order Anguilliformes; family Muraenidae; genus Gymnothorax; species Gymnothorax reevesii. The sequence goes on along the minus strand of CM056593.1, from coordinate 30,068,863 downwards.
CCTAATTCTGCTCTGTCACCGTCCCAGTATTTAATTTGCCGTAACAACACCTCGCCATTTAATATTTAAAATATCCAGCTTTTTTACAACTGCGAATGAATCACTGAATTCAGCTCTCATGTCCAATAGCAATTATGACTTGCTGGAAAAATATATTCAGATAAAACCCAATTAGCCTTGCAATTACCCAATTGCAGCGTGCCGTCTGTGGACCAGGATTACATTTTTGAGATTTGTTTGATTAATTCTGTTGAGGAGACGGAACTCATTACTGTGGAAATTAAGCACTGGATGGTGTGATCATGAACTGCCTCAGACAGGAAGTGACCCGCTTTCTCTCTCTCTCTTCTGTGCGGCAGCTTCCTGTGACGGCTTGTGTCAGAACGGAGGCACCTGCGTTTCTCCCGACACCTGCGTCTGCCAGCAAGGCTTCACAGGCAGCAGGTGTGAAACCGGTAAGGACCGCCCCTCCTGTCTGCCCCGCCCCTTTAACCCTTTCCGGAGTGGGCCCTGCGTTTAACCCTAAACGACACGCTGAAACCAGATGACGTCCTGCGCCGGTCTGGTGTTTGTACTCGTTTTCTCTGATCAGTCCTTGCAGTGTTCGCCTGCCCATGCGCACTTGCTCTCGCAGTGGCGTTTACGGTGTTGTAAAGATGCAAAACGTGTCGTGACAAGCCCTGCTCCAGTGATGAGCGGCTTTCGTAGATTGTGTCACATTGTGCTGACAGGGTCAGGTGGAAGGCCGGAGATGCTGCCTCTCTGTCGATAACTCGTTCTGTCTGGTCTCTCTTCCCCTCTCTCTCTCTCTCGCTCTCCCCCACTTCTCTCCTGAAGGCCCATCACACCGGCGCAGCCCGTATTGATCCTCCGTAAAGGGCTTTATAAGGTGTGCTGCTCGCCGCCCATGTTAAACACTCTCTTTTATGAGCCCTTTCCCAATGCATTAGCCCTTCGAGTAGGCGGCGGTTGTCATTTTCTATTTAGGCCGTAAAGATGATGTTCTCTCCTGGTCGGTGGCAGCCGTTATGTGTTTTGGGCTCTGCGCTGATGATGTCACGGGCGAGAGGCCTAATGTCGGCGTGAAAGTCCTTCGCTGCAGCCCCGCCCCTCACAGTCGTGTGCAGTGATGATTTTACGCCACCTCTTTCATTTAAAAGGGGTCCTTCTCTGTATTTTTTTGATGGAAATGTATTGAAAAATACTTTTGCAGTTAATGAGCACAAATAAAAACATTCCCACGAGTGTATTGAGGTAGGAATGTGGGTAATGGGGATGGGGCGAACTTCAACCGCAAATGAGGAATTTTTAAAAAATATGAAAACTACGCCTGAAAAATTAAATGCTGTGATCAAAGCAAAGGGTGGCCACGCTAGATATTAACTTTTTCCTTTCAAAAAGACATTATTTTTGTTTTTACTATATGTACTTATTTACATATTTCCACATGTATGATCCAACATTACTTGGGTAGTACTTGGTTTCTGATTTATCTTCATTGTAAGTGCGCAGTCATCACTGGACACTCCTGTAGGTCCCGATATTTTCGAACGGCACGACTGAAGGAAGCCTCCAAAGGCTTTGTAACATGTCTTCACGCCCCCCTTTAGACACTTGCAGCCCACGCCTGGCCCCGACTCAGGAGCAGTGACACGCCTCAGCCGGAAACAGCCCAGCCATGAGGAAGCGGCTCAGTTCACATCAAACTGCTCATCCGTGAGCGAACGGCTTGGGTTCTATCGAACTGCCCAGCCGATACCGAACTGCTGGATTGAAGAATAACTGCTTTCCCAATCGGAACAAAGACTGCCTTGTCAATCAAACTTCTCAGCCAATAGGAAAACCACCTGATTGATATCAAATGGCCTGAACCTATGGGTAAAGCTGTATGTTGACATCAGAAAGGGGTCCACTGATGGCGACTGGGAAATGCGGGGGGGGTTCGGCTGTCGGCAGGGCTCTCCTGGGGTGCACGTCACGGCGGATGAATGTCAGTGCAAGATGTGACGAGGGGGGAGGGGGTAATGTCTCTGGGGTTGGGCGCCGCCGGCAACCCAACACGGAAAAGCTTTCAGAAAATCCCTCCAGCCCCCCCCCCCCGAGGCTCAGTCCCGAGCCGGAGGGAGTGATGCGGTAGCGGCTGGCTGTTAGCGCTGTATTCTGGGGCTTCTGTCCCAGTGGTGGGAGCCGCAGAAGGCCAGTGTGGAGAACTGGTGCGTAACGCGTGAAATAGATGATGCAGTGCAGTCCTGCTGGTTTAGTGCAGGACGGATACCTATCCGACTGTTCATAATACATCCTGGACAAAACAGCTGCACGGCTCAGATGCTCAGAGAAGCTAATATGACAAGAGTTCTATTTGTGAGCCCACATTTTAAAGGGGCCTCTACAGCCAATGATTGTTAAGCTTAGCACTATTCTTGCTGATGGCGCAAAGCCATTCATGGTGTCTTCATATGAAGCAGTCATACGGGGCTGAAGCAGTGCATTCTGGGCTGTCTGCGATCGCTTGGACTGTGATGTGCTGTCATCCAGTTTCGGCCGTTTTTCAGTACTGTGGACGTGAAGCGATGGGCTGAATATCAGGTTAACGCCGTTAGCTTTTATGTGTGGCTGTTTATGTCTGTTTTGGCTAATCAGTGGAGAGTTATTGTCCTTTTCATTTGTAATTTCAGAATACGACTGTGTTCTTTTCTGCAACTCGCTGGAGGGTTGTGCAGAAATACGAGGAAAGCTGGTAGTTTTTATCCCGAGTATGAATTTTATAGTGGGGGGGGGGTGGCTATAACTGCACGCCTGCATTTTTAAGAGCGCAATCGCGGTGGCCTGTATTGAAGCCAAAAGCATATCGATTCCCACGATGCACTGTGGCCTGAGACATTTGAGCCTGAGTCAATTACTGACACAGTCTATTTATGAGCATAATATGATTTTTAACGAGAGCTATTAAAATTAATTGGTGCATCAGCACAGCCTCTGGGAATAGAGCGACTTTGCAAGTTTCTTCGGCATTATATAAAGTGTACCAAAGCAAAAAGGAAACTTTTGAGAATATTGAAGTGTCTCTCTATTGTTTTTCCCTGTTTTTGTGGCTCGATTCTGTGGTCCCTGGCTGTTGTGACTTTGTACACTACAAATCCCATAATTCCATGCTGAACAAATTCATTTGATTGAAGTCACTAGCTTTATTTTTCTTTGTAGTTAAAGACTGAGTTGTAATCAAGGCTTTGTGACATCACAGTGGGGGCTGCGGGTGTCGCTCAGGAGAGCCGGTGCAGGTGTTGGTGTGCAGTGTTTCTCCTGTGGAGTCACACACCTCTCTCTGAGGCTCCTGCCAGCATTTTCCCTCCACAGCTTTCTCCTCCGTCTGTCTGTCCGTCCGTCCGTCTGTCTGCCCCCTCCTTTCTCGCCCTTCAGGGAAATGAGGCGTCCAGCATGACTTGCTCACTGCATTACACTCAGTCATTGGACCCTGCAGGCCTCCTGTACGCCCAGCTGTGTGGCTTTGTAACCAAAGCTGATTTACTGTCTATTAGCATCGTTACGTAGTTTTTCGCCTGTGCCAGTATGGGTCCTCTCCGATCACATTCCCGCCACAGTGCTGGTGCTTTTGAGGGGATTATTTTTTGGAAGTGCACTGTAGTTTATCGCGGGAGATTTAGTCGACGTCTCATGAGCGATTTTGTCAGGCTGTCGGGCTGTTCTGACGACAGAAACACATTTGTAGAGTAAATCGGGGTGGAATACAGTGTGGCTGAGGTGCGCAAACTCTGGATGTGAATCAGAACAGGACATCGGTGCCTATAAACTGGGCTTCTGTCGCTGCTGGAAATACTTCTTACCAAACCTGCAGAACTCAGTGGGAGAAATCACATGACTCAGTCCTCATTAACCCCTCGGTGTCCGGGCTGGTTCGCTGAGGGTCGCTGTCCCGGGTGCTGATCGCAGAAGGTGAATTCAGTGCGCTGATCGTCGGGGGCCGCACTGCGGCACGCACACACACATAATGCCTACTAATATGTTATGGTAGCGTAATTTATGTATTTGACGTCGTGTCCCTGGAGGGATATTTCACTCCAGAGAAACAATGTACATTGTTTATGGCTGCAGTGCTCGTATATGCAGCATAATTCTGTTTGTTTGGTTGCGGATGTAGAGTATAATTGTTTGTCTGGCCTGTGAAGGTTGCGGGAGATGTTCTGATCTGATGTCTCTTGCGCTGGTCAGCAGTATTTTCTGGTGTCTCTTCTGAATTCGTCTCACTGTGTGCAGTGAGGAGTTATTGCCCTGAGATTAATGGTACAGCCTCCAGGCGCCATTTAAACTGAACCCCACTGTGTCGGGGCCGCTGTTACCCCCTCGTGTTCATTCTGCCTCCTCTCTGTTACAAGTTTCCCCACCAAACACACACACACACACACACACACACTAAACAGGCACATTTAAAGCACACACTTTCCTGGAATTGTGCTTTTTTATCAATTATTTTCATCAGTGTTAAAAAATATTGTTGTTTTTAACTGCATGCGGTCTCTGTTACGTCATTATCAGTTCTGAACATTCTCAGCACATATTTGTGATGTCACTTCCTAAAGGTTGACTCTCACAGGCTGGATTTCTTCCAGCGGAGCTGATGATTGGAAATTGAGCATTTTGTCTGGGGTGATTTTGCGTACTCCAGACTTATTCCACTGAAGATCCACTTTCGCCCGGTGTTGCCCAGGGCTGATTGGAGATTCAACAGATGCTTTCGGCGAGCGATTCTCCCCAACGCTAACTGAACAGTCACCAGAGATGCTGAGCCAACCATTCAGAGAATCGAGTGCGCCAAATTAGGGCCTCACAAAGGCATTTATTCTATAAGGAAAAGCGTAATGCGGCGCACAGACTGTCACTAATGAGGGGGGGTTTTAGTTCCGCCCCCTCTGAGGCCGTTATCAGGCCTTTGTGTTCAGCCTGTCACTCAGAACGAAAGGGGCGGGGCAACCATGCCTCTGTCAGATCGCCCCTCCCCCTCCTTAACAGAGGATGAAATCAGAAAAGCATCATAAAGAGTTTAACTCAGATCAGGCGAGACTCAAGCTCATGCATGCAAATCGTCATAAAGAGCTGATCCTGGATCAGCTGAGCCAAGAGCTGCATTGCACATCAGTTCCTCCTCCATAACCCACTGCTATTGGGCATGGAAAGAGTGAAAATGTTCTTGCGATAATTCATATGACAGATGGCTTCGGTGGCCTCTTGGGGCTCGAATACATCACCGGGCCTTTGAGGCTTCTGCTGCTCGTTAGGCGTTCTCTCAGGCGTGGCGACACCAGCGCATTTTCACCCCGCTTCGGTCCCCCCGCCGTCACAAGTGCGTTTGATCATGTGATCTCCTGAGCAATGGCGCGGCAGGTTTGCAGGACGTGCCAGCTGTGTCGGGGAAAACCAGGCACGAACGACTGCGGAGATCAATTTACAGTCAAAATGGGAGACATGGCTGTTTTTGTGCTGCGAAATAAAGACAGATTCTTTTTTTTTTTTTGCAGAAATTTCACTTGGGTTTATCAAACTCAGCCATTTTCTCACAGAGCTGTATTCAAGGATTAAGCCAAAATCATCACTCATGCGAATCTTCCAGCCCTTCCAAACTGCACTTGTAGCTTCATCTGAGAACTTCAGTGCTGTGCCTGTGTCTCCAGCTTGATTGAGTTGCTCTGCAAGTTTTTAATGAAGATTAAAATTATTATGCTTAATAATATGATGTAGTATTATGTTTAAAAGTAAAATAAACACTGACTGAACTTTGCCCCCTTTATGCGCATAAACTTATCATGCTAATGACCAAGCTGGACCCTAATTTTTAACATGTTGCACATCTGACCATAATGTTGTCGCTGCGAGGACTGAATGCAAGCGCATTGTTTGTGGCCGCGTGTTGCTTGTGTTATTCAAAACACTGCCATGTCAGGGTATGTTTATCGCATAGGCAGCCACTGCAAAATGTTCTGTTCATTTTGCATTAAAAGTAGAATAATCCGCACATTTAATTTGCGAATACTTGCACATTCCTTCAGATGTTCTGACCTAAAGGAATGCTGAATTTGCATTTGAATCAAATTTCTTAAGGCTACACCTTCAATTTAGGTTAAAATGTCTGGTCGGCGCTGTAGAACATTTAGAAACAGTTGGTCGTGCGGAAAGAAAGTTTGATAACCGCTGCTTTCGATAAGTGTCTGCGGAGTAAATAATGTGATGACTGTGCCGTTGGCCTGTACAGATTTGGAGAGTTCCATGACTATATCGCAGGACGGAACCCTGCTGGCGTTTTAAGCCCTCAGGCGTCCATCGCCCGACGCCTCTCTGAACAGCAGGAACGCAGCCTTTGTTTCCACATCACAAGGGGCTCTAATGAGGAGGAGAAGCCTTGACCTGCTTGAAGCGCTCAGTTTTATTTATATATTTCTGTTTGAGGATTAGGCAGGGAGCAGTAATGAGCCGTCACTGCTGTTTGTAGTGCCCCCCCGTCACCCCCCCCCAAACACGGCTTGTTAAAGATTGATCTGAAGAGCTTTGCGTGCTGCGTCGCTTCCCTCGCAGGCTGGAAGCATAGGCAGTAAAAGAAGTGGACGGCGGGATGGCGCTGTTCTCAACGGGAGAGTGTGAAGCACAATTGAATGAGTTTTCAGTTGGCACCACGCCTACTGCGCAGGCTCGAAGTCAGCTGGCTGACGTAAACCAACGTCCTGAGAAGCGCTAAGTCGTCTGGTAGATGTATCTTACTCACAATTCCCAGTGAGCAAGCGATTGCGTCTGTCCGTATAGTCTGATTCCGTTCGATGTTATGATGTTTTCCGAATTATTACTTCATAGGTATGTCAGTTTGTTAGCGATGTGGCTCAATCGTCTTCTGTTTATGATTCGTTATGAGCTTCTGGTCTAAACAGTCCGGTTATTTTCGTCCTGTGTGACAAAGTCGCCGGCATTTCACGTCACTTTTATCCTAGCCTGGTGCCATTGGCTAAAAATGCTTACTTTTAGACCATAATGTTACATACGAAGTGAAGACGTCTGGAGAAAATAATATCGCTGACAGGAAGACTCATAATGTTTTTAGTGTAAAGTTATTTGATGTCAAAAGTCAGGCAAAATGAATGGAGTGAATGGAGAAGCTACAACTAGTTGATCATCTGCTATCTACTTTGAGCGTTCAGCTGAGCTTCAACTTCCGGGTGTATTCCTAACCCCTTGGCTGGAAGAGAGCAGGATTACCCATGATCCTCAAGGGCTGGGAGAGAGTGGGAGTACCCATGATCCTCAGGGGCTGGGAGAGGGCGGGAGTACCCATGATCCTCAGGGGCTGGGAGAGGGCGGGAGTACCCATGATCCTCTAGGGCTGGGAGAGAGTGGGAGTACCCATGGTCCTCAAGGGCTGAGAGTGAGTGGGGTTACCCATGATCCTCAGGGCCTGGGAGAGAGCGGAGGTACCCATGATCCTCAAGGGCTGAGAGTGAGTGGGGTTACCCATGATCCCCAGGGGCTGGGAGAGAGCGGATGTACCCATGATCCTCAGGGGCAGGGCGCGGGGCGGAGCATGTTAGAGAGTGCTGATGGAGGGCTCTGATGTTGGGTCAGCTGACTGGCTGGTGTGCAGAAGGTAGTGCTTTATGTTACTGACCGTCAATTATATCGTTTCTAGTTCAATACTGGCTACTTTTGTTACGGCCTAATTAGACTTTTAGTACGTGACTGTTTTGACTGCAGCTGTAATTGCTGCAAAACGGACTGAAAAGGCTATTTTTTTTGCGTCGGTTTTCTAGCCCTTACTGACCTGTTTCATTATAATTACCGATGAAGTCAGAAGCAGAATAATTGCCTCAAGCAGCTGGGTCTTTTCCGGAAGGGCTTGTGAAGTGAAGCGCTGCCCGACATTATAACTCAAGTTCACTGCCTCAGGAGAGGGGAGTCGGGGGGGCGGATGAGACATTGAAGTGCTTGTGCATTCGGGGCAGGTTTTGATCCTGTTTTTTCCAGAAAGCGATGATCCGTATGGCTGCGTTCAGGGCAGGTTTCGGTCCCGTTTTGCCTGAAGAGCAATGATCCGTCCAGGCGGCTCCGGCCCCTGGCTACGTGAGGGTGAGGTGCTGTCATCGCCTTGTGGGGACTGATCACGTGCCACTGATAAGCCTGCTGGGACGGTGTGTTAATGCTTCTTGTTTTATTTGCTCAATTCTTTCATGCTCTCCCCACTAACTCCAGTGTATCATATGCAAGTTCTCCATACTGGGTATGGAGGAGTATCTGGTATCGGCTAAGTACCCTGTAAGTTTTAATATCACATGCAACACATCGACGTGAAATGTAACAGCCCCTGCTGGAGCGAATGTGAAGTGTGACATCACAAATATGTTATTGGGGTCTTCTTCTTTGGACATTCTAATGCTGGAGTCTATCACAGCTGGTATCTAAACTCTAAAGTGCTGGAGTTCTAGGACATTCCAAAAAGCTACTCTTCAAGGGGCTATGAGGATGTCTGATGATCATGACATTGCATTGGTTCTCCACATCACTGTTACATCAGTACACCCTTCAGTGCCGCAAACATCCGACAAATGAAAATACTGTTCACAGTCTGCAGTCATTAATATGAGAGAGTTTTCTGCAGGAATGTTCTGCTTTTTCTGAATAGCAGCTAATTGGAATTATTGAAAATTGTGAATGTGTTTTATTCATGTTTCTGAGTGTTGTTGAAGATTTGTCATTCTGCATGGAGTGTGTTACTGAAGACTATTTTCTGAGGAGCACAAGTCTGATGCCTGCGTTCAATCAAATAAATATATGGCCACTCACTGGTGAGATTTCGGCTTCTTAACAGTGTGATGGAGAGAATCAGAGCATAGGCAAAAATGTGTTGATGAATCTTTGTTATACAATTATTTTTACCCCACCTAAATGGATTGTAACACTCAAATGCTTTACTCCTTGTTGGCTGAAATGCGTTTGCTGGCTGTTAAACAGGAGTGGCTGCGATCAGTGACAGTGACAGTGATGGTTCCTGCCAAATAAGCTGTGGCTGTGCTTAGACTTGACAACCTACAGGCTCCTGACTGAGTGAATATAACCTGGCTTGGCGTTCCCCCGGGACCCTCTGTGGCACCATACTCAGACATCAGCGAGCCAGAAAACACTATAAATACACAATCATGCTGAATAATAAGAAAACAACTTTTCAGCTGAACATAATTGCTACTGCTAAAAGGTGCTGAATTGCACTGGGCAATCACTCTGACAAATCGTCCAGCCAGTAAAACGAGCCCTTTTTGTCCCATATTTAGGGCAGCTGTAATTAATGCAACGTACCAAATTAGTCCATTAATTATCCTGGACAAAAATAGGGTGCGCTCAATTCTGATAATTAAGGCATCAGACCGCCTGCTGGTTACAGATATTAGCAGTTTGAATGAGTAGGACTCATTCTGCATAATGCCTGGGACGTGATCAATTATTTACCATGGTAAAAATTAACCAGATGGAAGAGATGAAGCTCATTAGATGATAGATCTTAATCCTGTTACTTTGGAACCGTGCCCAAATCCATTTAGCGGGACCCTGTGTGGTGAGAATGGAGAGATTGTCGCGGTGTGGAGCCATTTTCATAATGAGTTTGATAACGCATCACTGTGTGTCATAAAGACTCCATTTGCGCCGTTAGCTGGATCCTTAATCAGTCTAAAACCCTCAGATATCAGTCATCCCTCTTACGCAGTGTCCTCAGGCCACTGCCTGGGTTTAACTAATTAAATATCATTTGAAATATTAGTTTTCCTCCCAGACTCGTAAATCCTGTTGTTTTTAGATAATATTGCGTTTATGCGGGTCCTTGGGATAAATGGGTCGGCGAAATGGCATATATCATGGAAATTAGTCTTGGCAGGAGCAAGTGATGAGAATGGAGATGGGAGGCTTGGGGGAAAACAGGATGTGCCTGCCCATGTGACTCCGTAAGCAGGGAGAGTAGCATTTAAATCTAATTCTGTGTTTTGTCTGCTTGGCTATTCAAGCGGGGTGCTGCAGGGGTCAAATTAGGCCCTCGGTTTCCAAAAAAAAGACAAAAAACACTTGCTCCCTTTATTGCATATTATTAAATATTAATGCTGACACATTAAACATTGTGACACTGTTGAGCCTTACATCTGTACAGCAGGCATAAATCAACTTAGCGACAGTAAATCTTTATTCTTTGTTTGTTCGTGCCTTGTTTTTTTTTTCGTCAGTCTGCTGCTGATTTTTGGTCGGCACATGGCATTTTTGGTAATAAATCCCTATCCTGGATGGTTTAGTGCGACAGATTGATGCCATCTAACGTTTTATAAGTGATTTAAATCATTTTTGGCTCCTTGGAAAAGCAGTTAAAGTTTTCTTGAAATTGCTTAGAATTCCTTCTGATGCGTTTGAACAAAAAGCTGCTCTTAAGACGCTGGGGTTTGCGAGGGGAAATCTTCCTCATTTTCGCCCTGAGCGTTTTCAGTCCTGTTCTCTTTTGGTTTTTCCGATTAGCATCGGAGACAAAAACTGCTCCGCTTCGCCAAACAATGAATTTGCACAGAATCACCCGGACAGACTGTGAATGTCAGCGCTGAAAACCGCTCATTGTGTCTGTAGAACTCCCAGAATCCTCGCTTTTACGCTCAGGCATTAGGAGGCTGACGCTTGAATTTTAATGAATGGTCTGCAATTAGATATGCGTCATTATTCAAATGCAGGCTGGCCGCTGGATTTATTTGTTTTGCCTGCATGAAAGGAGGTCAGTCTCGTAAAGAGGTCAGTCTACAGGCCTGATGTCCACAAACGTTAAACTGGATATAGTGGTCCATCCCCTGCTAGTCGACTTTCCCGAATAGGACTGCAGGCCTGTATGCCTCAGTGAAAAGCATTGAGCGCTGCCCATTCTGTGCGCCATTTTGGCTCTATCAGGACTGCATGCCTCTCATGCATTAATATGCATTGCGTTCACACGGCCGATGCTTGTACCCGCAGAGACGGAGCGGAGTGTATGTAAACATAAAGAGAATTTCCCTCATTAATATGAGTGTTAGCGCTGGACCTGCATGGTGACATCATCACCAGACAGGAAATGCACAAGAGAACACAGGCACTTTTGCAAGTTAACTATCGATCAGTCCGTCCATCCAGTCATCTGTACTGCTTTTTTGTGCTGTGGGACAGAGAGCAGCTCAGCGTATCCCAGCATGCAGTGGGTGAGACGCAGGAACACAAGCAAGTGATCTTCACAATGTGAAAACACTGTGACACCTCCCCATTGTCACTACAGCGTAAAATCATTTTAAAAATCATTTTAGAAACCTCAGAACTGGCTCCGCCTGTAACTGGTACGGTAGAGCAGTGAACCGCGGGGGGAAGTGTGTGAGGATGGACAGTGTCTCTGCCGTCCGGAGCCCTGCGCTGACGCGTTATTTTATCAGCGGACGGGTTTCATTACATCGCACTGATGATGGAGCGGCGTCTCCGCCGTGGCCCGGCGCCGATCGCTGAGGGCGTGTGGTCTGTGTTTTTCTTTTTTATCCGGGCAGATCGATAAAACACTGGGACCTCATCAGCGACTGCACCGCTGCTTTTATTAAAGGAAACGCAGAGTCGATACTCCTCCAGCGATGAGGTGACTCCCGTCTCTCTCGGGCGGGAGCGCGAGGCGCATCGGTGTCTGATATTACTCTGGTCCCGGCGCACAGGCTCTGAGACTGATATCCCTGCGGCCTGCGTGCGTGTGTTCTTTTGTGTGTGTGTGCGCGCGAGTGTGTGTGCGCGTGCGTGTCGGTGTGTGCGCCTCAGATGCTCTCTCGCCCGGGGGGCCCCATGCGTACACCGGCTCTCATTGCAGACCCAGTGTCCATCCCAAACATTTACCAAGCTCTGAATTTTCCTGAATTGAGTGCATTTCATGCGCTGAAGGGTAATTTACCCTCATCATGACAGAAATGGCTGCAAATGGCATCAAGAATAGAATTAGATATTATGTATATTTATTTTGCTGTTTGCAAGTAATGTTGAATATTTTTACTACTCAAATTAAAGACTGAGGCCGATCAGTTGGGTTGCTGAACACAAACTCTTAAGTTTCTGTTTTTCCCCCTTTGAGCTGAGTGATACTAAATAAACACAGAACAGGTTTGTCTCATTTTTACTGACTTTGTGTTTGGATCCTTCACTGTCTCAGAAGTGCTCAGTTTCAGTGTGTACAGGCGCACCGGTTAGGTGAAATACTCGGTGAAATGAAGAGCTCTTGATTCCGTCGGGCGTCTCTGCTCATATGCAGTTCATAATGACATCGTGCTGTCATGCTGCTGAGGAGAATTACTGCTCTCGCGATGAGCCTCGTGTATTTGAGTGAATTGAGGACCTCTGATGATTCTGGGATGGCTCTTGTGGCCGTACCTGACACAGGGACATACTGTGGTTTTCCTGGTCAGAGACTGAGGACCACGGCATGAGGTCTGGGTCAGTCGTGAGTTACGAACCCCGACAGTCCAGAGCCCTGCTGCAGTTGTGCTCTATTCGTCTGCGTTTCTCCGTGTGCGACAGATGTGGACGAGTGTGCGGACGGCTTCGTGGAGTGCGACAGCAGGGCCACCTGCGTTAACCTGCCGGGCTGGTACCACTGCGAGTGTCGGGACGGTTACCACGACAACGGGCTCTTCTCACCCAACGGCGACTCGTGTGAAGGTAAGGCCTGGCGAGACGGAACTTCCTGGGTGGGGGGTTTGTGCCCAACACAAACAGCTGAGACATTACGCCCCAAACATCTGTGCGGCGTGTCGGCTGCCTTCAGCCTGGACAGCTGAAGGGTGGTGTGATGCACTCGAGTCACAGATTGGCCGTTTCTCAAAGGGTAGGCCGCAGTATAGGGAGTGTGCACTTCCAGGCTGCTACGTCATCGCAGGCTGTTCCATTGTGAAGATGCTTCCGGATACAGCGGAGGAATGAAGCCTTCGTCCAGCCTGACACCAGGTGGAGCTGTCCGATTTTCTTCACTCCGTTTCTGTGTTGATAATTCCGTCTCACATCAGGTTAGATGGAAGCTACATGTCTCTCTGCTGTGTTCAAAGGTGCCGTCACAGTGGAACAGCCTGTGATGACGTAGCAGCAGCGGTGTTGTGACCATAAGAACATGGCCACGCTGGGTTTGAATATTTCTTTGTCCTACAAAGTGAATAACATGCTTGTTCTGACATTGACCCTAATGAAGGGAAACGGTGTGCTGCTGGCGTCAGTCGCTCTGAGAACCGAAAGCGCGAGAGCTCCGGAACACGGACATTGCGTTAGGAAAAAGAGCGTCGCAGAAACCGGCTCTTCAGAAGGTTACAGGCGGTTCGCTTGGCCGTTCGTGGTGAAGCATCCCTCTGTTTCTCCAGATGTTGACGAGTGCAGGACGGGTCGGAACAGCTGCGCTAACGACACGATGTGCTTCAACCTGGACGGAGGTTACGACTGCCGCTGCCCGCACGGACAGAACTGCTCGGGAGACTGCGTCCACGACGGAAAGATCAAACACAGCGGCCAGATATGGGTCCTGGACAACGACCGCTGCTCCGTCTGTTCCTGTCAGGTGAAAAACGCCCTTCCGTCTGTGCTGGTCTGTCAGTCTGTACGCCTGCGAGCCCGCCGCGTGTGTGTCCGTTAAAGCGCTTGACGTGGATGTTAAACATTGGGGCAGCTACAGTGAGGTTTGTGCAGCTGCGGTGTTCTCAGGGACATCGACTTAATCTACTGTCAGTCTGTTCGATCACTTTAATGCGATGTCTGTGTGCCTGTCTGTCTGTGTGTGTGTGTGTGTGTGTGTCTGTGTATGTGTGTGTGTGTGTGTGCTCGTTTATGAGCTTGTGTCAGTGCCACCATTGGTTCTTACAATAGAAAAAATTGGGCGTGACCAATCCCTCCCTTCAATCTGCCATGTCCAATCAGCAATCTGTGCACAGGCATGCTCGTGCACGACTCGGTCCACCATCTTGGGAGAGGGCAGTCAGTTCACTCAACGGTCACCCGCCGTTCCTTCTCACTCGCAGTTTCGAACCTCACGCGTGCAGAACGAAGGAGTGGAGACCCGAACGTGTGCCTGTTTAGAATTTTACGGACGAGTGTCCGGATGTTGATTGGAGACACTTGAGCGACGACCAGCGCTGACCCAAACCACCTGTACCCCTCCCATTTCCCTGAGCAGCACAGAGCCGAGTATGAGCTGCGCTCAGGCGGCTGCTGGCACGGCCGGAGTCAGTCCGATACGGCAGTCATGCCTCAGTCATGGCCAGTGTTTACTCAGCGCTATACTTCTGTTACATACATACTGCGCTGTATTGGCAACTTTCATTCCGTTATTTAACTTATGACAGGTTTGTTTCAATTGGCTGAATAAAGTAAATGTAGGGTTTCACCTGACATTTATAATGATAGCCATACCCGCGCTCCGCAGGGGGTTGATTGTGACTAATAATCCTAAAGAATAGAGACGTAACCCGTCGTCATGGTAACGAAAGGCAGAAAAACGGATAAAAAGGCCCAGATTTCATTACCGGGGCGAGTTGGTTCGATCCCACCTGGCGGCAGACGGATGCAGGCTGGTCTGGAACGCAGATGCCAGAGGGCGCAGGGATCTGTTTGGAGGTTTGGGAGGAGATGCGTCGCAAAAGCCTGGCAAACTGAGAATTAATACTTTTGTACATAAATAATCCTTTCCCTCTCTCTTGTGTGTCAGAGCGGAATGGTGATGTGTCGCAGGATGGTGTGCGACTGTGAGAACCCCACGCTGGACCTGTTTTGCTGCCCGGAGTGCGACCCGCGGCTCAGCAGCCAGTGCCTGCACCAGAACGGCCTCCGGACCTACGCCAGCGGCGACTCCTGGGTGGAGAACTGTCAGCAGTGCCAATGTCTGGTGAGAGGGGACGCGCTCGCTCCGTCATGACGGCACATTCTGTCACAACTGAGTCCTCTGTCATGACCAGTCGCTCTCTTACACAACTGAGCTCGCTCCGTCACGACGGCACATTCTGTCAAGACTGAGTCCTCTGTCATGACCGGTCGCTCTCTTACACAACTGAGCTCTCTGTTACAACTGCACATTCTGTCACGACTGAGTCCTCTGTCATGACTGGTCGCTCTCTTTCATGACTGAGCTCTCTCTGTCACAACGGCACATTCTGGGCTCTATTTTAAAAATCTCACCGCTCAGTCTGAAATGCATGGCGAAAGTGCATTTAGGGCGTGTCCTAGACCATTTTTGTTACTTAAATGGCGGGGTTTCTCGGCGCATGGTACGGTATTTAATCTTTTCATTTATCATAGACACACACTCATTTGATCACGACTATGATCTCTCCATCTAAAGAGTGCGCCATCATGACTGCATTTTCTGTTTCTCAACTGGATACTCCGTCACAACTCTACTCGCTGTCAGAACTACACATCCATTACCACAACTATTCTGTCATGACTTATTCCTTTCTGTCAAACTTGTACTCTTGTCTGTCATGACAACAGTCTCTCTGTTGCAACTGTACTCTTTGTAACATCTACTGAATCACAACTACGGTGTTTCAGCATAACTGCTGCAATTGGAGCAACCTGATATAGTGTGAAACTGTCGTAAATCTGGAGAAGATTAATTAATGGGACTTCTTGTTGATGTCCGCATGTCCGGTAATAAGGCCAGCTGCACGCGGGTATGGGCAGGAGTTCTCTCATCTACATTTTGACCTTTGATCGGTCATTATCTGCGATCATATCTGCATTGTGATGCGCCGTACTGGATATCGGGTTACTCCATTTGCACACGCTGTGAGATTCCTTTATGATTACATTCTGCACTTCATTGCTCTCTTTTCGCAATCGTACTCTTTCTGTCGCAATTTCAGTCTCTCCATCACATTTACACCCTGTATCACCGTTAACCTCTGTCACAAATAAACTCTCAGTTCCAACACCACTTCCGCTGTTTCTGTCAGACAGGCTTTCTGGCACAGCTGTTCATTATCGCAGCCTCACTCACATCTAAGCTCGGGATACCTCGGAATTCTCAGTTGCTCTTAATGACATGTCAAATTAACGCTGTGGTACTTGGCTGTTATTTCGTGCCCCTCCGCACTGCATTTGAATCCTGATCCTCTTGCAATTTGAATCATGACCCACTTGCATTTGAATCGTAACCCACTTGTATTTGAATCCAGCACCTCTGGCATTTGAATCGTGACCCACTTGCATTTGAATTGTGACCCACTTGCATCTGAATCCAGACCCTCTTGCATTTGAATAGTGACCCACTTGCATTTGAATCCAGGCCCTCTGGCATTTGAATCGTGACAGACACACACACACACCCCTTGCATTTGAATCCAGACCCTCCGGCATCTGAATCATGACCCGCTTGCATTTGAATCCAGACCCTCTTGCATTTGAATCGTGACCCACTTGCATTTGAATCCTCTCCCACTTGCATTTGAGTCCTGTCCCACTTGCACTGCCACTGGTCAGGCTGTTTACTTTGCAGATGTACGGTAGAAATGAGTGCCGCAGCCCCGTGGTGACGGAAGCTCTGGTTTTTGGGAGCTTGAGTGCTCCCCTCCAGAGACGGCTGGTGTACTGAGGCTGCTCTGTGCGCTGCTGAATGTGCAGGAAAAAGCAGTGCGTGTGTGTTTCTGCTGTCTTCAGCTATTTTCAGAGCCTCCGTCTCCCTGCTGTTCAGTCTTATGGGGGTTTAAAGCACCGCATTACGTCATCTTTTTACTTAACTTTATTACGCTCTGCCCAACTTTACGCGGCACCTTTATTAAACTAAAATCCTCGGCTTAGCGCTCCAGAGACGCTTTTGTGCAGGGCATAAGCGGCCATTTTGGTTTGATACTGAGGTCAAGAATCATCTCAGCAGCCTGTTTCTGCATTTTGTTTTCTTGGGAAGGGAAGTAAAGTTGTCTCACTTCCCTGAATCGTATCAAACAAACGTATTCAAATGGTGGTCTTGCGTAAGTTAGTGTGGTACTGCAAGTGGGTGCTCAAAGGATTTCTCTGGAGAGCCTCTTGGATCAAGGAATTTAGGCAACAAACATGAGCGAAATACAAATTCTGTTGGGCCTTAACCTGTCCTGAATTGCCTGCAGTCATAGTACGGCTGTGTCCAGTCGATCAGTCATTCTGTACCTGAGTTCTTCCTGTCATACGCCGTTAAGCAGCATGAAGTGTCTCACGGTCAATAAACATCAACGTTTAGGCATGAGAAAATATTTTTAAAAGAACTACAGCAAGAGTGGAAAGAGACATTGTACAATAAGATCACTTGTAATGATTTGAATAAATTTAAGTCAGGATATTATTTCAATTATTTATTTATTTTTTTTAATTCTTAAATTCTCACTATGGAAGTAAATAAAACCGCTAAGAGGACTCTGAGAGACGCCTCTCGCCATGTCAGACGCGGAATAAACCTTTTACGCTCAATTACCGAGCGCTTTATTACCCATTTGCATAATGTTGATTAATTTCCACAATAAATGAATGTCACCACACAGGTGCAGTAGGTGACGGGTGTGCGATCGGCAGAGTCCTGGTCCGTAACGGTAACGGCCTCGGCGCGGTACGCGAGCGCTCATTTAGATCACTGTGAGCAGATGGGGGGAAGGCGTTTGTGTGACTGGGAGGTGTAATGAACAGTCGTGACGGGCGCTAAAGGAACTACACGCTGAACGCAAATGTCACCAATTAAACGTAATGGGCCTGAGGCGAGCCTTCAGCGAGGGATGGCGGAGGAGAGGCCGGAAAGATCCGGAGCCACCTGCTCGCGCTTCATGAACAGCTTTCATATCCAGGCTCTCTAAGCCTCTTCCTCTTTCTGCAGAGCTCGGAGAGGCCGCGTGTGCTGAGCGATTACTTTCCCTCTGTTCGTTCGCAATGAGGCGGGATTTTGGGGAAAAATTGGGATCGCTGGTGACGTGGAGCTTCTCATCAGCTGAATTAGATCAAGGCAGAAACTCTGGGTGGTTTTGAAGACCAGACTCTATACGGTACCAGATACTGTTCAGGGGCTTCATTTATGAAAATTTGCGTGGATTTCATACCGAAATAATACGCACGCACAATAAAAATGACATTTTGTGTAAAATAAGCTAATTTATTAACCCATGGGAAAAATAAACTGCATGAAATTTTAATTTATTTACTCGGGATGGACTTGGAATTTATTGACATTGTGCATAATCTTAATAATTCCCCCTATTTTTTTAACGCAAGTTTGTTTTTATAAATCAGAAATCTGATTTAAGAAAGTGATGTACGTGTCTTTTAGTGCCGACGCACCGTTTATGAAGGAGGCCCCAGGTCTTCACGTTCCCACTGCAGAGGCCTTTGGCGGTGAGACAGAGAGGAGCCTTTAGCGGCCTGGTCTCGTCTCTCCTGCGCCCGGTCATGTTCAATGTCTGGGACAATAATCCGAACGTCTATGATGCACTCAAGTGACAGACAGTGATGTAATGCGATCCCGTTGTACGATGTGTTGCCTTACCCGAGGCATGGGGGCAGGAGGGAGGAACAGAAAATTGCAGAACTCAGAAATAACATTGTTTTGCATTTGTTTGTAGCTCTGAATTTTTCTGGCAGAATTGCTTCACAACTTAAACATCAGAACTGACCAATCAGCGTCCTCGAACTCTTAGTCAGTCAGTTTCCTGGATCTTTTCACCGATCTCAGTCTCAGAATTCTCGCTTTCGCAGCAGCTCTTGACCGCAGTGTTTTATCCCCCTCTGTTTGGGTCTTTCGCCCGCGACAGCAAGGCGAGGTGGACTGCTGGCCTCTCTCCTGCCCCCTGGTGGACTGCGACTTCACAGCGGTGCCCGAGGGCGGGTGCTGCCCGCGCTGCGTCTCTGACCCCTGCCAAGCCGACGCCGTCCACAACGACATCACCAAGACCTGCGAGGACGAGAACGGGGTCCCCCGCTTCAGTGGCTCCTCCTGGGTCAAGCACGGCACAGAGTGCACCCTCTGCCAGTGCAAGGTAACGTCAGGCTAATGTAACTGCTAATGCTAATGTTAACACCCTCTGCCAGTGCAAGGTAAAGCCAGGCTAATGTAACTGCTAATGCTAATGTTAACACCCTCTGCCAGTGCCAGGTAACGCCTGGCTAATGTAACTGCTAATGCTAATGTTAACACCCTCTGCCAGTGCAAGGTAACGCCTAGCTAATGTAACTGCTAATGCTAATGTTAACACCCTCTGCCAGTGCAAGGTAACACCTGGCTAATGCTAATGTTAACACCCTCTGCCAGTGCAAGGTAACGCCAGGCTAATGTAACTGCTAATGCTAATGTAAACACCCTCTGCCAGTGCAAGGTAACGTCAGGCTAATGTAACTGCTAATGCTAATGTTAACACCCTCTGCCAGTGCAAGGTAACGTCAGGCTAATGTAACTGCTAATGCTAATGTTAACACCCTCTGCCAGTGCAAGGTAACGCCAGGCTAATGTAACTGCTAATGCTAATGTTAACACCCTCTGCCAGTGCAAGGTAACGTCAGGCTAATGTAACTGCTAATGCTAATGTTAACACCCTCTGCCAGTGCAAGGTAACATCAGGCTTATGTAACTGCTAATGCTAATGTTAACACCCTCTGCCAGTGCAAAGTAACGCCTGGCTAATGTAACTGCTAATGCTAATGTTAACACCCTCTGCCAGTGCAAGGTAACGCCTGGCTAATGCTAATGTTAACACCCTCTGCCAGTGCAAGGTAACGCCTGGCTAATGTAACTGCTAATGCTAACGTTAACACCCTCTGCCAGTGCAAGGTAACGCCAGGCTAATGCTAATGTTTACACCCTCTGCCAGTTTAAGGTAGCACCAGGCTGATGCAAATTGCTTATGGAAATGTCAACACCCTTTGCCAGTGCAGGGTAATGCCAGGCTAATGCAAACTGCTAATGCTAATGTAAACACCCTCTACCAGTGCAAGGGAACACACATGCTAATGGCAACTGTTAATGCCAGTTTTAACACCTTCTGTCATTGCAAGGTCACACCAGGCTAATGCTAGCTGCTAATGTTAACACCCTCTGCCAGTGCAAGGTCACACCAGGCTAATGCTAGCTGCTGATGTTAACACCCTCTGCCAGTGCAAGGTCACACCAGGCTAATGCTAGCTGCTGATGTTAACACCCTCTGCCAGTGCAAGGTAACGCCCTAACCCTTTTCTCTCCTCCTATCAGAACGGACACACGTGCTGCTCTGTGGATCCCATGTGCTTGTAGCGGCTGTCCGAGTCTCCCGAGAGCTTGTACAGCACCTCCACCCTTGTCTGTAAACTTCTTTATACCAAATACAAACCTGCACCGCTCCAAACGGACGATGAGCCAATGAACCAGCCATCCACACATCCATCATCCTTCCTTCAGGGCATCCATCCATTTCTGAGATTAACACCCCGAACTAATGTGAAACCCTTACACTCAGTGTATAAAAAGCACCTACACTGGCATGGCTTCTCAGTGTTTACTACACTCTGATTTTTAACTCTGTAAAGAACTCCGTAACCTCAGTCATGAATGTGCCGCTTTATTTGATCAACCGCAAGGATTTTGTCATTTTAGGTAGTTTGTTCCATGATTACATTTTTTTATCTTTATTCGTGGCTCGTTGCTTGTGTAGTTATGAAATAAACGTTTTTGTTTAACTCCTGGTTCAGCGTGTGTCCCCTTGTAGAATATTCGGGGAATGTATGCACACACAAAAAAAAGCACGGACACACTCATACAAACAAGCACATTGGTAAGTCGTAACACACACTCACCCAAGTCTGTCCCTGTGTACTTAGCGTCTGATGCGTTCTGACTTGGCGTGCTCATTTACTAGAATTACGGGACTGAATTTCGATATGAAAACCTTTTCTGCAGCGCATGGATTGACGAGGAAAATGCAGGGGCGGTGGTTAAAATCAGGTAAGTGTGGGTTAATCCAGAGTTATATTCCGTCTCTGGGATTTTCATGTCTGGGAAGTGTTTTTCACTCCTTGGGTCTTCACTCTGCTTGTGGGCGAATTTGGAGGTTTGGAGAATCTCACTCACTTCACCTGTCTCTGGCACGGGTCTGCGGCGGCTCCGCTCGTCCGATCTTCACACTACTGTTAATCTGTGGGCTGTTTGTCCTGTGAACTCTCTAAAGTGTGAGGTCTGCAGTCGGCGAAGGGAATGATCTGAGCTGAGCAATGCTGGTGTAGATAATGCAGCTGTTGTTTGAAGTTTTCTAACTTTCACCGCCTGAAACGGACTATTTTTCCCTCTGTCCATTAAAGGTGCCACATCCCCCCAAACCTTCCACTCAGGCCTCTCCTGAGGTTTTTAGATCGTTTTAAACTTCTCTCCACCCCCACATTGTGGCAACTTTGATTCCACCTGGAAGCCATTTTCGTTTTAGTTTCTCAGGAATAATTTGTTTCTACTCGGTGCACTCGCCAATGGTCTCCGTGCGCAGTTGCTATGAGAACCGCAGTGTTACTCAGTAAGCTGTCCCATGCTTTATGGGGCCTCAGGCCTTCTGAAGGATCTCCGGTGGTGAGCTCTCAAAGCCAAACTCGGCGCCTTGCGGCAGCGATTGTGAGTGCACTTTTTGCAAAAAGAGATGACTTGCTTTTAAGCGTCAGTAACAAAAGTAGAGGTGCTGTGATTTATAACGAATCAGAGGTCTTTTATTTTTGATAAATTATGATTTATTGGCAATCTGAGTTCTTTTATATTTGATCCTGAATATGCATGTTAAATGGAGGAATATTTCCCACACTGCGGTAATATTTTATCAAGGGTGTATCTATCTACTGCCACTCGGTACGTGTGCTTCACTTCTGACCGGCTCTTGAGTATTTAAGAGCACATCTGTGTGCGGTCAGTGTGTGGTCAGTCATTCTTTTCTCCTGTATGCGTGTGAGAGAGGGGGGTCAGGAGCTGTGACCGTCACTGCTGTGTACGGGCCGCGCATTAAACACCCTCATGTTTTCAGTGAAGTTTCACCTTGACAACCAATTAAGTTAATGGATGACCTCAGTGTGCTGTTTTCTCGGCGGTACTAATTGGTCTCTGAAGTTGGTGATAAAAACAAAGACCCCAGTGATCTCCCGTGTGTCGGGTTTAGAAGTCTGTTGGTCCAATCAGGAGCTGCAGAGTCAGTGAACTGCAGGAACGGTAAGTCTCATTGTGACTGCTGGGGCGTCTGACATTTTGTTTGAAAGTTCGCCTCGATGACTAATCCCGGCGACCTTCTCCCTTCCATGTTGTGACGACTTTGTATTGGTAGCAAAACAAAGCTCATGAGATGGACCTGGCTCTCAGAACTGCGCTCCAGAGACTGCGCTGAGGAAGAGGGGAAAGAAAATTACAGTCAGTTTGATCAAGCTGACATTTATGACACACAATTCAATTACCCAGCCTTTCAGTTTGATTTGGAACCACTGCGACCCAAATTGCAGCAATTACATCAAATGCATGTGTCGTAAATCTGGTCACCGCAGCCAAGTCATCTCAGTTATTGCAAATTCATGTGTAAAAAACCCCAGCTGCACGGAGTCGAGTGGCTTCTGTTCTCAGGATGTTACTACAGGTCACACACACACAACTGCATTTCATCTGTTTTTTAGCATCCGTCTCTATTTAGTTTAGAAATCCAGGGTTAAACCCCCTTTGCACGGGGGTTTTTTGAGGTATGGCTGTGATAGGATGAATTAATGATATGAGATGTGTTGGTGAAGTATAACGCTCCAAAAACACGATATTCAGCTACGCAGAGAAATTTTAACATTTGACTTGTGAATGGTGTTGAGGTTCACGTAACTGAGATCTGTGTTCTGCTTGGTCTTTTCTTGGAAGGATTTTGGTCTCTAGTTTCAGGCGAAATCCCGTGTTGAGCGAAGCCGATCTTTCTTCAGCTGCTTTCAAGTTCCGCATTCTTTCGTCCGCTACATCCGGTGGCTCCTGTCGTTAGAAATATTTTACTGCAAATCGTGTTTCTCAGATAGGGTTTGGACTAAATACTATTGGATTACCGTTTCTCGAAACCTCAAACCTGACCCTCATCAAAAAAGAAGCGGCAATTGGACAGCCTCATAGGTCATGTGTCTTTTTTTAATGGCTGATTACGAAATAACGCTGTTCAGGATTTGGTTCATCGGGTGCAGAAGGGTTTAATCGCAGTACAGACTTATCGGGCTCATTTAAAGTAGTAAGTATTCGCCCTCATTTAAGCAGGAGCCGCACCAGAATAAGACTAGTTTATTCCTTTCTGAAGTCTGGGTCAAATACACAGATGAGAGAAAAAAATCTATAAAGATTAATAAATAAAATGCAAAAATCTTTATTCTTTATTATCATCACTGGCACCTGTCAGCGGTTGTGTTCATAGTTATGCATGAGCTGAAGGGCTTTCCACGCGCTGAGGGTAAATCGAGCTTCTAGCACAGCCAGAGTACAATTACACATCGTTCAGTGGCACGTCGCTAACTTCATACGGACTCACTTCTTGTTTATAATTGAATAATGGATTCTAAATGAGAATTTTAAAAAGCTCTCTCAACCACCAAACGTAGATGCAGAATTATGAGCATGCTGGCATGGGAATGAAAGTATACTACGCCGTAACTGAATTGTGCATTATGATATATGCATTAGATGTTTGGTTTCCTGTACTTAAGTTTTTATCCCTCGCCAGTGGACAGGGGTGTCACTTATTGAGTGATGTCCTGCCATGTGTCATCTGTACGTCACGCTTATTTTCGGCTCCAGAACTCCAAAAGCGTTTGACATTTCTCAACAAAATTTCATACATGGCTCCATCTTATTGTGTAGATGTGCCTTTCATATTTCTGCCCATCCTTCTGTCTGTATGTCTGTCCCTCCACCGCATTTTTCCCCCGGCGAGATATCAGACCGTTTCTCCACAACATGTATGGTTGGATGCATCGTGCTGTGTAGATGTGCATTTTCATACTTTTTCTATCCTCCTGTCTGTGAGTCTGTCCCTCCACCGCGTTTTGTTGACATGTCAAAAATCAGCGAAGCTGTGGCGGGGATTTGAGTAAATGAGGCTTGTTTGTGTTGAATCGTGACCGGAACTAGTTGACATGAACAGTGTAGGATTCACTCCACTGTCTCAGGCAGCTCTGACTGGGAATTTAGGAACAGTGGCTGAAACCTTTAAATGCCAAAGAGACCAAAGACCGTTATTCACTTTGGCAGGAATTGTTCTGGAAGGTCATTGTGATACTTGACCTTCGTGTTGAATGATAAGGACAGACTGCTGGCCTGATCTGGGCTCTGCTCGACTGTGAGCACCTTATGCAGTAGGTGGCAGATAAGTCGTCCACGGAAAACATATTGAACAGGTATCAAAAGGTGAACCTGCAGGTGAACTTTAAATTTACTGTTTCCGAGGTGATACTTCAAATAGAATTACTTTTTGGAAGGTATTTTAGGATACAAAGCGCTTTTCTGGATGAAACACTTTAGAAGTTATGATTGGGGACCCCTAGATGCCTTTGGGCTAGCTTGAGGTCCGGAGATGACATAAGCCTTTTGAAGCCCTTGTTTGAGTACCCAGGTTCGCATTGTGGATGAAAAAACCTGATTAAAGAATTGGAGGCACTCGGACAGCACATGACCTCCGCCATTGCGAAATTCGTTGGCGGCGGAATTCGGATTTTTCACAGCATGAAGTATTCAAGAACAAGCAATCTGACAATTGATGTGGGTGTCAGTGTCACATGACTCTGGCGTGCGATAATAATGTCTTCACACATGTAGACATTATTTTTGATACTGGATCAAGGATTAGAGTCAGATCTTCACCAAAATTTAACCATCTTCTCCTTTGCATGGTATCTATCAACACACAAAACTTATTGACGTCCGTTGAACTTTTTGAGTTATCCAGTTGACTGACAAACGAGCAAATGCCTCTAAAAATATTGCCTCCTGGCAGAGGTACTATGATTAATAAGATTTTTAACTCAAGTCCACTTAATTAAACCCAATAAAATGGGCATCACATTAGAAGTGCAATTGTTCATGCTTAGTGATTTAAAAACACTAAAACAAAATTAGGATAGCTGGCAATTCATGTTCATTTACCTGATTCATCAGAGGGATTGAAGATGATTATTCGAAAGTTCGTTCAAAAACTGAACTTTGTTTTGTTAAAACAATGGTTGGGGCACTGCAGTATTCTTTCAGGAAATCTCATATTTGGTACTTCTCCCTCGACCTTTATAGTAAAGTCTAATGGCTATGAAACTCAAGTAATTGTTTACTCAGCAGCATTTGTTGAAGCTTCATAAGTATATATTTGGCATTAATATCATTTTAATGATGGTGATAGACTCAGTCTTTTTCTGTTCTTTGTCTTTGTCTTCTGAATAGTTTTCAGTTATTAAAAACGACTTGTTCCTGAAATTAATCGTCCTTACCGTATTTGATTGGAAACTAATTACTCTGTAAAGTGCACGTGCCATGGTTAATTTGAGATATCCACAACATTATTCTTCCTGAGACAAATTAAGTCACTTTTGCCATTCATGTGTATTGGGCTTTCAATTTCAGATATTCAGTTAAATTTTTGATATCTGGAAATCTGCAATTAAATGCTGACTAGGAAGAATTCCCATCTCAGATATCTGCAATATCTCATTACAATTTTGATGATTATCGGTGCTTTTCGGACCAGACAGTTTTAGTTTTTAGCTTTGGCCAAAAGATCGGTTGATAATGAAAATACGCAGCATCACGTGAGGGAGTGATGATGTCGCTGAATATCATCACGGCTGTGGCGCGGCCGTCGGTACGAGGCCTCAGGCTAAGTGCCAAAGTTATCATCCATGCTGTTATTCAGCAACATCACGACCTCGAGTGTGATATTGGTTTTATTCAGCAGTTCTATAAACGCCACTTATTAGTTGTTCGACAAAAAGCGACAACAGATTGTGATTTCTTCGTGAATTTAATCAGTTACGTGGCTTCGCCTGCGCAAATAGTTTCACAAATGGGTCGGGACTTGACTGCTGCAAACACTGTAGCGTTAAGTTGTTGGTCGGCAGTTAGTGTAATTAACGGTTATTTAAACACCTGTGGGTGGAGCGTCCCAGTGATGATGCACTCTATCATCAGCACTCATGGAATGCCTCTCGTCCAATCAAATCACTGGGTCGGAACCGGTTGGAACTAACTGGAGAGTTTGCGCCGCAGAGACCGTGGAGAAGTCAAACGTCGTCATTACTGTAGTTCGGCGCTCTTAAAGGTCTGTGGAAGATGTATTACCATGTTTTACAGGTATAAAGTAGCATTTACATGTAATGTTGGCTTCCACCCCGCCGGCCGCTTAAGTGAACGATTCAAGCCAAAGTTAAGTATGGCCGTTTTGTCTCAACTGAACTGCTCATGCGGTTTTCTGCGCTCGAAAAGGTGAGCCGTGATTGTTTTTAATGGTTGTACGGTCATTAAAAATTCCTGTTCCAATGACTGGTTTCGCAAGTGAGGACGGAACGAAGAATGGAAGTTGAGCTGGCAGCTTTTTATCCCCCGCCACGGCGTGCGGGACGGTCCGTCCGTCTGTGCGTTTGTCCGTCCGTCCGGGGGCAATATTTCTAAGAGACTGTCTCTAGATGCGTGAAATTTTGTATGCTTAATACGCTACTCATGATCTACGTTCAATTCGAAAATGGATGTCGATATATATATTTATTTATTTTATTTTTTTGTTTGTTTTGATGAAAACCGCCTCGCCTCGTTTTGCTCTTGCGCGCCAGTATATCCGTTCAGCGATCTCGCCGCCATTTTCTCTCGCACCCGCCAAAAACTTCCCAGTGACCGTCTTTGGTTTTGTGAGCACACTCACTGCCTCATTACGGGTCAGACCACACATTTCTCCGCATTTGCGGTAAGGGTGGCTACATAACCAAACCCTTCAATTTCACCCCTTTAAAACGCCTTACTTTTGACCTTAATTTTCTTTTCTAAAATTTAAATTGTTTACAAGTTGAAATGTGCACGAATCTGGGCAGGTCATAAGGCAAGACTAAGGCAAGTTCTGTAAAATGTTTAGATTTTAATCTTTATTTCACAATGAAAGAAGGGAAACCCTGACTTATCATTTTAAATGATGTTTTAAGAGTAAGGTTGTTTCACATTCGCGCCTTCAATTACATTTTAATGTGGAAATAAGCAGTGCATTTCTGGTGTGGTTGAGCTGCAGGAGCAGGTCCAATAATAATGTTATTTTCCAATCAGGATACTTCTTAGGGTCTTAACTGCACAAACCCAAACAAAATGGCCCAAATCTCACGGTCACATCTTGGGCTCAGGTTGGGCAATATGCATAGATGGCATTCCATGCATTATTTTTATTGTGGTTCTGTGGTGCGTCGATATTTCCCCCACATCTCTGCGGTCATGTATTTGCTGTAATGCCTCCCAGGTGATAGTCGTTCCCGGCACCTCTCCTGGATACTGTCTGCATTTACTCTAATCTGCGTCTGGCTGACCCAGCAGGGGTGTGTCAGGAGTTTGGGCCTGACAGAACCCGTGACACCTCACTGTGGATATATGACTGGTACAGCTTTTAGATTCGCCAGCTAATGACTTCACCTCGCCCTGAGCCTCCCTCATTATATGAAGACTTCATGAATGTGACATTTGATATGCGAGGCGGAGGCGAGTATACTGAGGCGAGGTGAGAGTGCTTTCGCTGTAGCATTAACAGAAGCAATAAACTGCCACCAGAGCTGATTTCTTATTTATCGATTTTAAAAGGGAAGATCGAAGTAAAAATCTCTTGCTATGCCTATGTTTTAGAACAGATATCTCATTCATATGAACCAAGAGTGGAAAAGTACTTTAGGGCAGTATTTTAATATATTAGTGAAGTGTAACACAAAAGTGTTTTAGTGTACTGTAAGTGTTATTGTAATGTCATGCAGTATCAGACATGTTGCCATCTTGAGCGCATGGGTAATAGTTTTGGCTGTATACAGCGCATTCAGAAAGCATTCAGACCCCTTCTCTTTTCTCGCATATTTTCCATCCACAATACCCCTCAATGACAAAGCAAAAAAAGAATTTAGACATTTTTACAAATTTATTAAAAAGGAGGAACTGGTTTTCTTTTTTTTTTTGCATTCCACGTGCTAACTATAGGAGTCAGGCACCGCTTGACTAGGAAATGATTGGCTTCTCGGGGTCCGGCGCGGATCAAGGTGAACCTGACCATCCTAAACGGGGCGCAGGGTAATGGGGGGGGGGGTAGCTGGAATTTGGTGGCCACTCCGTCCTTGTGGCAGTAACCTGCGTCGACTAATTGAAATCATAAATAACGGTAATAAACACGTTTAGCGCTGAAGAGACCGTAAAAAGACGATTGCCATCGTAAACAAAGCAGGGCTGGCGGGCATGAATCACGGAAAGGCCAGCAGGGATATACCGGCGGTGCGACGTAAGTGAAAATGGTGTTTCGTCAAGTTTACAGAGTATCTGTAAGGTGCTGCATGTAAGGGCTGAATCACGCTGAAAATGATGAACCCTGGGCAAATGTCATCTCCCCTGCATCAGATACAGATCTCATCTGTCACCTATTTCTTCTCGAAGCCATCGACACGAGGATCACGTTACGCAATCGCATGTACATCACATTTGATGCGCAGAGTCTGATGCTCCATCCGTCAACCAGTCTTGATTAAAGCTATTTGGAGCCAGATTGAGTAAAAATAGTTTTTTCGATCAAAAGACAGTAATGTGTGATCGGTATTCAGGGTATGTCAAACTTTCAAAGGTGAAGTAGAGCTGCAGTGGTGATGCAGATTCATTTTCTCTGATGCAGTACTGTGTCCGACTCGATCTTGGAATCGTGGAGTTGGGATTTTGTCGCGCTGTCCTGGCCATGTGCTGTGCTTTCCTGTGCAGTTTTTTGGGCCCAGAGCACTGCCCTTGAAACATTGCTTCGCCCACTTACCGCCGACGAGTCTTTTGCGTATTCATCACCGAGGACCAAATCGTTTTCTCTCCCCACTCTTCTGCCAGAGTTAAAGGACAATGACGGAGATTCCGAAATGCATCCGAACCCGACCGTTTGATGTAGGCTGCAGTCGTGATGAAGAAATCACACGCGCTTGTCGGCTGGACGTCAGCCAAAGATCAAACAGCCCCCCGCGGAGCGCCGCTGAGGAGGGCGGTCGGGCCCCGCTTACAGGAAACCGAAAATAGCCGAGCAGCGTTTTAATTGGCCGACAGGGAGCGCCTACCTGCATGACAATGAGGAAGTGAAAGAGCAGGATAAAAGAGGCGCAAATTCCAGCAGACGACGGGCAGCCCCTCAGACGGTCCCCCGGGCCCCTGCACTCCTCCCATAATGCATCTGTCGGCTGTCAGCACAAAATGCCACTGCTGTTTTGTTTGTGGAGAGGGGAGCGCTGTGGCTCCCGAACGGGAAGACTGTAAGCTACCCTCCTTTGATCGAACGCACCAGTGCTAATGTCCTGAGGTTGATAACAAAATGCTTTTCCCTTCATTGCTCGGCAGTAGCATAGAAGCAGCGATTCTCAAAATATGAAGTGAAATGGCACGAAACACACCATCTCAGTATAAAGGTGTCCAAGTTCCTTGGTCTCGAAGATCTGTCAATTAAAGTGCTGTTGAAATGAGTGCCAACATCAATTTACAATAGACTTCCTGAAAGGTGCACCTGACGGAGGAATATAAAACTATTTGTTTCAGATGAGGACGGCTGGATGATGGATCACGTTGTGTTTCTCAATGCATTTCAAATAATTCAAACTGAAGACAAACAACGATGAGCCACAACATTATGGCCACTGCAGCGGAAGGAAAAAATGCTGATTGTCACATTACGACGGCGCATTTCATGATATGCAGACAGACCTTAGATGGTAAGCGAACAATCTGTTCTGCATCCAACATATTCACTATGAGGAGAATTGGGATCTGAGGGACGTTGACGCAAGCCTGTTCTTTTCAGCCAGGGTTGCAGCATCTCCAAAGCAGCTATGCTTGTGTGGTGCTCCCAGTCAGCAGTGATGAGTACCGACTGTCAATGATCCCTAGAGGGGACAAACCGTCGACTAGTGACAGGGAGCTGGGCGCCTTGGGCTCATCATGTGTGAAGGCAGTGAAGGCAGTGAAGGCTACTGGTCTGGTCCAAACTGACAGAAAGGCCACTACAGCACGAGTCACAGAAAGTTCTCATGATCATTATTGTTGGTTTGCCTCATGACACAGTGTATAACATCCTGTGACATGAGGCATTGTAGTGAAATGCTGTTCAGGTGCTCATTCTAACCCTTGTCTACCGCCGAAAGCACCTTCGCACCTTCGCTCCCTGGTTCAGGGAGCCCTGTTTACGTTTGCTGTTCGTTTGTACTGTTTACCCGGGGTAGCGATGACTCGTGGAGGCACTGTGGGAAGAAGGCAAGCTGGTGGAGAAAGTCTGAACACATCCTATTGGGAGACTGGGCTGATTCTTCAGCTGGACCTCCGTTTGATGGAGCTGTTTTGAGAGCACCTGGAGGACCAATGTTATATTTGGCAGAAGGTCATAATGTTTTGAGCCATCAATGTTCGTCGAGCGCACTCTATGTAGTCCAGTATTAGCTTGTGAAAACATTTGACAGAATTGTGTTTATCAATTTCAATTGGGAATGACTGGAATAGTGAGTGACCTGCTATGGCCCTGGTATTGGCGTGCGGATTTTAAATGTCACGCATATTGCTGAGGTCCGCACTCCCCAATATTCCAATTTCTTGGCTCTATACTCACGCTGGATTCAAAAATCGAGAGCTGTGAGCTTGAAATGGGAAACGCCACCTTTAATCTGCACACATTTGTACATCAGGGTCTTATGAGCCATGCCTGAGTGACCGCCCCTTTAAGAGCTGTTTAACTGTCCAAATACTTATGGAACTCGCTGTATCTGAACGAGTGCGCGCGGCACCCTCCCTGATTATCTGGGTGTTTCAGTAGGAGAATATTACTGTCTCGGGGCATTTTGAAGCGCGAGACAGAATTATCGCCAAATGAAAGCCATCAATCACAGATGGAAAAATAATCTTTTTGTGTCTGATTGATAGAATGGGCTGATCATTTTACAAAAAAAATTAGGTCGATTTGCACAATTTAAAAGACGATTATTAAGAACGCATGAATTGAAAATATGATTGAGTGATTTGAACACTTTTTCTGACACAATGATGAAGGAAGTGGTTTGTGGGGGAAGGGGATGAATAATTCATCACTGTCTGGTCGGGTCTTTAACATTTAAAATTTGTTTGCAAACCGAGAAAAATATTCACTTGAGTGCTGCTGCTGTAAGTGTCATTGTATGTGCTTGATGTAGAGCAGTGGGTTGCTGTGTTTCTTGAGAATCTCACTACATCTCCCACAATCCTACATTCACGGTGGTTGTAATTCGATGTCAGTGTTTGGGTAAGTGCGTATCTCACTGCGTGCACGAACGAGCTGGTGCGAGCCGCTCCCCAGAGGAGAGCCGTGTTCATCTCAAGTAGGCTGTGCGAGGAGATGCCTTTAGTCAGCAGTTAATGTGGAGCCGTGAGACAAAATTGCCGTTATAAAAAGGTCAAAAAAAAGGGAACAGTCTGCCTGTGAGGAAAGGAGTCAATGAGCTCATTTTCATGAGATATCAGGCGATGCGTTGGGAGATGTGCGCGGCATAGGCCTAACAGAATTAATGATTCACCAGTTGGTCCTTGTGCCTTTAGGCCTGTATTAATTCGGCTTGCCTTTGTCGTCAGCGCCAGCAGAAATGGAATTTTCGGGCTTTGGAGTCTGCGAAACCGGCCAGTTGAGTGTAACCCGGCCAATCTCGCTCATTCCCTAAATTTTATGAGATTTTTGCGCAGCCCTTCAGGTAAATTCTGTTGAAATTAGGCGGAAAATTTCGTGCTGCGATATATTTTGTTACCTGCCGAAATTCTAAATATATCCTGCCCCAATGATGCATCTAAAACTGCAGACAAATTTCCCCTGAGAGACCGAACCAGAATTGAATCAGTTGGAGGGAAAATGTTGGTGCGGTTTACAAACGAGCTTGGAAATGAAATGCGATCGTTCATCACGCGTGTTTAATCGCTCCTCTGAGAATGTATTTCATCAGGAGAAATTCTTTACGATTATTTTTATTCCGCTCGCACCGTCGCTGTTTGACTGAATCTATAACTGTCCCGGCCTGTACTCCGGGGCCATAATTCATGATTAATTCATGCAGCTGTGCGATTAAATCTGCTCACATTAAACACATCTGTTTCTCCTGTAAATCAGTCAGTCACCCGAGTGAAGCGTTCTTTGCTAAGTGCTGGAAGTGATTTCGCCAATTTTAAATAGTTAAAGTGAGTCTTCGAAAAAAGGAAGAATGAGTTCTGACGCCCGAATCTTCTTTAGTTCTCCTCTTTCTCTCGGCTGATTCACCTGACAGCTGGTTCAGACTGAAGTCCTCCGTGTGAGGGACCGGGGGAGTCTCTCCTCTCCTGCGCACCCGAGCCACTACATCTGTCCCTTAACCCCACACATCTCTCAGTAAATATGGGCCAAGTCACCGTGGCGTCCAATAACTCTGCTCAGGCTCAGCAAGACGCGTTTTGGGGCACGGCACCACTGAGCATGTGCGAGGCGATGTCCAAACCTGCGGCAGATTTGTCCAAAAAAAACCTCCCTGCTTTCCAAATGTATTTATTTGTTTTGATTTATTTTAATGTATTTGTGAGAAAAACACCCATTCAGAACATTCTCTTGTGAGGACTGAATGGGCGGCTTGGCATTTCGATATTAAAGCTGCTGTTGGCGTAGATGGAAATCTGGCTGTGATTGACCTGGACTGGACACGTCCGCGGTGCTGCCGGTGCGCTGCGTCTCTCAGAGAGTCAGGGGTAAGGTCAGGGTACAAGGCAGGAATCTGGCCTCCTGCACCATCTCTCCTCTCCCTCGCTTCCTCTCCTCCGTACACTGCTGCCCATTGGTCTTCCCTCCTGCTGAGGAGCAGAGACAGATTTACGGCAGCCGTGGATATTTGGGGTGGTGCTGGGGGCGGAGGAGGTGTCCTTTACATCAGGCTGGCTGGTCCTCTGCGGTGTGTGTTTGAGGAAATGGATCCCATCAGGAGCCCCTGTCTTCTGCTGAAAGGAGTTTGTGTTGGACCCTGCTGTCCAGCTCAGTGCATTGGAAAACAAAGGATAAAGGGTCACAATGGGGACTGTCAGCTTTTGGTTTATTTCATCCAGGCTTAAATGTGAACTCTGTTGTTCCCAAACAAAGAAAGGTCATGGTGATTTTTATTTGGGTTTTTGTTTGTTGCAAAGCTTTCATTTTTCAGGAAGATTTAGTTCCCACTGGCCAGGATCTGAGGACGAACTCAGGCATTCAGTTTTCTTTACGGAAGCAAGAGCGAAGTCGGTCGACGTCCCTTTGAGTTCACCTCTGAGTCAAAGTTTAGCATCAGACTTTTACCTCAATCAAGAGAGAAACTACTTTCAAATCTTTCAGGGGAAAAAAAGCCGTGTCCATGGTGTGAATGCGATGGACTCAGAGTTGTCTTTATGGGGGGGGGAGAGAATTTAGTGGCAAATTTGTAGCAACTGCTGCTAAAGTTCCTGGTCAACAGCACTAAGCAGCAAACATGCCGTTCATTTACACCTCCTCTGCCTCCAGCTCACGCCACGCAATTTAGAGCTTGTGCTTCGCTTTGTGCTGCAGCCATTACGTCTGTCGGACAAACAGCAGGGGACACGTTCTGCCAATTAACGCGGGCCGGAGACGTGCGCGCCATAACACGCGACAAATTGCCGAAAAATTAGGTGGAAACGAGCCTCACCATCTGCTGCGTAAAATTTCTCAGAAAATCAGAATCATTTCCCACCCCCCTCACAATGCAAATGTGCCCAGCGGTCGGGCCCCGCAAATTAATCGCAGTGCGACGGGCCCCGCAAATGTGCCCAGCATGACGGGCCTCGGAAATTAATCACGGCAACACTGTTAATCAGCGCTGATTGATGATGCGGGTGAGATGAATGCTTCTCCGAGCCGTATGTTTGACACTCATCCTGCCTCACCCTGACGCTCAGGAGTGACTGATTAGATTCACCATTTTAAAAGTCTTTTTGGAGGGTCCACTGAATTTGCTTATAAAAATTTTTTTTAAACTCAATCAGTCCACCGACAAATTTGTTTAAAATTTGGTGCACTCATGTGAAATAAGGAATGAAATTGCTTTATATGGTGTAAATGAGCTACAGTGAACAAAAATATAAACACCCCATTTCAAATTTTTGAGTTTTTATTCACAAAAAACTGGAACCATGATTTGTCTGTGAATAGCAGTCTTCTCCAGCGTGCCACGGACCATCGAACGTGTGCGTTTGCCCATGCGAGTCGGTTCTGACGCCGGACTGCGGTCCAGACCGTGGCGAGGATGCTGGTTGTGCAAGTTGGCTTCTCGTAGGTGGTTACGGACTGTCTGTGGTGTGATGTGTCTGTTGTGCAGACCAACGGTCTCATCCGCTGTGCGTGTCGCTGATCTGAGCCGATCCCGCAGGTGGACGAGCCAGATGTAGTGATCTTGTGCTGGTGTGGTCACACGTGGATGAGGTGGATTTGCAGTACTGCCTGTCTGTCGGAAACAAACTCTCAAACGGCCTAACGTCTGATAGTTAACATTCAACTGCACAGCGACCGCTCAGGTGGACATCCCTGAATCCAGCATGCCAATGACACGTTCCCGCATGACCTGATACATCTGAGGCATGATGACTTTTGACAAAATTTGACATTTTGGGGTGGCCTTTTATTGTCCCCAGTATAAGGAGTGTCTGGGTACTGCTCATTCTGTCTGATCACCGTCTGGAAATGCCACACCCATGTACTGAGTGACATCACTGCATCACTGAGCAAATGCTCACTGACAGAGAGATGGATTAAAAAATGGTTCACAAATCAAGAGAAATATCCCTATTGTACAAGTAAAAGTCAGCATATGATCACTTAGAGTTGTTAACTCCGTGTGACATCAATATTTGACGTGGGGTGTTTATATTTTTGTTCAGTGTATTTTATTTCGCACTACATGGAGGCCTCCATTTTTACAAGGAATAATTTTAACATTCGCAGAAGAGGGCAGGCTTTGTGATCTAACACGATCTCGTAAATAAACTTGCACTTCGCAGGGCGATCATTGTCAGAATCCCGATCAATGTATCTCTCCCTGTTTTCACATGATGGAGACAATGCAGTTCTGCTCCGAGACAAACCGTATTGTACGCGGTGGGGTCTCCGAGGAGGCGTTTGGATAAGCAATTAGGGAGGAGCTTTCTATGCTGATTGAGGGCGTGGGGTTTGTCTGCACGGTGTAACTGCACATTAAGACTAATGACGCCTGTTTATACTTCGGGAAGCAGTGGTGGGTGGATCGTAGGGCTTGGATTGGTTGCTGAAGGTTTACCCACTGATGACATCATCACTACGTACACCGTGTACTGAAAGCAGGTTGAGTTCGATCAGCGAGTGATTCCAGGACCCAGCGGGTGGTGGGGTGTAGCAGGTAGAGATATTAAATCCAGCTGCGTTAAAAAACCAACCTGCTGCTGTGTGCCGATCCTCTGAAGTTGCTAATTAGCACCATTTTTCTATTAGCCTGAGCCAATGATTGACATGATCTGGCTGGATGCAGGCATTTGCGGTGCCCCCTTGTGTGGGATGAGGTTGACTCCTTGATAACCCAAAAGGGGGCATCAGAGTATCTTAAGAACCTCCTGGCTGGCTGTACTCGCTGAGCTACAGACTTCACATGCAAGAACTCCGTCGCTTAGAGACGAAACAGGACATCGGCTGCACGTGGTCTCCAGACACCCTGAACGGCGCCGTATGTCGCTCACAATGGATGTGCGTCAATAATGACCTTGCTGACAAAACCTGAAGAGGGGTGTCGCGGAAGCTCTTGTTTCACACGGCGCATCCGTCCCTGAACTGAGCTGAAGCAGCAGGTTGTGAAACATTGCCTATGGCGGCCGCTGAAATCTTTACGGACGCAGCTCTTCACTGAGGCGACGGCAGCAGCCTCACCGACGCACACTTCCTACAGTCTTTATGTTGCCAGCTTTTGGCTCAGAAGCCGGTGCATTTGAGAGACCGGAGGCAGAAATTGCCGTCTTTGGTGCCGTTTCGCTGTTCGCCGTTTTACCTGTTCGGCCTTCGCTCAGCGTAATGCTTACTCTCCTGGATGTTCTCCGTCTCACCTTGTTTAACGATGTCTCCTAATAAAAAAGCCAATCGCCAAACCTGCAGAATGACTGTTTCATAATTTCATCCATGAAGTCAGCAATCCAGTGATAGATAACATGCTTGCTGGAAAGCGTTTCACTTCTGTCGTTACTCATTGTTCCTTCTGTCAGGGAGCCGCGGGAGAAATTATCGCCTTTGTTCTAGAATGATTTTAATTGGTTGTTTTCCGTATTAACATCGCCTTTATACACTCATCCCACCTGCTAACTTCCACCCACACACCCTGCAGAGATCAGGCATTAACGCTTGCCCCAGCGCTGGACACAATTACGAGGCGCGATTCCAATTATTATTCATGAGGCCCCGTGACCCCCAAAGGCGCTGAGGCGGCCACGCTTCTGCGAAACCACGCCTCGGCGAAAAGAGCCGCAAAACGGCGAGGGCAGAACATGAATCACGCCGCATCAGTATTCTATTCATCAAACCGGCTCCTGACGGGGCCTTTATTAGCCGCGAATCGCACGGCAACCGCCCGCCTCCCCACCGACTGCGCGAAACTCCTTACGAGGAGGCCGAACACCTCTGAGCAGATCCAGCGCGTGAGCGCGGCCTGCAAGATTATAATCGATTTCCTGCAAAAGACTGAATCGAAGACCCCAGTGCTTAAAGTGCTTTTGTCGCAAAATGGCCATTATGAGAAAATTGAAGCGACGGACTTGGGTAACTATAAAACGCATTTTACCATCCTTAACTCGTTACCTGTGATAGTGTGACTCAAGTGCTTTTAGCGCTCGGCTTTTAAATTTCAATTCAGGTTTTTTGCATTTGCAGAAGGCTTCTGACGAGGGAAATTTAATACATCAGCGTTGAATGGCGATCTGCCTTAATACAGCTGTGTGGCGTCTCTTTTGGCCGACAAAAATGTGAATTCAGTGATTACTGTCAATCTACAAAATAGCGTTGAGAGGTTGAGGTCCCAAAAAATGATTTTTACACCTGGAGCAGCACAAACTTAATAAGCATGGGAGGTATTACCCTCTGGGCCTACCCCAGATTTTTGGGGGCCAAGTCGTTTTGGGGGCCCTCCCATTCTGCTACTGCGTCACACAGCGACATCGACTGACTGTGTGAGGTACAACTCTGGGTCCACTGATGTCGGCATGATGTGAACACACTTTTCCATCACTCCTCTTGTGGAACCGAATTTACTTCGCACAAAGTTTTGGTAAATCAATCGTCTAAACTGCTAGCCACATCAATGGACTCATGTCGAATGCCCCTTTGTCATGATCTCCCAGCGGTCTGACCTGCTATTCGATGGAGGTTCCGCATCATCAGGAGACTCTGATTTGTTGAATGAGTGCGGAAGGTGTATTTTTGCTCTGTGCTTCTCTGTGTTTCTCGGTGTTCATTTCCGAACCTCCCTGATGGGGCTGAGGGCAAGGAAACGCTCTGTCACGGTCTTCAGGAAGTCTCGCGTTTGAAAATAAACGTTAATCTTAAATAAGAGGTTCATTCAGACAAACGACGCAGAAGAAATGAGTGCTCTGAATTGTTAATGTCCAGAGTTAAAGAGACTGTTCTAGACTGGGCTTTGCCAGCAGTGTGGTATCTTGAAATACCGATCCTGTGGTTTGCAGGTGTTTTTATTAACTCCAGGTTTAATGCTGCACAGTCACTGTTGCATCATGCAGGAGAGAGAGACCCGTGTCAAACTTGGCTGTTGTAGAACGAGATCAAACTGCTCTCCAGCGAGGTGACAGTCTGCTGAAGGTAAATCAGCTGAGAGAGGAGGACACACACACACACACACACTTGTGCTCACACACTGTCTCAGTCACAAAACTCTCACTCCCTCTGTCTCAGCCCTGCACGTGTGCATAATCAAATCACACACGCGCACTTGCATCTGTTAGAATCGGTAACTCAGTCATACCTCCCCCTGGAGGAGGGAGAACGATGCTGTAGCGGGAGATTGTGCTGGGAAGGCGACGGAAGGATAAAGCGGGACACTGCAGGGATGGCGACAGAATGAATCGGGCCTGTGTGGCACCACAGACCCGCTCAGAGCGAACGGCGCTGCTCGGCTGAGGACGGGCGGTCCCAGCAGTTCCCTTAATCTTTGCTCTGCGCCACCCCGGCCCTGATCAGCCGTGATTAATGAGCGCCCCGTAAAGCAGGCAGCTTTAATTAAATAACTGCGCCTAATTAGGGCGCTGAGATTATTCCCACAGTGTCGTTTTGAGAGCAGCGCCGCGGGATCTCTGCCCAGCCGCTGTCGTGCAGTTTGATGCAAAATGGCGTCTGTCTCACAGCTGAATTAAAATGATAATAGCTCAGACGCAGCGAGCGAGTGCGGAGTATTTCTGGACGAAGATCAGGCGTGACTGTCTGTCTCAGATTTGATGTTACTAAATTGCCAGTGCCTCAATTTGAATGCACTGATGCCTGAGGGCCTCGGCGTGGCCCACAGTGTAAAATGGCCGTCTCCGAGCCCTGTATCCCTGTGTTCAGATCCCTGCCTTTAAAAGATGGTTGGCTCTCCATCAGCCACTCCTGAACGTCCAGCTGTACGACTGGAGCATATGCCAACTGCAAAATCCCCTGGCGACTTCGGCAGCACAGGATTAGTGCCGCGCCTGCCAATAGGGAGTCGTGTGCCAGGGCTTCCGCCTCCTGTGTAGGTGAAGCAGGTTTTTTTGGCCCCTCTGCGTCTGTCCCCATGTTTTTTGGCCCCTGTGTCTCTGTCCCAGTGTTTTGGGTGCCCTTTCTTTGTCTCTGTGTTGGTGTCTCTCGGTACTAACCATGCGGGGAGTGTCTGACAGAGTTTTGCTTCAAAGCGGTGTCTTACGGGAGCGTGTCTGCAGAGCGGCGTATGACTGATGCGTCTCCCTCAAACCGCTACTGCAGCGGCATCAGCGTTATCTACATCATCTGCGGGACGAAGGGGTCCGACCAGCCACTCCCCCGTTTGCCAGCACATGAACGGTGTTTATTTTGGGTGAGTCCCTCGCTGCCGTCTCTCACCCCTAATCGATCTAGAATTTGCTTTTGAAACCTTTATGTCTGAAGACATCTCATCCCTGTTAGAGAGAGCAGGATGACTGAGCCACTGGAGTAAAATCCCGAATCTCTTTTAAACTGGAACAAGTTAAAGGAGCGAACAAATGTAGGTGTTCCACATACTCAGAAGATAGTTTAGTCAAAAGGAAGTAAGACGAATAAAGATTATTTTATTATAACATGGATTGAAGGTTTTAAAAAAGCTGAAATGTTTTGACCTGCATCAGGGTATAAAAGGTGGTCAGACCAGGACGAACCCAAATAAACATTCTGACCAATGGGAACAAAACCCTGAATCACCTGCTGACAAGCACAACACATGACAAACATTTTAACCAGACAACAGAAATAATGGGACAATAGACTGTACCACAGAGGGACGAAGTGAGTTTTTGATTCGCTATTCTCTCCCCCCCAGAGCACCAGCTCATTTAAAGAAACTACTTTAAAAAATTGTTTTTCCTCCTCGTCCATCCCATAATTGCTTAATTTCCTCCTCCATAAGTGCAGAGAGCTGTTCCAGTACTTCTCGCTCTGCTATCCACCGATCTTGGAAGTCATGCTTACTGAAATTCACCCCCATGGCAGGTCCTTCTGTTGAGAAAATCGAACCGGGGTGACTAAAAATCGACCTGAGCTTAAACGAAATTTGCTGTTACGCAAATCCATTTAATAATGTGGCCGACGTATTCAGGTTTTGAAGAGTCACGTTCAGTGTTTAGTGTTACCTGACCATTTGACTTAAATCTATTTTTAATTTGCCTGGAGCAATTCAGAAAAACCTTCCCCAAATTTTCCAGTAAATGTTTTGTTGAGGGAAGAGCCGCAGGCAGGCAATAGTGCTGTCATCGTGTCGGTGGAATTATGAAGGGTCCAATCGCGTCGCACTACAGGCTGTGTGCCAACCAATTACTGCTTGTGCTGACTCTTTGATTGGCCAGTTTTATTTAGTAGGGTTTCACTTGGTCCGCAGCCACATTTCAAGGGCCCTTGTGATGGACTGTTAGGAGACTGTATTGTTCGGCTGGGAACTGCTGTCCCTCCCGTGGCAGGCAATCAAATGCAAATAATGTACCAGTGATGCAGCGCCAACAGGACTTTTGTTTTCATTCCAACAGATCGCAGCCCCCCTTTTGACTTCGCGAATGAAAACACTTTTTCACTGGAGAGTTTTTAGAAGTCAGTGCATGTAGCAGGTGGTTGCAGTGAAAAGCTGAATACTTTCTCTGCCATCCATGGCTCAATATTGGCTGCCAGATTTCCTGACCACAAAATGGACTGCCTGCGAGATGCAGGCCT
Source organism: Gymnothorax reevesii (assembly GCA_029721435.1). NCBI lineage: Eukaryota > Metazoa > Chordata > Actinopteri > Anguilliformes > Muraenidae > Gymnothorax > Gymnothorax reevesii. The sequence continues at coordinate 30,028,208 of CM056593.1, read as the reverse complement.
TGACTTATAACGGCACTGAGAGGCCATTTTGGGAGCAGTGCGGGCCGAGAGTGCACTCGCACAAAGATAAAAACCAAGACATGAAAATGGAAACATGAATTAAAACACCACAGTATTATGCAAATGGAGAGAACATGGCAAATATGCAACCTCTACTTGGAAAAAGCTGGGGCAGTGTGGAATATGCACATACAAACTGAAAGCAGAGATTTTGAGGTGAACGTTCTCATTTCTGTCAAGACGAGATGTTCGATGTTTTGGGTGGTCAGTTCTGTTGTGTATGTGATTCTGCATCCGTTCCTGTCAGTCAGGCGTGCAGCGCTCTCCAGAAACAGCTGTAACGAGGAATTCAGGACCAGTAGTGTGGCAGAGAACATTCTAATAATCGTGTGATTTGAAATAGCTGATGGCAGCAGGTGATTGTAATCACGATAAGGTACCAAAGCGGCATCCGTGAAAGGCCGAGTCGTTCAGGTACAAACATTGGCCGAGGATCGGCAATTTGCCCATCGATTGCTGCAAAGGAGGATCAATTCCATGTCAATTCTTAAGTGATTTGGAATTGGATGTTGAATGATTAAATGTGTGATGCTTATGGTCAGTGATTCCCAAACTCTGTCTTTGACTTTGCGGTTTATGCCGGTTTTGGTTCCAACCTCAATCAACTGCAGTCAAAGAACTTTAACAAGCTGCTAATTTTTCATTGGAATGAGCTTCAGATGTTTGGAGGGATGACATGAATTTTAAATCATTATTACACCAGAAATAGCCTCATAATGCCACGATGTAAATTTAAAGTTCATGATGTGTGTATTGCATTATAGCAAACAGTTGTGAAAGAGGACATGTGAAAGCCTGAGGTTAATAGGCTCCTAATTGGGTCGTCATTAATCATTTCTCTTCCTGACTCCTGAACTCAATGCAGGTTTGCCTCATTACCAGTTACCTTGTCTTTGAATTAATTGTTCATGATTGATCACCTGGTGGCCAGGTGTTGGACATTCGTCAACATGAACTGCACCTAATTAATAGGAATACAACGGTTTTAGTCCTACCATCGCAAGCGTGGTTGGAACAAAAGTCACCGTAGACGGGGGGGGCCCTGGACCGCTGCTGAGAGGCAAAGCTCTTGTCCACGACTTAAGCGAATGATAAACGTTGGATGTTTTTGTCGTTAAATAATCAAATATAATTGCAGAGAATCTTTTAGCTTCGATTCCAAAACTCTTTCCTACAAGTGCTTGAAATCATGAAGCAGTGATCTTTCACCGTGAAATGTTAAGAGATGTCGCCATCTTGTGGCTACATTGAGGAAACGCGATAAGATGGGGTGCTTCTCATTAGATGACATGAAGTCTGTTTCCAATCATTTCCAGCCTGCGTGGATGCAGGCGTGTTATATATAGACCAACACACACCTGATTTTACTCATCAGGGTCTTGATTAAAAATCTTCATCGCTTGACTGGTTGGATCAGGTGCTTGCGGAAGCGCACGTTCTTGGGGTCAAAGTTCAAAATCCTACCATGGTAACCTCCTCGCAAAAACTGAGGCAGCTGATTAATTTAACCTCCAGGTTGGAGGGTCCTTATGAGTGAATCGAGGTGTTTGGAGCACAGCACTGGGAGTGTGTGTGTGTGTGTGTTTTCTGAAGCAGGATTGTTCACCTCTGAAACACAAACCTGCTCCCACACAGACCCTTCTCAGAGGTCCCTGCCCTAACACCCTCCTGCCTGAGGGTTTTAGGTGAGCTGAAATAGGTGTGACCCCGACTGGTTGGCGTGAAAGCGTGATGCATCCAAACCTGCCCTTTCTGTAAGGGATTGAAGAGAATGTACAACCCCAATTCCACATATAGTTGGGACAAGGTGTAAATTGTGAATAAAATCAAGACGCAGTGACTTTCAGATCACACCAGCCAGTATTTTATTCACAATAGAACGGAGATAACATAGCAAATGTTGAAACTGAGAAATTTTTCAATTTTATCCACAAAATGAGCTCATTTCAAATTTGATGGCTGCTACAGGTCTCAAAAAAGTTGGGACAGGGGCCTGTTTCCCACAGCGTAGCATTCCCTCTTCTTTTTAACACAGAGTTGAGGTGTCTGGGCATTGAAGAGACAAGTTTCTTGAGCTTAGTCATTGGAATTTGATCCCACTCTTTTTTAATACAGGCTTCCAGCTGCTGGAGAGTTTTGGGTTTCCTTTGATGGACTTTTCGTTTAATTGTGCGCTAAATGTTTTCAATCGGTGAAAGATCAGGACTGCAGGCAGGCCAGTTCAGCACACGGACTCTTCTACTGCGAAGCCATGCTGTTGTAATGGCTGCAGTATGTGGTTTTGCATTGTCCTGCTGAAATACACAAGGCCTTCCCTGGAATAGATGTCCTCTGGAGGGGAGCATATGTTGCTCTAAAACCTTTATATACCTTTCTGCATTCATGGTGCTTTTTAAAACATGCAAGTGTCCCACACCATATGCACTAATGCATCCCCATACCATCAGAGATGCTGGCTTTTGAACTGAACGCTGATAACAGGAGGGGTGGTCTTTCTCCTCTTTAGCCCGGAGGACACGACGCCCATGATTTCCAACAAGAATGTCAACTTTGGACTCGTCTGACCACAGGACACTTTGCCACTTTGCTACAGTCCACTTTAAATGAGCCTTGGCCCACAGGACACGGCGGCGCTTCTGGATCATGCTCAACAATGGCTTCCTTTTTGCATGATAGAGTTTTAGGTGGCATCTGTGGATGGCACAGCGGACTGTGTTTACAGACAGTGATTTCTTGAAGTATTCCTGGGCCCATTTAGTAATGTCAATGACAGAGTCATGCTGGTGAGTGATGCAGTGGCGTCTGAGGGCTTGAAGATCACGGGCATCCAGTAAAGGTCTTCGGCCTTGTCCCTTACGCACAGAGATTTTTCCAGTTTCTCTGAATCTTTTAATGATGTTATGCACTGTCGATGATGGGACCTTCAAAGCCTCTGCAATTTAACGTTGAGGAACATTGTTTTTAAAGTATTCCACAGTTTTTTAATGCTGACCTTCACAGGTTGGAGAGCCTCTGACCATCTTTACATCTGAGAGACTCAGCCTCTCTAAGACGTCCCTTTTATAGCCAGTCATGTTACACACCTGATGCTAGTTAATGTAATTACTTGCCAAATGTTCTTTCAGCGGATTCTCATATATTAATTGCTTTTCAGCCCTTTGTCCCAACTTTTTTGAGAACTGTTGCAGCCAGAAAATTTCAAATAAGCTCATTTTATGGCTAAAAATGTAAAATGTCTCACTTTCAACATTTGAAATGTTTTGTGTTCTGTTGTAAATAACACATTGGCTCATGTGATCTGAAAGTCATTGCATTTTGATTTTATTCACAATTTACACTTCGTGCCAACTATTTCGGAATTGGGGTTATATATTTTAGACAGGATTTGCCATCGGTTCAAGGACCCAGCTGAGATTTCAGTCATAATTTAGAGATTTTCCCATAATGCAGGGGTGGGTTAATAAATTCAGAGCTCTCTTGTAGGCATCTGAGGGTCGTATGAAGTCTCTGTTTTTTGCTGTTGGATCGTGTTCTCCATGATTCTGCTGGTTAAAACAGAGTGCGCTGATTAAATATTACTTGAAATCAAAATTCGCTCCTCTCTTAATTTTCTGAAGTAACCTATGACAACATATCTAATTATTTTATTCCATAACCGCAATAAAATTGCAACGCTTACCTATTTTCACTCAAAGATTACCTTCCACTTCCTGGAAAGTTACTCAACCTTTACTTTGGCGTGACTGTGTACCGCCTGGCCTGGTTTAAATTCATGGCTGTCAGTCATCTGCTCCCTTACAGTCAACCTCTCATGCATTTTCAAATCTCACTGTTCAGAATGCATTTCCACAGTGAACATCATCAGAGAAACTCCGTATTTTGAAAAGTCCCCTGAAAGGTATGTTACACTCTGATAAGTTTGGTCCATTTGGACCCTTGGTTCATTGTTGCATCCTTATTGGTTCGTGTCCAACAACTGTGCCATGACTCAACTTTTGGGACCTCGGTGCTAAAATGAATATTTCTGATCACCAGCATCCGTAAGGTAACGTCAATTCCACCAAAACTGTTTGAGAACACGCTGTAGAGGTTGGACGTCAGTGGAGGTATCGCACCGCGCTCTCAGCGACAGCCGCGCTGTGAACTTGGTGATCGCCGGTATAATCATGGGACACGGTAAGCAAACGCAGGGTGCGCAGGCTTTGATCTGAGCGGGGGTGTGTGTGTGTGTGTGTGTGTGTGTGTGTGTGAGGGGGGAGCGTTTATCACTATCAGCCTCTTCATTCTGCCGAACCACATCGACTGCGGGCTGACATCGGAGAGGCTGCGCTCCTGCGCTGAGGAACAGGATGACTGGATCAACCCTTAATGCCACGATGGCCCCACCGCAGACCAACGGCTCGCTGCTCAGAGCGCTGGGTAAGAGTTCATGTACCTACTGCACTCTTATTCAGCCTCAGGCAGCTGTTGGGTACGGCACCTACTGTTGGGTCCGCAGGGGCTTCGGTTTATAATGGTGTGACCACCCATCAAATAAAAGTGCAGACCAACTTAAGTGGAAGAGTGCATTCATTTATATGAGCAATCCTAACTATTAGTGACTTAACTGTGTTTGTAAACTAGTGTGTTGATCAACATCTTCCACTGCCATATTAAGTTTAATTCGTAACCTAATAGAGCCAATTTCACAAACGTTTATCACAAATTACAATATTTAACAGGTAAGCCTGCATTTAAGTAAGCTGAAATGTCTGGTGCAGTCATGGAGATGGATGTGTCGGGGTTTGTACCTTTAATGCATTGGATTTAAAACAAATTTATTAGAGGTTGAAGTAAAGAATGTTGACTTTTATGTCAGGAATTGCTGCCTTTTGTGGCAAAATCTAAATTAAAAAATTAAAAATATAAAAAGCTAAAATGATATGCACAGCGCATAGTTTAAATGGGAAGATAATTTGGGAAACTATTTAATTAGTGCTTTTTATTATGTTTAGCCATGGAGTGTGTCCAAGGACCCAGAACAAGCCAGAGTCAATATTTTAATTTTTGATCATGCTAAACATGAAAGACCTGTTCAAAGGGAGTGTACTTGGTAAACTACAGTCATTTTATTAGTTTTTGACACTCATTTGCTCAGTCCTTGCCTTTTATAGAGCGCATTTTCATGCAGTTTAAATTAGAGAAAATATGGGATATATGAGTCAAGTTGCTGCAGTGCGGGTCCAACTGACCGATTGCGGAAGCCCTTCTGACGAATGCTGTTTGAATACTGCCGTTTCAGAACGCGGAGAGTCAACACGAATAAACGTCCGTATTACAACACATCCAAACCCGGAACACTGAGACTATTCAGAATCAACATGAGGCTCTTTGAATCTTTTTTTAAACAGCAGGTGGGCTGATATTACTTCCTGGAAGCCATTGTGATGCTCGGCAACCGTGCATTCTGTCATTGAACGGCTCGCATTGACTGGCCCACTGTTATTTGGGTACAACTGATATATTTAGCAGAGATAATTTTAGAGTTGCATAATGTTGAAATTTTCTGAGATTTGCCAAGCAGCATTTATCCTGACTCTTCCTTATCGATTTACTTCTGCCTCGTATTATTCAATTATCTGCTCATTCTCTGTATATATTGATTACAATTCCAAACTCAACGTGTTCAACAGAGTTTCGTTGTGCAGCTCTCAGCTTCATGCCCAAAACGCGTCCGAGGGAATTTTGGTGTGAAATAAAATGACCACAGATGAGGAATTTGCTGCAAATACTCACCTGTTATTTTGATACGATTTCCTTGCGTCTCACTGTGTAATTCTGTATTTTGTGGCAGATTCCATTGCATTTCATGCCTGGAAACACGACTGTTTTAAGGTCGCTATTTTAATACTTTCCTCGCACCTGAAAAGGACTGGACTGTGTTGGAAAACTTGTTCTGTAAATTGATCGAAATGAGGCCACACCAGTTCAATGAGAAGGTTCTTTTTTGACACACTGATGTACATATAACAGACTACTTGTTGTGATTTAAGGCACATGAGTTCTAGAATTAGGGGAACTTTAAGCACCAGTAGCTGAGATGCGACAGACTGACACTCTTCTCTCCCTGCAGGTGAGATGGGTGGACTGCAGGAGTACACTAACCACTCCTCTGAGTTCTGTCACCAGTTCAAGAACAGACACTGGTACTGCTACCTCTTACTGGTGCTGTACACTTTGGCACTGCCTGTGGGTATTGTGGGAAACATGGCGGCTCTGCTGAACTATGTATATTTCCGGCAGACGTGGACGGCCAGCAGTGTCCTGCTGCTGAACCTGGCTCTGTGCGACTCCGCTTGGGTCCTGACCTTGCCCTTCGCCCTCTACTACAACCTGCGCACACCCTGTGTCTCGGACACCCAGGCTCTCTGCCAGCTGAAGAAGGTCTCCTTCAACATCAGCATTTATGGCAGCATCCTGTTCCTCACGCTCATCAGCTTCGACCGCTACGCTGGGGCCGCTCACCCGATCGCCTCCCTGCGCTGGTGGGGGCCCGAGCAGGCTCGCCGATGCGCATTATTGGCATGGGTGCTGCTCTTCCTCTGGTCTGTCCCTGACCTCTTTCTGTTGTTTGACACTGACAGGTCAGTGAAAGCCATGGCGTGCCCCATGGACCACATGTTGGGCCCATTGGCTTTTGTAAAAGCAGTGTCAGGGGTCCGTACAGTGCTGGGATTCGCTTTGCCCTTCATTCTCATACTAGCCTTCTACACTCTGACAGTTCGGGCACTGCGAGCCATGCCTTGGAGGGCAGGCAAATGGCAGAGAGGATCTAAACCCCTGGTGCTGATCTCGGCGGCTGTCGTGGTTTTCGTGGTGTCATTCGTGCCGTACCACGTCACTGTGGTGACACTTGTTGTGATGCGAGCCTACGGGCTGGTGACCGATACTAACGCCAGCATACTGTGCGCCGCCTACAAGCTGTTCGAGGCCTTGTGCAGCCTCAGCTGTGCCCTGAACCCGCTGCTCTACGTCCTGGCCAGCGAGCGCTTTCAGAAGGGTTGCCGCGCTTTACGCAGGCGACCCTTCCGCCGATTTCGGAGCCCCCGCGTTGGGACTGAGAGCCAAATGCCTTGAGATCAGGGGAGACTGTATATAGAATTATGTCCTTTGTATGGTGAAGTGAGGATTTATGAACGTCCTTGAATAAAGGCTTGGAATCTGCACTGCTATCTGTTGTGAATTATTTGTAAACACAAAATCGAGTGGTGCTGAGCCAAAGCAAGACTTGTGTATGGCCTCGTCCCAACCATTTTGAAGCTCCCTGCATGCAGTCTCAATGTAACTATGCCTCCACCTGTCTTCTCTAAAATGAGATGGGTGACTGTGGATGACTGGTCTGTCTCCATTACTTATCCAATTAGCATGTAAAGCACACTGTCATAATGTTGCAGCTGTTTCGATGCGACAAGGTTGATAAAATGCTGAAATTCCAGTGACATTGTGATTACATACAACACAATCCCCCTATCCCCCTCAACGCAGTCATCTTTCTGTTGCAGGGTGTTTTTTTTTTTTTTTTTTCTTTTCTTTTACTGTCTTCATGTTGATGTTGGGACCCCAGTGAATCAATTGCGTCATTTAATTTTACTGGAAATAAGATTTTTATTTTACTGTGTTTACAAATGAGGGTAGATTTGCTTTGTGATCTTTTGCAGCGTCAAAACACTGACTCATGTGGTCAAGTAAAAACATCCCAGGGAAAGTAATAAAAGAAGGAAATGAGAATATTCCTGTCCGATGTTTAACAGGATCACATTGGCCACACTGGCACAGTCTGTTTATTCACTTATCTTCCAGGAAATTCAATCGGAAAAATAAACTGAGGCAATTGTTGTGATTCCTCATTCGCCATCACAAAAAAGGCCTGAGCTTTTTAGTGCGTGTGTTTTGGTTAAAAATACACAGATGAGTAAACACATTGAGACAACCGTTACGGATGACACGAATTACGTCGATTGTCCCATAACAACAGCACGTGTGAAAATCTGGGATATTTTTGATGATGAGCGAGCGGTGTTTGCGTAGGTGTGGTGTTGGATGCATGAGAGAGAGGCAGGCGGTTTGCCGGTTCGTGGTTTGTTCCCCCTTAAAACACTGTTGTTACAAACTAGATGCTCACCACTGCTGACTGGGAGCACTGGGACAGCCGAGCTGCCCTGGTGATGCTCCGACCCAGTCGTCTTGCGACGGTGATGTGGCCCTTACTCGCGTTGCCCCAGTCACATCTCTCCAGTATCCCAACACAGCGACTATGAGAACCGACTGTTTCCTTACCTTCTAAGGTCTGGTCACGGAAAGTTGAGGTGCCGTTGTCATGACTTAACGTCATTTGCTTCATCTAGGAGTGGCGATTATGGTTTAGCAAGTCGGTGTGGCTATTTTAATACACACACGCACACTAAAAAGCTCTAGCCTTTTTCTGCGATTACATTTATGGTTTGGTCTACACTTGCCACATGTCTGCGCTAAGCTATACTACGAAGGCAGAAGCGAAATGAGTTCTCAACTGTCAGTCAACTTAAGTTTGATTTTTAGGTGGGAACTGCGGATCGGGTTTGTATTGGTCCAGCAAAGACTTGTTGATGTCGCTTGCCAAGCACCAATGAAATGTAGCTAAATCTTGTTGGGATATAATTCAAATAGAAAACGGGTGTAAATAGGGCCTTTATAAGACGAGTGTTTTTGCTTCTTGAAGTAGGGCAGTAGGTATGTTCTTTTCATTCCTGTCGTTGATGATGCCTGTTTTGTTGGTTATTTCTCTGTGTGGATGGGCTCTTCCCACAGGATGGTAAATTCCTGATTCTCAGCCGATAAGCTATTGTCGTGGTTTTGTGTCCATAGTCCGGACATTTTTTATCTTTTTCTTTTGCCAAATGAAATTTCCTGTAAAGTTGCCATAACATACTATTAAACCATAGCTCCAGACTTTATTTTCAGATAGTTGATTGAATAATTTTCGTCTTTTCCGGGGGCCCCTGAAATTTGGGCCCCAATGTTATGATAGGACTTTGAGAAATTTCAAAAAATAATTTCCCAAAAATGTTTTTCTAAATCAACATAAACTACAGGCCAAAAGTTTGGGGCCACCCTCAGATTAAAAAAAAAAAATCACACTAACTGTTCTTTCCCTATTTTTTGCGTATGAAATGACTTCATTGCATGAAATATAGGTTTTGGGTGAATTCATATACACTGCCCGGCCAAAAAAAAGTCACCGTTTGGAAATTAATGAACAAATTCTAGAATTGGATCATTATTGCGGTTACTTATATGTTTCAGCTGGCAATAATCATTTTTCCCCTGACTGATGAAGGGCATCGCTACTCATTTCTCAAAAAATCATGTCGGAAGACGCATCCCTTGCTGGTGGAAAAGATGTTACAGTATTTCAGAACGGGCAAGTTATTGGCCTGTATTTAGCTAAGAAACTCATGAATGCAAAAACAAGTATGAGGAATCATTTTCACAAACATATTTGCCACCACAAAGTCCTGATCTTAGACCCAGTAAAAGTGATTGGGATGTGCTCAAGAAAGACCACCGAGTGGTTCAACCATTATGTCGAGAAGACAAGATCTCGGCCAAAAATTATGGCATGTATGATCGAAAATAAATGTTCTGGCATTGCATATAGTTGTCAAAACAATGACAAAATGAATATGCACTGTAATCAAAGCTACAGGGGTTCCAACTAAATATATGAGTGTGCGACCTTTTTTTTGGCCGGGCAGTGTATGACCTATACTTTGGCAGTGTTAAAGTTGACCTCAGATGACACGAAAGGTCAAACTTGTGGTCAAGCAATATGTTACAATAAAAGGCTTCTTGGCTTTGGTGACCTTCATATTGACCTTGAGGGTCAAACTTGACCTAGCAAAAATCCAATGACTTGTAGCACTACAAGGATCACAGAAGGAGCCTAGATTTGTATTGGAGATATTTAGGAAGTCACATATGAACTTTGGTAAACTCCATAATGACCTTTGAAGGTCAAAAGGGATGAGTTGTATCACTTAAATGGCCACAGATCACGCCTAGGGGTTGTTACAACTAGACATTTAGGAAGTCGCATATGAACTTCCATTTGGTGACATTCGACTTGACTGCTGGTGAAATTTTATGGTCAAATTTGACATTGTGAAATTACAATGAGAGTAAACCCAAAATCGTCAGAGATAGAATCGAGGTTTGTAATCAAGACGAGGGGTGGGACTTGTAAACATGTACACGGTTAGTCAATCAAACGTTTCTAAAAAGAAAAGAAAAAAAACACTAACCGTGTACACGGCAGTCATTGGCTGCGTTCGAAAAGTAAAAAAAAAATTACGTCCTATCGTCTAATTACTAACCACTTTTAACCTAAGTGTAAAACGTCATGAGGTAAAGGATAGGTGTAAAGGGGACTCTTTTACAGCTTAGGAAGGGAACCGCGCAAAGTAGAGAATACGAATGCATTTACACTGGGCTCAGTGATCACCCGCCTCGTGCCCGTGATGTTTGTTTGCGTGATTGGCCGGATGGACGGGAATTGCGGGATAGCATTTCCTTCTTTTCGAAAAGGATGCTTCACTGCTATAGGTGATAAACTAGGAAGCATTGTAGCACCTTTAATATACATTTAAAGAATTCAAAGACACTTATCATGACTGCCACGTAAATACTTACGGATCGTTTTCTCGGAGTTAGGAACTTTAAGCAAAAAAGACTATTCAGACGCAGACGTCGTGTCCACATGCTCAGTTCCTCTATGTCGCTTGAAAGCACAATTGGTTAATAGCTTATTATCTTGTCTCACATATTGCTCACTGTTTTTTTTTTTTTTACATTTTTGGTGGACGTTTTGTCGGCCAGTAGCCTATATTTGCATGCAATCCTTGCATCTGCTCGTTAAAAGAAAAGCATATTCATTTTGTTATTTGAATGAGAACACGTAAAACACAGTTTACATTTTTTGTTTTAGCTTTGTGGATGTAAAAAGTGTTTCTCAATTTAGTTTCACTTTATGCAGCTGCTTTTTCTCCTCAATTACAATTCACTTTAATGACGCTATGAAACGTAACGATAGTGAGATGCAGCTCCCGCTGTGAGTGACGGATGCTGTTTAATGACGCTATGAAACATAACGATAGTGAGACGCAGCTCCCGCTGCGAGTGAGGGATGCAGTTTAATGACGCTATGAAACGTAACGATAGTGAGATGCAGCTCCCGCTGTGAGTGACGGATGCTGTTTAAGTTTGCAAAAACAAGGTACAATAATTCGGGCAATGACAAAAAGCAGAGCTAAACTGTTAGAATTCATTAATGTCCATGTACTTTCTTGTCAAAGTGATGATTTTCGTTTATGGTTAATTCATTTACAATGGTGAAAGGGCCTAACATCATTCATTTAGTTGTGATTTTATGCCCATGATGCTGTAATTTTGTATTGGAGTAACCTACAAATTCACTGTTACCATCTATTGATTTAATAAACGTATCTGGCCGATAACTGCGTTAATGGATGTGTGGACTGTTATTGGAATGTTGACAGTGCCCTCTAACGTTTGTACAGCGGTCAAAATCCAAAATTCTGAAGACACGTGTACACGCAATTATACGGCACCTGTACACGTTTCCCATCCCTATTCAAGACATATCGAAAGTCATGAATGAAGTTCATTTGGTGACCTCAACTTTACCATCTGTGACCTTTAAAGTTCACGTTTAAAATTTTGAATTTTCAATTACTGTATCACCAAAACTGCTTCCAGAGCTTAGGATTGTATTACAGACATATAAGAGGTCTTATAAATGTATGCAAACAATGACATTGACCTTCAATGTTTTGAGGGTCAAATTTGGCATGAAATGTTCATGACTTGTGTCATCACTATAAGATTGCTTGCCGGTCAGCTACAGGACCCTTGGTCCTATTTTATGTGTTAAAGTAGTATTCGGATCAATTAGCAGTAAAGAAATTAACCATGATATATTCAAGTGATTATCCGTTTGTGCTGTTGTCAGAAAGTTTTCCCAGAAGAGTGAGCCATTTCAGTGTTTTTAGAGCCCTGGAACTCAGCAGAGATTGTTAAATGCACAAGATTATCAGCAGGTCCTAATGTGAAACCGTATTCATCCGCAAAATATTGTGGACCTTGATTTCGCTTCGGGAGCCGGTCTCGGGGCATGATGGAGAATTCGAATTTTTGTCAGAGAGCCGTTCGACGTGACGTTCCTTTCAGGGGTTACTGCGTGATTACGTCACTGATGAGCCAGGTCAAGTTACTGTAGTTCGGCTTCCTTCTTCCTTATTCTCCGCTTCCCATAAACAGCCGGTGGAATCCGAGGAAATAAGCACAATGTCTCATCAAACGGGCATCCAAGGTAAGGCTTTTAATCCTTCTGGGCGATGCAGCGGATTTGAGCTCAGGCGTCCTATGCAGAACGAGGAACGAAAATTCGCGTGTGTTTGTGCGTTAACCGACAGCATTGACAGGACGGGTTTGTCCTGCAACAAAATTAAATTTATGTTACGGAAGACCTGCCGTAATATCGTGCATTACTGCATCTAAGGCAGAAGTAAGATGGAAAAATATGGATTTGCCTGTCAAAAGCCGCCCTACCTTAGTTTGGTCAGTATGTTCATTCATATCTGGGATTGGCTCCTCACCGCTTAGGGTGGGTGCAGCTGTACGCCAGTCATGCAGTTTTCTGAAAAGGCTCGGTGTGGATGGTGGGAGTCGCCGACTTTGCAGACGACGCCGATCGGGCGGATTCTGACAACGCCTCGGTTCGTGGGTCACCTGATCATCAAAATGACCGACAGCAGCTGAGGTGACCTCGCGGGAAAAGATCAGAGGATTCGATTGTCACCTGTCCGTTTCATTCATGTCGATGTTCCCCTAACGTTACTGCACCGGATTATACTGAACTCCGTGTTCTGGGCTCGGCTCGCCCGATGGGTGTAACGTTTATGCGAATCGAAAATAGCCGAAATTCCTCGCCCATTGTTGAAGACTGAATGTGACACTCCGTGCGCAAATTCTGCTGTAATTCAAGAGCGCAAAGCGCCCGATTAAGAAGTGATTTGTATTCTGTGCACATGGGGAAATCGCATTAAAATAATGCTCCTCTCGCTAATGTTTGTGAATTGTATTAGCGGGTTAAACAACCCCTTTGCGCCTCATCTGTGGCTCATTTGTCCTGCACGCTGTACATGGGTCAATTACAAGTAGGGATCTTAAATTGACTTTAAAAATGTATATTGGTTCAAAATTAAATTAAAAGCTACTCTTACCTGTATTAGAATGATACGCTCTCCATTCTGATTTCTCACTCTCTACCCATTTGATTATGTTCACCCCGTATTTTTAAGCAGAATCAAATGTCATGTAGGAAAACATTGATAGATCTCTCGAAATTTTCCTCTAAAAACTTTAATTATCGTAAAACTACTGTATTAATATAGTCAGTAATGCATGGGTAGGAAGTGAAGGTTCTGTAGGGCTGGTGTGTGCAGGTTTTGTTTCCGTCAGTTTTCCTGACTTAATGAGCTAATTGGCTGCGCACGCAAACATGAGTGTATATACAGATTACATAATAATAAAAAGTCTCTTTTTCTGGGACAAGTACAATCGAGCATTTCAAGAAAACCAGCGGACATGCTGTAACTAATATGGTTTGGCAAATTAAGTAATTAAAGGCCAGAAGTTGTTGTGCTGGTACTCAGAAAATGAGACTTGTCTGATTATATATCGTCTTTAAAGAAGGGCCCAAACATTCAATGGTGGAAAAAAAAAAACTCCTGTAATTATGCCTAATGGAGAGATTTTGGTTTTCATTTTGTTTTAATTGATTTTGTTGTATTTTTCATTTTGGTGCGGACAGGTATCCCGCATGACATTTTGCCAATTAGAAGTGTAACGATTCCTTAAATTTCTCTTCCATTTTATGACCGTTGACTCACAAATGCAAACTGCCTTATCCAATGTATACCTACTAAATTTGCTTTGGATATAGAAAAGATCCAAGCAAGATATGAGAATAATGCGCAATTTGCGTGAGGGTTTTTCACTGCGATTTTTCGTTACTTTCATTTCCAGAAATTGGAAATAAATTGACCAATTTGCCCCATTTTATAGTAGAAAATTATGATAATTGGATTAGAGAACCACACAATATCTAAACAGCTCTGTAGAATATTTCAAAATATTCTTGATGCTGATGTCAGTTTGCTCTCTGCTGTGGCTGGAAATGTTACCATAAATGAGGCTGATGTAAGGATCCCTTGCGTACCCTGCACGTACTCTGCAATTCGGTTTCACTTTATTAGTTCAGTGCATGCCAAGAGAGAACTGCACGGGCACTGTCAATCACTCCCGCCAATTTATGCACACCAAAGCCCAGCAAGAAGCCTCTCCTGGCCAAGACTTGATGATGAATGCGATGTACCTGTCGATCATATATTGTGTTTAATCGAAGCACCTTCCACATCATCTTCAAGTCACAAATACACCCTAGATGAGCCAACGTTTAACAAAATTGTGCTTCTTTGCAGCAGGTTTTGTGATAAATACATTAAAACTCGATGAAAGAGGATGTCAAAAACTGTACAGATCCATTCACCCTGAAGGTTCCTATATTCCTTAAATTATAATGCTTTGTTGAGATTACTCATGTGAGAGGGATAGAGACTGGTAGAAATTTTACTCTCACAAGTGGTGCTCTTAAGTCAAATTCACAAGCAAGATTTTCTCGGAAGGAAACAAGATACCAACATAATTTTTGGATATATTATGCACTGATAACCCTTCTTGCACATACCAAAGATTGGGCCTCCTATTGTTTGCTAGTCCTGAGTTATAGCATGGTTGGCCAAAAATACAACTTTAAGACCAAATATTTTCCCATTCACATAACATCTGATTTACTTTTGTAGCCTACATATGAGGAAACTATTTGAATATTCCCTATACAACTAATTAGAATTGTAGCTACTCATGAAAAGGGTCAGATGGATACTTAAAAACTGGCATTTTTCATTTGCAATTGCGTTTTTTTTTTTTTTTTTTGGACTCCACCTAGGTACTTCAGGTCTCCTCCTAGCAGGTCTTATGCTATGTTTCCTGCTGTCTGGGTACAGGAGAGTCACTGGCTTGAATACTTCAGCTATAGCACAGCTCTGAAAACGACTCAGAAATGTAGTCATTTTTCCCAATGAGTACCCTGCACCCCTTGCAGGAGCCATAAGTCATAAACTAATGATGAGGGGAACCTAATATTTCGCAAAACCTGCTTAGAATAGTCAATTTAAATATGGGTGAAGTTTGAAGAAAATCTGAGATTGTCCAGCTGGGATCATCTGGGAATTTGCCTGATTTCACATGGAATTGACCCTGTTGTATTTACTGTATGTAGTAGGTGTTATGAATCCATTCTTTCTGTTGTGCATATCCGAACTGGAGTGAGAAATATGCTTTCAGCAAGGTTTTCTGCTCCAACATAGAAATTTTTCCTCTCTACTCAGCCTCAAAGGAAGTAAAAGACGTCTTTGCGAGTGCAAGGAATGGCGACTATCGAGTATTGAAAATCATAATTGTGGAAGGTAAGTGGCCAATCATATTTCTTATTCTATATCAGGCACATGAATTATCCCTGTGCAGTTCAAGTGTGTTTGTGATGCAAACCTCTGTGCTTCCTGACTGGCATGGAACTTAAGCTAAAGCATTTACTGTAAGCATCTGCCAATATACCGTGTCTTATAAGATGCTCTATTCTGCACATCCAATGTTCAATTCAAACACAACGCAGCCGTTTTGTGGTGAGATGCGTTGGTCGTGCCTGAATACATACTCTAAAGTAAATTCAGAAATCGCTGCTTCCTGTTTTCATGCGCGGTATCCAGATTGTCTCAGTTTAATCTATCTATTATGATATTCCAGGTGTGGTTAACTTACGTGCCGTTATGACAATTCATCTTTCTTTGAGTCAGAGTTTTTCCCTCCGAAATACTTGATCTGGCTTGCTTTTCCCAATAATGTTGCAGTTTCCAGAAATAATCACTTCATTGGAAAGTTCAGATCGGAATAAATCATGTTTTGATCTTGTTCTGTGAATGGCTAACTCAGTGAGTGCGCGCACGGACTGAAATGCTTGATATATTTAAAAGCAGCGTAATTCCAGGACCTTTGCGCATTGAATATGTGCTTCCTGGCGTCTGAAGTTGAAAGTCGTGCTAACGGTGACCCGTCTCGTTGTTCCAGAGCAGCTGGAGGTTGGCGACACGCGGCCGGTCGGGAAGAAGTGGGACGAGGAGTACGACTACTGCGTCTTGCCCCTCCTGGAGAAAGACATGCCCTCCTACATCCTGTACCGGCTGGACTCCACAAACAACCAGGGATACGAGTGGCTCTTCCTGGCCTGGTCACCTGACCAGTCCCCGGTAAGCAGTGTCATGACCCCCCCCATTTTGTGCTGAATTGCACACAGTGAATGTCCGTGTGAAACTACATCAGAGGTGTAAAACAGGGGTCCTCAAATCCACCTCCGTCGTCCTGGGTGATTAAGTGAACAATTATGGCCTGTTTGGACACCCAGTCTGCGTCTGTCCATACTGAGCTTGGTTTGATGCCCGTAACTCACCCGTGGATGCAGTCGGCACAGTGTGTGTGTATGTATCCGCAGTGTATGCGCAGAATTGGACATACTGTACATACAGGCGCCATCTCACCACTCTCGTGACTGGGATGTTTACTCATTACATTTTTGATTTGTTCAGGCCGATTGGCGATGGTACAGACTTCACGCACGGCGTCCTGTTCGCTGTATCGCAGTCATGCATGAGTTTGTGGACGGGCCCGTCCTGTTCCTCACACCTGACTGGATGATGAAGGTGGGAACACCAGAGGAACCGGTGTGGAACTCTGATGTGCTTTACACCGCGGGAGAAAGCTCAGTCTGACACTCAGTACTCAGAACAATCGAGTGAAGTCTTCCTCGAGAGGTTTGGTTCGAGCAGCAGGACTGTTGCGTGTAATGCAGGGATGTGATCAGCCCCAGTTCAAAGAAAACGTTACTGGACTGTTGAGAGAAGGTTATCACATCGGCACAACGTGGCCGCAACTCTTGGAGAAGCGTGTAATTCCAGCACATTTCGTATCCCCCCCCCTTTCATTGATTGGCCATTTTTAAAGCTGTAACCAGATACGAGTGCTTGACACGGGAGCAGGTGACGGGCAGACTGTGAATTCCTCAGCACAGCGTGTCCAAACGCGTCTAGCGGCTGCTCTTTCTGGAAAACCTTTCTCAGTTTGGGCTCGCTGCATTATACCCTGGAGCGCGCACCTTCCACTCCTTTAGACGAAAGCTCATCCGCAAGACGTGATGATTACTAAAAACTGGTGACAGTTTTTACGTCCTGGTTCCACAGACTCATGACGTGGCCTTTTTGCCATCGGTGTGCAGGCATTGAGAACTCGACAGGACTTGATGAAAAGGAATGAAACTGAAATCGGAATAATCACCTGTGCAGCTCAGATAGAAGCTGGGTGTGATTAAACCTTTGTGTAGGAGGGCCTGTGCGAATAGAGTAATTTTGCCGCGGTAAATTGGCTCACACACAAGACCCCCCCCCCCGTTCTGGATTAAGTCTGAGTGACTTCTCTCATGAACAGCCCTGTGCATCGGCTCACTTATTACCATTTCTGACCAGCAGTGGCCTGGTTAAGGACCGCATTTAACTTCCAGCCTGGGATTGATATGAAATGATGTATTTTGATTCTGTTCACACAGGTGCGTCAGAAGATGTTGTACGCTGGAACGAGATCCACGCTGAAGATGGAGTTCGGAGGGGGTCACATTAAGGATGAGATCTTCGGCACTGTCACGGTATCCTCAACTCTTCATAAAGCACATTTTAAACTGGTCTGCTGACCTTGGCGCTCTGGCTGGGGTGGGAAAGCGCAGGAGTTCAGCCGGATCCTGGGGTGCCGGTCCGTTCGGACCTTTAAAATTACTCTGGGACTCTCCAGCGATGTAGCAGTACTGTCTCATTCGCTCTGAGAGGATTCCTGCTCTTCCACACTGGATCCTCCTGCATGTTTTCACCGTTTAGCTGGCGTTATTTTTCAGGAAGAGTTATTCCCGTTTTAAACGAGCTTAAGTGGGCCGTATCCTGTAGGTTTTGTGCTCGAACAAACACACCTCATGCAGCAGCTGTAAATCCCTCTGAGCTGCACGTTGTGTCATCAGAGGTGCAAAATAAGGGGTTAAATGAAGCCCACAGGATGATTGACTTCAGGACTGGTCACCTCTGATCGAGAGCTAATCATTACCTGATTGGATTTTGCACTGCAAAAATGGTCAATAAAAAAGGCCCGCTTTGGCAATTTTGAATTTCATAAGCTTATTGAAATATTAAGTTAAATGAGCTTAAAGCTCACACATGAAGTTACTGTCTGTTGGAGTCGCTCTGGCATTAGGCGGGTGAGAGTGAGTGTGCACTACTGCCCCCTGCAGGACGACGTGTGTCTGAGCGGCTACAGGAAGCACCTGACGTCCCAGGCTGCACCGCTTCCGCTGAGCGCCGCCGAGGAGGAGCTGAAGCAAATCAAACTCAGCGAGGTGACCCCAGCCACACGCGTGTGAACATACACGCTGACACGCACACACACGCGTGCGCCCTCAGGCGTGAGCACATGCACACCTTGTTCTGATGTGAGCTCGGCTGCAGAGATGAATGCTGCTGCAGGCCCTGCTTATCTCTGCACTGTGGTTTTCTGGAGATGTCATAAATACTGCTGTCAGTAAATGCTGCTGTCAGTGCTGGTGCGGATAAACTGCCAAAAATCAGGCCTACCAAAGAAAACGTAGCCTCAGCACACAAAAACTTTGAAATGCCTACATTAATCGCGGAAATAGCAACAGAAAAATAATACCCCGCTACCGAAACTGCAAAAACCGCAACATAAACTGTTGACTCGTAGCATAAGACTATGAAACTGCAACATCTTCTTTCGCTACCTTCTTTGCCATTTACTGCGCTTGCGCGTACCGGCCCAGGCTGCTTTCAGAGATAGCGGAATCAGACGTGTCTCCTTCGGGTGGTAAGTAAAACTTCCAAATATGACGTTATTGTTAATGCAGATGTTTAACAATGAATTGTAAGACGTAGCTGTTACATCCTCATTCTCGTAAATTCGCCTATTTTAGCATGTCACCCTGCCGAAAATGAACGATGCACTGTCGATTTCGCTAAAGTCTTAAGAGTTGCCAACTTGACGACTTTCTCGCTTAATCTGGCGACTTTCCAAATCGGGATTGTTTGTCCACTCAAGACGTATGTATACGTCTTGAGAAAGTCGTCAAGTTGGCAACTCTAAGACTATAGCGAAATCGACATATCTTGACAAGGGAGTCCATTATATGCACAATTCTTCCTTCAGGTACCGTTGCTACATTATTTACACCAATGATCCTGCTCGTTTATTCATAAATATAATCAGGTGGTCATGTGGCAGCAAATCATTGGACAAAAGCTTGCAGACATGGTCGAGAGGTTCAGAGTCTCTCAGGCGAAACATCAAGATGCGGAACAAATGCGATCCAACTGAATTCGACCGCGGGATGATTTTTAATGCCGTCCTGGATGGCGTTTCTCAGAGACGGCTGATATCCCAAGACGTAATGGGGCAACACCCTTTAGAATTTTCCAAGAATGAAAGCGGCAGGCTTCAGAAGGGATCATTTTGCAGCGTGGCTCTGGACAAACAGGTGTCCGCATACTTTTGGCCACACAGTGCATCGTGATGAAGGCAAAGCCTGGAAGTCGGATTTGCGCACCTGGTTTTAATTCATCTTCTGCAGGAACCGAATCTGGTGTCCATTTTAGAGAGCATGTGACCTCACAGAGCGGCGTCTCTCGCGTCCATATAAGGACGCGCTCTGGCCTTTGGGCCTGGCGCACAGGAACTGCCTCTAAATACAAACCAGGAAATAAAGCCGTAGAAACTGGAAGCGCTGAAGCATTCCTCCCCACATCCTCCGCTGCATGAGGGTGATTCATAAGTGAAGAATCTGCTTTCTTACCGTGCGCTATCGACTGTGAGAACACTGCTGACTTATTTCCCCTTATTTACGCACTGCCATAAATCTGAGCAGTGACGGACTGCGGGACCTCGCGTACTGCCACTTCCATGTGCCTTGGCCCAAACACATGTTGACGGTTTGTCCTTATCTCGCTGAAAAATGGAAAAAGAATATCAGTGAAACCAGGTGGTATTTTAGACTGGCGTAAACAGTTTAAAATAGCACGTCAGCACGTCTCTGAGCTCACGGATTACCAGGCTCAAGGAAACTTGGGTGATGATTAGATGGCCAACTTAATAAAACCAGAGAGAAATGTCGGAGCTTAGGTTGAGTAACTCCAGTTATCGTGCTTAAAGCGTCACTTTCCGTCCGTGTTTGTGTCCTCGGGGCAGTCCTCCGTTAGATTTTGTTTTAGCCTGAAGTATTTCAGTACAAGTATTCCACAGGGCTTTGTCACCTGGAGTTTGATCCTGCAGCCCCTAACCGTCCCTCTCCGTCGCCCCCCCCGGGTGTTGCACAGGTGCAGACAGACGTCGGCGTGGACACTTTGCAGCCGACGCTCCAGGGCGTGGCCCTGCCCGTGCACCCCGAGGCCGTGCGAGCGCTGCGGCAGTTCGGGAACAAGGAACTGAATTACGTGCAGCTGGTCAGAACCTCCTCGAGACATTGCACCAGATAACAGTTCACAACATTTTGTTTGCCTGACACCTTTTTACTGAAAAAGTAGAAAGATACATACAAATTCCCCTGATGGAAGATACAGAAAACATTAAATTATAAACCTTAACGTAAAATTTTAAACTGGCAGCTTTGCAAAGCCAGGAGCATCGAGTCTCAGGTCTCTCAGTAAAGCTACGTGCTGTTTGTGAAGACTTTATGAAGAGGGAGAGAGGTTTCTGAGTTAATTTTGGACGTGTGGAGTGCTGTTATTTCGCTTCATCAGATGAAGGTATGGATTGAGGGAACTAATCCGAAATCAAATCTGTTCCGTAAGACAGAAAAATTTACTGCTGCCTGGGCTTCTCATCAGGCAGTGTAGATAAGAAGTTTTTGAATGTGAAAGGGTTAATTATTATTATTTTATTTTCATCCTTTCCCATGAGCAGAATGTCATAATGCCTGACTTTCTTGTAGAAGTGTTACTGCTACTAAAGCGAAAGCTTTGTAAATTCTGCCAGAGCTTTTTTTTATGTCAGGAAGTTGGCATCACCCATTACTTACATCAACAGGAAATAGATTCTGAAAGTGAGATCATCAAGCTCTCCAGTACTGTTTCCACGGAAACAAAGGACTTGCCAAAGAGGATCCCAAAGGATTCTGCCAGATACCACTTCTTCCTGTACAAGCACTCCCACGAGGGGGACCAGCTCCAATCAAACGGTGAGAAGCGTTTCCTGAAAATAAAGCCCTTTCTAAATAACAAACGATGATGCGCTTCGAGGGCATCGCGGTGTTTGACCACCACTGGTTCTGAAAATGGAAGGTCATGCTACTGAGTTCATGAGACCAGCATAACATTACCATTTGCCTGACGGAAGAGGTGCATCAAGAAGATATCACTGACGAGGTCCGTTTTTGTTGATTTATAAACAGCCAGAATTATCCCAGGCAAATTATAGCTGTATGTCAAATGAAAATATTTGTGATGACATTTCCTAAGAACTGTATGACATTTTTTTTTAAGTAAATGTCATCTGTTGTGCCATCTCGTGACAGCTCTTGCGTCATGTATAAGACACGGTTGTGTCTGCCTAAGGTATTGATGTTCATGTGTTCTAAAAATAAGAATGAAGACCATTCCCATTAAAGTTGATATAAGATGTGGGATTTTAGAATAAATGAAACCTATTGAACTGCATTCAAATTGGTCATGGCCACACATCTTGCATTAAGGAAAACAGACGCCCTTTAAATATGTTAAATTAGAAATAATCTGTCCTATGTTATGAGGAAGTTTGGCGTCATGTTGAGGGCAGACTGCGATCAAGTGTAGTGGTGGCATTTTATGTCCTAGCTTGGAGAATGATTTTCAGATATCTTTTAATTGTGCGCCGTTATAAGAGCAGAGCAAGTCAGAATTTTCACACTGGGTTGGAAGGGCTTGTCCAGTGGTGCTGTGCTTGTGACGTGCTTCAGATCTTCCGTTTCTGACCAAGCAGAAAACATTTCTGTTTCCAGTCTTCATCTACTCCATGCCGGGGTACTCCTGCAGCGTTCGGGAGCGGATGCTCTACTCCAGCTGCAAAGGAGCTCTGATGGACACGATCGAAAACAACCTCAAGATTGAAATCGAGAGAAAGGTGGGGAAGTGCAACCATGCAATTGGAAACATTCTCACAGTGTTGTTGCCATGTTTCGGCAATGTTGTAACATTGACAGTACTTAAAGGAGAATTCCGGTGTGAAATTGAGTTGCGGTGTATTGAAACATGATAACGAGTACAAACCTTTGTCGAATACCCCACCTCCGTACGCACGCAACATTTCGAAATAAATTACTTTTTAGCCGAAGCTCCCAACAGGCTTACAATGGTAGTGAATTGGGCATTGCATTGCCATGCAAAGAAATCGCTATTTTTTTCATCATGAACGAGGCTCAAAGTAGCTCCGCACTTCATCGGTAGAATTCTGAGGGCCCTGACATTTAAAACGAGGCACTGAGAACTTTGAAAATGCACAGGTAGTTTATTAAAAAGACTATTTATGTAAACAGTACCTTGAGCGAGTTTCCAGTCGCCTCCATCTTGAAAGTCACAAAAAGTTGATTGACGAGCACGAACAAATAGATTGCAATCTGTTCCCCTATCCTTCCTATCTGTTCATGCTCGTCAATCGACTTTTTGTGACTTTCAAGATGGAGGCGACTGGAAACTCGCTCAAGGTACTGTTTGCATAAACAGTCTTTTTTAGTAAACTACCTGTGCATTTTCAAAGTTCTCAGTGCCTTTTTTTAAATCTCAGGGCCCTCGGAATTCTACTGATAAAGTGTGGAGCTACTTTGAGCCTTGTTAATGATGAAAAAATGGCGATTTCTTTGCATGGCAACGCTATGCCAGATTCACTACTATTGTAAGCCTGTTGGGAGCTTTGGCTAAAAAGCTATATATTTCGAAATGCTGAGTGCGTACGGAGGTAGGGTATTCGACAAAGGTTAGTACTCGTTATCATGTTTCAATACACCCCAAGTCAATTTTACACCGGAATTCTCCTTTCACAGTAGCATTGTGAGAACATTATATCCTGGCTGGGCGAGTCTGAGGCGGAACAGGCTCTTGCTGAGAATTTCACTTGTCATTTTGGTCTTTAGGTTCTTTCAAACTTTCGTCAGTTTTATTATCTCCGCCAAGGAGATAATGCGATCGGGTCTGTTATTTTATTTATTTATTTGTCTGTCTGTGGACAAGATTTCTCGGAAACTACTGGATGGATCTTTATGAAATTTTTACCACAGATAGATCTTGGGCCGAGGACGACCCCATTAAATTTAGGTGGTGATCAGGATCCAGATCTGGATTCTGGATCCAGATCCAGATCAGAGCTATTAAGTGGAATTTCTCGGAAACAACATAACAGATCTTCATGAAATTTTTACCAGTTGCAGATGATGATCTGGGAACAACTTTGTTAAATTTTGGTGATGATCCGGATCCACACCTGGAAGAGATTTTGTTTTACTATCCACGTCATACCTTGGCGGAGATCTGAAATCTCGGATTGATCTTGTTTAAGCAGCTGCAAATAGTTTCTGATGGATTATGAAACTTTTAATTCTGATGCGTCTGTAAGACCCGCATAAGCAAACGAGACCATCGGCGAGAAGATTGGCTATTGCTATATTTAGTATATTAGTTAGTCTTAATTTCTGTCCCAGGACCAAAGTCTGCAAAATCAGACTAATTTATTTACAGCACGCAGACAGGAAGAGCTGATGTTTACGTTTTCCCTCGCCAAGTTTTGCAATGAGTAGCTAGTATGCTCGCCAGGATCAGCGAACCGCAAAAGAAAAGACCTGACCTGACTACAGTCGACATGCGGTTTTGCAGCTGTTGGTGGCAAACACAAAGCTAGCTATGGCTTTGGCTAATGTTGATGAGATGTAGCTAATGTTAGCTGGATTTGTGGAGCAAAACAGGCCCCTGTAAAGCTTGATGTGACTGTGAGCAGGGCGAGCAGCTAGCACCAGGCAATCAACAGTAGTTTACTGGAAGTTAATATGCTGGACCTCTAGAGTAAACCTATTTAAAGTGATAGAATACTCTGCGCTGGTATATATTTATCTTCACAGAACTATATCTCTAATATCAGAAAAACCAAACATAATTTTAAAACTTTTTTTTTTAAATAAATGCAAAGCTGTCAAACATTGAGAATGCATGGGTTCTGTAGCAAACTGTACTGCACTGCCATTGTGAAAGCCTGGAAGCGCCAATCAGAAGCATTTCCTATGTCATGTGTTTTTTCCTTGTGACGTTTGAGTGACCCAGTCCAGTCCAGTTTACGATGGTGGACTGTGTGCGTTTCCTCTTCTATCGCCTCACTGTCTCTATCCTCAAAATTTGTTCGTTAAGGTTCAAACTGGTATCCCTGCAAACCTCCATCATGTGTAATTTCCTCGTCAGAACTTGTAACACTGTCATCATCTTCTCCGTTTGACATGCTGGACGAGTTAGAACGCAGTGCGCACGTCCAGCATCGTTTTATGTTTTCAGACATTGGAGGGCAGCTGGGTCAATCTGACGTCACGTTTCAGATTGAGCCCAGTCAAAAAATGGCGCAGATCATGAGGGATGGAGTGTCGACATAAAATTGCTGTTTACTCTGAGATTTTTTTTTATTTTATATAAATGTGATGACTGTACACAGATTGGATAATTCTTTCGATAGACATACACGGCATGGCAGAATTTACTATAGCTTTAACCTATTTATGACCAGGCTTTCTACTTTCAGTATGTGGAACAAGTTCTGATCACCAAGACTGGTTTTGGGTAACGTCAGTATCGTGAGACAAGGTTTTAGGTAATGTAGGTTACGCTTTGGTTGGTAAGTTCAGGGTAATCGGTAAGATGACATTGATCAATTGTTGCATTTTTTTGCTGTTGCTTAGACATGGCAAAATCAGACTCAAGGATCGAATTGCTCAACCAGAAACGGCTCAGGAGCGGTAATGACCAAATGTGCTGCTGGTCTTGACAAAAATTGGGGTTATTGTTCCAATGAAGAAAATTCAACATCATTGAAACCTTGTTCTCCTCCAATTACTGTTCAGGTTATTCTTTTATATGACCTTAATCGCATCGGAAAGTCTGTGATAAAATGACATGTATCATGTAGTTACTGTGTAAAAGGTGACTTATTTTTTCGGAATTAAGGAGCAGGACTCAGGGACGCACTCCACTGTCCTCATGTTATGGAGGGAAATGTCGGGAAGCTGTCAGACTTTATGAAACTCGCTTGTGTCTGGGACAGAGCTCTTCCTCGGACTCTTAACAAAACTCGATCCTCCCTCTAGATTGAAATCGACGACGGCGACGAGCTGACCGCTGAGTTCCTGTACGACGAGGTCCACCCCAAACAGCACGTGCACAAGCAGAAGTTCGCCAAACCGAAGGGCCCCCGAGGTACACGAGGGGCCCGCAGGATGATTCGCCCTCCCGGAGAGGAGGAGGACGACGATGATGACGAAGAGGCCGAGGACTAGCAACACCCCCCGCTCACTGCCTGCAGTGGAACATTCCGGCAAGCAAACCTGTCGATGGGACATTCCACTTAGCGAGAGGGCCCGTTTCTGACTTGAGACCAACTGAGCTTCACCAAAACCCACAAATCACACACCTATGCACATGAGAAATCAAACACTTGAGACACACGCAAACTTCCGCCTGGAGCTCGCTCCATAGTGTACCGACATTTGGGCTCAGAGCTGTTCTTAAAAAGTGACTAACGACTAAATCTGATGGGTTCTGACATTTCTACGCCACTCGTCTTAAGAATACAGGGTCGAAGTGAAGCCAAGCGTCATTTTTTTTTATTTGCTATTTGTGCCAATTAGCGTGTTAATACACTGAATATTAACTAACCAATTTTACGTCTGTTACGTAGTGCATCGTTAGTTATTTGACCAAATTATGTTCGCGATTCTGTTTAAGCTTTCAGGCTCGGCCAAACTAATAAGAAAAAATTCAGTTCGCAGCCGCCGTAATTTTGCTGCATTTATTTTTTAATAATCCAGAAACAACACTGGTTTGACACAGCTGGGGTTTGAGAGCCCCTGACTGGAGCAAAGTCATTATTTTTCTATGCATGTACTGTACAAGTCTGTCTGTCTTAATGGAGTATTGCACCAGAGCGTAGTAGTTAGCAGTATTCTCGTGTGATCATTCGCGGTCAACGTATCTTCCTCCTGAATCACTTCAAAGTGTCACACACTTCAAATATGCAATAAAACGGGGCAGCCACCGTCAAGATATTTCCATCATTACATCAGTGCGGCTAGCAAGCCACTATTCTGGAACTTTCTCTACACTTAAAAAGAAAAATGGAACCTTTCTTAAACCAGTGAATACAAAAATGCTGATTTTTCAGTTTTGGTGGGTCAATGGTTTTTTTTATGGAAAATATGTTTAAAAAGAATAAAATATTTAACATTTTGTTGATTTGTGGTATGCACGTTTTTCATGCCAAGCATAATGTGTTTTACTGCACAGAAATGGTGTGTTCGTGTGTCTGTTACATGCTATAAATGCCTTCAATTCGCACAAAACCAGAAAAGCTACTTCAAAATTACGAACGAACACCAGCCCCTCGTCCTGGGGGAATGTGTGGAGTGCTTCCATCACAAGTCTCTCTGAGCTCTGCTCATTTCTGTCAATATTTTGGATCCTTTGCACCCATTTCTCTTCATGAATTGGACGCCTCTCCTCATGAGTCGCTCTTATTGGAGGATATAGTCAGGATTTCCTCGAGCCGCCTCAGCACCTGCAGAGAACAGAAGAAACGGGCGATTCTGCTTATAATATCTGTCTGAACGATTTCTTCAGCGAGACCTGGTCTTATATTTCTCTCTCAAATAGAAAGTGTTCGCTTGATGCGATTTCCTGGGTTTTTAACCAGGGAAATAATCTAACCCCATTGGCAAATCTTGAATGAGCTCAGTTTACCCTGTGTGGATGCATTTTCAAAAAAAACTCAAGCATAAGATATTAAGTTTAAATATAAAATGCTTGTTGAGATGAGCCTGCAGTGGTGGCCAAAGAGGGCCGCATATATTTCTGGTTTTCCTCTCAGTTTTGGGGTGTTAATTGGAAGCCCATGCAAAATCATGGGAAATATCGGCAATGTTTCTATATAAATGGAATGAATGACAACTGAAGACTGTTCTTGCTTTCTTTCATGAACTGTGCAACTGAGTCGATGTGAGAGAACTTTAGCATTGTTGAGCGCTGCCCGATAATTCATTTTGTTGAGGTCGTTTGTTGGGTGGGGGCCCTCTAGACCGCCATTTACGACGGTTCAGGCATGTATTAATTTACTCTTGTTCATGGGCTTGGGAACAAGTTTGAATGTCTTTCTTGAGCCATCTTCACAACTCAAGTTTTCTCTTGTTTTACATTAATAAATGAGTTTCCAGTATGAGGCCAGCGCATGGCTTGGAGTGCTGCGTTCTCTCAGAAGGGGGGGTGTGAGGCTCGCTCTCAAACCGGGGGATGAGGGGGCCACACTTTCTGTTCAACGCCGCCTGCGAAGATGCCCACCTGTCTGATGTCAGGCCGACGCCCCTTCCTCTCGCTCAGGCAGTGCTGAGCCAATGAGAACAGTTTCTCTGCGGCTGACGGCTGACAGTCCTCCATCTTCTCATCCACGAACTCCTCCAGCGTTACCTCCTCGTCCTCGATTTCATCTTTCATCTCCATCTGAAAGCAAGTCGCCCATTAGCTCTGCGCCCTCAGGACAACCTTTAACCCAAACTTCCCCATGTACTGATCGCACCTGTGGCTCTACGCGGCAGTTTGGGAAACACTGGATTTGTCGGTGTCAGTCATTGCTTCTCAGCCTGATGCCAAGTGAGCTCTTGAGACGGAGGCATGTCTCATTTAGCCAAACAGTGCCAAAAAACTGAGCAAGAGAATGTGATTTTGATGGGCGCATCAGCACCTTGATGCTTTGTACATTTAAATGTCCCTTATAATGTCACCAGGTGCACAGCCAATGAGTTCTTACAAGCCATTTCAAAATCTTCCCCTCCTGACATCACATGGGGAAGTAACCAACCAGAGGCAAGAAGAACTGATCACCTTCAGCCAAGCTATTCTGGGTGGTCACTCCCCCTTGTGATGTCAGGAAGGGGAGACTTTGAACATAATGGCTAATCAGCTGTGCACCAGGTGGTACTAGAGGGGACCTTTAAATGGGCAAAGGAAGGGTGGAAGAGATTTCAGAGAATCGTGATGGTTTACCGTCTGTCAGACTCACCAAAAACTGCGGTTCCCGGCTCTCGTCCACGGGTGGGAGGCCCGACAGCACTTCTAATAGCACCTGTTAAAGACAGAGATGTGGCTCACTGATCGGTCATCAGCTGTAAACACACCCGAGTCTCACACTGAAAATGTTATGTTGCAAATCCCATGCAAAGTAAATCATAAACTTATCCGCCAAAATACTAAATCACTGTACTGAGAGGTTATATGAAACTGTCACGTGGAACCTGATGACGCAGGATATTTAACTTAATTAAGCTTTGCAGTTTTTTCAGTACATGGTGCAGTGGTGGCCGACCTTGATCTAGAGATCCACGAACCTCTCGATTTTTCACTCCAGCCCCAACACAGCACACCTCATGCAATGGCTAATGAAGGCCTACAGGACAGGGTTGAGCAGCACTGAATGTACTGGCACTCTGTACTGGCTGAACTGGAAAAGCAACAGGATGGTGCATCTCAAGGATTCAAGTCGAGCTGTAAGCTTGTGGTGCAGCAGGGGGAGGTTTTTGTGGTGAGTGAAAGCTAGAGCTGTGGTCAGTGAGAGTTGTAGCTGTCAAGGATGAAAGCTCAAGCTCTAGTGAGTGAGAGTTGTAGCTGTCGTGGGTGAAAGCTCGAGCTCTAGTGAGTGAGAGTTGTAGCTGTCAAAGATGAAAGCTCGAGCTCTAGTGAGTGAGAGTTGTTGCTGTCAAGGATGAAAGCTCGAGCTCTAGTGAGTGAGAGTTGTAGCTGTCGCGAGTGAAAGCTCGAGCTCCAGTGAGTGAGAGTTGTAGCTGTCGCAGGTGAAAGCTCGAGCTCTAGTGAGTGAGAGTTGTAGCTGTCATGGGTGAAAGCTTGAGCTCCAGTGAGTGAGAGTTGTAGCTGTCGCAGGTGAAAGCTCGAGCTCTAGTGAGTGAGAGTTGTAGCTGTCAAAGATGAAAGCTCGAGCTCTAGTGAGTGAGAGTTGTTGCTGTCAAGGATGAAAGCTCGAGCTCTAGTGAGTGAGAGTTGTAGCTGTCGCAGGTGAAAGCTCGAGCTCTAGTGAGTGAGAGTTGTAGCTGTCATGGGTGAAAGCTTGAGCTCCAGTGAGTGAGAGTTGTAGCTGTCGTGGGTGAAAGCTCGAGCTCCAGTGAGTGAGAGTTGTAGCTGTCGCGAGTGAAAGCTCGAGCTCTAGTGAGTGAGAGTTGTAGCTGTCATGGGTGAAAGCTTGAGCTCCAGTGAGTGAGAGTTGTAGCTGTCGCAGGTGAAAGCTCGAGCTCTAGTGAGTGAGAGTTGTAGCTGTCGCGAGTGAAAGCTCGAGCTCTAGTGAGTGAGAGTTGTAGCTGTCATGGGTGAAAGCTTGAGCTCCAGTGAGTGAGAGTTGTAGCCGTCGCAGGTGAAAGCTCGAGCTCTAGTGAGTGAGAGTTGTAGCTGTCGCGGGTGAAAGCTCGAGCTCCAGTGAGTGAGAGTTGTAGCTGTTGTGGGTGAAAGCTCGAGCTCCAGTGAGTGAGAGTTGTAGCTGTCGCGGGTGAAAGCTCGAGCTCCAGTGAGTGAGAGTTGTAGCTGTCGCGGATGAAAGCTTGAGCTCTAGTGAGTGAGAGTTGTAGCTCGAGCTCTAGTGAGTGAGAGTTGTAGCTGTCGCGGGTGAAAGCTCGAGCTGTAGTGAGTGAGAGTTGTAGCTGTCGTGGGTGAAAGCTCGAGCTGTAGTGAGTGAGAGTTGTAGCTGTCGTGGGTGAAAGCTCGAGCTGTAGTGAGTGAGAGTTGTAGCTGTCGCGGGTGAAAGCTCGAGCTCTTGCAGCGGGTGAAAACAGACAGCCATACCACGCCAAAGCTGAAGATGTCGGACTTTGGGCTGATCTCCCCCCTCAAGGCCTCAGGCGCCATGTACGCCGTGGTGCCCACGATCTTCTCCGTCATAACCGTTGATGCTGTGCGCTTGGCTGAAGCGCGTGTCAGCCCGAAGTCGGAGATTTTGGGTGTCAGCGCTTCGTCCAACAAGATGTTCCCACTGGTGGAGGTGGAAAATGGACTGTATCACTGCATCATTCAGGTAAAGGTTGGGTTTCTTATCCCATTATTTTTTTTTAAATTTGTTTTAGTATGTCTACCTGCTTTTTTAAAGCACTTAGTTTCTATTCCGTTCACCTGGGTCAAAGTTTGCTTTCCTAGTAGGGAAAAGTCAAAACTCCAAAAGAGAGGAACACATTTGCACAATTCTTATTCATTCACTCACTATTTGAGAATAGTTTTATTTTTCATAGAAATTTTGCGTGCTTAAGTTAGTGCCCTAGTATTTACAATCTCACACCTGATTGGTTAATGGTCGCAAATGACAAACGGGGCATCTGAAGAACACACCTTCCAAAGGCACTGTGCTTTCTTCACAGCAAAACACAATCCTGCCAGTGCGTACACTTATACAGATTATAATTTCTGGATAATGCTCAGGGAGATTACTGCTGGGTTATGGGAATGCTCGCATACGCGCTGCATGTTTGTAGCCTCTCAAATCTGCACTGACCTGGGATCAGCTTCTCCTTGTACCTTTCCAAAACAGATCAGTGATGAGGTTAAAAAATAACTTCACACGAAGACTCTTAGGAGATATAATAATGTGGCGTGTTACATATTCAGAACGAGGTCTCGATGACAGAGGCAATCCCGGGGCCACGATCGCCTGCCTCATTCAGTGACGTTTTTGCCCTGTGATTGTACTGAACTCGCTGTCAGGGGAACCTGAAATTATATTCAGTGGGGAAGAAGGAAGTGTATTTAATGGACACATTTTGGTGATGGAGTTATTGGGGAAGCTGTTTCGTTCACTGCCTGTGTCGTGTTTTGCGTGAGTATAAGAGTTTGCACAAGATGGAGGACCTTTTGATGTCCCTGTGCACATGGTGGTTGTCATGCAGGTACTCAAGGCCTCTCGCTGTTCCCACGGCAACCACACACCTTCTGTTCCAGGACAGGGCAGGGCTTCCCCCCTGTACACACAGACACACACACATCGGTGTTCAGTCAGTCAGTTGAATTGATCTCACATTGTTTTAATGTGCACAGATCTCAAGGAGATTTGCAGTTCCCTGGAAAAAAAGATTGGATATCTAACCAGCTAAAGTACAGCATAAGCCGAACTCCCATTCGCAGGGAAAGTGAGTGCATGTCGATTTGGAGAGGCGCACGCACTCACACAGGCCTGTGCATGTAAAACAGTAGGTTGAGTTAGTTGTGAAGAATGTGGTGCACTGAATTGTACTATGCATTTACGCCACCATTTTCATACTGTTTTTGTGACTGTGCAAAACTAATTTGCTTCTTGGAAGTACACTGAGTAGGATTTGTGGGTTGTGGTTAGTCAACACAATATTCAAATTGCAGTAATGTGGAGTGATGTAATGACTCACCAGGCGCGGTAATGTGGAGTGATGTGATGACTCACGAGGCGCAGTAATGTGGAGTGATGTAGTGACTCACCAGGCGCAGTAATGTGGAGTGATGTAGTGACTCACCAGGCGCAGTAATGTGGAGTGATGTAATGACTCACGAGGCGCGGTAATGTGGAGTGATGTGATGACTCACGAGGCGCAGTAATGTGGAGTGATGTAGTGACTCACCAGGCGCAGTAATGTGGAGTGATGTAGTGACTCACCAGGCGCAGTAATGTGGAGTGATGTAGTGACTCATGAGGCGCAGTAATGTGGAGTGATGTAATGACTCACGAGGCACAGTAATGTGGAGTGATGTAGTGACTCACGAGGCGCAGTAATGTGGAGTGATGTAATGACTCACGAGGCGCAGTAATGTGGAGTGATGTGATGACTCACGAGGCGCAGTAATGTTGAGTGATGTAGTGACTCACGAGGCGCAGTAATGTGGAGTGATGTAATGACTCATGAGGCACGGTAATGTGGAGTGATGTAGTGACTCACGAGGCACAGTAATGTGGAGTGATGTAGTGACTCACGAGGCGCAGTAATGTGGAGTGATGTAATGACTCATGAGGCACAGTAATGTGGAGTGATGTAGTGACTCACGAGGCACAGTAATGTGGAGTGATGTAGTGACTCACGAGGCGCAGTAATGTGGAGTGATGTGATGACTCACGAGGCGCAGTAATGTGGAGTGATGTAATGACTCATGAGGCGCAGTAATGTGGAGTGATGTAGTGACTCATGAGGCACAGTAATGTGGAGTGATGTAATGACTCATGAGGCACAGTAATGTGGAGTGATGTAGTGACTCACGAGGCGCAGTAATGTGGAGTGATGTAGTGACTCACGAGGCACAGTAATGTGGAGTGATGTGATGACTCACGAGGCGCAGTAATGTTGAGTGATGTAGTGACTCACGAGGCGCAGTAATGTGGAGTGATGTAATGACTCATGAGGCACAGTAATGTGGAGTGATGTAGTGACTCACGAGGCACAGTAATGTGGAGTGATGTAATGACTCATGAGGCACAGTAATGTGGAGTGATGTAGTGACTCACGAGGCACAGTAATGTGGAGTGATGTGATGACTCACGAGGCGCAGTAATGTTGAGTGATGTAGTGACTCACGAGGCGCAGTAATGTGGAGTGATGTAATGACTCATGAGGCACAGTAATGTGGAGTGATGTAGTGACTCACGAGGCACAGTAATATGGAGTGATGTAATGACTCACGAGGCGCAGTAATGTGGAGTGATGTGATGACTCACGAGGCGCAGTAATGTGGAGTGATGTAGTGACTCACGAGGCGCAGTAATGTGGAGTGATGTAGTGACTCACGAGGCGCAGTAATGTGGAGTGATGTAATGACTCACGAGGCGCAGTAATGTGGAGTGATGTGATGACTCACGAGGCGCAGTAATGTGGAGTGATGTAGTGACTCACGAGGCGCAGTAATGTGGAGTGATGACTCATGAGGCACAGTAATGTGGAGTGATGTAGTGACTCATGAGGCGCAGTAATGTGGAGTGATGTAGTGACTCACGAGGCGCAGTAATGTGGAGTGATGTAATGACTCACGAGGCGGAGTGATGTAGTGACTCACGAGGCGCAGTAATGTGGAGTGATGTAATGACTCACGAGGCGCAGTAATGTGGAGTGATGTAGTGACTCACGAGGCGCAGTAATGTGGAGTGATGTAGTGACTCACGAGGCGCAGTAATGTGGAGGGATGTGATGACTCATGAGGCGCAGTAATGTGGAGTGATGTAATGACTCATGAGGCGCAGTAATGTGGAGTGATGTAATGACTCATGAGGCGCAGTAATGTGGAGTGATGTAGTGACTCACGAGGCGCAGTAATGTGGAGTGATGTAGTGACTCACGAGGCGCAGTAATGTGGAGTGATGTAATGACTCACGAGGCGCAGTAATGTGGAGTGATGTGATGACTCACGAGGCGCAGTAATGTGGAGTGATGTAGTGACTCACGAGGCGCAGTAATGTGGAGTGATGACTCATGAGGCACAGTAATGTGGAGTGATGTAGTGACTCATGAGGCGCAGTAATGTGGAGTGATGTAGTGACTCACGAGGCGCAGTAATGTGGAGTGATGTAATGACTCACGAGGCGCAGTAATGTGGAGTGATGTAGTGACTCACGAGGCGCAGTAATGTGGAGTGATGTAATGACTCACGAGGCGCAGTAATGTGGAGTGATGTAGTGACTCACGAGGCGCAGTAATGTGGAGTGATGTAATGACTCACGAGGCGCAGTAATGTGGAGTGATGTAATGACTCATGAGGCGCAGTAATGTGGAGTGATGTAATGACTCATGAGGCGCAGTAATGTGGAGTGATGTAATGACTCATGAGGCGCAGTAATGTGGAGTGATGAAGTGACTCACGAGGCGCAGTAATGTGGAGTGATGTAGTGACTCACGAGGCGCAGTAATGTGGAGTGATGTAATGACTCATGAGGCGCAGTAATGTGGAGTGATGTAATGACTCACGAGGCGCAGTAATGTGGAGTGATGTAATGACTCACGAGGCGCAGTAATGTGGAGTGATGTAGTGACTCACGAGGCGCAGTAATGTGGAGTGATGTAGTGACTCACGAGGCGCAGTAATGTGGAGTGATGTAGTGACTCACGAGGCGCAGTAATGTGGAGTGATGTAGTGACTCACGAGGCGCAGTAATGTGGAGTGATGTGATGACTCACGAGGCGCAGTAATGTGGAGTGATGTGATGACTCACGAGGCGCAGTAATGTGGAGTGATGTGATGACTCACGAGGCGCAGTAATGTGGAGTGATGTAGTGACTCACGAGGCGCAGTAATGTGGAGTGATGTGATGACTCACGAGGCGCAGTAATGTGGAGTGATGTAGTGACTCACGAGGCGCAGTAATGTGGAGTGATGTGATGACTCACGAGGCGCAGTAATGTGGAGTGATGTGATGACTCACGAGGCGCAGTAATGTGGAGTGATGTAATGACTCACGAGGCGCAGTAATGTGGAGTGATGTGATGACTCATGAGGCGCAGTAATGTGGAGTGATGTGATGACTCACGAGGCGCAGTAATGTGGAGTGATGTAGTGACTCACGAGGCGCAGTAATGTGGAGTGATGTAATGACTCACGAGGCGCAGTAATGTGGAGTGATGTGATGACTCACGAGGCGCAGTAATGTGGAGTGATGTAGTGACTCACGAGGCGCAGTAATGTGGAGTGATGTGATGACTCATGAGGCGCAGTAATGTGGAGTGATGTGATGACTCACGAGGCGCAGTAATGTGGAGTGATGTAGTGACTCACGAGGCGCAGTAATGTGGAGTGATGTAATGACTCACGAGGCGCAGTAATGTGGAGTGATGTAATGACTCACGAGGCGCAGTAATGTGGAGTGATGTGATGACTCACGAGGCGCAGTAATGTGGAGTGATGTGATGACTCACGAGGCGCAGTAATGTGGAGTGATGTAATGACTCACGAGGCGCAGTAATGTGGAGTGATGTAGTGACTCACGAGGCGCAGTAATGTGGAGTGATGTAGTGACTCACGAGGCGCAGTAATGTGGAGTGATGTAGTGACTCACGAGGCGCAGTAATGTGGAGTGATGTAGTGACTCACGAGGCGCAGTAATGTGGAGTGATGTAGTGACTCACGAGGCGCAGTAATGTGGAGTGATGTAGTGACTCACGAGGCGCAGTAATGTGGAGTGATGTAATGACTCACGAGGCGCAGTAATGTGGAGTGATGTGATGACTCACGAGGCGCAGTAATGTGGAGTGATGTGATGACTCATGAGGCGCAGTAATGTGGAGTGATGTAGTGACTCACGAGGCGCAGTAATGTGGAGTGATGTAGTGACTCACGAGGCGCAGTAATGTGGAGTGATGTAGTGACTCACGAGGCGCAGTAATGTGGAGTGATGTGATGACTCACGAGGCGCAGTAATGTGGAGTGATGTAGTGACTCACGAGGCGCAGTAATGTGGAGTGATGTAGTGACTCATGAGGCGCAGTAGTGTGGAGTGATGTAGTGACTCACGAGGCGCAGTAATGTGGAGTGATGTAATGACTCACGAGGCGCAGTAATGTGGAGTGATGTGATGACTCACGAGGCGCAGTAATGTGGAGTGATGTAGTGACTCACCAGGCGCAGTAATGTGGAGTGATGTGATGACTCACGAGGCGCAGTAATGTTGAGTGATGTAATGACTCACGAGGCGCAGTAATGTGGAGTGATGTGATGACTCATGAGGCACAGTAATGTGGAGTGATGTAGTGACTCACGAGGCGCAGTAATGTGGAGTGATGTAGTGACTCATGAGGCGCAGTAATGTGGAGTGATGTAGTGACTCACGAGGCGCAGTAATGTGGAGTGATGTAGTGACTCATGAGGCGCAGTAATGTGGAGTGATGTAATGACTCACGAGGCAGGCCAGTCTGTCCAGCAGGGAGCCGTTAGACATGAACTCGTACACCAGGCAAGGGTGATCGCCGTCGGAGGAATATCCCACCATCTCCACCAGGTTCACGTGCTTTAGCCTGAGACCCAAGACCAAAGCTCCATCAGTGACCACACTTACCCTCTCAGAACACAAAACACGAAACTACCGTTTGCACTAATATAACTTTTCTATGTGAAACGTTGGCACCTGGGTCACTCAACTCGCGCCGAGCTATGCCCACTCACTTAAATAACAAGTATTTGACTGCTTACCACACAAAATATTAAAATCCCCCTCCATAACCAGGCCTTATCAATGACCATGTATCTAAAATTGCCATAATTTATCACGATTAGCATTATGGGCACTGAAATAGACAAACGCATTAAATTCTACATTTCCCCAAAAGAGGGAGTTTGCATGGGAGACGTACATTTTGAGCGTCTGAGTCTCCTGGTTAAACTGAATCCTCAGCTCGTCGGGTGAGACGTCATCCATCTTAAAAATAACAGGAAAAAAAATGTTGGCCCACTTTACAACAATGCCAAAAATGAGAATGTTTATTAAACACTGGTAGGTACACTCCTACCTTACTCTTTGATAAAAACAAGTTCATTTTAAAAGCTGCCAGGTGCAAAAATCCTGTCATGTTGTCTGGCAGTTGACAGTAAAACTGCATTAGCTGGTTACTTAAATGTTTTAAATATCATATGGTTTCATATTTGCTCCCATTATAATAATCCCGTGGGCCCTGTGCTGAAACGTCTTATCTGGAACAAACCTTCATCAGTAGTTATGTTTTTATGTGTATTTTCCTGTCATTTTTTCTGTTTCTTGGAGAATCATGCATATTTTAGAAGGGAACAGAAATGTAGAATCAGCTGGATAACTGCACAAAGCCGGGTCCAAATATGGACACGCACTGATTTCTAAAGCCGTGTGGAGCGTAACGTGGCTCAGTTCCCCAGCTGATGCCGTAATGCTGCTTCCTGTTAAGCACTGCAGTTTATTTCAGGGCTCTTACGTAGTTCAGTTTCTTCACCGCCACTTGTCTCCCGTTGAAGCAGCCCTTGTACACCACACCGAAGCCCCCTTCCCCCAGCCGCCGCCCCCCTTCCGACGCCGGCCGCTCGTCAAAGCTCCCCGTGATTTTCGCCAACCTGTCGTACGCGAATCTGAAGAATCCTGGGAACGACAGAACCGATTTGGGCGAAACCACTGAGGCATACGGTTTATTCTCAGCACTTCATTTTTCACATTCATTTCCGATTTCTGAACAATGAAATGCAGTTACTGTAACACTTTGGAAGCGTTTATGTACTAAA
The DNA here is from genome assembly GCA_029721435.1 of Gymnothorax reevesii. Lineage (NCBI taxonomy): Eukaryota > Metazoa > Chordata > Actinopteri > Anguilliformes > Muraenidae > Gymnothorax > Gymnothorax reevesii. Next base: position 29,990,400 of record CM056593.1, on the reverse strand, counting down.
GTGAACAAACTTTAGTCAGCGAAATGTGGATCTGTCTGGGATGTGCTCAGAAACAGAGCGCCAAAGTAACATCATGGGACGGAGTTGCGAGAGCAGACCATTCAGCCTGGTTAAAATGGTGAACTAGCAGGCTAAATGGGCAGACCACCAGAGGAACAGCAGGTTAACCAACTATAAACAGTAGCAGCACTGGTTTGACCAGTATTGGCTGGATTAATGTCGAATTTTCCAGCAGCAGGACAGGATAACATCTCTGCAGCACTGTTTACCCATGTCATCAGGCTCCTCCCCCTCTGGTCCAGAGGTGCTTTGAGGAAGTGGGCGTTCGAGGGCCTGCGGCTTCTCACCAATCACACGCGTGACTTGGTTGCTGTAGGAAACGGTCTCCTGAGTGGGACCTTTGCGTTGCAGTTGTATACACGGTTCCACTTTGATGGTGTCTGGATACGCTGAAACATTAAAACGCAAAATAAAACACTGAAGTGCCATAAAAGGTTAAAACAAGTGGTGGTTTACAACAGAAGCCAGGGAACTATGGCTTTGAATTTCAATTGTTTTGATGCGTATTCTCGACGAACAGTCTTATAAATTTGAAGTTCGATTCGTTTGTATCCTGATTCCTCAGTTGAGATAATTTACTTCATGGGCAAGAGAATGAAGTCATTCGAAATCTCATTCCTGTATCATGGGCATTAAAATAACACTGATTCTGCCTTTGCCAGTAATATGGCCTTCACCCATCTGGGAGGAATCTCAGTTCCACCTGGCGAAGCATTATGAGGGTCAGGAACCAATGTTCTGTGCTTTGGTCAGGCTCAGAGTTCACTGTCCTGTTCCCATTTGTGCTTGATGGGGTTAAGATCTGAGATTTTGGCTTTAAGCGAGCCAATCAAGTTGTTAATCTCCTCAATTGTAAATTTTGCTTTAGATTTCATGGAAATACTGACGAACTTCGGAGTAGAGCTTGAGACCCCCTGAAGTAAATAAAAGAATATAAAAGTAAATAAAAGTATATTCCAGCCGAATGTCTTCACTCCTCCATTTTTTTTAATTTATTGGTAGTATCCCTGTCCCTGAATTATATTTCATTAAAAATAATCTTGCATTGACAAATAAACTTAATAGCAAAGGCAAAATCGCGCGATATTTACCTGGGAGCAGAACACTTGCGGCTGCCAGCAGCTCGTGTCTGAGTAAAATGTCCACCAGTTCCCCCACAGTGCAGTTCGTGGTGCCCCAGTCGAAGAGCAGTTCCATCGTAGGACTTTTTCCCATGGAAACCAATCTTTCAAATCTCCTGCGCCCAAACATTGGCTTTAGGCATGTAAAACGGGGATCGGGGCGCCTGAGATGTTTCTTTAATGGTATTTTATGTGTGTGGGCAGTAACAATCACGATGTTCTTAATTGCAAAGCAAGGGATGTGGAGGCTATTAATGACCCATGGACTGTGCTGAGGTCCGCTGTTTGTTACGTCACCTTTGATGAAGCTGCGTGTATCTCGGCTCTCCGGTCGGTCTGTGAATACCCGCCAGCAGTACTTTCCAGCGGTCTTCTGGATCCAAGAAGTCGGACAGCTGCCGTAGTGTACTGGGCTTCAGGGTCCGAACAAATGTCGCGGAGGTTATTCCGTCACCCATCCTGTATTCGTGAACACCGGCACTGAAGAGTTATAGGCACAGAATTAATCTGCTGTTCAATTATAAATGGTTATTTCATCATTTAACCATGAAGAATGTGCTTGGTTTGCATAGAAATGGTTATGAACTAATATTTACACGCCTTTTCTTGCGATCTAGCCTTAAAAACAAAATTAAGGAAACGAAACTTCATTGTGTAGTTTCGTGAAGAAGCATAACTTCGTTATGAATCCCCATTAAACTGTCTAGTTACGCACAACCACGCCACAGCAATCAGCAGCAGTATTTACCTGTACACGCGATGTGAGCTTTTACACAAACTGACGAAAAACTGTACTTCCTAAAACTGATGAGTTAAAATACTGCTGGGGTTTCCAAAATTGAGCAACTTCCTAGTTAAAGTGCGCACGTTTTTTTTAACATTCAAATGCATGTTATCGGCGTACAGTAAACTCGTACTTCCCCTTTAAAAATCCGCAATGGACCCACGTGACACGGAAGTTTATGCTTTCGCTCCAAGGGCTGGAGGTTTGGACAGGGAAGACACTCTATCACAAACCAGAAACGCGACCACGATCATTTAACCCTAACCCCCCATGGGTAAGACCGCTGTCATAAATGATCGTGGTAGCGTTTCTGGTTTCACCCATTGGATGGTAACGCCCATTTGGAAATATTGTTTTCCTATATTATATTATTTTGGGGACGGTCAGTATGTTCATATGGAAGTTATATTTTTCTCGGTGGTGTGGCAGGTCGTTAACCTGCTTAACCCGGAATTGAAACGTTGTGCGCTGGGGAGCGATCGAACCCACGTGGAGTTTTGTTTTTGCTCATCTGACACTTGGGTTCCTTTGAATTACATCGTGTTTTCTGTTGCGTGATCTGCGTGAAATCTTGCGGTGTCGCTGCCGAAAATTCCGTAGATTTGAAAATGGAAATCTGTACTTTTGACACGGCGTCGCATGTGAGTTTCTTCATGCGAACAGGCTTGTTTAACAGAACCTAACAAGACTTCGTAATGGAAGAGGAGGCGATGAGCGACTTCGTTACCGCGTCCTGCTCCATGTCAGATCACGAAGGCTTCTGTGGTAAAATCAAAAACTCTGCCAGAGATTTTGTTGTGACTGAAATAAACATTTTGGGTCAACTTGTAACCGAAAAGAATTCGTTTGACGACGTCCCAAGTCACCTCCCCGACGGCACAGGACCGAAATGTGACGGTGGTGATGAGGGTCGCACTGAACCCGTCATGGCAGAGCAGGTCAGAGAGAGGAGGGGGTCTGCGGCGGAGGAGCTGGACTGTACCGTCGCTGACTGTGAAGATGCTTTCCATCTGGAGGCGATTTTGAGCCAGACTGCGCACGACGCGCTGGAGAAGTTTGCAGCATCGGTGCCGGACGCATCAGGGCAGGACGACGCAGAACTTTCTCTGGGCTCATTTCCAGAGAAGCAGCACAGGGCCCTGGTGCATCGGGCCGTGCGATACTCGTTTCCCTTCTTGAGGACCGTGACAAATAAGACCGAGGTCCTTGTGAAGCGCGACCCTGATTATGCAGAGCTGGCGCGGCTGGTCTCGGAGCAGGAGGCTGCAGATTTCTTGCGCTTCATCGATGCCAAAGTGCCCGGTACATCGTTCACGTTCGCGCAGGACGACAGTAAGGAGCACCGAAAGGCCGTGCACCACTTTCTCAGCAAACGGTTCGGAAAACTGGTTGAGACCAAGAGCTTTACCGACGGCCCCGGTCCGGGGGAAGGGAAAACTGCGATTACAGCCCGTTTCAGAGCGAGATCAAGGCCGGGCAAGAAGAGGACAGCCGCCGACTGTCAGGAGGACTGTGCCGTTTACACGGGTGAATCAGCCTCTCAATCTCGGTGCAGCCAGCAACTGTTATTGTGATTTTTACTGCGCCTTTGTACTGTGAACAAAGGTGGTTATTATGGTGTGGAGCACCCGTTGAGGTGTGGGGTTAAACCAGGAGTGGGACAGGGCTGGCCTGTGAAAATAAAGTAACTGCTAATTTGTTGATGTTTCAAAACTATTTCCGATCTGTTGCACTTTATAAGGTCCCCGGTTTTATCAGTTGAAGCAAGTATTGTGTGATTATTGGCTCAGTGTTCGTGGAAACAGACTGTAAGCGATTCATCGTGTCGCACCCCAGAACTGTGATTAACTCTTGTGAGAGTTGTGTTTAACCTGAGTTTGTTGGTGTGTTTCCTGCAGGGTTTGTTCTGCAGAAGGAGAACCTGGAGACGCTGGAGGCGATCAGCTTCATGGCCTCTCAGCTCGGCGTCCTGCCGTCGGACTTTACCTACGCCGGCATTAAGGACAAACGCGCCCTCACGCACCAGTCCATGGTGGTGAAGAAGGTTTCCCCGCAGCGGTACTGTGCGCTCAGATTCTTAGGTCTTTATCGGCATTTGTGAAATTATAGTGAGGAGTGTAGGCAGCTGATAGTACTTTTTAAAATTAGAAAGTGATTATTTTCGGACGGCATGTGTGGTATTTATTCTCTATTGAAATGCAACTCAAGTTGGGGTTGTTCGTGGCACATTTATGATCAGTCCATCTAAATGTTAATATTACAGGGGAGATCAACATGAGGTCCGAGAAAACCTGTGTATTTGTATGTGCAGTGTCCACCCCACTCCTTGTTTGTTGTGCTGCACTAAAGTGGGTGTTTTGACTTGTGTGTGTGTGTGTGTGTGTGTGTGTGTAACCAGGTTGTTGCAGAAGGACACAGAGTTTCAGAAGAAAGGGCTCCATCTCTCTCAGGTCAGACCAGTCTCTGAGCCCCTCCACCTCGGAAGGCTTCAGGGGAACCGGTTCCAGCTGGTGGTGCGTGACCTCCGACCCCACAGAGCAGAATCCAGCGCCAGCCTGCCATACCTGGTCCGGGAGGCTCTGGACAATGTTAAGGTGCCGCAGTCAGGGGTCACGGCCGGAACACTTATGACCTGGCGAAACAGTCAGCGCTGAGGGCAGGTCGTTCAGTGACACAGAGTCACCGCAGTGTTCGACTGGGGAATAATTAAACCTGGTCCTGGGAAAACTCCCCCCAGAGATTATGCTTTGACTACATGAGCTAATCCTCACTTGGATTTTAACTCATCTGTGCAAGATTTTCCTTTTGGAACAAGCTTTCTTTGCACCCTAAACCATGTGTCAAAGTGTCGATCGGTGGAGGAAATGAGGGCATTTAATTAAAAAAATTAGCTTTCAAAAATTGGGTTTAATCTGTAAATTTTGATTCGTCAAATTATACTGTTTTCACAAGGAAGTCTTTTTACTTTGCAGAGGCTTTCTCTGTTTTGTCATCTATGGTGCCGTCCTGTTGAATGGCTGCATTTCATGTCACTCTGGTATTTGGCAGTGAAATGAACGGTAGTGGATACGGCTAAATCTGCAAAAATTTGGGAAGCGATGAAGCGACAACCGAATCGAAGCTTTTCAGCGAAGGGAAGCTGCCTGTGGATAAGTTCCTTGTGCCTGCGTGCATTATCTTTCAGGAGAAAGGCTTCGTGAATTTCTATGGGCCACAGAGATTTGGTGTGGGACAGAGTGTGACAGCTGACCGAATCGGGGCGGCGTTGCTGAAGGGAGACATGGTAAGAAATATAAACTTTATACCAGTCTGCATTAGTATCTATTTTAGTGCAAAACATGGCTAAAATAGACAATTTATTGAAAGAATGCATTATCAGTTTCCTTGATTCAGCGTCTTGTTAGATTTGAAGACAGGACACAGGACTGAGCAATCATGTCGATGCTGTCTTCTGTCCAATTAGGAGAAAGCGGTCCAGCTGTTCTTCACCCCCGACGAAGGGGACACCCCACTGAACAGAGCCAAGAGCCACTTCCTCCAGACAGGTGAGAACCGGCCCATTCCTCATTAAGAGTCGGGACCACGCCTCCTGAAGGTGTCCCTCGTAATGCTAGTGTTCGAAACATGTCCGCCTTCAGCCCAGCTGGCAGTAGCTCCAGTTGCCCTCGGTCAGTGACCGCAGTTCAGTCATGATGCGCCAGGCCTGGTTCTCGCTCACACAGGCAATGCCAAAGAGAGCCTGGCCATGATGCCGCAGCAGAGGGCTCGGGAGAGGCTGATGCTCCGAGCCCTGCACCGGTACGGGACGGGAGAGGACCGCGGCGCTCCAGGCCGGACCTGCTGTGTCCAAGCCTGGCTGAGCCTCCCCCACAGCATGCGGCTCTTCTACATTCACGCCTACTGCAGCCGCGTCTGGAACCAGGCGGCCGCCTTCCGACTGCGCCGGCTGGGCTGCGGGGCGTCTGCTGTGCGGGGCGACCTGGTGTGCAGCGGGGAGAGCCAGGCCGAGGGCCGCGAGCAGGTAACGGACGCGAACCTTAAACTAGTGCGAGATGAGAACGTCTCCTGTCTGCTGCGTTCACATCGGCTATTTTTATTTATTTTTTTTAAGTTGTTGAAACTATGTGCAGAACTGGGAATCAGATTCACAAACTATACCACACAGGGAAAAGAGAATATATGACTCAGTCAGTCAAACAAGAAAGGGTGCGATATGAGGAGGAATCATGACCAATGAAGCCATGAAATGTTCTCACAAATGAAGTCCGATATTGAAACTTACAGACAGTAAACTGCACATTGTGTTTCCTTTATGATTTAACAAAGGTGAAAAATGAGAAAAGGAACGAGTGAAGAGAGAGTGATAGAAGTACAGCGTTAGTGTCAGTGTCAATGGAAAGAGTACATCTGCATCCATTTCAACATCATCAGATATTATCTTTCTGGTATTATTGATCTGTTTTGATTTTCTTGAGCTTTAAACGATCTGTTCAAAGGTTGTGCCTGTGATTTATGAATATTTTCGTTCCAGATTTGTTGTGTAGTTACTTTGATTCATGGTTCATGAATCGGGATGAGGACTTCGATTGAAGGAAAAAGCGACACAACCCTACCTGGCCCTCTGTGGAAACGTCATTCCCCCTTAGTTTCTAAATCAAATTAATTGAGTGGGTTCAATTTCTCAAGGCACACCCAGGCACAATACTGCCAGAACGTAAATCCAGAACCTCTTTCGCTGGGTCGATCACAGACTGATTGTTTGGCCTTGGCGCCGTTGGCGAAGGGTTGCAATCTGGCATTTTGCTCTTGTGATTCACTTCTGTGTGGGAGGGAGCTTCTAATTGGCCCAGTTTTTGTGAAAGGTGGATATTCTCGCTTTCTCTGCATCAGGTGTGAGGATCAGTGTGTGTTTTGGCCCCTGTCCGTCAGGTTCACGTGGTGACTGCTGCAGAAGAGGCGGACGCTGTGTTCCCCCTCCGTCAGGTCAGATTCTCTCTCTTATCTCCTCTCCTGAGCAGAATAAACACCAGCTGCGTCTCTCACTGGAGGGCAGATCCATTTGAAAATAGCTCTCAGGTTTACAGGACTCAGATTAATCACTGAAGACCAACAAGCCCCTGAAACTGAAATTTCCAGGGGCCAAAATATAGGGGAGCCACTATATTTCTTTCAAAGTAAAGTAATTAAACGACAACAAAAACAAGCTATTTGATTGTACCAAATAATTACTCAATTTATTACATTTCAGTTCACATGTGATGGTAGATTTCTTGTCATAAAGGAAGACTTTTAAATTTGGTTATTTCAGTCCACCAATAACACACTGCAAATTAATTCACACTTCGAAATAAAAATTAAATGCATTTGATGCCATTAGTTGATTTGACACAATGAAACTTGCACAATTTAATCCATAACCAACTAGGACGTAGAGTTTGAAATGAAATGACGAATACACTCAAACATGCCTCATTTGAACCCAAAGGTGACGGTGCATGTACTTCATACTTCAAAATCAGGACTCCTTTCAATTCACCGGTGGCTACTTAAAATTAACAATTCTCTTAAGGGTCTACTCTCCCATGCGCGCAAGTCGAAAAAAGCGTGTAGCTACGCGCTTTCCAGCCTACGCGTATTCTCCCCTCGACTTAAGACTGTGCATTACGCGCCCCAAAGGCAGTTACGCATTTTGGGCGGAGCAAGGCCAAATTCGGGGCGTTTCCGGGCGTTTCTCAGGCAAAAAACACTCTCGCGTATTCTCCCCCTGGCTTACGCGATTTTTCTGTTAAGCGCTTTTGAGGGCTGTATTAAGGTCAAGCACCATCATAAGGCTAAATAGAATATTGCGTTTGCGTATAGGCCAAATTTTAACATTTATTTTATTTTATTTAACATGGTAACGGTTGAGAAATTCAATATTCAATTGTTCATCCTTATTTCTAAACTGCATTTCTCATAACAATAATAAATTATCAAGCGAAATCATCGTATGATATTACGCAACAGACTGTTCTCCAATGAGTTCAATTACAACGCATGCGTAATGAACGCATTACAAACATACCGTTGATCATCAAGGTCACATCTGCGCTGTCAGTCCTGGCATCTGGGTCGTTCCAGATAGTGGCTGGTGATGTCATGCACATATCACCGGCGTCTGTGTCAAGGTGTCTGACGCTGTGCTGCACCACATCAGCCACTTTAAAGTTCCCCGAAGAGTTAAAGGGGGGGGGGGTTCTACGGGTCGCCAATGATTGTCCTCACATTGCAATCAGAACCCCTTCCACTAATAAGAATATGTACAGAGACTGAAGACGTCGGCACAGCATTAAGGTTCAGGTTGTGTGGGATCATGATATGCGCATATTAAGCATCTGCGCCAAATTCCGTGGCTCGGCCCATGACACCTCTGTACTGCGCAACTGCTTGAAATGGCAATAAATATTTGAAACCATATTAAGCTTGTTTCCTGTATCTATCACGGTGATACTTTGAGTATAAGCAAATAAATATGAGCATTTTACGTAACCTTCCTTCATCCGTATCCACTCCAAGTTCTTCTTAATGCACTTCCACTGCAGAAAGAGTGGATGCCACCTCCTCCTCAGTGCAGTGAAATGCATCGGGGATGATGGTTTCTCACCACCTGTTGCGTGCACACTTCTCCGGTGTGCAGAGAGCCTGGCTTTTACAGTGCCCCGCCGATTTTTCCGCGTGCGAGGGAAGAATCCTCTGTTTGTTAAAGCATTGCCTTGTTGCCTAGTTTCAAACCTGACATTGAAGTAGTTTGAAATTTCAAGCGCGAATTTCCAAATGAGATCATATAAACTGTCATTGATTGTCATTTTTGTGTGACTAGAATGTTCCCTTTGTCTTCTTCCCTGTCTTCCACGGAACAAACAGGCTGATGCAGGAGGGGCACATTTTCAATGCTCTGATTGCACTGCTTGAGAAGGGCTAAATGCTTTTTGTTATTTCATTATCGCGGCAGTTTGTTTGTTTTCATAACTTTAATGCCATGGTGGCTAGAGAAAGACATAAAGAGATGTCTGTATTACTTCTTGTAATTGGCACAGACATACATAGGCCTTCTATTACAGCAGCATATCGTGGGCCTGCTATTAAAACCTTGTATCTTCAAAATGATAAACTTCACAGGGAAATAAATAAATTGATAAATATAATTAAAAATAAAAAAATGTTTAATTCTGCATGTCAGAATAGTGGACATACAAGTTTTTCTTTCATATCGGTTTGGAGATACGAGGTTTTATCAGCAGGCCGACTATATTCAAATTTAAAGTCTGGTTTGCGTTTTCCATGGACCACAAATGCGTTTTCCTGGTTAATCAGAAAATCCTTGTTCCATGTTTTCCTGATAGCCATAATCAATGAGCTTTGTACAGAGTCTGCCTCTCTTTTGGATCAGTCACACCTCTTCCATAAGGCCGCCTACATTCTGAAGTTTAGCGCTGTGGGCGTGATCGAAGCGCGTAGGGGAGAATACGCGTAGCTCGAAGCGCGTAAGAAAGGTCTTATGCGCTAATGGGAGAATAGACCCCTTAATGCATTCCATGTCATTCCATGCTCGTCACGGGTGACCAATTATTCATAAACCGAAAGTGTTTTTGCCACAATGGCAGCCTTATTTCAGACTCTTCAACACTGACGCATTGCAAATAAGTCCACATTTCCCATAAAACTGAAAAGCATTTGATAATACGACTCATTGATTGCTTGCTTAATCAAATCATTACACAACTTTGGTAAATAAAGTTTCGGAGCAATAGACTCATTTCAGCCCTCAGGTGACGGTGCATGCACTCACACTTCAAAGTCAGATGTCTCATCTTAACTATCCTAATTCAATGCAGAGTGACCTGCATTTCAGATTTATCAAAACTTACACTGCAAATTTGCGCCCCAGTGAATTTGCACAGGACGCAAGCTTATTTTTCCTAACCAAGCTGTGGTACTGCTTCTGCTCTGAGCCACATTTCAGCCAATCAAATGGTACCTAATTGGAATTGCAAGACAATCAGATTGAACACAGGTTGTTCAACAACTTGAATTTTTCCCTAATTTGGTCATGAAAAATAATCTGGCATCCAGTAGCCAGAAAGGATTACACCAACAACTTTGGCTTTGACTGCTATGAGCCATTGTCCACAGTCGGCACAATTTCTAGTTGTCAAAACAAATATTTACTGCACATGGTGACTTGGCGACTGATTATTTTGAGTCCTGGTTTAGTGCTTTACAAGTGCTGTTTATTCAAGAAGCTGTTCATCTAAGTTCAGGTGTGGGAAAACTTCTGATTCATTATATTTAGCTGTTGCTTTTCTCCTGTTGATGTGATGCAGTGGGGGTGGGTCTTGGGTTTAACCACCTACGTTCTTGGTTTTAGTTTCCAACTAATTATGGCTAATGTAACTATGCACAGCTGATTGGATTCTTTGCATGATGCATATATATTTTGATCGAATAGTGCTTTATCAAAGGGCCCCGTGCTTTTCTGTGGTGTGAATTTGTTTCCTCCGCTGTGTTTTGTACCCAGCAAGACAATCGTGTTGAAGAAATTGGAATAATTATTTTGTAATGTTTTATACAATCTGTGTAGGATAGTTACCTGCATTTGTTGCTATGCATGTTTGAGCATAAATGCTGATGTTAGCAACTGACTCCGCTAATTACTTTTCATAGGTCTCTGACAATGTCTGCACAGTGTTTGTGCTCTTTTAACCCATGTTTGCAGTGTTTGTGCTCTTTTAGCCCCTGTTTGCAGAGCTTGTGCTCTTTTAGCCCCTGTGTGCAGTGTGTGTGCTCTTTTAGCCCCTGTGTGCAGTGCTTGTGCTCTTTTAGCCCCTGTGTGCAGTGTTTGTCTTCTTTTAGCCCCTGTGTGCAGTGTTTGTGCTCTTTTAGCCCCTGTGTGCAGTGTTTGTGCTCTTTTAGCCCCTGTTTGCAGTGTTTGTGCTCTTTTAGCCCCTGTGTGCAGTGTTTGTCTTCTTTTAGCCCCTGTTTGCAGTGCTTGTGCTCTTTTAACCCGTGTGCAGTGTTTGTGTTCTTTTAACCCCTGTGTGCAGTGCTTGTGCTCTTTTAGTCTCTGTGTGCAGTGTTTGTGCTCTTTTAGTCTCTGTTTCCAGTGTTTGTGCGCTTTTAGCCCCTGTTTGCAGTGTTTGTGCTCTTTTAGCCCCTGTGTGCAGTGTTTGTGCTCTTTTAGCCCCTGTGTGCAGTGTTTGTGCTCTTTTAGCCCCTGTGTGCAGTGTTTGTGCTCTTTTAGCCCCTGTTTGCAGTGTTTGTCTTCTTTTAGCCCCTGTGTGCAGTGTTTGTGCTCTTTTAGCCCCTGTGTGCAGTGTGTGTGCTCTTTTAGCCCCTGTGTGCAGTGCTTGTGCTCTTTTAGCCCCTGTGTGCAGTGTTTGTCTTCTTTTAGCCCCTGTTTGCAGTGTTTGTCTTCTTTTAGCCCCTGTGTGCAGTGTTTGTGCTCTTTTAGCCCCTGTGTGCAGTGTGTGTGCTCTTTTAGCCCCTGTGTGCAGTGTGTGTGCTCTTTTAGCCCCTGTTTGCAGTGTTTGTCTTCTTTTAGCCCCTGTGTGCAGTGTTTGTGCTCTTTTAGCCCCTGTGTGCAGTGTGTGTGCTCTTTTAGCCCCTGTGTGCAGTGTTTGTGCTCTTTTAGCCCCTGTGTGCAGTGTTTGTGCTCTTTTAGCCCCTGTGTGCAGTGTTTGTGCTCTTTTAGCCCCTGTGTGCAGTGTTTGTGCTCTTTTAGCCCCTGTTTGCAGTGTTTGTGCTCTTTTAGCCCCTGTTTGCAGAGTTTGTGCTCTTTTAGCCCCTGTTTGCAGTGCTTGTGCTCTTTTAGCCCCTGTGTGCAGTGTTTGTGCTCTTTTAGCCCCTGTGTGCAGTGTTTGTGCTCTTTTAGCCCCTGTGTGCAGTGTTTGTGCTCTTTTAGCCCCTGTTTGCAGAGTTTGTGCTCTTTTAGCCCCTGTTTGCAGAGTTTGTGCTCTTTTAGCCCCTGTTTGCAGTGCTTGTGCTCTTTTAGCCCCTGTTTGCAGAGTTTGTGCTCTTTTAGCCCCTGTTTGCAGTGCTTGTGCTCTTTTAGCCCCTGTGTGCAGTGTTTGTCCTCTTTTAGCCCCTGTTTGCAGAGTTTGTGCTCTTTTAGCCCCTGTGTGCAGTGTTTGTGCTCGTTTCGGTCCTGGTTTTGATTGGCCTTTTCCATCCCTCAGGTGGTTCTGCCAATGCCAGGGAACAGTGTGCAGTACCCAGAGAACGCGCTGGGACCCTGGTACAGTGACCGGCTGAAGCAGGATGGTTTACAGCACTGCACATTCCGCATCACTTGTCTGAAAATGAATGTCCCGGGCTGCTACCGCCCCCTGCTGGCATACCCACAGAAGCTCACTCACTCGATGCAGTCTGATGTCTCTTCAACACCCCCTGCCGGGCCCAGCTTGAGGCTAACGTTTGACCTGGATGCCTCGTGCTACGCCACGGTCTGCCTGCGGGAAATCATGAAGTGTGACCCGTAAAGCGTACTGGCTGCCAATTCTCCTGCCAAACAGCTTGCAGACTCCTGTGGAGGAGTAATGGAGTAATGGAAGTTTTAGTATAAAACAAGTCTGTTCTCTGTGTCGATCAGAGAGGAAGTGGGGAGGATTTCCGAGAGAAATGACATCACTGCTCAGAAGTATTCACAGAGAGGGTTGTGGTAAACGGTTCAGAGCTTTGTGTACTGATCACGATCCGGCCCCGATCCACAGCAGAATCCACATCGTCCGTTTTCCGACTGCAGACTCTGGGGGGGGAAAGAAACTTACGACTTTAGCTGCTTTTGCTCTGGACGTGAAATGAATTTTTTTTCGCAGCACAGATTACATTCAAGGTCAATGCAAAGGCGTGAATACACACGAAACGTCAACGTGTTTTGCATGTATTCGCGTCTTTGCAATGACTTTGAATTTAATCTGCTACTGAATTTTTTGGTGTCAATGCCTACAATCTTCTGACTGAAAGGACATGCTGTGGTGCCTCCTGCAGTCACACATCGACTGAGCCTCATTTTTGTGTTTTGGCGAGGCACGATGGAATAATGTGGTTATTGTTCATGTATTGTCACGTATTAATAAAGAATATTTCGCTTGGAAAACAGCAGAAGTGTGTTTGGTTATGACTGCTGAAAGCAGCGGTGTGTTGGACGTGTCATTTGGTGCATGCAAATCATCTTTGTGGAGTTTGGAACCTTTATTTCCTGTTTTAAAGTGGGAATTCTTAATTTGTCATCACAAAAATCACATACATATATATACTGTAAACACCATTTGAAACAGAGCCATCAGTCTGTTGGGACGGGGAACGCTTGTATTCCTCGGTCAGTGTCTGGCAGTGGCAGATGTCGGAGAAAGCTGAGGTGTTTGAGCAGTATTTCCTGAATTACTTCTGGACTTAAACTTGCTCTGCATATTTTAGATCTCCCTGCCGAAGCTCAGGTGAGGCAAAAGATCAGCTCATCACGCAAATTCAGGGGTTTATAACAACCTGATCATTTGCCAAATTGGTTAATAGACACTGTAAGTAAATCATATTACTATTATTTATTGTGTTGGACTTTAAGGATAGAATCATTAATTAGATAAATTTTCAACCTCCATGATTGCCTGGTCCAGGAATTTTTTTAAGCTGTTAATTTGGTTGAATAGGTGACATTGCATTTATTTACCCTCTGACTTCACATTAAGCGAGAAACAGCAGTGCCCTCCATGGGTAATGAAAGCCCCACATCCCTGTCCTGTTGATCATGCAGTGCTGCTCAAAGTTTAACACACTGACAGATGCAAGTCATTCTAAGGTTAATTAATGAGCTCTTGCTGGTTGTCTCACACAAGCTTAAAGTTAATTTAATTTTTCCTTCCAATACTCACAATGAACATGCGAGAGTCATCGTTACTTGCTTTGCCGTCAAACTCTTTGTCACGAAATCTGTACATTCATTCGGTAATGTCAGTTATTCAAATTAAGAGCCCATTGATTTTTTTTTTAAACATCATTGGTACAGTTTTAATTTCATTTTATTTAGCTGTTTCCCATATAGCATGATGTGAAAACGGAACTTTTAATGTTCAAAGCAAATATAGCAATTACTGACCATGTTGCTTGAAGGGTTAGGGTTAGGTTATCCTCATGAAAATTCTTGGATTGCATTTGTGGTTTCAGTGAAAACCAGCATGCACCTGGACCGAAGTTGCTAGTTAAAGCAACTAATGAGATAGCATAATGTGGGTTAAGATGTTAAATGACCCCTCGAAACCCCTAATTCAGAAAAATTAACAGTTTGTTACCCTGAGACTCACCGCAGCAAAATACCTAGAACGCCGCCCTAATTAAGTAGCAATATAGTCATATTACACATCAAATGAAACAGGAGAGCCTCTGCTACAAGCACATAAGTCATTTTTACATACACCAAGCACAACTCAAACGCCAAGCATATTAATGTTCAAATATCAAAATCCGAGTAGCGTCAGAAAATCAACCCTCTCTCCACATTTCCATGTCTCCCTCTGATACTTCATGCTACACAAACAGAGATATACCCTATTCATTTTGGGTATGTCATTTTCAAACAGAAACCTAAAAAAGAGGCTGGGACTAAAGAGGTTAAAATTCAAGGGAAAACAACCCAGCATCGACGGTGGGCCCCCAGAGCTGGGTTTAAAAACCAATCATGTTTATTTCTTTCTCCAAGAAAATACATACAGTTCACAAACATTGGATCTTAGAGACCATGATCAGTTGGAAAACTCACTTTTGCTTTTTGATTCTGGAACAGTCGTGCAGACATCACTCAGACAGATTTAGAGTAAGAAAATGTAGGTGCTTCACTCTTTGGTACAGGGTTTAGCTTGAGTCTCGTTAGGGTGCTTAATTAAAATTGCACGGCATTTGAGGGGCTTTGCCACTGGGGTGATTGATTACTGCACCTGCTGATTGTCAGGCACTGATGAACACCAATCAGCTCTCTGAGATCTAATGGATTAAAACAGCAATAGTTGTTAATAACTTTTAATCTGAGCTTGTTTTACATGGTGCACAAATATGCTTTGCCAAAAAGTGTTGTTTAAAGAAACGACACGAGCTTATGAGACAACAAACAATAACCTTATTCAATTTAAAAGTAAGAGTTTCACCACAGATTTTTTTTTGTTTCTTAAAATACTACTTCCAAGGACTTGCCTCTTCCCTCATGTAGTTTGTTAGCTTGTAGTATCAGTACTTGACTGGTTCTCTGTTCTGCAGAGGGGCTTGAACTTGCTCTCCTCTGCTCTGTAAGCCAATGCTTTACTCTCCAGGCCACAGCTTTGCTCATTTAGAGGAGGTGAAATTAAATGTTTTGACTGGATGCAGTGCTGAAGTGTCCCAGATGGTGCAGTGGCTTAAGCCAGCCAATGAATAACCCCTTTACATCTGATCTCCAGTGCAGCAGTACTGGTGCGCTGTAACCCCTTTATATTGTCTGCAGCAGTTACACCTTGAGTCAGATTATTAAATGTTTGGTAAATTTTGCTTAAGTAGCACCATTGATTTGAACAGAACTTGTTTGTGATCATGTAAAACCCCCCAAAATAAGGCCGTCTCATACATGTTTATCTAATTTTTGGACATAATTAATTTCACGTCCATTGCTTAAAAACATTTAATAATAATGTCAGGAAAAAAGAACACCTCCAGAGGAAACTGTGATTTAAAATAATGTAATATTTTCTAATTAAACAAAATATCTTAATTTTTCCCAAGTAGGAAAGATTTGTAACACTCATCAGTTTTTTTAAAAGCATCTCCTACATCCTCTCGACTGTTCAGGGCTCTGGATTGTCTCAAGTTAGGGTCTGTTACTGCGGTTGTGGTGTGTTAGAGATGAACTGGTGCATCAGCTAAAACATTAATTTCATCAGAGGCTAAAAATCAGAGCAGATTTCTGCCACTGTTGTGGGTCTCTGAGGAAGAATAATAAAAGGTTTGTGCTTGTAAACAGGCGAGAGATAGTGGCAGGTTTGTTTGTGCTTCACACTGTTAAAACTGGACCTCTGGATGAGTGAAAACTACATTAACATTCAAATTTTAATATAAACTGTGGTCTTTTTGTTATTTGGGAAATATCTTTCTTGATTTAAACTGAAATGCTTGCTGTAGCCTTGTGGTTAAGGTGTTAGCTTGGCAAACTTGTGGTTGGTGGTTTGAGTCTATGGAATGGCTTTATACTTTGTATTCGGCTAACTTTAAAGCACCTGCTAGATCACAGATCTTTTATTCTGATTTGAAATCAAGTAAGATTTACATTGGCTATTTGATAGAATTTTGAAGTAAAAAAAATATATTTGTTAACAGGTAAACAAATAGTCTAATTTTCAAATAGCAAAGTTAAATCAATCACAGTCTTTGTACTTAATTTGGTCTCAGGTTAATTCTGGTTTTTAACTGTTGTCTGTTCTTAATTATTCTCAAGACTGTTAGCTTTGAGGTTAGGTGTATACAAATTCACCATTCTAGGGTTTATTGATTAAATATAGTTAGCGAATTGAAGTGCAAACAAACAATTAAAAGTGTCTTGATGGACCTATTATTCTCTTATATAAGGAAGACGGTGTGTGTCTGTGTGTTCGACATGCACGGCCATATTTCTGCATGGATTTTTTTCTAATAAACCTGATACCTGTGCTTCCAAACTAACACCTAAGCCAGGTTTCAATGATGTGACGCCCCCTCCCGATCGGAGAAGGTGCCACGCCGGCCAAACGGCTTGATCAATCAACTTGATGGGCTTGGCGCTATGGCGTCAAATTCATCCAAGTACAAGTTACAAGTGACGGGCTTGACGGCTAGTGTATAAAAGTGAATGCATTGAATGCTGTTGAAGTTGCAAGAGGTAAGTAAGTTTATCTTTGGTGAAACATGCAATTATTTTTCTTCATGGAAATTTATAAACTGAAAGGTTTGTGTTCTGTTTCATTCTGCTATTTTAGACCGATCAAAGGATGATGTTGATTAGGCAAATGAAGTTGCTGATCTGTGTGATGCATGTAAAAATGAGTGAGTTGTCTAGTTAGAATTTTTACCCCAACAACATGATAATAATAATAATTCTTGTAGTAGTGATAGTCGTAATGTCAAAGGGCTGTATTTAGAGGCAGTTAGTCTTTTGTGATCAGAGAATGAAATGGTTTGATGAATGAAACCCTCAAAAACAAGTTTTAGCAATTATGTATGGAATTTTTCATGATTTATTGAAGGTTTTTCTCAGACTTTTAGACTGACAGAGGTTAGGTGTACGTCGCCCCCTCAAAAGATCATCATCGCCACCGGTCTGAACAGTTTGGTGAATTGGTTCCTACTTTTTGCTTTCATTGGCTGTGGAGGAGACGCCGCTGTTGGCACAGTCTCGTCTGCACTCGTGCGGTTTCTGATGCAGTGTGTTCAAACACACGCCTGTTACCGTGTTCGCTGGTTCCTTTCATCTGAGGCGTAACTGTCTGCATTCATTTGCTCTTTCGGTCTGTTTGCCTCTTAAAATTTCTTGGGTGATCCAGATAAGATTTGGCAAAAGATTAATGACCAAAATGCTTACTTTTTTCAGATGATTTTGTACAGATGAATGAGAAAATGTGTACTTCATTCGGAAATTTATCCACAATATGAGGCAGTTCGAGATACTTGTATATAAGATATAGTGCGCTGATAATAGTCAAGTCTTGCATCCTAAAGGGTCAAAAATTGTCTAATCATTAGTCGCTATTCTTCATTCAGTTCAACAGTTTTTCATTTGTAATTCTTTGATTTTTTACCTGATTTGAAATGTCATTTAGAAAGTTAAAAACGATTAAATTGCTTTCACTGTTAGGCATGGAGTTCTGACTTGTTAAGTTTGCTTGGAATGAAAATGCTTATTGACATAGTTGGGTTGGACTGTAATGTATTTGTAAATCTTCATGGTAACTTCAGGGGAGAATAGATGAATGATGATAAAGATGAGGAGTATAAATCAGTTGTGAAAACAATAGTTTATTGTGTGTCCCCTTTTGGGGATGTGGTCACCGCTAATTGACACTGGCGTTATCTTGCCACTGTACGAAGTCGGGCGGTTATGTTTGTTGTCTGCCGCGTCCGTAGACACTTCCTTGTGGACGCTGTACAGGCTGTAATTTTTGACTGATTACATTCATATATGTGATATACTTCACTTATCACATCTCTCAATTTTGGTTGCCATGGCGATAGTATTGCCCAAATTAAACAATGCTATATCTAGAGCAGGGGTGGCCAACCCTGGTCCTCGAGAGCCAGTGTCTGCTGGTTTTTAATGTTGCTCAGCACTCAACTGATGGATTAAATTAGTTGATTATACACCACTTTTCTCACCTGTGTCTCAGGTTTAATTCGGTAATAATGAGCCAATCAAGCAATTAGCAGGAACAACCCACAAGACTCCAATTAACCCCTTTCTGCAGATTTAATTTAAGCACGCTGTTACTGTACTCGATCACTAGATGGCACCACCGGATCAGTTATCAAATGTTCACAAGCAAGCAGACCTCGAACGCGGTTCCGAATATGGTCCACGCCCTGTTTTTCAAGAGCTTCACGAATTAAACTCCTCAGCTAAGCCTGATGTGCAAACTGGTCAGTATCCTTGCCCATAGTATCGATCCAGCAGTTTAGAAAACGATATCTCGACGTAGAAAAAAATTGTTATCCTCTGTAGCAACCAGTTTAGCCCCAGTGAGCCAACCAATTAGTGGTTCAGAAAAATCAGTTTTCTGAGGCAAAAAAATCGACATGGCATTGATTCTCTCATTCTACTGTTCATTAGTTGTCACATGCAAAAAAATTTGTAGTTCCCTACCGTGGATTTATGCGTAGATTCCTTCATTGACAAATTCAGCAATGGCCGAGTACTGGCGTTGATAGACTCATTAACTCAGGCTCTTCTGCGTAATTGTAGAGTTACACTTCATCCCCTCGTGAAGTTCCCCTGGTAACAATGTATTGATTGGCTTGTTTCTTATCCAATTCCCGAGTGTTTAAACATTTTAGAGTAAGTGAAACACATTGATTGGACAAACACAGACCATGCAAGCCTATGCGTATCAGCAGGCTCCGTTGTATCCTGTCTACGTTATGCACATTACGCAGCTGAAATAGACGCGATTTATAGAAAACACGTTCGCAAAACTGGCCTTGAAGTGTTCAGTTACATTCACAGGATTTAAATGAGATAAGGATATGGTCAGTTGGAATTATTTCGAATGAAACGGGACCGGAGGGTTCCTGCTGATACATCGGTCTCAGGAGGAGGGATTCATGAAAATGGTGAGGCTGCAACTTTGGCTTTTTTTTTTCGTTTTGGAATGTATATATACTCGACAAAGTCGAATGTCGAGGCTTTTTTTCATGTTTATAACGCGACCTGCCCGTGCATTTGGGTGGACCCCCTGGGACGTTCATTGCACGTTTCTTTTGAATCCAGGGAGGCAATGGATTGTCCCCTGAAAGTGTGTCTGTTCTGTTAAAATACGGTATATTTCAGAATTCTGATATTACTGAGTTAGTGAGTTATACTTTGCCAGCAGCCATACCACAATTCCATCGTCTTCAGCCGTGTGGCTGAAGCTGAGCAGCAGCTTGGTCAGTACTTGGATGGGAGACCACTGAGGAACACCAGGTTCCTGCTGGAAGAGGTGTTTATGGGCCAGTAGGTGGCGATCTTATAATAATAATCCCAATGCCTCAGTGCCGTGACGGGGACACTGGACTGAAGGAGACGCCGTCTTTCGGATGAGACGTTAAACCGAGGTCCTGACTCACTGTGGTCATTAAAGATCCTATGACACTCTTCGATAAGAGTAGGGGGTTCCCCGGTGTCATGGCTAAAGTCCCAACCTGGCTCTTTCAATCTGCCACCTAATCATCCCCTCATCTAATTGGCTGTGCAATTCCTCTGTCCCTCCCCACCTCAACCCCCAGGGCTCACTTTAAAAGAGATTTCAATCTCAACAGGACTTCCCTGGTTAAATAAGGGGTAAATAAAAAAATAAAAATAAAACTTGTTCCTTATAAGGGTTGAAATGGGTTTGTGAGCTTAGAAGAGGAGACTGGTATCTTCCATCACAGGGTGAATGTTCTGACCGTTTAATAAGCAGTTTATTTAATGCGTGTTTGTGCTGGCTTGAGGGACTTTGAAGAAAAATGGCCAAAACTCTAAACTTTATTATGGAGAAAAAGCATGTTTTGTGTTTGGAGAGGTTACTGGTGACCACTGATATTCAACTGCACTGAGATTGATAAATTCATACTAAACTCAACCAGAAAATCATTTGTTCATATTAAATTTAATGCCTTAAAACTTTGTGTTATATACATGATTTTTTTATGATTTGACAGGACATCATTTTGAGACTTTGGGGAGACACTTGGGTAGCTGTATAATTTGGCTAATAGCATGTAGGTGATCTAGAATGTAATGTTGAAGATGCATTCTACTTTTGGTCAAAGAGTTAATGATACCAGAACTGTATAGTTTTAAGCTCCAGCAGTTTTTCAGTCCTCAGAATTATTTATGTTTGCAATTTCAATGGTCAATTCTCATGAAGATTTTTTTTTATGTTTGCAGCTCATTTTCTCGACCAAAATCGTGAAAATAAACTGATATACAATGTAATTGTAAATGCTGTAAGTGTCTTTTCTGAATTGAGCCACATTTTTCCTCTTTATGAAGCTTAAATCTAAATTTATACAGCATTAAAGAAGTGGGTAATAGCCAAATTTGGCTTCTGCACAAAGGGGTTAAACAGGCTTGCAGATGTGACAGTGTTAACCAAGATTTGTCAATGTGGTTGGATATTTAGCATAGTTGAAATGCAGACAAAGTAGAAGTACAGAGTACAGATAGAAGTTTAGAGAGCAGGGCTGGTCCTGAAGAGCCAGAGGGTGTGCTGAGTTGTGTTTGGTTTTCTCCACTCGATTTAAACCTGAGACAACAGGTGAGAAGTGAAATGTGTAATCAACTTCTTTTACTCAGCACTTGATTGATGAATTACACTAACCAGGAAATTACTGGCCAGTCAGTTTAACTTGCATTGCATGCAAAATACTGAAATCTATCATAAAAGACGAGCTGGACTTGTTTCTTGAACGTAATAATATCTTGAGGGATAGCCAACATGTTTTCTGTAAGGGAAGGTCATGCCTGATAAACCCTCTGGAATTCTTTGAAGAGGCCACCAAGACTTATGACCAGGGCTTATGTCATCATATACTTGAATTTTCAGAAAGCATTTGATACTGTATCGCATAGGAGACTAATTTTTAAAATGAGCTCCATTGGAGTTTCAGGACATTCTGGAGTGGATTCAAAACTGGTTACAGGACAGAACACAAAGAGTCAGCGGTATCTCATCTGAGCTGGGTATGGTAGGGAGTGGCGTCCCCCAGGGATCTGTGTTGGGACCCCTGCTGTTCCTCATCTATATTAATGACCTTGATTTGCTATTGATAGCAAATTAGTTAAATTAACGGATGATATTAATTGGGAGGTTTGGCAAATAGTTTAGAGTCCACTACAGTGATCCAGTATGGTTTGGATAGAATCCAGAGCTGGGCAGAAATGTGGCAAATGAAATTTGATGTAGCGAAATGTGAAGTTGTACAATAAAAACATTAGACCGGATTACTTCATGGGAGGTTTAAAACTGGAATGTGCTGCACATGAAAAAGAAAGATCAGGGAGGAATTGACCAAACCCTCATAGGTTCTAGCCATTGTGCCGTAGCAGTTAAAAAAACTGGATGCTGGGATACATTGTCAAAAGTATTGAGTACAAATCCAAGGAGGTGATGCTTCTTTTGTACAACACATTTGTCAGACCACATCTGGAGTATTGTGTACAGTTCTGGGGACCATACTTTAAGAAATATATAGAGGCTCTAGAAAAAGTTCAGAGAAGAGCCACTAAGCTTATTCCGGGTATAAAAGATGAAAGCTACGAGAAGAGGCTGAAGATCCTTAAGTCTTAGGAAAAGGAGACTAAGGGGTAGTTTGATTGAGGTCTTTATGTTAAAGGGATTAACAAAGTGAATTAATTAGGATTCCTTTGGCCAAGTGGTGTTGTTAGTAGAACTCGGGGTCACAAATTGTAAGTTGACCAAAGGGTAAATTTAGCACTGATATTCAGAAATATTTCTTCACCCAAAGAGTAATTTCAATGTGGAATAGTTTGCCTGACCATAATGTTGAGGCAGAGGCCTTGGGGGTTTTCAAGAGCAGGGTTGACTTAAAGTTAGATACCTGAGTTATATCTCTGAAGTGATATATCCAATACTATAAAGAATTATACAATAGTATAAAGAAACTGTGCGTGTGTGTGTGTGTGTGTGCGTGCCTCCACAGTTGTTTCAGTGCGATGCAGCTTTCAGTTTTCCACAGATCCTTTTCCTATTTTATATGTATATATATGGGCCCAAGATCTAGCCCGTGTTCGATTTTGGGCATGCTTCGATTCTTGGTTTGGCCACCAGGCGGCTTTTTCTGCAAAACTTCAAACAGCTCTCACTCCCTTATTCTACGAGCTGAGATGCTCTTGGTCAGGGGTGTCAAACTGACCCGTAAACGGGCCAAGAGGCTGCAGGTTTTCACTCCAACAATGCAGAAGCGCACCTAATACAACTAATCAGTTGTGCAGGCCAAGATCAGTTGATTAAATCAGTGCTTTCAGGTGAGCTTCTGCTTGGTAGGATTGAAGACCTGCAGCCTCTTGGCCCGTTTACGGGTCAGTTGGCCCCAGGTTGTTCTGCCAAGGGTTTATCCTATATGTAAGGGGTTTTTGATTTGACCTAAATTTAAAGGTTATGTAAGTCAATGGTTGTAAAATGCACAGATTTTGTTTCACTGCAATAGTGCCTTTAGTGTTCCAATTTTTGCCCGCTTGGCCTAAAGGCCCATTGAGCTGATGCTATGCTTGGGGTCTTTAGTGGTGGTCTGTCGTGCGTAAACTTTTGGCTTGTCTGCACTCTTGTGTCTTCAGTTTTTCACCATCACTTTCATATTTCAGATGCGTATATAGGGTCATAAGGTCTAGAGCGAGTTTGATTTTAAACCGAATCGGATAGGGGGCGACGTTTGGCCAAGCGGGCGCAGCGGCTTTGCCTCTATTTTTCATCCTCAAGCACCATGCCTGAGGGAAATTCTAGAATTAACACTGGAATAATGCACTACGAAGGGGAGAACGGGCTGCACACATGCGGTTGCTGCTGACTGGACTGTCTAGTGTTTGTTGGAGTCGAGGTAAACCTAAGACTGTTCTTGTGCACATTATATTTGAAATCATAAAATATTGTACCATGTACATCAACACATGCTGCAACACAATTCTGGGACTGTAGAACTGCCCATTGTTCTAAATTTATTCTCTTTTTTTTTTTCAAATATGATTTGTTTTCCAGACAGATGAATAATTAAGATCGAAGTAACTGTAGTACTGATGTGTTTTGGCCATTTTTTTTTCTTTTTACAATTGTGAAATATTCTACTTATTCAATATTATATTATTCTATCTTTTTCTATCTTTTTTACAGTAATTCCCCTCCATGAATCGCTACCTTATCGTGGTGGAGGGGTTTGCGTGCCTCGATGATCCTGGGATCTGTGTTGTCTGGAGCTTTCGCTCCTGGTCGGGTCTCCCATGGCAAACTGGTCCCAGGTGAGAGGCCAGACTGAATGCGATTCAGAAGAGCCCTGTGGGAGTCGTTGGAATCTCGACTGGAATAAGGAGACCGGGACGTCCTCCTGGAGCTGGGCCTGGGTTGGGAGCTCGTTGGTGACGGGTGTTTCCACAGAGCTGTTCTGGAAATGAGGTGAGGCGATGGGCAGGAGTGGGTACCTGTATCAACTAAAGCCAGTCTAGGGCTTAATAAAGCTTAAATTGTCTTGAAGTGTTCAATTGAAGTGTATCATGCTTTATTACACTTAAGCTGCTACTCTCTAGTGAAGCAGTTACTCCTGCCTGGTGTTAACCTTCCACCCAGTGGGCAGCTGTGTTCACCCATTACGCCACAGGAGTTTATTTCTCTATAACGTAGGGGGAGAGAGAACTGGAGTTTGTGGGGTTTTTTTATGTTAAAGGCTTCTAATGTACAATGTTCTTATAGATATTAAAGGAGTAGTGTGTAGAATTTAGATTGTTTTGGCAGAAATTGAATATAACATTCATAACTACTTTTTTAGTTGTGTATAATCACGTCAAAACAATCATCTTTGAGTTCATTTTGTTCATGGGAGCAGGTCCAGGTATAGAGAACGCAATGCTGTGCCGCCATGTTTTCTACAGTAGCCCAGAACAGGAAAAAGTAAATGAATAAAGCACTGAAACAAAAGAGCGCCTTTCACATTTTCGCAAGTTTTGCGGCCACCGTAGGTTTTCTGAGAAAAGGAATGGTCAGTTGGTTGCAATCTATAATCTGACCACTAGATGGCTGTAAATCTTTCACACTTGATTGAGATTACAACAATGAGATGATATGATGATATTTTTGACAGTTTCCCTTCCCCAGGGGCCAAGGGGCAGGGCCCAAGGGTCAAAATGGCTTGAGAAATCTTCTTTGCTTAAAGAAAATAGCCACAAGTTATATACATACAGTTTAGAATACTCTATTGCTTATGGTACTGGTTTCCATTAATCTGATCCCTGGGGTCAAAATTAGGGCCACGTCTAATGGCCAAGGTTTAACATTGGATATACTATACTCAGGTGACCGTTAAGGCCAACAAGAGGCCTCTTTTTTTACTTTTGACTCCTGTAATTGTGCTCCTGGGACAACACTTGATTAAAATAAGGAAGGATGTTTGCTTTCCAAGCGGTAAAGCAAATAATTAGTCCATGTCGAGATTGTAGAGTGATGTTTTTATTCTGTTTTATTCAGTTTTTATTCTGATTGTGCTGTGGCATTTAGTGTCATTTTCCTGTGTCTGTTTCCCTTCTTAGACAAACTCACTCGGCCTGTAGCACCACCCCACCACCCCACTCTCCTGACATGGTGTCCTTTACTGACACCAGCATTTTCCCTTATATTCTTCAGTCTGTTCAGCCTGTGATATTCTGGTGGAGAGCTCTCTGATGAATCTTTCAATGCATGGTTTGGATTTGATGCTATGTTATGATTTGATGTCTTCATTTTATTATATTCGTGTCCCCAAAAAACTTTGGGCATCAGCATAACCGCAGCAACGTGAAAGGGAGAACCGTCGTTTCCAGCAAAATCGCAATATACCCAGAAGGGACAATGAGGATAAATTTCCGCATAGAAAGCACCAACGCTCTTACCGCCAGCCATATCGCAGGCACAGGGCTGACCGAAGGGATTCAAGTAAGTTCAATCCCTGGGATATTGGACACCGGGAACCACAATGGGACCGGTGATCAAACACAAGGAATTGGTATTAATGATAGTGGTTATGTTGTACATATGAGAGTGGAGTCGCTCAATTGCCGTGGTTTTAAAGAAAGTGCATTGTCTGTGATCAAACGTCTCAAGCAGTGGTTCTCAAACTTTTTCTGCTGGGCCCTCCTTTGGTACCTAAGAAAATTTTTGCGCCCCCCCTCCACATAAAATAGGTAATACATACGCACATTTTGTTTTCAGAGTCCATTGCAGTTTATTTCACTCATTGTAATTCATATAAACCTCAACCTTTTTTGAAAAAATATAAGTAAAAGGTCATAAACTGTAGGTAGGTAGGTAGTCATAAACTACAACTAGGCTACTTTTAGAATTAGAAATAACAAAATAACAAACAACCACGGTGTAATTATTTTAAGTGTAACTGTTTTCAAGCACCTTAACTGTGTAATTATGTTCAGTGTAACAGGTTTATTTTTTAATATACAACAACATTGCTATTTATGCATTTTCCGGACACCAACAGAAACTTACTTGCATACAGCCAATCAGCAACCTTGTGCGGACCGCTGACGGAGTGTCTCGAGACAGTTACATTTTCCTCTCTTCACTGGCCTCGCACTTTTAAGTTAAAATACGTTAACCGAGATCGCGTCAGCTTATTCTAGAAAATATGAGTGCTCTGCACAGATGATTTTTGTCCAGCCTAGCTGGGAACATTAAAAATGATTGGCACGTTTGGAAACGGCCACAGTTATTTTCCAATTAAGGACACGAAAATTTAATAATGAAAAATCTCTTTTAAAGTATAAAATCATGAGGCTGTATCACACTCCTCTGCCTGAGTATAATCGTCTACTTAAAATTATGTTTCTATGATGCAGAAAGACAGCGAAGTACGAAAAAAAATTCACGAACACCACTTGCCGAACCTGCCGATATGTTTGAAACGTTCAGGTGCTGGGCTAGATAAAAATAATCTGTCGGCCTATAGAGCATTTGTCGTGGATTTTCTTCAACATATTGAGATTCCCCCATCCTCAAGCAACTGGAGAGAGACAGATTCTTAAAAAGTGAAAAATGTACAGGCTTGATTGTGTCATGATGAAAAATGCAAAGCTGGGTTCCTCCTCTCCCGATCTGGTCCCTCACGAACCGTCCGTGGCACTCCATTTCTTTAACCCTGTAAAATACTCCACAACTGCGCTATGGCATACAGTTTTTATGCAATTGCAATTAGGTAATCCTTCTGAATTTGATGTCACGCATGAATCACGCAGGAGATGCATGCGCATTACAATGGACACTTACTGTCTCACCCAGATGCAAAATATACAGAGATCAGAGATACAAAGACAGAAAATACAGCCAAAAGAAAAAGATACCAGCGGATGAATTTGATGCATATCAAATTAAAAACAAATAATTCAATTGATTATGTTTTCAGTAGCAAATAATGATTTTGCTGAACAAATATTGATCAAAGCTACAGAAATCAAATACATCCTCTGATTATGGTTTTTGAATCAACTAAACAGAAGCTGCTGACTAATCAAAGCTACAGAAGCTGCTGCTTATGTGTGTGTGAGCTGCTCATGCAAGTGTGAACTGAACTGCCCCGTTTGTATATATGTCTGTGTTTGCACTGCATGAATTACTTGTATGTATGCGTGTGTGTGTGTGTGTGTGTGCGTGTGTGTCTTTCTGCTGGCTGCATAATATAATTATTGGTTATTAGTATGAGCAAATGATAAAATATATCTATAATCAATATTATTGAATATAACAAACAATGCTGAAATAAAATCCTCAACACATTCATATCATCGAGAATAAGGTGACGCAATCTCGGTTATTTCTGCTTTGTATTCATCGGATTTTGCTCGGTGTCACTTACTATTTTACTATTAATATGCCACATCAGTGCAGGATAAATCGCGGCGAGTTGGGTATCGCGAGACTACATTGATCGTAACCAGCTCATTTTTCCAGCTTCATATATTTGAACAACTACATTCATAACAAATTATTAATGAAAATAGCAGGCTCGATGAATGATTTGGCGAACAGTTATGTTGAGAGTAAGGCAGGCATTTACGATGTAATCGCAGAATTCTGTGCCGCGACTGGACTGTTTGCAAATAATTTTCTGTTGGTGTTCGGAACTCAAGGAGGGGGGGTGGGGAATTTGCTTCCCGCACCCCGCGCCCCCCCTGCAATTGCTCTGCGCCCCCCACTTTGAGAACCACTGGTCTAAAGGAATGTGAAATGATGTGTCAATGTGAAACCTGGCTACGGCCCTCAGGGTTAGGGCTCCATCACATTCTTATGTGATTGTCAGCGGAGAGAATTCACAAGATCTTAAATCTGTCCAGGTTTTTTCTAAGTCAGGGATGGAAAATGTTGAGGCAGATTACAGTGGAAGACCTCTTGGTGGGTCAGCAGTGATTTGTAAGAGTCATAAAGATTTTGTCCATAGAGAGGTTGAAGTGAATAGTGATCGCATTATTGGTATTGCTGTGATCAGGTCAGGGAATACTCAACATATTGTGATCAATGTTTACCTCCCATTTTATGACAGCTCAAATCCTGCAGTTTGTACGGCTTCTTTTGTTGAATGCTTGGATGCGCTTCAGTTCTGCCTGGAAATGCATGGTAAAGCTGTCCCCGTTAAAATATTTGGGGATTTTAATACTGCGCTCCCACGAAAAACCACCCTGGCCAAGCAGTGGTACAAATCTCAAGGTTTTAATACCTATTCTAAATTATTGTATGATTTTATTGTTACAAACCATCTCCTGGTATCAGATTTTGCCTTCAATCAGTCTACCAAACATACTTACTTTTGTATTAAGAGAAATGTGTATACTTGGATTGATCATGTTTTAACATCTGATTATGATGCTGAGAATGTTATTGATTGTGGGATCATAGGTCTTGAGGATGATGATGTCAGTGACCATTTGCCTATGCATACAGAGGTAAAGATACAGGTGAAGGCTGCGGGCCGACATAACACCAGCAGTCCAGAGCCTCACCAGTATTTTCTTCCCAGGTGGAAGAATCGAACGGGATGTGATCAGTATAAAAAGTCATTGGAGGACAAGTTGAAGGCATTTTATGTTGCTGAACTCACTGACTTGGAGGATAGAGAGGCTGCTTGGTCTTATGCTGACAGCATGTTTTCTAGTCTGAATGAGGCCATACATCGCTCTGCTCAGGAGACAGTTTGTTCCCGAAGAACTTTTTACCGTCCTAAGGCCTGCTGGTGTACTGACCTATCATATTTGAGAGATATAAAGCGCTTCTGGTTTAGAGTGTGGAAAAACAACGGTTGACCAAGGAGTGGTGTTGTTTGGGATTGCTGGAAGTTTGCTAAAAAGCAATTTCGTCAAGCATCCAGAAGATGTGTCCGTAATATTCTTAAGCCGATTACGGATTTTGAATTGTCTTTGTAAAAAGACAGAATTCTGGAATGAACTAACTAAGCAGTCTCGGAATAGTAGTGTCACTTTGAGTTTATCTGTTTATGACCTGGCTGCTTATTACAGTGAGATTATGAAGGATGATAATGACCTCAATGAAGAACAACAAGCTATTAGTGATTCTGTGAAAAGTACCTTTCATGCAAACTGTATGATGTCCAATATGTCAGTCTGTGTGAAATTTGTGAGTTAGTCGTCAAACTTGAGGTGAGGAAATCGGCTGCCGTTGATAGGGTGACGTTAGAACAATTAAAGTTTGGTAGCTCAGTTGTTTTGCACTGAGTACTTGCAGGTTTATTCTCTGTTATGTTGAGCTGGCATGTTGTGAGTGGTGACATGTTAATTGGTGTTATTGTACCCATTCTCAAGAAACCTACAACTACAGGCCTATCACTGCGAGTGCAACTTACTCTAAGCTCTTTCAGCTCATGATGGTTTCAGTTGATGGTGGTCAGGTTGACACTCAGTTTGGGTTCGTGAAGGATGTGGCACAGATATGGCCAGCCTGTTTTTGCATGATACCATCAAGTCCTTTAATTGTAAGGGTAACCCAGTCTATGTATGCAGTCTGGACGCAGAAAAGTGTTTTGACAGAGTTTGGCATGATGGCCTTTTCTACATGTTTCTACATGTTACTTAAGTTCAGCCATTGGTTAACCCTATATTACTGGTACTCCCATCTGGAGGCTAAGGTGCGATGGAATGGAATCATTAGCCATAAATTTTGTGTCACAAGAGGTATTCGACAGGGCAGTCTGCTCTCACCTCTATTGTTTTCTCTGCTCCAAGAATTGAAGAGTGCTGATTCTGGGTTAAGATTTGGAAACCACCTATTTAATCACATGACACATGCAGATACGTTACTTTATTTGCATCAACTGTACCTGGATTGCGAAAACTTATTGTCATCTGCCATAGATATTCTGTGAAATGCAGGTTTGTTTTTGGTTTCTCCAAGACACAGTGTATCATATTTGGTGGTGTTAAATTCAATGAAATCCCCCAGTGGAGATTAGGGGGTCATGGTATCAAATTAGTGGATCACTAATCCACTTGGTGTGCAATTTAGTTGTGATTATGGCAACCAATCCAGACATGTAGAGAGCAAAATCTCCTCTGCAAGAAAGAAATTATTTGGTGCTAGGAAATGCGGCCTGGAGGACTCAGGCTTGTCCACTGAAGAGGTGAAGATATTTTTGTGGAGGAGTGCTGTTTTACCTGTTTTGTTGTATGGATGCCCGAGTGTGTATCTTTCTATAAATGATGTGCAATCACTTGACCAGTTTCAGTCTAAATGTATTAAAACATTTGAGATTGAGATTGAGGCAAGTGGCCCCATTGTGTTGAAGTACAGGCTTTCTCTGTTCAAATGAATCTTCAAGTATATGACCCCTCTCAGAGACCTGTACCTTACTTTTCTAGCTGAGTATATACGTGATGTCTTGTCCATCCCAGCCAGATGTGCTTTGTTTTCTGAAATCTTAAGGAGCGGTCGTGTTAGCTCCCTTGTTGAGTTGGCATTGAGTAAACGAGGCACCTCGGGGGCTCAACGGCGCTGTCTACCCGAGGATGGCTTGGTTGACTCATTGAGGTGACTTCTCTTTTCGGCAAAATATCCTGAAGGAAAAATGTGTTGCTCAATCTCGTCTCTTGAGATGAATTTGAGCTTCTCATATTTGTATCATTCTGTGATCATTTGTTTCTGAGTAACTTCTCCTAAAGGTCCCTTAGGAGCAAAAGAGAAGCTAAAAAGAGACAAGACATCACTGAGACAAAGGAGGTTGAGTTGAGAGAACCGTTTGAGCTGTACTTGAGAAGTGGGATAAATAGAGGAGATCTCATAATTGTATGCCCCTGATCTCAATTATTTGTTGGTTATTTTGAAGGAGAATTAAAGAGACCAACTCAAAAAAAAAAACACTTTCAAAATCCTCCAAGCAGTGGGATGCAGAATTATGTTTTTTGGGGAAACTTTTATTCGGTTTTGCCTGTGATTACCGGAGAAATCTTTTTTTAAACTATTTTCTTTAATTCTCCTTCAAAATAACCAAGACATAATTGTATGCCCCTGATCTCAATTATGAGATCCCCTCTGTTTATCCCGCTTCTCTCTCAAGTATTGCTCAAACGGTTATCTCAAATGAACTTCCGCTGTTTCAGTGATGTCTTGTCTCTTTTTAGCTTGTCGACGAGATTGAGCAACAGATGAGCAAAACTCTTTTTCTATGGGATGGCTGCCGTGAATCTATGGAATATAAGATGTTGAAGCTGCTCACCAAAGCATTTTAGTGGCCATGTGACAGTGGTGCTTTGAAGGTCTCTCATTGTCTCCTGTGATGTTTTATGCTAATTTTTTACATTTGTTTTAGAAACTTTCGTTCCAGTTTTACACAGACAACAAGGAAGCAGAGATAAATGTAATGTGCCTGTTCCTCACCGTTCTGTCCTCCCAATGTTTCCTGACTGAGGACAAAGTTCGATGCCTCATGCGAGACGTTTATAAAGTCAGCCTGGCCATTGATGAAGAGTTGTTTAGTTTTCTTATCTAGCATGTTGAGGACATGTAATCCATGTTGTTTAAAAGTTCTTCCAGTTTGTGACATTTTATGAACTGGGAAAGCGTAATCCCAGTGTCATGCTAAAGCTCACCATGCTCTGCTGATCTGGCATCTCTGTGCAGTACTGAGCTCATTTCATGACGATGGTCACCTTGTGAATCGCACAATCTGTAAGAGTGAGAAAATGTAGGTGCTGCACTCTTTGGTACAGGGTTTAGCTTGAATCTCGTTAGGGTGCTTAATTGACATTGCACGGCACTAGAGGGGCTTTGCCACTGAGGTGATTGATTACTGCACCTGCTGATTCTAAGACACTGACGAACACGAGCACCAATCAGCTCTCTCAGAGATCTAATGGATTAAAACAGCAATAGTTGTTCATAACTTTCAATCTGAGCTTGTTTTACATGGTGCTCAAATAAGCTTTGCCGAAAAGTGTTGCTTAAAGAAACGACACAAGCTTATGAGACATTAAACAATGCCAGCGTAACAAACAATAACCTTTTTCAATTTAAAAGTAAGAGTTTCACCACAGATTTTTTTTTCTTTAAAACACTACTTCCAAGGACTTGCCTCTTCCCTGATATAGTTTGTTAGCTTGTAGAATCAGTACTTGACTGTTTCTCTGTTCTGCAGAGGGGCTTGAGCTTGATCTCTTCTGCTCTGTAAGCCAATGCTTTACTCTCCAGGCCACAGCTTTGCTCATTTAAAGGAGGTGAAATGAAATGTTTTGACAGGATGCTGTGCTGAAGCAGTGCAGTGCAGTGCATGTGTCCCAGATGGTGCAGTTACACCTTGAGTCAGATTATTAAATGTTTGGTAAATTTTGCTTAAGTAGCACTATTGATTTGAACAGAACTTGTTTGTGATCATGTAAAACCCCCCAAAATAAGGCCGTCTCACACATGTTTATCTAATTTTTGGACATAATTCATTTCACGTCCATTACTTCAAAACATTTAATAATAATGTCAGGAAAAAAACACCTCCAGAGGAAACTGTGATTTAAAATAATGTAATATTTTCTAATTAAACAAAATATCTTAATTTTTCCCAAGTAGGAAAGATTTGTAACACTCATCAGTTTTTTTAAAAGCATCTCCTACATCCTCTCGACTGTTCAGGGCTCTGGATTGTCTCAAGTTAGGGTCTGTTACTGCGGTTGTGGTCTGTTAGAGATGAACTGGTGCATCAGCTAAAGCATTAATTTCACCGGAGGCTAAAAATCAGAGCAGAT
The DNA here is from genome assembly GCA_029721435.1 of Gymnothorax reevesii. NCBI lineage: Eukaryota > Metazoa > Chordata > Actinopteri > Anguilliformes > Muraenidae > Gymnothorax > Gymnothorax reevesii. The sequence continues at coordinate 29,957,726 of CM056593.1, read as the reverse complement.
TTCTGCCACTGTTCTGGGTCTCTGAGGAAGATTAATAAAAGGTTTGTGCTGTAGCCTTGTGGTTAAGGTGTTGGCTTGGCAAACTTGAGGTTGGTGGTTTGAGTCGAAGGGATGGCTTTATACTTTGTATTCGGCTAACTTTAATGCACCTGCTAGATCACAGATCTTTTATTCTGATTCAAATCAAGTAAGAAGTTAAAAAGATTTACATTGGCTATATGACAGAATTTTGAAGTGAAAAAAATATATTTGTTAACAGGTAAACAAATAGTCTAATTTTCAAATAGCAAAGTTAAATCAATCACAGTCTTTATACTTAATTTGGTCTCAGGTTAATTCTGGTTTTTAACTGTTGTCTGTTCTTAATTATTCTCCAGACTGTTAGCTTTGAGGTTAGGTGTGTACAAATTCACCATTCTGGGGTTTATTGATTAAATAAAGTTAGCGAATTGAAGTGCAAACAAACAATTAATCAAGTGTCTTGATGGACCTATTATTCTCTTATATAAGGAAGACGGTGTGTGTCTGTGTGTTCGACATGCATGGCCATATTCCTGCATGGATTTTTTTCTAATTTCACTCAGTGATACCTGTGCTTCCAAACTAACACCTAAGCCAGGTTTCAATGACGTGCCGCCCCCTCCCGATCGGAGAAGGTGCTATGCCGGCCAAACGGCTTGATCAATCAACTTGATGGGCTTGGCGCTACGGCGTCGAATTCATCCAAGTACAAGTTACAAGTGACAGGCTTGACGGCTAGTGAATAAAAGTGAATGCACTGAATGCTGTTGAAGTTGCAAGAGGTAAGTAAGTTTATCTTTGGTGAAACATGCAATTATTTTTCCTTCATGGAAATTTATAAACTGAAAGGTTTGTGTTCTGTTTCATTCTGCTATTTTAGACCGATCAAAGGATGATGTTGATTAGGCAAATGAAGTTGCTGATCTGTGTGATGCATGTAAAAATGAGTGAGTTGTCCAGTTAGAATTTTTACCCCAACAACATGATAATAATAATTCTTGTAGTAGTGATAGTCGTAATGTGAAAGAGCTGTATTCAGAGGCAGTTGGTCTATTTTGTGATCAGAGAATGAAATGGTTTGATGAATGAAACCCTCAAAAACAAGTTTTAGCAATTATGTATGGAATTTTTCATGATTTATTGAAGGTTCTTCTCAGACTTTTAGACTGACAGAGGTTAGGTGTACGTCGCCCCCTCAAAAGATCACCATCCCCACCGGCCTGAGCAGTTTGGTGAATTGGTTCCTACTTTTTGCTTTCATTGGCTGCGGAGGAGACGCACAGTGTCGTCTGCACTCGTGCGGTTTCTGATGCCGTGGGTTCAAACACACGCCTGTTACCGTGTTCGCTGGTTCCTTTCATCTGAAGCGTAACTGTCTGCATTCATTTGCTCTTTGGATATCGGTCTGTTTGCCTCTTAAAATTTCTTGGGTGATCCAGATAAGATTTGGCAAAATATTAATGACTAAAATGCTTACTTTTTTCAGATGATTTTGTCCAAATGAATGAGAAAATGTGTAAATGTGTATCCACAATATGAGGCAGTTTGAGATATTTGTATATCAGATATAGTGCGCTGATAAGTCTTGCGTCCTAAATGGTCAAAAATTGTCTAATCATTTGTCGTTATTCTTCATTCAGTTCAACAGTTAGCATTTTTCATTTGTAATTCTTTGACTTTTTACCTGATTTGAAATGTGATTTAGAAAGTTAAAAACGATTAAATTGCTTTCACTGTTAGGCACGGAGTTCTGACTTGTTAAGTTTGCTTGGAATGAAAATGCTTATTGACATAGTTGGGTTGGACTGTAATGTATTTGTAAATATTCATGGTAACTTCAGGGGAGAATAGATGAATGATGATAAAGATGAGGAGTGTAAATCAGTTGTAAAAACAACAGTTTATTGTGTGTCCCCTTTTGGGGATGTGGTCACCGCTAACTGACACTGGTGTTATCTTGCCACTGTACGAAGTCGGGCGGTTATTATGGACTCATGTTTGCCGTCTGCCGCGTCCGTAGACACTTCCTTGTGGACGCTGTACAGGCTGTAATTTTTGACTGATTACATTCATACTTGGGATGATACTTCTTCACTTATCACATCTCTCAATTTTGGTTGCCATGGCAATAGTTTTGCCCAAATTAAACAATTTTATATCGAGAGCAGGGGTGGCCAACCCTGGTCCTTGAGAGCCAGTGTCTGCTGGTTTTTAGTGTTATTCAGCAGTCAACTGATGGATGAAAGTAGTTGATTACACACTTCACTCATCTCACCTGGTGTCTTTGGTTCATTATTACCAAATAAAACCTATCAAGCAATTAGCAGGAACAACCCACAAGACTCCTAGAGCCAATTAAGCAGACTTGCCGGTTGTGACAGCAGTCTACCTGTTAACCAAGATTTGTCAATGTGGTTGGATATTTAGCGTAGTTGAACAGCAGACGAAGTAGAAGTACAGAGTACAGATAGAAGTTTAGAGAGCAGGGCTGGATAACGCTGGTCCACCCAAGACCAGAGGGTGTGCTGAGTTGTGTTTGGTTTTCTCCACTCGATTTAAACCTGCGACACCAGGTGAGAAGTGAAATGTGTAATCAACTTCTTTTACTCAGCACTTGATTGATGAATTACACGAACCAGGAAATTACAGGCCAGTCAGTTTAACTTGCATTGCATGCAAAATACTGAAATCGGTCATAAAAGATGAGCTGGACTTATTTCTTGAATGTAATAATATCTTGAGGGATAGCCAACATGGTTTCTGTAAGGGAAGGTCATGCCTGATAAACCCTCTGGAATTCTTTGAAGAGGCCACCAAGACTTATGACCAGAGCAGGGCTTATATCATCATATACTTGGATTTTCAGAAAGCATTTGATACTGTATCGCATAGGAGACAAATTTTTTAAATGAGCTCCATTGGAGTTACAGGAGGTATTCTGGAGTGGATTCAAAACTGGTTACAGGACAGAACACAAAGAGTCAGTGGTATCTCATCTGAGCTGGGTATGGTAGGGAGTGGCGTCCCCCAAGGATCCGTGTTGGGACCCCTGCTGTTCCTCATCTATATTAATGACCTTGATATTGTTAGCAAATGAGTTAAATTAACGAATTATATTAAATTGGGAGGTTTGGCAAATAGTTTAGAGTCCACTAAAGTGATCCAGTATGGTTTGGATTGAATCCAGAATTGGGCAGAAATGTGGCAAAGGAAATTTGATGTAGCAAAATGTAAAGTTTTACTTGTAGGTAATAAAAACATTAAACTGGATTACTTCATGGGAGGTTTAAAACTGGAATGTGCTGCACAAGAGAAAGATCTGGGAGTGATTGTTGACCAAACCCTCACAGGTTCTAGCCATTGTGCCGTAGCAGTTAAAAAAACTGGATGCTGGAATACATTGCCAAAAGTATTGAGTACAAATCCAAGCAGTGATGCTTCTTTTGTACAACACATTCGTCAGGCCACTTCTAGAGTATTGTGTACAGTTCTGGGCACCATAATTTAAGAGAGATATAGAGGCTCTAGAAAAAGTTCAGAGAAGAGCCACTAAGCTTATTCCAGGTATAAAAGCTACGAGAAGAGGCTGACGATCCTTAAGTCTTAGGAAAAGGAGACTAAGGTGCGATTTGATTGAGGTCTTTCTGTGAAAAGGATTAACAAAGTAAATTAATTAGGATTCCTTTGAGCAAGTGGTGTTGTTAGTAGAACTCGGGGTCACAAGTGTAAGTTGACTCAAGGTAAATTTAGCACTGATATTCAGAAATATTTCTTCACCCAAAGAGTAATTTCAATGTGGAATAGTTTGCCTGACCATAATGTTGAGGCAGAGGCCTTGGGGGTTTTCAAGAGCAGGGTTGACTTAAAGTTAGATACCTGAGTTATATCTCTGAAGTGATATATCCAATACTATAAAGAATTATACAATAGTATAAAGAAACTGTGCGTGTGTGTGTGTGTGTGTGCGTGCCTCCACAGTTGTTTCAGTGCGATGCAGCTTTCACTTTTCCACAGATCCTTTTCCTATTTTATATGTATATATATGGGCCCAAGATCTAGCCCGTGTTTGATTTTGGGCATGCTACGATTCTTGGTTTTGGCTTTTTCTGCAAAACTTCAAACAGCTCTAGCTCCCTTTTTCTATGAGCTGAGCTAGGTTGTTCTGCCAAGGGTTTATCCTATATGTAAGGGATTTTTGATTTGACCAAAATTTAAATTTGTAAGTCAATGGTTGTAAAATGCACAGATTTTGTTTCACTGCAATAGTGCCTTTAGTGTTCCAATTTTTGCCCGCTTGGCCAAAAGGCCCATTGAGCTGATGCTATGCTTGGGGTCTTTAGTGGTGGTCTGTCGTGCGAAAATTTTTGGCTTGTCTGCACTCTTGCGCCTTCAGTTTTTCACCATCCTTTACATATTTCAGATGTGTATATAGGGTCATAAGGTCTAGAGCGAGTTTGATTTTGAACCCAATCGGATAGGGGGCGACGTTTGGCCAAGCGGGCACAGCGGCTTTGCCTCTATTTTTCATCCTCAAGCATCATGCCTGAGGGAAATTCTAGAATTAACACTGGAATAATGCACTACGAAGGGGAGAAGGGTCTACACACATGCGGTTGCTGCTGACTGGACTGTCTAGTGTTTGTTGGAGTCGAGGTAAACCTAAGACTGTTCTTGTGCACATTATATTTGAAATCATAAAATATTGTACCATGTACATCAACACATGCTGCAACACAATTCTGGGACTGTAGAATTGCCCATTGTTCTAAATTTATTCTCTTTTTTTTTTTTCCAAATATAATTTGTTTTCCGGACAGATGAATAGTTAAGATCGAAGTAACTGTAGTACTGATGTATTTTGGCCATTTTTTTTTTCTTTCTACAATTGTGAAATAGTCTACTTATTCAATATATTTCTTTATTCTATATTTTTTTTTTCAAAAAAATGATGTATGCTCTTCTGCATGTAAGCACTTGAAACATAAATACTTCTAAAGTTATTACAGGAATAATGTATACATATTTTTTTTTAAACTTTTTTACAGTAATTCCCCTCCATGAATCGCTACCTTATCGTGGTGGAGGGGTTTGCGTGCCTCGATGATCCTGGGATCTGTGTTGTCTGGAGCTTTCGCTCCTGGTCGGGTGTCCCATGGCAAACTGGTCCCAGGTGAGAGGCCAGACTGAATGCGATTCAGAAGAGCCCTGTGGGAGTCGTTGGAATCTCGACTGGAATAAGGACACCGGGGCCTCCTCCTGGAGCTGGGCCTGGGTTGGGAGTTCGTTGGTGATGGCATGGTGGTGGGGTGTTTCCACAGAGCTGTTCTGGAAATGAGGTGAGGCGATGGGCAGGGGCGGGTACCTGTATCAACTAATGCCAATCTAGGGCTGAATAATGCTTAAATTGTCTTGAAGTGCTCAATATAAGTATCACTATTACATTTAAGCTGCTACTCTCTGGTGAAGCAGTTACTCCTGCCTGGTGTTGAATCTTCCACCCCAGTGGGTGGCTGTGTTCACCCATTACGCCACAGGAGTTTATTTCTCTATAACGTAGGGGGAGAAAGAACTGGAGTTTGTGATTTTTTTTATGTTAAAGGCTTCTAATGTACAATGTTCTAATAGATATTAAAGGAGTAATGTGTAGAATTTAGATTGTTTTGGCAGATATGGAATATTCCATCCCATTCATAACTACTTTTTTAGTTGTGTATAATCACGTCAAAACAATAATCTTTGAGTTCATTTTGCCCTTTAAATCTGCATGGGAGCAGGTCCACCTTCGTATCCAATCAAATTTGATGGAGTTATTGCCCCTTGTTATACTGTCATCATAAGCCACATTGTGAACACAACAGCTTAAATAAGGGTCTTTTAAGGATGTGTCATGTTTAGGTTTTGGAGGAAACCAACAACCTGTGGTTGGTACTTGGCCTGTGCAGTTTGAGGGAAAAATGCCCCGCGGGATGCGGTTTTACCTCAGAAGTAGAAAAGTAACTTGACATATGTTAACGAAGGTATTATTCCTTCCTTTCACTGAAGCGTTTTTTGTTTAAATGCAAAATGAAGTTTTTATGAGCATATTCACAGACCGCACCGACCAAACCTATGTATTGTCAACTCTGTTAGTGCAAGCCTATTGTCTTGCATTTACTTTTTTATACCTAGATATGCTGGAAACCAGTTATCTTTATAGATGGAAGTGTCTTGAGGTGCTTTATAAAAATTGTGAATTTCATGACCCCCAGGCTCCATGTTTGCCCCTGGGGAGGGGGGTCAAGTTTACTATAGTTTATATAGGAAAATGATACTTTTGGGTATATTCTGTTTAATTTCTACTGGAAATCATTCACACTTGATTGACATTACAACAATGAGATGATATTATGATATTTTTGACAGTTTCCCTTACCCAGGGGCCAAGGGTCAAAATGGCTTGAGAAATCTTCTTTGCTTAAAGAAAATAGCCACAAGTTATATACATACAGTTCAGAATACTCTATTGCTTATGATACTGGTTCCCATTAATCTGATCTGGGGTCAAAATTAGGGCCACGCCAAATGGCCAAGGTTTAACACTGGATATACTTCACTCAGGTGACCGTTAATGCCCATGGGCCTCTTGTTTTACTTTTGACTCCTGTAATTGTGCTCCTGGGACAACACATGATTGAAATATGGAAGGATATTTGCCTTACAAGCGGTAAAGCAAATAATTGGTGCGTGTCGAGATTGTAGAGTGATGTTTTTATTCTGTTTTATTCAGTTTTTACTCTGATTGTGCTGTGGCATTTAGTGTCATTTTCCTGTGTCTGTTTCCCTTCGTAGACAAACTCACTCGGCCTGTAGCACCACCCCACCACCCCACTGTCCTGACATGGTGTCCTTTACTGACACCTTTTATTCTTCAGTCTGTTCAGCCTGTGATGTTCTGGTGGAGAGCTCTCTGATGAATCTTTAAATGCATGGTTTTCATTTGATGTTATGTTATGATTTGATGTTTTCATTTTATTATATTCGTGTCCCCACAAAACTTTGGGCATCAGCACAACCGCTGCAACGTCAAAAGGAGGACCGTCGTTTCCAGCAAAATCGCAATATACCCAGAAGGGACAATGAGGATAAATTTCCGCATCGAAAGCACCAACGCTTTACCGCCAGCCATATCGCAGGAAAAGGGCTGACGGAAGGGATTCAAGCAAGTACAATCCCTGGGATATTGGACTCCGGGAACCACAATGGGACCGGTGATCCAACACAAGGAATTGGTATTAATGATGGTGGTTATGTTGTACATATGAGAGTGAAGTCGATCAATTCCCGTGGTTTTAAAGAAAGTGCATTGTATGTGATCAAACGTCTAAAGGAATATGAAATGATGTGTCTGTGAAACCTGGCTACGGCCCTCAGGGTCCATTAAGAATGTAATTGTCGGTGGAGAGAATTCACAAGATCTTAAATCTGTCCAGGTTTTTTCTAAGTCAGGGATGGAAAATGTTGTGGCAGATTATAGTGGAAGACCTCTTGGTGGGTTAGCAGTGATTTGTAAGAGTCATAAAGATTTTGTCCATAGAGAGGTTGAAGTAATCACATGACACATGCAGATGCGTTACTTTATTTGCATCAACTGTACCTGGATTGCGAAAACTTATTGACATCTGCCATAGATATTCTGTGAAATGGAGGTTTGTTTTTGGTATCTCCAAGACACAGTGTATCTTATTTGGTGGTGTTAAATTCAATGAAATCCCCCAGTGGAGATTAGGGGGTCAAGGTATCAAATTAGTGGATCACATGTCTGTTCTTGGTGTGCAATTTTGTTGTGATTATGGCAACCAATCCAGACATGTAGAGAGCAAAATCTCCTCTGCAAGAAAGAAATTATTTGGTGTTCGGAAATGCGGCCTGGAGGACTCAGGCTTGTCCACTGAAGTGAAGATATTTTTGTGGAGGAGTGCTGTTTTACCTGTTATGTTGTATGGATGCCCGAGTGTGTATCTTTCTAAAAATGATGTGCCAGTTTCACTTGACCAGTTTCAGTGTAAATGTATTAAAATGCTTTTTGGGCTTTCATCTCGAAGCCATCATAGTAAATTGATGGAGGCTCTTGGGATTGAGGCAATTGGCCCCATTGTGTTGAAGTACAGGCTTTCCCTGTTCAATCGAATCTTCAAGTATATGACCCCTCTCAGAGACCTGTACCTTATTTTCTCTAGCTGAGTATATACGTGATGTCTTGTCCATCCCAGCTAGATGTACTTTGTTTTCTGAAATCTTAAGGAGTGGTTGTGTTAGCTCCCTTGTTGAGTTGGCATTGAGTAATCGAGGCACCTCGGGGGCTCAACAGCGCTGTTTACCCGAGGATGGCTTGGTTGACTCCTTGAGGTGACTTCCCTTTTCAGCGAAATATCCTGTCGGAAAAATGTGTTGCTCAATCTCGTCTCTTGAGATGAATTTGAGCTTCTCATATTTGTATTATTCTGTGATCATTTGTTTCTGAGTTACTTCTCCTAAAGGTCCCTTAGGAGCAAGAGATAAGCTATAAAGAAACAAGACATCACTCAGACAAAGGAGGTTGAGTATAGAGAACCATTCGAGCAATATTTGAGGAGTGGGATAAATAGAGGAGATCTCATAATCGTACACTGATCTCAATTATTTCTTGGTTATTTTGAAGGAGAATTAAAGAGACCAACTCAAAAAAAAAAACCTTCAAAATCCTCCAAGCAGTGGGATGCAGAATTATGTTTTTTGGGGAAACTTTTATTCAGTTTTGCCTGTGATTACCGGAGAAATCTTTTTTTTTTTTAACTGTTCTCTTTAATTCTCCTTCAAAATAACCAAGACATAATTGTATGCCCCTGATCTCAATTATGAGATCTCCTCTGTTTATCCCACTTCTCTCTCAAGTATTGCTCAAATGGTTATCTCAAATGAACTTCCGCTGTTTCAGTGATGTCTTGTCTCTTTTTAGCTTATCGACGAGATTGAGCAACAGATGAGCAAAACTCTTTTTCTATGGGATGGCTGCTGCGAATCTATGGAATATAAGATGGTGAAGCTGCTCACCAAAGCATTTCAGTGGCCATGTGACAGTGGTGCTCTGAAGGCCTCTCATTGTCTCCTGTGATGTTTTATGCTAATTTTTTACATTTGTTTTAGATGTTATTTATATGTATTATATTCCATGTTACTAATTTATAATTTCAGACTTTATTATTCTTATCTATGAGCTTTTCCCGATAGTTCATTATCTCGAGAAGCAGAAAAATAGGCAGCCCTTGCTTGGGTCTTGAGTCATTTTTGAAACTTCACACGTCAGAAAACATAAATTTTTCACATTTTCTTTTAAAGACATTATTATTATATTGCTCTCGCACCTGGCTATGAATGTTATGTTTTCTGTGTTCACATAGTTATTTATGATGTAACAAACCATTCCCCCACACAACAGCACTGGTGGATGTCAGTATGTGATATTGCGGTGGGGGTCAAAATGCCATGCGGTAATTCCGACTGTACGTCACGTTTCGAATTTCGATTTCCCACTGTGATGCCGTCACTTTAAATTTGATACTCAGGCTTTCAGTCTGTAATGTCACAACAACAGCAGTTACAGAAAAAAGTACAAGCTGTGGCTTCAGACACGAATCGAGATTTTTTGACTGTTCGTCACGTTTCAAATCAAGATATAAATCTGTAAGAAATCACTGTTTTCTCTGACTTCTTCTGATTTGATGGCTTTAGCTGTTGTACATCCTTCCGAGCTCTTCAGCCCCCTACTGGTGATTTAGAAAACTAGTCTTACTGACGATGATGAAGGTTTTTGTCTTGGACGACGTGGAAGAACAAAATCAAAGGTGACCACTTTCAGTTCTTCATTGTCCAGACCTCCTGTTGCAGTTGTGAGAAGAGATGAGGAGGTCACTCCATATGACTCTGTGCAAGTGATAAAGCCACATCATGTCCTCAAAACTGCAGTGCGTGACAGATGTGGAAATAGTTTTGAGGCTGGATGCACTGTCATTGCAGGTGACTGTTTTGAACTTGTGCCCAGAACTTTAGTTCCAGTTTTACACAGACAACAAGGAAGCGGAGATAAATGTAATGTGCCTGTTCCTCACCGTTCTGTCCTCCCGATGTTTCCTGACTGAGGACAAAGTTCGATGCCTCATGCGAGACGTTTATAAAGTCAGCCAGGCCATTCATGAAGAGTTGTTTAGTTTTCTTATCTACCATGTTGAGGACATGTACATGTAATGCATGTTGTTTGACTGTTAAACTGTTGAGAAGTTCTTCCAGTTTGTGACATTTTATTAACCGGGAAAGCGTAATCCCAGTGTCATGCTAAAGCTCACCATGCTCTGCTGATCTGGCATCTCTGTGCCTCTGAGCTCATTTCATGACGATGGTCACCTTGTGAATCGCACAATCTGTAAGAGTAAGAAAATGTAGGTGCTGCACTCTTTGGTACAGGGTTTGGCTTGAGTCTCGTTAGGGTGCTTAATTAAAATTGCACGGCACTAGATGGGCTATGCCACTGGGGCGATTGATGACTGCACCAGCTGATTCTAAGACACTGACGAACACGAGCACCAATCAGGTCTCTCAGAGATCGAATGGATTAAAACAGCAATAGTTGTGAATAACTTTTAATCTGAGCTTGTTTTACATGGTGCACAAATAAGCTTTGCCGAAAAGTGTTGTTTAAAGAAACGACACAAGCTTATGAGACATTAAACAATGCCAGCGAAACAAACAGTAACCTTATTCAATTTCAAAGTAAGAGTTTCACCACAGATTTTTTTTTTCTTAAAAATACTACTCCCAAGGACTTGCCCTCTTCCCTGATATAGTTTGTTTGCTTGAAGAATAAGAACTTCACTGGTTTTCTGTTCTGCAGAGGGGCTTGAACTTGATTTCTTCTGCTCTGTGAGCCAATGCTTTACTCTCCAGGCCACAGCTTTGCTCATTAAGAGGAGGTGAAATGAAATGTTTTGACACGATGCAGTGCTGAAGCAGTGCAGTGCAGTGCATGGGTCCCAGATGGTGCAGTTACACCTTGAGTCAGATTATTAAATGTTTGGTAGATTATGCTTAAGTAGCACCATTGATTTGAACAGAACTTGTTTGTGATCATGTAAAACCCCCCAAAATAAGGCCGTCTCATACATATTTATCTAATTTTTGGACATAATTAATTTCACGTCCATTGCTTAAAAAACATTTAATAATAATGTCAGGAAAAAAAACACCTCCAGAGGAAACTGATTTAAAATAATGTAATATTTTCTAATTAAACAAAATATCTTAATTTTTCCCAAGTAGGAAAGATTTGTAACACTCATCAGTTTTTTTAAAAGCATCTCCTACATCCTCTCGACTGTTCAGGGCTCTGGATTGTCTCAAGTTAGGGTCTGTTACTGCTGTTGTGGAGTGTAAGAGATGAACTGGTGCATCAGCTAAAACATTAATTTCATCAGAGGCTAAAAATCAGAGCAGATTTCTGCCACTGTTCTGGGTCTCTGAGGAAGAATAATAAAAGGTTTGTGCTTGTAAACAGGCGAGAGATAGTGGCAGGTTTGTTTGTGCTTCACACTGTACTCTGGATGAGTGAAAACTACATTAACATTCCTATTTTAATATAAACTGTGGTCTTTTTGTTATTTGGCAAATATCTTTCATGGATTAAACTGAAATGCTTGCTGTAGCCTTGTGGTTAAAGTGTTGGCTTGAAAAACTTGTGGTTGGTGGTTTGAGTCTAAGGGATGGCTTTATTCTTTGTATTCGGCGAACGCACCTGCTAGATCACAGATCTTTTATTCTGATTCAAATCAAGTAAGAAGTTAAAAAGATTTACATTGGCTATTTGATAGAATTTTGAAGTAAAAAAATATATTTGTTAACAGGTAAACAAATAGTCTAATTTTCAAATAGAGAAGTTAAATCAACCACTGTCTTTATACTTAATTTATCTCAGGTTAATTCTGGTTTTTAACTGTTGTCTGTTCTTAACTATTCTCCAGACTGTTAGCTTTGAGGTTAGGTGTATACAAATTCACCACTCTGGGGTTTATTGATTAAATAAAGTTAGCGAATTGAAGTGCAAACAAACAATTAATCAAGTGTCTTGATGGACCTATTTTCCATTGACTCTTATTCTCTCATATAAGGAAGACGGTGTGTGTCTGTGTGTTCGACATGCATGGCCATATTTCTGCATGGATTTTTTTCTAATAAACCTGATACCTGTGCTTCCAAACTAACACCTAAGCCAGGTTTCAATGACGTGCCGCCCCCTCCCGATCGGAGAAGGTGCCATGCCGGCCAAACGGCTTGATCACTCAACTTGATGGGCTTGGCGCTACGGCGTCGAATTCATCCAAGTACAAGTTACAAGTGACGGGCTTGACGGCTAGTGTATAAAAGTGAATGCATTGAATGCTGTTGAAGTTGCAAGAGTAAGTTTATCTTTGGTGAAACATGAAATTATTTTTCCCTCCTGGAAATGTATAAACTGAAAGGTTTGTGTTCTGTTTCATTCTGCTATTTTAGACCGATCAAAGGATGATGTTGATTAGGCAAATGAAGTTGCTGATCTGTGTGATGCATGTAAAAATGAGTGAGTTGTCCAGTTAGAATTTTTACCCCAACAACATGATAATAATAATAATTCTTGCAGTAGTGATTGTCGTAATGTCAAAGAGCTGTATTTAGAGGCAGTTTTGTCTATTTTGTGATCAGGGAATGAAATGGTTTGATGAATGAAACCCTCAAAAACAAGTTTTAGCAATTATGTATGGAATTTTTCATGATTTATTGAAGGTTTTTCTCAGACTTTTAGACTGACAGGGGTTAGGTGTACGTCGCCCCCTCAAAAGATCATCATCACCACCGGCCTGAGCAGTTTGGTGAATTGGTTCCTACTTTTTGCTTTCATTGGCTGTGGAGAGACGCCGCTGTTGGCACAGTGTCGTCTGCACTCGTGTGGTTTCTGATGCCGTGTGTTCAAACACACACCTGTTACCGTGTTCGCTGGTTCCTTTCATCTGAGGCGTTACTGTCTGCATTCATTTGCTCTTTGGATATCTGTTTGCCTCTTAAAATTTCTTGGGTGATCCAGATAAGCTTTGGCAAAATATTCATGACCAAAATGCTTGCTTACTTACTTACTTCAGATGATTTTGTGCGGATGAATGAGAAAATGTCCTCTTCATTCGGAAATTTATCCATAATATGAGGCAGTTTGAGATATTTGTATATAAGATAGGCTATAGTGCGCTGATAATAAAGTCTTGCGTCCTAAAGGGTCAAAAATTGTCTAATCATTAGTCGTTATTCTTCATTCAGTTCAACAGTTAGCATTTTTCATTTGTAATTCTTTGATTTTTTACCTGATTTGAAATGTGATTTAGAAAGTTAAAAAGGATTAAATTGCTTTCACTGTTAGGCATGGAGTTCTGACTTGTTAAGTTTGCTTGGAATGAAAATGCTTATTGACATAGTTGGGTTGGACTGTAATGTATTTGTAAATCTTCATGGTAACTTCAGGGGAGAATAGATGAATGATGATAAAGATGAGGAGTATAAATCAGTTGTGAAAACAATAGTTTATTGTGTGTCCCCTTTTGGGGATGTGGTCACCGCTAATTGACACTGGCATTATCTTGCCTCTGTACGAAGTCGGGCGGTAACTATGGATTCATGGTTGTTGTCTGCCGTGTCCGTAGACACTTCCTTGTAGACACTGTACAGGCGGTAATTTTTGACTGATTACAGTCATACCTGAGATGGACGTGTTATACTTCACTAATCACATCTCTCAATTTTGGTTGCCATGGCGATAATATTGCCCAAATTAAACAATGCTATATCTAGAGCAGGGGTGGCCAACCCTGGTCCTGGAGAGCCACAGTGTCTGCTGGTTTTTAGTGTTATTCAGCACTGATGGATGAAAGTAGTTGATTACACACTTCACTCATCTCACCTGGTGTCTTTGGTTCATTATTACCAAATAAAACCTATCAAGCAATTAGCAGGAACAACCCACAAGACTCCTAGAGCCAATTAAGCAGACTTGCAGGTTGTGACAGTAATCTACCTGTTAACCAAGATTTCTCAATGTGGTTAATATTTAGCGTAGTTGAAATGCAGACAAAGTAGAAGTAGAGAGTACAGATAAAAGTTTAGAGGGCAGGGGTGGATAAGGCTGGTCCTGTAGAGCCAGAGGGTGTGTGAGTTGTTTGGTTTTCTCCACTCGATTTAAACCTGAGACACCAGGTGAGAAGTGAAATGTGTAATCAACTTCTTTTACTCAGCACTTGATTGATGAATTACACTAACCAGGAAATTACAGGCCAGTCAGTTTAACTTGCATTGCATGCAAAATACTGAAATCTATCATAAGAGACGAGCTGGACTTATTTCTTGAAAGTAACAGTATCTTGAGGGATAGCCAACATGGTTTTCAAAAGGGAAGGTCATGCCTGATAAACCCTCTGGAATTCTTTGAAGAGGCCACCAAGACTTATGACCAGGGCTTATGTCATCATATACTTGGATTTTCAGAAAGCATTTGATACTCTATCGCATAGGAGACTAATTTTTAAAATGAGCTCCATTGGAGTTTCAGGACATATTCTGGAGTGGATTCAAAACTGGTTACAGGACAGAACACAAAGAGTCAGCGGTATCTCATCTGAGCTGGGTATGGTAGGGAGTGGCGTCCCCCAAGGATCCGTGTTGGGACCCCCTCATCTATATTACCTTTATAAGAATTACCTTTAATGACCTTTATAAGAATATTGATAGCAAATGAGTTAAATTAACGGATGATATTAAATTGGGAGGTTTGGGAAATTGTTTAGAGTCCACGAAAGGGATCCAGTATGGTTTGGATAGAATCCAGAATTGGGCAGAAATGTGGTAAAGTTGTACATGTAAAAACATCAGAGGAGATTACTTCATGGGAGGTTTAAAACTGGAATGTGCTGCACAAGAGAAAGATCTGGGAGTGATTGTCGACCAAACCCTCACAGGTCCTAGGCATTGTGCGGTAGCAGTTAAAAAAACTGGATGCTGGGATACATTGCCAAAAGTATTGAGCACAAATCTAAGCAGGTGATGCTTCTTTTGTACAACACATTCGTCAGGCCACTTCTAGAGTATTGTGTACAGTTCTGGGCACCATACTTTAAGAGAGATATAGAGGCTCTAGAAAAAGTTCAGAGAAGAGCCACTAAGCTTATTCCAGGTATAAAAGCTACGAGAAGAGGCTGACGATCCTTAAGTCTGAGGAAAAGGAGACTAAGGTGCGATTTGATTGAGGTCTTTATGTTAAAAGGATTAACAAAGTAAATTAATTTGGATTCCTTTGAGCAAGTGGTGTTGTTAGTAGAACTTGGGGTCACAAGTGTAAGTTGACTCAAGGTAAATTTAGCACTGATATTCAGAAATATTTCTTCACCCAAAGAGTAATTTCAATGTGGAATAGTTTGCCTGACCATAATGCTGAGGCAGAGGCCTTGGGGGTTTTCAAGAGCAGGCTTGACTTAAAGTTACCTGATACCTGAGTTATATCTCTGAAGTGATATATTCATATATATTGTGATATATCCAATAGTATAAAGAATTATACAATTACATAATAGTATAAAGAAACTGGCGAGCATAGTTGGGCTGAACGGCATGTTCTCACCATTCATTATTCATCTTATTCTCTACCGCCACGGCTGCCCAATTCTTCCCAAGGAAGGTCCACCACGCCTCCCTCCTAACTCCGCTGCACCACGCCTGTATTCGTCACTTGCCGTGCTTGTAGAAGGCCATAGCTGATCACGATACTCAACCTTGCCCACAGAAAATGATATTGTACAGAAATCCTTTTTAGGGTTTAAAATCTGCTGAAGGCAGGTCGGGTTACATCCACAAAGCTGCAAAGCAAGGAATGAAGGCAGTCAAGTTACCAGTACAAATGAACTGCCCTTTCTTGGCAGGCTGCTGCTGCTCGGTACGACCTCTCTGCCCTTTTTCAGAACAACCACTCGCTCGACGCGGCTGCTGTGCCCTTTTTAGCCCGCTTTGCGACAGGCCCAATTGGGCTTATGCTGTGCTGAGGGTCATTGGTGGTGGTCTGGTGTGCGTGCGTGTGTGTGTGTGTGTGTGTGTGTGCATGCATGCGTGTGTGTGTGCGTGTGTGAGTGTGTGTGTGCGTGCCTCCACAGTTGTTTCAGTGCGATGCAGCTTTCAGTTTTCCACAGATCCTTTTCCCATAATATATATATATATATATATATATATATATATATATATGGGCCCAAAATCTATTTTGGGCATGCTACGATTCTTGGTTTGGCCCCCAGGCGGCTTTTTCTGCAAAACTTCAAACAGCTCTCACTCCCTTATTCTACGAGCTGAGATGCTCTTGGTCAGGGGTGTGAAACTGAGCCGTAAACGGGCCAAGAGGCTGCAGGTTTTCATTCCAACAATGCTGAAGCGCACCTGATACAACTAATCAGTTGTGCAGGCCTAGATCAGTTGATTAAATCAGTGCTTTCAGGTGAGCTTCTGCTTGGTAGGATTGAAGACCTGCAGCCTCTTGGCCCGTTTACGGGTCAGTTTGCTCTAGGTTGTTCTGCCAAGGGTTTATCCTATATGTAAGGGGTTATTGATTTGACCTAAATTTAAAGGTCATGTAAGTCAATGGTTGTAAAATGCACAGATTTTGTTTCACTGCAATAGTGCCTTTAGTGTTCCAATTTTTGCCCGCTTGGCCAAAAGGCCCATTGAGCTGATGCTATGCTTGAGGTCTTTAGTGGTGGTCTGTCGTGCGTAAACTTTTGGCTTGTCTGCACTCTTGCGTCTTCAGTTTTTCACCATCCTTTTCATATTTCAGATGTGTATATAGGGTCATAAGGTCTAGAGCAAGTTAGATTTTGAACCCAATCGGATAGGGGGCGACGTTTGGCCAAGCGGGCGCAGCGGCTTTGCCTCTATTTTTCATCCCCAAGCAGCATGTCTGAGGGAAATTCTAGAATTAACACTGGAATAATGCACTACGAAGGGGAGAAGGGTCTACACACATGCGGTTGCTGCTGACTGGACTGTCTAGTTTTTGTTGGAGTCGAGGTAAACCTAAGACTGTTCTTGTGCACATTATATTTGAAATCATAAAGTATTGTACACCATACATCAACACATGCTGCAACACAATTCTGGGACTGTAGAACTGCCCATTGTTCTAAATTTATTCTCTTTTTTTTTCAAATATGATTTGTTTTCCAGACAGATGAATAATTAAGATCGAAGTAACTGTAGTACTGATGTATTTTGGCCATTTTTTTTTCCTTTTACAATTGTGAAATATTCTACTTATTCAATATATTTCTTTATTTCTATATTTTTTTTTCAAAAAAATGATGTATGTTCTTCTGCATGTAAGCACTTGAAACATAAATACTTCTAAAGTTATTACAGGAATAATGTATACATATTTGGTTTTTTTTTTACTTTTTTACAGTAATTCCCCTCCATGAATTGCTACCTTATCGTGGTGGAGGGGTTTGCGTGCCTCGATGATCCTGGGATCTGTGTTGTCTGGAGCTTTCGCTCCTGGTCGGGTGTCCCCTGGCAAACTGGTCCCAGGTGAGAGGCCAGACTGAATGCGATTCAGAAGAGCCCTGTGGGAGTCATTGGAATCTCGACTGGAATAAGGACACCGGGACCTCCTCCTGGAGCTGGGCCTGGGTCGGGAGCTCGTTGGTGACGGCATGGTGGTCGGGTGTTTCCGCAGAGCTGTTCTGGAAATGAGGTGAGGCGATGGGCAGGAGTGGGTACCTGTATCAACTAATGCCAATCTAGGGCTTAATAAAGCTGAAATTGTCTTGAAGTGTTCAATATGACTATCATGCTTTATTACACTTAAGCTGCTGCTCTCTGGTGAAGCAGTTACTCCTGCCTGGTGTTGAACCTTCCACCCAGTGGGCGGCTGTGTTCACCCATTACGCCACAGGAGTTTATTTCTCTATAACGTAGGGGGAGAAAGAACTGGAGTTTGTGATTTTTTTTTTATGTTAAAGGATTCTAATGTACAATGTTCTAATAGATATTAAAGGAGTAGTGTTGTGTGTAGAATTTAGATTGTTTCGGCAGAAATGGAATATAACATTCATAACTACTTTTTAAGTTGTGTATAATCACGTCAAAACAATAATCTTTGAGTTCATTTTGCCCTTTAAATCTACATGGGAGCAGGTCCAGGTATAGACAACGCAATGCTGTGCCGCCATGTTTTCTACAGTAACCCAGAACAGGAAAAAGTAAATGAATAAAGAGAGCGCCTTTCACATTTTCACAAGTTTTGCGGCCACCGTAGGTTTTCTGAGAAAAGGAATGGTCAGTTGGTTGCAATCTATAATCTAACCACTAGATGGCTCTAAATCTTACACACTGGTCCTTGAATGTGCGATAGTAAGTTGAAATTCAAAGGAAATTGGGCGTGTTTTTTGCAGTGTGTCATTGTGAGTGATGTGAGTGTGAAAAAAACATTCATGGAAAAACTCCAGAACCATCCAATTGTGGTCAATGATTTAATTGACATGGCCTCTTAATGTTTTGACAATGTTTTGAGTCAGCGAAATAAAAATGCTTATTGATTCAGATTATTTTCAAGAAATTCTGGCCAAGAATTTAGTTTTTTTTACTTTTGACTCCTGTAATTGTGCTCCTGGGACAACACATGATTAAAATATGGAAGGATATTTGCTTTTCAAGTGGTTTAGTGCGTGTTGAAATTGTAGAGTGATGTTTTTATTCTGTTTTATTCAGTTTTTATTCTGATTGTGCTGTGGCATTTAGTGTCATTTTCCTGTGTCTGTTTCCCTTCTCAGACAAACTCACTCGGCCTGTAGCACCGCCCCACCACCCCACTCTCCTGACATGGTGTCCTTTACTGACACCAGCATTTTCCCTTATATTCTTCAGTCTGCTCAGCCTGTGATATTCTGGTGGAGAGCTCTCTGATGAATCTTTAAATGCATGGTTTGTATTTGATGTTATGTTATGATTTGATGTTTTCATTTTATTATATTCGTGTCCCCACAAAACTTTGGGCATCAGCACAACCGCAGCAACGTCAAAGGGAGAACCGTCGTTTCCAGCAAAATCGCAATATACCCAGAAGGGACAATGAGGATAAATTTCCCCATAGAAAGCACCAACGCTCTGACCGCCAGCCATATCGCAGGCAAAGGGCTGACCGAAGGGATTCAAGCAAGTACAATCCCTGGGATATTGGACACCAGGAACCACAATGGGACCGGTGATCCAACACAAGGAATTGATTAATGATGGTGGTTATGTTGTACATATGAGAGTGGAGTCGCTCAATTGCCGTGGTTTTAAAGAAAGTGCATTGTATGTGATCAGACGTCTAAAGGAATGTGAAATGATGTGTCTGTGAAACCTGGCTACGGCCCTCAGGGTTAGGGCTCCATCAAAAATGTGATTGTCGGTGGAGAGAATTCACAAGATCTTAAATCTGTCCAGGTTTTTTCTGAGTCAGGGATGGAAAATGTTGAGGCAGATTACAGTGGAAGACCTCTTGGTGGGTTAGCAGTGATTTGTAAGAGTCATAAAGATTTTGTCCATAGAGAGGTTGAAGTGAATAGTGATCGCATTATTGGTATTGCTGTGCGTGACAGGTCAGGGAATACTCTGTGATCATATTGTGATCATATTGTGACCATTTCATGACAGCTCCAATCCTGCAGTTTGTACGGCTTCTTTTGTTGAATGCGCTTCAGTTCTACCTGGAGACGCATGGTAAAGCTGTCCCCGTTAAAATATGTGGTTTTAATACTGATTTTAAGACTGCGCTCCCACGCAAAACCACCCCGGCCAAGCAGTGGTACAAATCTAAAGGTTTTAATACTTATTGTATGATATTATTGTTACAAATCATCTCCTGGTATCAGATTTTGCCTTCAATCAGTCTACCAAACATACTTACTTTTGTATTAAGAGAAATGTGTATACTTGGATTGATCATGTTTTAACATCTGATTATGATGCTGAGAATGTTATTGATTGTGGGATCATAGGTCTTGAGGATGATGATGTCAGTGACCATTTGCCTATGCATACAGAGGTAAAGATACAGGTGAAGGCTGCGGGCAGACATAACACCAGCAGTCCAGAGCCTCCACAGTATTTTCTACCCAGGTGGAAGAATCGAACGGGATGTGATCAGTATAAAAAGACACTGGAGGACAAGTTGAAGGCATTTTATGCTGCTGAACCCACTGACTTTGAGGATAGAGAGGTTGCTTGGTCTTATGTTGACAGCATGTTTTCTAGTCTGAATGAGGCCATACATCGCTCTGCTCAGGAGACAGTTTGTTCCCGTGTAACTTTTTACCGTCCTAAGGCCTTCTGGTGTCGTGACCTGTCATACTTGAGAGGTATAAAGAGATATAAAGAGAGATATAAAATTCTGGTTTAGAATGTGGAAAGACCAAGGAGTGGTGTTGTTTGGGATTGCTGGAAGTTTGCCAAAAAGCTATTTCGTCAAGCATCCAGAAGATGTGTCCAAAATATTCTTAAGCCGGTTACGGATTTTGAATTGTCTTTTTAAGAGCGGTAAAAAGACAGAATTCTGGAATGAACTAAATAAGCAGTCTCAAAATAGTTGTGTCACTTCGAGTTTATCTGTTTATGACCTGGCTGCTTATTATAGTGAGATTATGAAGGATGATAATGACCTCAATGAAGAACAGTGATTCTGTGAAAAGTACCTTTCATGCAAACTGTAATAAGCTCAATATGTCAGTCCGTGTGAAATAAGTGAGTTAATTGTTTAACTAAAGGTGAAGAAATCGGCTGGCGTTGATAGGGTGACGTCAGAACATTTAAAGTTTGGTCGCTCAGTTGAGTTGCACCGAGGTTTGTTGCAGGTTTATTCTCTGTCATGTTGAGCTGGCATGTTGTGAGTGGTGACATGTTAATTGGTGTTATTGTACCCATTCTCAAGAAACCTACTTTGGACCCTAATAATTCAAGCAACTACAGGCCTATCACTGCGAGTACAACTTACTCTAAGCTCTTTGAGCTCATGATGGTTTCAGCTGATGGTGTTCAGGTTGACACTCAGTTTGGGTTCTGTGAAGGACGTGGGACAGATATGGCCAGCCTGTTTTTGCACGAGACCATCAAGTCCTTTAATTGTAAGGGTAGCTGAGTCTATGTATGCAGTCTGGACACAGAAAAGTGTTTTGACAGAGTTTGGCATGATGGCCTTTTCTACATGTTTCTAGATGTTACTTAAGTTCAGTCATTGGTTAACCCTATATTACTGGTACTCCCATCTGGAAGCTAAGGTGCGATGGAATGGAATCATTAGTCATAAATTTTGTATCACAAGAGGTATTCGACAGGGCAGTCTGCTCTCACCTCTATTGTTTTCTCTGTTCCAAGAATTGAAGAGTGCTGATTCTGGGTTAAGATTTGCAAACCACCTATTTAATCACATGGCATATGCAGATGACGTTACTGTATTTGCATCAACTATACCTGGATTGCGACAACTTATTGACATCTGCTATAGATATTCTGTGAAATGGAGGTTTGTTTTTGGTATCTCCAAGACAGAGTGAATAATTTTTGGTGGTGTTAAATTCAATGAAATCCCCCAGTGGAGATTAGGGGGTCAAGGTATCAAATTAGTGGATCACATGTCTGTTCTTGGTATGCAATTTAGTTGTGATTATGGCAACCAATCCAGACATGTAGAGAGCAGAATCTCCTCTGCAAGAAAGAAATTATTTGGTGTTAGGAAATGCGGCCTGGAGGACTCAGGCTTGTCCACCGAAGTGAAGATATTTTTGTGAAAGAGTGCTGTTTTACCTGTTATGTTGTATGGATGCCCGAGTGTGTATCTCTCTAAGAATGATGTACGTTCACTTGACCAGTTTCAGTCTAAATGTATTAAAATGCTTTTTGGGCTTTCATCTCGAAGCCATCATAGTAAATTGATGGAGGCTCTTGGGATTCAGGCAATTGGCCCCATTGTGTTGAAGTAGAGGCTTTCCCTGTTCAAACGAATCTTCAAGTATATGACCCTTGAAATTATGAAATTCTGAAAGTAATTTTCTAGCTGAGAATATACGTGATCTCTTGTTCATCCCAGCTAGATGCACTTTGTTTTCTGAAATCTTAAGGAGTGGTTGTGCTAGCTCCCTTGTTGAGTTGGCATTGAGTAAACGAGGCACCTCGGGGGCTCAACGGCGCTGTCTACCGGAGGATGGCTTGGTTGACTCATTGAGGTGACTTCTCTTTTCGGTGAAATATCCTGTAGGAAAAATCTGTTGCTCAATCTCGTCTCTTGAGATGAATTTGTGCTTCTCATATTTGTATCATTCTGTGATCATTTGTTTCTGAGTTACTTCGCCTAAAGGTCCCTTAGGAGCAAGAGAGAAGCTATAAAGAGACAAGACATCACTGAGACAAAGGAGGTTGAGTTGAGATAACCATTTGAGCAATACTTGAGAAGTGGGATAAATAGAGGAGATCTCATAATTGTATGCCCCTGATCTCAATTATTTGTTGGTTATTTTGAAGGAGAATTAAAGAGACCAACTCAAAAAAAAAACCCTTCAAAATCCCCCAAGCAGTGGGATGCAGAATTATGTTTTTTGGGGAAACTTTTATTCAGTTTTGCCTGTGATTACCGGAGAAATCTTTTTTTTTTTAGCTGTTCTCTTTAATTCTCCTTCAAAATAACCAAGACATAATTGTATGCCCCTGATCTCAGTTATGGGATCTCCTCTGTTTATCCCACTTCTCTCTCAAGTATAGCTCAAATGGTTATCTCAAATGAACTTCCGCTGTTTCAGTGATGTCTTGTCTCTTTTTAGCTTATCGACGAGATTGAGCAACAGATGAGCAAAACTCTTTTTCTATGGGATGGCTGCCGTGAATCTATGGAATATAAGATGGTGAAGCTGCTCACCAAAGCATTTTAGTGGCCATGTGACAGTGGTGCTCTGAAGGTCTCTCATTGTCTCCTGTGATGTTTTATGCTAATTTTTTACATTTGTTTTAGATGTTATTTGTATGTATTATATTCCATGTTACTAATTTATAATTTTTCAATTTTTAAAAAAATCTTTTCCTGATAGTTCATTATCTCTAGAAGCAGAAAAATAGGCAGCCCTTGCTTGGGTCTTGAGTAGTTTTTGAAACTTCACACGTCAGAAAACATAAATTTTTCACATTATCTTTTAAAGACATTATTATTATTATTATTATATTGCTTTCGCACCTGGCTATGAATGTTATGTTTTCTGTGTTCACATAGTTATATACGATGTCAAGAACCATTCCCCCACACAACAGCACTGATGGATGTCAGTATGTGATATTACGGTGGGTGTCAAAATGCTATGCGGTAATTCCGACCGTACGTCACGTTTAGAATTTTGATTTCCCACTGTGATGCCGTCACAGTGAGAAGAGATGAGGAGGTCACTCCATATTACTCTGTGCAAGTGATAAAGCCACATCATGTCCTCAACACTGCAGTGCGTGACAGATGTGGAAATAGTTTTGAGGCTGGATGCAGTGTCATTGCAGGTGACTGTTTTGAACTTGTGCCCAGAACTTGTTCCAGTTTTACACAGACAACAAGGAAGCAGAGATAAATGTAATGTGCCTGTTCCTCACCGTTCTGTCCTCCCAATGTTTCCTGACTGAGGACAAAGTTCGATGCCTCATGCGAGACGTTTATAAAGTCAGCCTGGCCATTCATGAAGAGTTGTTTAGTTTTCTTATCTAGCATGTTGAGGACATGTACATGTAATCCATGTTGTTTGACTGTTAAACTGTTGAGAAGTTCTTCCAGTTTGTGACATTTTATGAACCGGGAAAGCGTAATCCCAGTGTCATGCTAAAGCTCACCATGCTCTGCTGATCTGGCATATCTGTGTAGTACTGAGCTGATTCCATGACGATGGTCACCTTGTGAATCGCACAATCTGTAAGAGTAAGAAAATGTAGGTGCTGCACTCTTTGGTACAGGGTTTAGCTCAGTGGTTCTCAAATTCGGTCCTGGCGCCCCCCTGTGTGTGCTGGTTTTGGTTCCAGCCACAATTGCAATCCTAGGATTTTAATGAGCTGTTGAATTATTTTAATTAGGTGCTTTTATGCAAATATCCACATTGAGATATATTTTAAATATTGGCTGAGGGAAACAATTTAACCAAACATTTAATCAGCATAAATAATCAAAAGGTTCCTTACTGGTGAAACTCTTGACACATGGTGGCAAAACCTGAGAATTTACTTGGCAAACAATGGAGTCACACCTGTTGTGTTTTCTATTGATTTTATTTGGTTCAGGCAGGTTATTTTGGAAAAACTCAAAACACCTGTGTTCAGAAACCTAATTTGGAGCTTATTGATTTTCTCAGAGTCTAATTTGATCTGTTTAAATATGTTTTCACCTGAAAATCCTAGCAATATTGAAAATTAAGCACAAGATGTTCAAGGGTTTTTATTCTCCATAGCAGAATGGATGTGTCCATCCAAATGTGACTTAAGATGGTAAATAACTACTCTAAACATGGAATGCTGCAAATTAAGACAAAGTAACAGCTTATTAAGATCTTAGAATTGCAGTTGTGGCTGGAACAAAAACCAGCAGACACAGGGGGGCGCCAGGACCGAATTTGAGAACCACTGCTTTAATCTGAGCTTGTTTTGCATGGTGCACAAATAAGCTTTGCCGAAAAGTGTTGTTTAAAGAAACGACACGAGCTTATTGCATTAAACAATGCCAGCGAAACAAACAGTAACCTTATTCAATTTAAAAGTAAGAGTTTCACCACAGATTTTTTTTTTTTTCTTAAAATTCTACTTCCAAGGACTTGCCTTCCCTGATATAGTTTGTTAGCTTGAAGAATCAGAACCTGACTGGTTCTCTGTTCTGCAGAGGGGCTTGAACTTGATCTTTTCTGCTCTGCAAGCCAATGCTTTACTCTCCAGGCCACAGCTTTGCTCGTTAAGAGGAGGTGAAATGAAATGTTTTGACAGGATGCAGTGCTGAAGCAGTGCAGTGCAGTGCATGTGTCCCAGATGGTGCAGTGGCTTAAGCCAGCCAATGAATAACCCCTTTACATCTGATCTCCAGTGCGGCAGTACTGGTGCGCTGTAACCCCTTTATATTGTCTGCAGCAGTTACACCTTGAGTCAGATTATTAAATGTTTGGTAGATTATGCTTAAGTAGCACCATTGATTTGAACAGAACTTGTTTGTGATCATGTAAAACCCCCCAAAATAAGGCCGTCTCATACATGTTTATCTAATTTTTGGACATAATTAATTTCACGTCCTTTGCTTTAAAACATTTAACAATAATGTCAGAGAAAAAACACCCCCAGAGGAAACTGGTTTAAAATAACGTAATATTTTCTAATTAAACAAAATATCTTAATTTTTCCCAAGTAGGAAAGATTTGTAACACTCATCAGTTTTTTTAAAAGCATCTCCTACATCCTCTCGACTGTTCAGGGCTCTGGATTGTCTCAAGTTAGGGTCTGTTACTGCTGCTGTGGTGTGTAAGAGATGAACTGGTGCATCAGCTAAAACATTAATTTCATCAGAGGCTAAAAATCAGAGCAGATTTCTGCCACTGTTGTGGGTCTCTGAGGAAGAATAATAAAAGGTTTGTCCTTGTAAACAGGCGAGAGATAGTGGCAGGTTTGTTTGTGCTTCACACTGTACTCTGGGTGAGTGAAAACTACATTAACATTCAAATTTTAAAATAAACTGTGGTCTTTTTGTTATTTGGAAAATATCTTTCATGGATTAAACTGAAATGCTTGCTGTAGCCTTGTGGTTAAGGTGTTAGCTTGGAAAACTTGTGGTTGGTGGCTTGAGTCTAAGGGATGGCTTTATTCTTTGTATTCGGCTAACTTTAAAGCACCTGCTAGATCACAGATCTTTTATTCTGATTCAAATCAAGTAAGAAGTTAAAAAGATTTACATTGGCTATTTGACAGAATTTTGAAGTAAAAAAAAATATATTTGTTAACAGGTAAACAAATAGTCTAATTTTGAAATAGAGAGGTTAAATCAATCACAGTCTTCATACTTAATTTGGTCTCCGGTTACTTCTGGTTTTTAACTGTTGTCTGTTCTTAATTATTCTCCAGACTGTTAGCTTTGAGGTTAGGTGTATACCAATTCACCATTCTGAGGTTTATTGATTAAATAAAGTTAGCGAATTGAAGTGCAAACAAACAATTAATCAAGTGTCTTGATGGACCTATTTTCCATAGACTGTTATCCTCTTATATAAGGAAGACGGTGTGTGTCTGTGTGTTCGACATGCACGGCCATATTTCTGCATGGATTTTTTTCTAATAAACCTGATACCTGTGCTACCAAACTAACACCTAAGCCAGGTTTCAATGACGTGCCGCCCCCTCCCGATCGGAGAAGGTGCCATGCCGGCCAAACGGCTTGATCAATCAACTTGATGGGCTTGGCGCTACGGCGTCGAATTCATCCAAGTACAAGTTCCAAGTGACAGGCTTGACGGCTAGTGTATAAAAGTGAATGCACTGAATGCTGTTGAAGTTGCAAGAGGTTAGGGTTAGGGTTAGGGTTAAAGTTTATCTTTGGTGAAACATGCAATTATTTTTCCTTCATGGAAATTTATAAACTGAAAGGTTTGTGTTCTGTTTCATTCTGCTATTTTAGACCGATCAAAGGATGATGGTGATGAGGCAAATGAAGTTGCTGATCTGTGTGATGCATGTAAAAATGAGTGAGTTGTCCAGTTAGAATTTTTACCCCAACAACATGATAATAATAATAATTCTTGCAGTAGTGATTGTCGTAATGTCAAAGAGCTGTATTTAGAGGCAGTTAGTCTATTTTGTGATCAGGGAATGAAATGGTTTGATGAATGAAAACTTCAAAAACAAGTTTTAGCAATTATGTATGGAATTTTTCATGATTTATTGAAGGTTTTTCTCAGACTTTTAGACTGACAGAGGTTATGTGTACGTCGCCCTCTCAAAAGATCACCATCACCACCGGCCTGAGCAGTTTGGTGAATTGGTTCCTACTTTTTGCTTTCATTGGCTGCGGAGGAGACGCCGCTGTTGGCACAGTCTCGTCTGCACTCGTGCGGTTTCTGATGCAGTGTGTTCAAACACATGCCTGTTACCGTGTTCGCTGGTTCCTTTCATCTGAGGCGTAACTGTCTGCATTCATTTGCTCTTCAGATATCGGTCTGTTTGCCTCTTAAAATTTCTTGGGTGATCCAGATAAGATTTGGCAAAATATTCATGACCAAAATGCTTACTTACTTACTTCAGATGATTTTGTGCGGATGAATGAGAAAATGTCCTCTTCATTCGGAAATTTATCCATATTATGAGGCAGTTTGAGATATTTGTATATAAGATAGGCTATAGTGCGCTGATAATAAAGTCTTGCGTCCTAAAGGGTCAAAAATTGTCTAATCATTAGTCGTTATTCTTCATTCAGTTCAACAGTTAGCATTTTCCATTTGTAAGTCTTTGATTTTTTACCTGATTTGAAATGTGATTTAGAAAGTTAAAAACACTTAAATTGCTTTCACTGTTAGGCATGGAGTTCTGACTTAAGTTTGCTTTGAATGAAAATGCTTATTGACATAGTTGGGTTGGACTGTAATGTATTTGTAAATCTTCATGGTAACTTCAGGGGAGAATAGATGAATGATGATAAAGATGAGGAGTGTAAATCAGTTGTGAAAACAATAGTTTATTGTGTGTCCCCTTTTGGGGATGTGGTCACCGCTAATTGACACTGGCGTTATCTTGCCACTGTACTGTTTCTTGTCTGCCGCGTCCGTAGACACTTCCTTGTGGACGCTTGTAATTTTTGACTGATTACATTCATACTTGGGATGATACATCTTCCCTTAACACATCTCCCAATTTTGGTTGCCATGGCAAGTCTTTTGCCCAAATTAAACAATGCTCTATCTAGAGCAGGGGTGGCCAACCCTGGTCCTTGAGAGCCGCAGTGTCTGCTGGTTTTTAGTGTTATTTAACTGATGGATGAAAGTATTGATCACACACTTCACTCATCTCACCTGGTGTTTCTGGCGCATTATTACCAAATAAAACCTATCAAGCAATTAGCAGGAACAACCCACTAGACTCCTAGATCCAATTAAGCAGACTTGGGACCTCTCTGCCCTTTTTCAGAACAACCACTCGCTCGATGCGACTGCCGACAGGCCCAATTGGGCTTACGCTGTGCTTATCATTGGTGGTGGTCTGGTGTGGCTTGTCTGCACTCTTGCGTCTTCAGTTTTTCACCATCCTTTTCATATTTAAGATGTGTATATAGGGTCATAAGGTCTAGAGCGAGTTTGATTTTGAACCCAATCGGATAGGGGGCGACGTTTGGCCAAGCAGGCGCAGCGACTTTGCCTCCATTTTTCATCCCCAAGCATCATGCTTGAGGGAAATTCTAGAATTAACACTGGAATAATGCACTACGAAGGGGAGAAGGGTCTACACACATGCGGTTGCTGCTGACTGGACTGTCTAGTGTTTGTTGGAGTCGAGGTAAATCTAAGACTGTTCTTGTGCACATTATATTTGAAATCATAAAGTATTGTACACTATACATCAACACATGCTGCAACACAATTCTGGGACTGTAGAATTGCCCATTGTTCTAAATTTATTCTCTTTTTTTTTCAAATATGATTTGTTTTCCAGACAGATGAATAATTAAGATCGAAGTAACTGTAGTACTGATGTATTTTGGCCATTTTTTTTCTTTTTACAATTGTGAAATATTCTACTTTTTCAATATATTTCTTTATTTTTATATTTTTTTTTTCAAAAAAATGATGTATGTTCTTCTGCATGTAAGCACTTGAAACATAAATACTTCTAAAGTTATTACAGGAATAATGTATACATATTTGTTTTATTTTACTTTTTTACAGTAATTCCTCTCCATGAATCGCTACCTTATCGTGGTGGAGGGGTTTGCGTGCCTCGATGATCCTGGGATCTGTGTTGTCTGGAGCTTTCGCTCCTGGTCGGGTGTCCCATGGCAAACTGGTCCCAGGTGAGAGGCCAGACTGAATGCGATTCAGAAGAGCCCTGTGGGAGTCATTGGAATCTCGACTGGAATAAGGACACCGGGACCTCCTCCTGGAGCTGGGCCTGGGTCGGGAGCTCGTTGGTGACGGGTGTTTCCACAGAGCTGTTCTGGAAATGAGGTGAGGCGATGGGCAGGGGTGGGTACCTGTATCAACTAATGCCAGTCTAGGGCTTAATAAAGCTTAAATTGTCTTGAAGTGTTCAATATGACTATCATGCTTTATTACACTTAAGCTGCTACTCTCTGGTGAAGCAGTTACTCCTGTCTGGTGTTGAACCTTCCACCCAGTGGAACCTTCCACCCACAGGAGTTTATTTCTCTATAACGTAGGGGAAGAGAGAACTGGAGTGTGTGATTTTTTTTTAATGTTAAATCCTTGTAATGTACAATGTTCTACTAGATATTAAAGGAGTAGTTTGCACTTCCAGATGAAATGGTGGCTGGACAGGTGAGGATGTAGTGATGCCTTTTACTGTACTCCTTAAATTTGTGTGTTTCTTTTAATTAAGTGGATATTCATATGAAAAGAACAGCTCACTTAATCTACATTTACATAAGTATGGGGTTTGTGTTTTCACAAGTCCATAATGGCCTGGCTTTGGTCCCTGCTGTGTCCCATGTGGTCTGGAAGGTTCTGATCTCTGTTTCCGAAATGTAGGCTCTATTTCCCTGATGTGGACGTCCTGTATCTGCAAAATGTTTGAAAGTGACCACTGTTTTGGGAGGAGCGTATGAATTGTGAATTGTACAATTGTACAATGTGCATTTGTTTTGCAGACCAATGTCGTTAATTGAGGAGAAGACGAGATTCCGGAGGACACGGCGAACGATTGTGTGAACTGTGGTGTTTAATGTCTGACTTTGCTGAAGAATTTTCTTCTGCACGACTGCAGTATTTTATTTCTTTTGTTGCAGGTCCACTGATTGGTGAGGTTGTATTGAATGTATTGAAATATCTTGGAGACAGCAGTACTTTTTGAAATGTTCAGATTGTGGAGTAATACATTCTGTTTTGTATTTTATAAAACTCAATTCTTGTTTTGATAAGAAGACTTCAGTCTGTGAGTTGGATCAGGTTTTTGAGTGATGGTGATGGAATAAGTCCAGTTCCAATGCTTGAGTTTGGTGTGTTTGTATTCGGAGTGGATTTTATGGGTTGTTGATAACAGGAGTGTAATTTAACACCTTTCACCTGAATTGTGTTTGTAAATGTTTGCCAGATTTTGTTGGTTTTTTGAAGAGGTAATTGAGCCGTGTAGTTTTGTGACCAAGTCTTGTATGATGTTTATTTATTATGATTAAGTTGTACCTGGAGTGACTGTAGTTTGTGTATTGTGGTGACATGTGTTTTGTAAAAAAAATTGTCTGTTCCTGTGGAGTGGAGGTAAGGTTAAGAAATGTAGATTATTTTAGTTTTTGCTAGAGGTGTTGGTAGTTGTTGATTGGTCATTAATGAGAGAAATATGTTGCATATGTGTTTGTGATTTAATTGTGATTGGATGTCAGACTTTTTGTCTGTTGAAATCATTGAAAGATGATTCAAAAGCATTTAGTTTCTGGCTGTTTTTTTTGATGGTAGTTGTAGACTTGGCAGGTGTATTATTTTGCTCTGTAGTGTGCAGTTGATTTGGGGCGTGATATGAGGTGAGGTGTTAGTGAAATGTTCTGGTTCATTAGAATTATATGCAATGCTTTGCTCCTTTGGATTACATCATTTTTGAGTGTTGCTTTGTAAATTAGTGTGTCCGGTTTTTCTTTTGACTTTTTATCAGGAAAGAATTCTAATTTTTTAACAAAATTAATCTTTTGTTTTTTTGCTTGTGCGCATTGGTTCAATTTTAAGATGTTCTCCAAGTTTAAAAGTTGTTTCTGTAGTTATGTTTGTGTTAGTGAGGAAAGTGATGCCCTGAGCCAAATGTGGTTTCTGCATGATGAACTGCTTTAGTTAATACAAGCTTGCAGTACATTTTGTGGAGATGCCATCAGGTAGAGCGGCTGGGCTGAAGGTCTGTGTAAAAGTGTCAAAAAGCATATTTTTGTGCTGTATTGTGACTTGTATACATGCCTTGAATGATTAAAGACATGCCTTTTTTATTTTCTGAAGGAATGATGCTGAATAATGAAATAAAGGATTTTTGTTTTGTGTCCTGTGGTTATTGGAATTGGGCGTGGGTTGACTGAAGTTTTATGTTACGTATTTTTGTTGTTTTGGTGTACTTGTTTTTAACAATGTTTACGCAACGATAATTCGTCAGTGTGATACGGTGTTGCTGCATTAATGTTATAGGCTGAGAAAGGTAAGTTTCATATATTTTAACAGTGTTTGTTTTGATCTGTATTAAAATGACTGAAGATGTCTGCTTTGGTGTTTTTGAGATAAGTGCTTTTCACAATTCGACGCGCCTTATGTAGTTGTTCCTGCAGTACAATATATTTGCCAGCAGATGGTGGAAGTGGGCGGGGAGAAATATTAGATTTTATTTTGTTTTTTAATTCATTGATTCATTCTTTCTTTCTTTCATTCATTCATTTATTTATTTATTATTATTATTATTATTGTTAGTTTTTACTTAAGTAGATCACTTGGAGGGAAACATTTAATTTTCGCTCAGTAAACAGTAGTGTATTGTTTTAATGTGAGCATGCTTGCTTGCACTGAGGGATTTGTGGTGGCAAATTCATTAGCTAGATTATATCTGATCGAAGTTGGATAAGCTTTTGATAATTCTGGTCATACTTAATAATGTGTGTTTTTAATTGTTGTGCAAATTGGTGTCTTAAAATTATTTGTTTCCAGGAAATTGATTTCTGAGCTATCTATCTTTTAGTGTTCTGATGCAAGGCTGTTATTATTGTTAGATGCCTAATTTCCAGAGAATATTAATCTGAAGTGTTGGTTTTGGGTAATGGCATATAGTGTGTGTTCAGCTGGTGCTTCAGTTGTTCAATTCTTGGCATTTTTAGAGTAGCCCTTATCACTTGTCTGTTTTATTTGTTTGTGATGCATTTTAGGTAATGTGTTGTTGTTTTAGTTGATGAAATAGTGGTTAGCCCCGTTTATTTGTGTTTGTTTCGGATCCGGATTTTTAGTTTGTATGGTTATTTTCATCATAAATACATCGCACAGTTGGTATCTACATAGTGGATGTATTTTAGACTCGGGAAAGTCCCATTTTCATGTGGGAGATAATGTGTGATTATTAGTGTGTTTCCGGGTTTAATATTTGCATTGTTACTTTTTAACAGTATTTGTATGGCGATTGTTGCCGCAAATTATTGATGTATCGGTGTATGGCGACTATTCAATTTGGTGATTTACGCAAAATTTAGGACAGTTGGTTACTGCTTTTATGCGTGAATGATTAGAATAGAGACATTTGTCATATTGTTACATTCTGTCAGTTTTTATTTATTTGTTTTTCAAAACGGAGGACATGGCGGTTGAATGCATTTATGCGCTTGCGTGTCCTTTTTCGTAACGATATTGTTGTTTTGGAGGGTCTGGTAATCTGCCCTGGCATTTTAAGTAGCAATTCACTAATATGGAGACGTGAATTAAATCTTTGTTCTCTTCCTTGCATGCTGAGAGGCTTTAGTCTTATTGGCCTTTTCTGTGATGTTTCGAAGGCCAGTGTTTTTAGATTGTGACATTTTCCTGTTTTCCAAGCACATATTTGTGAAGGGTTTGATCAGTGGTTCCTCTGAGGTCCCCGAGTTTGCTGGCATTTGTTCCAGTAACAGTTCCAAGCGTTTGTAACGTTTCTAAATTACTTCGCACGATTATTGGGATTATTTACCGTTTAAAGTCTACATTATGATGGCATGTGTGCTTGAGTGGTAACTCTATACTGAGATAGCACTTAATTGAAAATGAGTTTTTACTGTTTAAGAGAGGGGAAAATGTGAGTTTTGAAATCAAAGAATTAATTGGCTTCTAATTATCAACTTTGTGGACACGTGGTCACTTGAAAAAGTTGACAATTGGAAATTCATTAGTTGAGAACTTGGAAAACCTGCATTTACGAACCTCATAGTTGTATCGTAGTCTTGAATTTGGTCAGTCATTGTTTTAACAATGACTGAAATGATACTGTGGTTTTCCTACCTGTAATAACATAAAAATGAACAGTTGAATTAAGAGAAAATTCTGTTGTTAAATGTAGGATTGCATTTGTGGTTGGAACAAACCCAGCAAACACAATGTGTCCCCAGGACCGAATTAGGGAACCAGTGCAGTGCAGTGCAGTGAATCAGATGACGCTGCACAGGATTACAATTCATACATGCCAACTCGCCCGCTTCTGGGGCTTTTTTTTCCAGAATGAAACGCCCCGAAAGCGGTAGTTTTCCGCCAAAAGTGTACATGTTGGCATGTATGTTAATTTTTAATAAGAGTCGTAATTCTTATTAATCCTTTTAGACGTGGTTGAATGTCTTTTTGTTTTGGTGAAAGTCCTTACCAAGTAGTTCTGGATGTGGAACCTGATTAATGTAGTTCATGGGTTTATTCTTGTTTGTTTCAAGAGCAGCTATATGGCAGACATTTTCTGCATGTTACTGGAGGCGTTTATCGTAAATTTGGTGTACTGAATTTGCAGGCACAGGGCTGTCCGGAGTGAGTTTCAGATGGGCATTGCGCGCAATTTGTGTTGTTAGTGGTGAGAGGACAGTCGGTAGTCGTCAGTGATAAAGTAGTTTACTTTGTGGTTGTTGATGGTGAGGTTTGAACCAAAATGTCGTGCATGTGAATCGCGGTTTAGTGTGAAGTGATCTCATCACTTTGAAGAGCTCGTGTTGAATATATGGTTAGTTGTTGGTCTAGAATAAAAGCAAAATCTTTTTCCCAAGGTTGACAGAAATAAATGCGGTAAAACTGTTAATTTTTATTAGCAGTCAAACAGGTGTCGTTTTGTCACGACAACATAGCATCCAAAAATGGTACTGGATGTTTTAAAGAGTTTATTGTGAAAGCGGTTTATGTGTGTGTTGATATGTTGACTTTTTCAGCATGAAAATTTTTATTTGTCTGGGGTGGCAAATTGTCGTTGAAATTGAATAGAATAAAACTGGACTTCATTGATAGCCAGTTGGAGCAGAATATTGTATTCATTGAGTAAAGTGAAATTTTGCAGGAGTGGAATTGCGCAATATTCATTATTTTTCAGATTCATGTTATTGGAGAGAAAAAATGGAAATGCTCACTTGGGAGTTACCTGTTTAGAGAGCCGTTTCATTTGTTGCGGAGAATAATCAGAGCGGATACTGTTTCATTATGGGCAGTGAAACACACAAACAATCAGTGGCTAGCGGAGTGAATAAAATGAATGGAGTTGACTAAGGTGTAATTAATGAGAAGTAATTGAGGCATGAGTGTTCTTGGCTTATTTCGATTCGAGAGCTTAAGTTTATGGTGAATTCCCCAATTTTTACATTAAATACGAGCACCCTTGAAGTGTGTAAGAGACTCTTTTAAGATATCTCATGATGCTTTGAGAATAAAGGTCTAGGTCCGGGGTGGGCAATCACGGTTTTGGAGGGCCGGTGTGTATGCAGATTTTTATTCCTATCAATTACCTTGACTAATTGAGATAATTAATTGCATGCCCAAATATAGATTTTCGCAATGATTTGATCAAAGGTAAATATGTTCTATGAAGGGAGATAAGACTAGGCTTTGTAGATCATGATAATTTAAAGAAATGGACATGAAACGTCAGATTTCATAAATGGTTTGGCTAATTGAGACAATCAACTAATTAAAGACCAGATGTTGGTGTGAAAACCAGGGACAGATATGGCCCTCGCTGCCCACTAGGCAGTCATGAATTATGAAATAAATAAATGAATTCTGATTTTTATTTCCCAAATTAGTCATTGACAGAATGGCACAGGAAGTGAGAATATAAATGATATTTCTCAGAGTTTAAGTGTATTTATATAGTTTTATGTTATAGTTGTGATAATTGCATGAAAAGAGAATTCGATCAAATATTCAGTCTACATTTCATTTTATTTTCATTATTGCAATGCAGCAATATTTCAATCAAAATAGCGATTTGCTGAAAAAGTAATGTAGCTCTTAAAAAAAAAAGTCACAGTTCTTCAGTCAAATAATGCAAAAATTGCTTTCAAACAGTTCATTAGTAAATTTTTCAAGATTGATTAATGACAGTGAGTTTCCAGTATTATTTTATACATGCAGATGTATGAATTTAACAAGTTTTAATAGAAGTAGGTGACATTATTTCATATTGGCATTCATTGAGCACGACTTGAAACATGGCAACACAGGTTTCTGTTGTGGAGGATCAGGTGAGGGGAATACTGGGTCCTCTGGAGAATGCAGGATGATGCAGGCGGTCGGTTCCTTTAGATGTGTTGTTCACGCTGGTCTTCAGGACTTTGTTTTGTTGCTAGTTGGGAGAGCAAATAGGGGAATGATGTTAGTGAAATTTTTTCACAATTTTCAATGTCAGGCACTGATATTTGCACACAGTAAGATATGTTTTAGTGGAAATGGAAGTATATCTGTTCATGTCGCTGTTGTGAAGTATATCTGTTCACTGTCTGTTGTGCAGTGAATCAAGCTGGTGCTGTTGTAGTGTGAACTGCATGTTATGAAGGTGATTGATATATTTGCCGTAAGGATGTAGTTGGAGGGTTTTGGAGATGAGTTGAAGGGTGTTGCAGGTGAGGGGTGGAAGATTTGTGGTTTGGTGTTAGACCCACCTGTGGTCTTGAGTAGAGTCCACTGAGACTGTAGGCGGTGTCTCTGCGACTCGACCTTCTGCACGTCTTCTGGGTCTGCGGGTCCGAGAGGATCTAAAGAGGGTATGGAGTTTCCTAGCAGACAGCAGGCCGTCGTTCTGAGCATGTTTTGTGTGCAGGGATGCTGTAGAATAATGCAGGAATGAAGACATTACATTAGTTTTGTTGAGTATTTAGTATTTATATTAATGTGTGTACTGGAAGGCAGAGTGTTTAATCAAGAATAGTACTGGTAATGAAGTCATTTGTAATGTAGCAGAAGAATGTTGGATGATTAATTTCTGCAGCAAATAATTACAAGTTAGTTTGTGAGTGGTCATCAGTTTATGGTGAGTGCGGTTGATATTGATAGTTTTGTGTGGCTGGTCCTCCTGGGGAATAAGAGGGTGTAAATATTCTGGTAGATGAGTAACAGTATCTTGATTGGTTTTGAGGCAACAGTTAAGTGTTTTGAGGAGTGAAGTGTGGAACATCACTATTTTGAATGGTGCATGATCACACTGATGATGATGATGATGATGATGATGATGATGATGTAGTGATAACTGGGTTAAATTGCTGCTGTGACTGTGAGGTGATTCTGGAGTGATTTTACCGGTAGTAGTGCCAGCATTTGTCCATCTGCTAGGCCCTGGAGCAAATGGATCAGATGGGCATATTTGGCATCTCCCAAAGCCCAGTCAGTGACGGTGAGCAGCACTAGTCTGGGGTCGAACTCGTACGCCAAGGGTAGCAGCAGACTCAGGACAGCGTGCAGGACAGCTGAGGAGTTGGACTGTTGGATGAACAGGCACAGAGTTATGATGGGTGTTATTAATCTAATGTAGGGTTCACACTTGCAGACATACTGGGGTTTTTGGGGTCTGTTCTCTGAATTGTTTTCCACACTGAAGGAGAAATGAGCAGTTTGACCATTTTGTTCTCAGGGTTTGTGTTAATGGACTAATGGAGTTTGTGGATGAGTGAAATATGAATTAGGGTAGGATCTGTGTTGTTAAGAAGGGTTTAGTATGTGTCTGGGTTTTAAAGTGCATTTGGAGGTTGTAGATATTGGCAATTATTGTATTTGAAATGTGATTACATTTTAGCTGATGTTTGTATATTCTAGGTCTGTTATTTTGGGCCTGATTGATTGTTCCAATTGCAAAGTGAATCAGTTATTTAGCTGTAAATAAGAGAAATGGTATGTAGGAATATTGTGATATTAGTTCTGTCATG
The DNA here is from genome assembly GCA_029721435.1 of Gymnothorax reevesii. Lineage (NCBI taxonomy): Eukaryota > Metazoa > Chordata > Actinopteri > Anguilliformes > Muraenidae > Gymnothorax > Gymnothorax reevesii. Next base: position 29,920,543 of record CM056593.1, on the reverse strand, counting down.
CAGTTCTAAAAAGGTGATTTATGTTGTTAGTTCTTGGCAGTATTTACCTAAATGAGTGCATGTTTTTACACTGAGTTATATTTTTTAGCATTATTTTATTGTATCAAAGTGTAGGTTTTGACAGATATTTATTTGAATGTGTTGATGTTTGGAGGGTTTCTTGGGTGATCTGATGAATTGAGAGTGCAAATATAAGAATTTGACAGTATTTTATCTACATGTCATTATTTATCTGAGTTGTTTTTTTTGGAAATGCTTATTTTTTATCAGTATGTATACAGTGTAGAGAGAGACAGGAAGGTTGGGGGAGGGGATGCAGTCGATGTCTTAAGCTGGTATGAAAGCAGTGGGAAGGACATAGACACCATGACCTCATAATGTGTCATGATGACATATCTGTTTGGTTTAATATTTTGCCTCAAGGTGGCGATTTGTTTTGGCAATATCTTCACAACCATTTTTTGTTTGATCTGAAATGAAGTTCAAATGAAAGTTTATTCAGGAATAGGAGTATTGGGGGCATTGGGGGATTTATCCCCAGCTCTTGCATCTGTTGGCTTAAGCCTAGTTCAATCAATGGACTGAAGTTGCACATTGTTATTCATTGTGAATTTGAGACTGACTTTGTGTGTTCATGTATGTTGTTGTACAAGTGAACCCTGGTATGAATGGACTGGTTTGGAAAAGTGTAGGAAAAAAGAGGAATGACAACATGTAGAGTTTATTTGGGTTTTTGGTAACTTGGTGCAAAGTTATTTGTCTGTGATGTTGCTGGTTTTGGTTTGTGTTGAGTGTGTCCTGTTGGTAACAGGTTTGTAGTTTGTGTCAGTAAGTGAAGTAGATCAAATGCAGTGTTTGTGTGGTGTTCAGAAAGGTAATTTTTGGTGTCCTGTAGTCTGTCAGTGGGAGGACTTGCAGGTGTATTCGTAAGATGGAATCAAAATATTCCATCTTACGAAGAATCCTGCAAGTACTCTCACTGACAGAGTTGAGTCAGAAGGTGGCATGGGCCACATCTCCAGGTGTCAGTACCTGTGAATTATGAAATAGATGTGAATTTGACAATGAAATATCCAAATGTTGGGATGTAATGGAATTATTTCCCCAGAGTTTCTGTGTGAAATACTGAGTTATGAGGTGTAATAAGGTGTGTAGGGTTTTATTAGTATTTTGTGGGGAGGGGTGAATGTATTTGCCACTCGTGGTCCTGATGTTGCAGCTTGTTTGAATTGTTTAAATGTGTCTGCTGATGTTTTTTTCTGATTAAGGTGTAATGAGTGGTGCCGTCTTTATTGGCAGTATGTTTGAGTGACAGGAGGTGAAGTTGTTTGATTGTGTTGAGGGCTGCTGGTGTGGCTTGCAGCTTGCAGGAGTCAGTCAGGGGGCTGCATCAGGAGTCTGTAGAAGATGGAGTCCAGGTGGTGTTTTGTCTGCTGATTCTGTTGTAGGAAGACGGGGGGTGAATCAGTGAGGTGGAGCCTGGTTGGGGTTGGAGCCCGCAGGGGGTGATGCCTTTCAGGCTCCTTGTGTGGAGGTTGGCTGCAGGTGGGGCAGCATTTCCGGGGCTGTGGGTCTTGTCTGTCTGGGGTTTGCAGTTGGCTGGAGCTGCTTCTTTCAGGTGAAGCCTGGAGCCCCTGGAGCCTGAATTTGTACCCTAGAATGTGACCGTGGAGCTGGGCCAGGTGAGGCAATCATCCCCTGGGTGGAAGTCTGGAGAAGCAGCAGATGCAGACAGAGGTGCCCAGGCAGCAGTGCCTTTACCTGGGTGTGGAGCTCACAGTGTTGGGCTTGCTGGAAGTCCCATCTGGGCTGAGGAGAGGGCTGATGTATGCAGCCCAGGGTTGGTGCAGTCAGCCTGGGGAGATGGATCTTGTGCAGGTGCCTGAAGAGAAGGCCGCAGCAGGGGATTTGGGCAGAGTGCCGTGCCTCCTGCCCTCCTTCCTCGCCCGACTCCCACAGGCAGACTCCCTCGTCTTGTCCGACCGTAGTCTTCGCCGCACCGGAGGCTGCCGCACCGCTGCCGCTGGTGCGATCCGCCTCTGCTAATGTACCTCCAGTAATCAGGACACTACTGCCCACACCTTGCCCAACTCCACCCCACATGCATTACACTTAATCGCAAGCACCAGTCGTCACTTACAGTGTACTGTAACTCAACAGGACAGGTACACTGCATGCATGACATATGCATTAGGGCTGGGCGATATAGACAACATCTCATGTCCCAACATCTGTGACCAAATATCTATACTTCACCAATATCATCGGTACAAATGTTGGTGCTTCTGCACTATATTCACACAACAATATGTCTCATAACCATCAATCACTAATGTTCTGTAAATCCATGACGACATTTCACTTTGCATCACAATATCGATATAATATCAATATATCGCCCAGCCCTAATTCCACTACAGCAAACACACCCAGTGCCTAACTCACACTAGCTCCCCCAAACACATGACCAGTAGTACTGTACCTTGCCCACACACACAGGAACATGGAATCCAGTCCTCGCCACAACTTCTCTGCTGCAGATCTGCAATACCAGGACCCTGCTGAACAACAATAACATACCCCTTACAGGTTACTCACCCAACAACATCTACACAAGTACAAGGCCAAGCTCGCTCGCTCGCTCACACTACAGACACCATTTCAGACTGAAAAAATTATAAAGCAAGTGATTGGATGAGCATCTACACATCTACATCTACAGGATTTCACTCCAACCATGTCCTGCACTAAGTAAGAAAGAGAAAGAACAACTACATCATATCAACATTACTCAGGCAATACATTGCACTTTCATTTCCAGCAACCATTACCACACAACACTGCACATCCATGTGACTAACATACAGTCATATGTCAGGAAAAAGGTGTTCACAAAAGAGTGGAGTTGTAACAATCCAATACTTCTTTCACAGCATTCACTTGTGATTTTCTCATGCTGTGGTGAATACATCTGAATAAATATCTTTTCATTCCTTATTTTCTTGCCTTTCATTTCATATCCTCCATTGATGGTGGTCTGACCCAATATCTGCACAGCTAGGGCACAAACTAAACAGAAGTCAGGGGTGGAGGGGGTGCATTGCAGACAGTTTGAAGCGAGGGCTTTGGCTCATGGATTAGCCCCGAGGCGTCTCTCATGACATGAAATGATCCAGTAGAAACAAAAGGGAGCCATTTTTAAAAAGCATGACACTCAGAGGACAGTGGCCTTCAGGCATCTTCACCTGATGAAATGATCTTTGCTGAGTGTGTGGTGGCACTGAGGCCAAATATCAACTCACTCACTGACCACCTCTTATTCCACATGACTTCCAAGGGTGTCGTTACCCTTTCACATTCTAAGAGGTGTTTACTCGGAACAACCAGAAAGGAATTAGAGTACAACAGGGGAAACAGCTCAACTGCACTTCCAACTGGATGCATCATGTTTGTAGTTTATTTCTCCATTTTGTAGGCCATTGGCCCAGTACAATACATTTAACAACATACAAATTACACAGTACCTTAAAACAGTAAAGTTTACACAATACATGCATTACCTCTTAACACCAAAGCTTCCTTAACATATTTAGAACAATTATATAACATACTTACAGACTTACCATTATCAGGTTAAGATAAGAACATGATACATTGTTATGACTATAACAGAGTAAATATTTCTCTTTTAATGAATTATAGGCGCTACATTCAAACAAAAAAACAATTTCATCCTCCAAAAAGCCACACTCAAACATTTCACAAATTCTGTCAACATTCACTCCTCAAATATATCTTAATGGAAGGGCATGTAATCTGAGTAAGCATATATTTCTTCTAATTGCAATATGATTTATGGATGTAACATAATATTCCACATCTAATAATGATTTCATTTCTTTTTAAAATATGTGAGATGGGTAGATTCATTTATATTTCCAAGAATGCCTTGCTTATCACAATCAATAATCCTACTCTTAAATAATGAAATAAAAAATGGAATATCACCAACATCCTAACTCAACCATATAAATCCAATACCATAAGAGCTTACAAGATTCTTCACAGACATGGCCCAATCTAATCTCCTCATAAGTGAATAACACTGATGATCGTTATCCTAAACAGACATCTGTATCACCTCACACCAATTACTTATACACCGCACAAAATAATCCACATACATGTTTGATCTACCACAATCAGCTCAAATACCATCACTAGAGACATATTTTCCAACACCAAGTGCATATTTACAAAAACTAGTATGAAAAATTCCTATACATTTCTGCTCCTCAAAACCCCACATTTCCAAGCCATATAACAAAACTGGTTTAATCTGGCTATCAATTAATTTGAACAGACATATTTGGATATTTACTAAAAAGAACCTTTAAAGAAAACAATGCCTTACTTGCCTTGCCAACTAACTTTTGTAAACACTGTCCATGCCAAACGAGTGGAGAATAAAGCTTTGACTGGAATCCCATTATAAAACCATTTCTCATAAGAACAAAGAAAACCACCATTGCAAAATACCAAAACCTCAGTTTCACCCATGTTAACCTCCAAACCCCAAGTGCTACAGTATTTATGCAAGATATTCATCTTTTTTTTTGGGCCTAACACCATGTCATCAAATAAGTTAAGATCAGCATATAACAGAAGTAAATCTACATAATCTGAACCAACAAAAATACCACACACATCTGAACTTTGAAGCATAACCTGAAACTCCGTAATAAACATCACAAAGACAAAAGAACTTAAAGCACAACCCTGACATACTCCACTATCAATGAATGAGAATGTCTAACAGCAACCAATATTTCACAATACATATCCTTTCAAACTAAAATTAACTTCCCTCTTACACCTTGTCTGAAGAGTGAATACCAAAGTAATGTCCTATTAACTGAGTCAAACACTTCTCTAAAATCAACAAACAATAAAATCAACCACCTGATTTAGAAAAAAATTTCTGGATAATACATTGCAAAGTTAAAATATTACCTATCGTGGAATACCCTTTACAAAACCCTGCCTGTGCCTCCGGAATCTTATAAAACTCTGCAAAAAGCTGAAGACAATTATTGATTACTGTACAAAAAAACTTCACCAAGAACATCCATCAAATTAATACCTTTGTAATTATCAACACTATGAACACTATGTAAAAGAACAATAACACCCTTGGACCACTGCTGTGGATAAACACCAGATGAAAGAACAAGATTAAAAATCAACACCAAATAAGGACAAAGTAAACTAACACAACCATGAGGATATCACGTGTGTCTAATGAACATCTGAATCATCTCAGGGACACTGAACTGACCCGCCAACATGCTACACAGAGTCTACTGAGACACCTTAAATGACCCATTGATTGATTTAACAATTTCCACCTGTGAAAAGGGTTGAAATTTTTGTTGATTTGCAATGCTTGGGGCTTAGACCTTCAAGTAAGACATTTGATGGTTGTACATTCAAGAGGAATCTTTCTTCTTCCATTTGCAGTATATCCAGTATGTTCAGTATTAAGTGACCTATGACCTCTTCATCTCAGGCACCCTATTTTGAGAAAACAGACAAAACATTTTCACATTCTAATGCATTTCCCTATTAAGCTGAAGCGTTTAGAACCACAGTTATGAGGAACCAAACTGCTTATTGGTGTTTTGATGATTGACTGTATTTCCTCAAAGTACTTTTGCATTCCAATAAAATCTCAGAAAATGAAACATTTGTCCTTTTCCACCATGTAATGCTAATTAGCACCTATTAGTGACACACGACCACACAGCAATCAATCCTGCATCCTTAGCCACTAAACTACACCACCACACACACAGGACTCCAACTATAATCTCACTTCACAACATACACACACCATTGCAGATCTACAATACTAATACCAAATCCACTGACACCACCAGAAAAATTCTTCACATCATCACTGCACTGTGATAACCAGCACTTAAACATAATACACCACATAAACCAAAAACACTACTTCACACAATAACAACTTCCACCAACACTTCTCTACAAAATAATCACTGCACAAACCATCATCATAATCTGCACCAAAGACTAAGCCACAACACCTAAACACACAACTGTCACTATGAAACTCTAGCTCTCCCACACAGCAGATTCTGCATACAGTGAACCCACAATCCGAAATCCACTACCTGCATCGAGCTCCGTCAACTGCATAAACCAGCATCAAAGCTTCACAGACTACGACACTAAGATGTCAAATAACAAATACAGAAATGGGCCTCGCTGAAGCGGGCAACACCCCTCAGCCCCAAAAGTCACTGCTGCAAGGTCAAAGGTCAAACTGGGACAAAACCTTGAAAAGGCACACCTACCCCCCATGGGGAGTCCACAAACTTCCTAACCCAAGTGGTTACAGAGAAATAGCCTGGACAATTGGGAGCTGCCCGCCCGCCCAGACAGACAGACCCACCCACCCACCCACCAAAGGGACAACAGTACGCCTCATCCCCGTGTCAGGCTGAGGGGTAATAACCACTGCACACTCAGATATACCATTTAATACGGCTACAAAACCACTAAACACTCCAATACAACACCGCTACACAAACACATAACATTCAACTATTTCACAACATAACTAAACCTGAGAAATTACACTCTTCACCTCATTAAAACAAATTTGACTACACAAACTACTAAAGACCACATTGATCAACACAACCACAAAAACTACACTCTAAAACGCCACACGGCATTTAACCTCACTACAAAACCAAAAACTACTCAAATACACCACCACATGGCTACAAAACCCACTACGCACCCCAATAATCACCACTATTACATAAACAGCCTAAAAGCCTTCACAAACATGGCTACATTTCAAGCTACAACTACAATATGAAACACTCAAATTCAAACAAATTCCACCAGATTCCCAAACCAACAATAACACATTTAAATATGCCCACTAATATCGAATTTCCAACAATACACTTTCTACAATATGTCCCATACCCAATTACATTAAATACACACTACATTAGAAATTACGTATGATTATTACATGTACAGCACTGTATATCATTTGTAAAGGAGATTTGTCACATGCCATTTTTGCTGCCTTGCTAGGCAGCTATTTATTTTGTTCATTAGCACCCTCTGGTGGTGTGCCTGTAGCAAAACATCGGATGTAATTTCACTTCTAGGTAATGGACTAGTGCTTTCTGGCACCTTCCTGCCTGGAGGGGGCGGGATTACCCAGGAATCCTGAAGATCTTTCCAGAATGTTCCTTCTCTCCATTATTTCAGTCACAGCATAGCAGAAGCAGAGTTTTTGTTTTGACAGAGTTAGAGGATTAAACTGTGGACTTTGTGTAAAACTTCTCTTTTTTTAGTGAAGAATACATCTGTTTAAGTTGTCATTGGTTCTTTGTTGCAATTTTCTTCAAGTCATACCAAAATACACATTTCATTTGCTTACTTAAAACATTTTTGAACAAGTCCATGAACAAGCAACAATCCAGACTCATCACAACCCAAAACTAATAACGCCATCAGTTTAACTGCACCAACCAGTACTTCAGCATCACTTCACACACTCAGCCATGAACTCAAACTCATTTTCTTTGGACTTACTGCTCAAGCAAAACACACCCAAATCATGCAAGCAAACCCACTCCCATCCCCATTAAACACACAACACAAAACAGTTATTATTACAATACAAAGCACATCCATCAGATTAATATTGACCAGCCTTTCAATAATAAACAACAGCCATCTGGCAGTAGCAGATCCCCCCCCTCCCACTGTAGGTTGTGTACAACCTACCTTTAAAAGGCACATCTACACATCATGATTGACATGTGTGTCAAATTTGGTGAAGCTGGCACATATAGTTCCCGAGATATGGCCCAGACAAACTCATGTTTACAGACGGACAGACAGACAGACAGCCACATCCCCCCGCATTATTATATGCCGGGGGGATAAAAAAAGACACCATAGCTTTATTAATTCCAATTTCACATAAAAATTAATACATTACTCATTCAAATACAGGGAAACAATTTCTAACAACTCCAACTGCAGTCACACAAAACTTCTTCACAATAAGCAAGAACTACACATAAGCACACATAACTAATCCAAACATGTAGAACATCGGAAAAACAAAAATCATAATAAAAATAAAATAAATAAAACACATATGGCTTACATGCAAACATACACTTTCACAAACACTCAACTCCTATTTTGTCATTAAAAATTTTTCAGTTCCAGCCATTTTTGAACACAATTTCTGAAGAGCCACATTGACATGACCATGTCAGCAAAGTTCTGGGATGAAAATGTATAACTTGAGGAATATGAACTTACAAAGGTGCTTTATTCTGTCATATTTCTGTGTGTTCAAAGTTGCTTGAAAAATTTACTCTGTGCTCTGTGGTAGCATATGTCAAAGATTCATTTCAAAGGCTGGGATTTCGTTTAGCACATACAGCTGTCCACTTATTCCCAGGGCCTATAAAAAAATCTAAAAAATATTAAGGCTTGAAAATACATACATACATAAATAAATAAATAAATAAATAAATAAATAAAAAAACACTGAGATTTGGGTCAGACATAATTCCTAGGGTCACGGGGTGAGCTGGAGCCTATCCCAGCTGGCTACAGGCAAAGGCAGGAAGTCATAAATAATTTTAAATTTTAAAGCATGTATAAGTCATTAATTTTTGTTGCTTTTACTAAGAATGTTCAATCCTGAAACAGTCATACTAAAGTGACTACTTTGCATCTAATCACACTGCATAATTGTAAAAATCATGGTTTCTCTGTATAATTCTGCATACATCCATGCAGTTTGGTACACCTTAATATACAGGCAATATGATGTACATATTGTACATAACCAATTCAAACTGTCCATGTGTAATCAGACATCACTTAGAAATTAAAAAACACAAAAAAGGGGGCCTTTTTAAAATAAACAAATTTTGTAATCTCCACACCTGGACTTAACAAATTAAAAAAAAAAAAAAAAAAAAAAAACTTTTAGGAATCTTTTTGATGTTATGTCCATGTGTAACTGAGCACAAGTTGGCCCAATTTCTGACCTTTTTCTGCATATCATTAACTTTCCTACATGGTATACATTACATTTTTATGATAATTAATTCAGAAGTTATGTACGAAAATATGACAACAACTAGCAGTAAACTGTATGCGTTTACCATTGTTTGCATTATCAGGAGGTTTGTACTTGGTGTAATGTTTTTAGGGCCTGCAGTCATGTGATGACCATTGCTTCTGTACCCATGTGGTCAATAAATTAACTGCTGTGGCAGCTGCTACTACCACCAAACAATTTCAGGTAACAATATCTTCAACAACTACAATTAGACCCTGAAAAAATCTGAAATCTCCACATTAGGTTGTTAAAACACCTGTGTTTAAACTTCTGTCCAAATAATTCACTCCATCTCAATAAGATCAACTCTAAACAGGGTTTGTTTCTTTGCGTAAAGGATTTCTAGTTAGTTTAGTTTTACAAACCAAATTTGCAACCCTTAACCCACTCATTAAATACTACATTCAGGCAGCATCCATCAGTCGTCACAGTCGCCCTCCATCAGCAACATCTTCAGCAAACTTCTGCAAAACCGCCAACCACATTCACTTCATTTCTGTTATGAAGCTTCACAATGTTAGGTTTTCTTTTTTGGGCATCTTAAAATTTCTTTCAGATATACAATTGAAAATAAAATCACATTAAGGACAATAATTTACTCTAATTTGTTCTAGATGCATTTCATAAACCTAGACTTTTAAGCTAATTAATCAAAATCGTTTTGTTTCATATGTGCAATGTGGCTGAACCTGTGCGAGGTGAGGTGTGTGAGATGCGAGTTGATTCCATCATTTTCCCCAGGGGCTGTACACACATTTGTCAAAATGCATCTTAAAAGGATAAAAATTACTGCCTTAAACATCCATTTAAGACAAATGATCAACTTTAAGAAGTCCTACACTTGCAGTTGTTGTTATTCCAAAAACAGCAGGCACAGTGGGACCCACTGTCGAGTGATCCACTCACCCCAAACACCTTCATGTCAACATCACCTCCGCCAAAAAATAACACGAACGCAGCTACTCCCTTTCCAACACAGTGAAAATAATTAATTCCAACCAACCACATCTGGGTATAACCACATAACCACATCACTTGCATGTCAACAAAACCATTTCCATTCAACCAGAGTTTCCCACCACACATTTTTCATTAATCTTAAATCAGAAAAAAAAGACAAAGATGGAGGAATCACGAGCCATGGGCGAATTGTTTAGGAGGCAACAGACACTTTTACAGATTGAGGGGGGGTGTAGTTTTTGCTCAAAAATTATGGAGCAACTTTGGTGGGATTCATGCAGCTACTTGGAAATCTAATAAACTCATTTCTCCTACCTAAAGGACACAGACATGAGTCACTGTGCCGAGTGGAGCAGGGTCTGCACCGCACCGTCTCAGCGAAATGTGGGGATCATTATGGATCTTTCCCATCACTTCAGCTGGACAAATCCCAAATCTTCAGTTCAAAATCCAATTACTCAACTCACAGGCTACATACACAGGCTGCTACAAGCCACAGAACAGGGTAAATCGCTGGGCAATAAATGTATTGCAATAATTTTAAGCACAATAAAAGTCACGTTCATCATGGGTCAGACAGACAACCTTGCCATTCATCTTTTCTATGACGCATACCTGATGCAGCGTTGAACAAACGACTGCCATAAAGAGGCCATAAGAAATGCTTCCATCAGCATTCATCAGCGACGTGCAGAACAGAGCAACGTTAAGGTTTTCTCAATCATCACGTTAAAGATGTCAATAGCCTTCACCGCACTCCCATTTCCTTGACTCAATTTCCAATTAAACTGATGATTTGCTCAATTTACAATTTAAATTGGTTAACAGTCTAGTTTATGTCAATAACATTTTTGGTTACATTCTGAAATTGAAATAACCATGAAAAATGGCAGATGTGCATGAATGCACTTGCTAGATCATTTATATTTTTACATAGGGCCACATCGTGCAAAAGCGATAATTTATGATACACTTGATATGCTTAAACTAAATATATTCCACATTCACTGCAGGCCATTTCAAAGCTCAAAAGGAACCAAAATCAAAAGCTCTGAATTTGGATGTTTGAAATATATACTTCAAATCTGCAGAACAGATTTGCCAGGTATTTGGTGCATTAAGACCATTCCTACAATATTACAATAATTCCCCTCTCCCATTAACACAAAAGGTTTTCCACTTTGTGTTGCTAGATGCTTAAATGGCCCTGATCTTTATCAAAACTAAATTCATTCTAATGCGCAAAAATTCTATGAGAGGTTGATTTCTAATAACGTTTTTTTTCCCCCCTAATAATTTAGATTATTAGCATTCTTTCATTCCATCACGGTAGCCTGGCAACGTCTGTCTGCTTCAAATCATCACTTCTCTTATAGGCTACATATTGGGTTTTGAGTAGAATCGGCTAAATAAATAGCTTGATTGTTTGTTAGGCAAATACATGTGTGTATGTGTATAAGGCAGGGCAAGGATGCCGAGCTAAGGAAGCTGTCCAACCTCGCTGGCAATTCGCTGACTTCAAAATGCTATTTCATTTCTGGAAGCATTTCAAATGACCTTTGATGTTTTGTTCAACACCTTATCAGGTTTGCGTCAAAGACAAGATAAAAAAGCAAGCTTGTCTGTCTGCATATACTTTTATTGCGCTTAAAATGAAATTTTATTATAAATTTATAACCCAGCCCTAGTAAATGACTATGCCAGAATTTCTCTCAAACAAGTTGGAAACACAAGATGAATTTTCTACCTGTTAGACCCAAATATAAAAGCTGCTCCAAAAATTCAGATTTTTTCTCCCCCCTGGTGTGTCCACGTGACCAAATATGCCTTGAATTTAGGCATTTTTGGGCTTTCTTAAAAATTTCCTTTTATCATAAGCACTTTCAGATGTGAGTTGCTCCTAAACTAGAGACAGGAGGTTGGGTTTAAGGTTTAGGTTTAAGGGGCCAGTGTGCTGTAGGTGCTGAGGATGAGGCTGTAATATCCTGATTGGCCATACTTCTGTCAGGGGACCAACTAAAAATCTAATAAATTCAATTCTGTAAAAACTGTCATTTTCAGCAGCCTATTACAGGGAAGTCAAACAAAATGCCAAATCGTATAGCAGATTAATACATTTCAGGCAATTTCACCCATGAGCACCCATTAACAACACTCGTATGTGTATTGGTATCCCCTCTAAAATGCTTGTAAGTCAGTGCTACATTCACAAGTGACTAGACACCGCTTCATTAAGTTGGCAATAATTCTCAAAAATAGGAGCTGGGATTTAACATTTGGAATCTGACCATTTGAAATGATGGGAAACACCCAAATTTCTTTTTTTTTTTTTTTTACTTCTCAGAGACTGTGTGGTGCAAAGTTTCCAAAACCTGGTCCACTTGCTGTGGAAAAAAATGCCATCTGCATTCAGTCTGCAGGTGTCCAGTCAGTTAAGCACTTGTCATTCAACTTCAACCATTTCATTTGTAAAGCGCTTTTCACAGCAGGTCTGTCATAAAGACTCTTTAGAGAGTAAAAAAGGGCAGTGCCCAGCCCGATTCCCAAAATAGCAATTGTCCGAAGGATTCATATCAGACACCGCCCCTTGAAATAGAAAATAAAACATAGTGACAAATCTTCAGATTTTTTTTTACCTCACATTTTCAGCATCCAATGCTCTAAAAAGACCTAAAATATCCAATCTGTGCAGTTTCAAGGCCTTTGATGATGTCATCTGGCACAGACTGAGTGAACATCACTCCTGGCTTAAGTTGTCAAATTGATCTCATTTTTGACAATCAAAAAACAAATGTGGACCTGGTGGTAAAAAATTTGATCTATTCCTACAAAATATACAGTCTGGTGTATAAGGGAGCTCTGTACCCGACCAGCATACAAAGTGAACTTGACAAATTTCATCCATGAAACGTGAGGAGAACGAGAGCCTGTGTTTAAACTGTTCGCAGACGGAATTTTACGTGCATCTCCGCATTCATCAATATTGTAGAAGCGCCGATCTTTTCGTAGCTACTAACAAAATCTACACGCAGCGCTTGTGTAAATTTAAGAATGCACATAATGCTTATCACTATTGGAAATTACAATCTTAATTCATATTGCGCTCCGTTATGTACACAATAGGCTCCGCAGATGTATTTGAAACACGTGATCTAGTCGAAGCATGACAAACGGTGGAAAATATTACACATTTAGTTAAATTTGTTGCCAATTAGCAGGTTTAAAATGCAGATTAGGTTCATGATTGTCAATTAGCCGCCAGGGCTGGCGCTAGACCAGAAAATTTGGGGGTGAAAAAAAAACCCATCCCTTCATAGACTACAATTAGCCCTGAATTATTCTTAATGGTTTTCCTTCATTAACATGCTTTTGAATTTAAGAATAATCAAGTGGCAATTGAAGACACGGCTTCTCTCCCCATATGCCATCTTACAGCGGCAAATGACATTCAGAACGGAAAAATAATTAATTATAATGAGATCTTTGCACTGGCGCTCAGCGACGTAACTTTACTTTTCCAGTGAGAGCGGCATTTCATCGAATGAAGGTCATTCTGGTGACAAATACGTGATTTTGTCCGTTAATATTTTCCAGGCGGACAGCGGTCTATTTTTTTTTTTACAGCAAGTTGCGTGACCGCGCTGCAAAGACAGGTGCGCGTACTTGCCGCTGAAATGACCTTCATTTGCAGAAGGCATTACTTAGACAATCGTCCCGGCGAGCGCCGGCCCCATGAGCCGTGGCGGTACTCCGTGGTGCAGAAAACAGCTTTCATCGGAATGTCACCTGCGACCTCTCATGGTGCGAGTTGAGACAGGGAGCCCCTCCTGTGGCTGGTGTATTTTCTGTCTGCGCTACTTTGCCCCAGTTTCATGTCAAACATTTACGCTTCACCTCAGACATGGTTCTCTGGACTACAGACACATTAACGGAGGTCTGTCACCTCCCTCCCAGGCCGTGGCTTCGCCCGTCCCTCTCACACCACTGCTAATGAAAAGAACGTTTTCCTTAACTCCACTTCACCCAAAATTATTTCCATCTCCGCTTCGGAAAAATTCATTTTTCTTTCCCTCTCTTTCTTTCTTTGCGCCATGACTGACAGGTCGAATGGATGCGTCTACACCTCCTTATATGGTGGTCATTAGCAATTCATGGGCGGGGCTTTATGCTCATAACTAATTACTGGGAGCGCGCTGTCACTTCAGGATAGATTGGCATTCATGATCATACACACGTGTTTACCATCAGATCTGAGTTTCCCACAACGTTCATGAATCCAAAGTAGGTTTTTAATAGCATTTTGAAATGCGGAAAAAGCGAAGATGTGCAAATCTACGCACAAATTTTCTAACGTTTCATGAATGAAACCCAATGTGTTTAATTGCAAGGGAAAAAAAATATGAAACGAGGCCTTCTCTACTGACTACATTACGGGCTTCAGCTAATTCTACTACTCCTTAAACCAATAGTCAACTACAACTACATTCAACACTTTACATGCAAAATCCAATAGAAAATATGCAATAAAGTACATGTGGAAGGTACCACATTTTATTTTCCTTTGATGAAAATGTACTTCATTTGACATTTTCATTCTGGAGCAATGTTCACGAGCCAGTCTCCCTCAGACTAAAAATCTATCGCCTGTAAACTGCACAAATACCCAGATAAGTTAGTTCTGCAGCAATAAAACAAATGTTGTTAGGATATTTTAAATATCTCTTAAGCAGTAGATGTTTAAAATTTAAAAGAAATCAAGATCAGTCAAAATATGTCTTACTCCTGATAAGATATGCCAGAATGACCAGTACCTTACGGAAAAATCTGTCCCCATAAGCAAACTAACAATTACAATGAAATCAAAAAGTGAGGCCGAAATATATTTAAGAACTGGATGAAATGACATGAAACAGCCCAACCACAAACAATTTTAAAACCTACAAAGATGGTTCCTGAGGTGCCCCAAACGCATTACACTGACAGAATAATGCCCTGCACGCTCACAGAGCAACAGCAGTCAAACGCAAACCACTGCGACTCAGTGACCTTTCACCTCCTGTGTAAACAGCAGTTCTTTTACAGATTAACACCAAATCAAATATACCCAAGCCACAAAAAAACACCAGAAAAGAACACAATGAATCAGCAAATCAACAAGTACTTCATATAAAAATTGTATAACAAACAAAACAACTTGTAAACATTTACCACAAAAATGCTAAATCAATTGAACTGTCGTAGCTCTACATTTCACACCCATTTCACCTGATCCAACAACTCAAAAGAAAAATATTAAAATACAACATGAACATGCAGACACCACTTCAAACATACTCCAGGATTTCAACTCACAATTTTCCATCAAGCACACGCAGAAAACCTACATTACATTACATTACCAACATTACCTGTCATTACAACCTCCACACTACTTTAATTTTTCACTTCCAATCACAAAACACATGAACAAGACGACAGTGCCCTGAACTCTCAGCGGCAGAAGCACCAACGGCCGCTGTAATGAGGAAAAATTCAAGCATCATCCTTCGTTCACATTCAGCCTTGAGTAAGATCCAGTCAAACCGCAGACATAATTTCGATTGGCAATTCATACAAATAAAAATCAATAATTCAACACCAGGACACTCACTTGTCTTCTGCGATGTCCACTGGAACTTCGTCGTCTCCCAGAAAGACCCACATGATTCTACAAAAACAAAAAACCACATCATTCTCAAACAGGTCAAACGATTGAATCATTCTAAAATACGCCAGTCTTCACATCTTCAAACACTTACAGGACATCAGAGGGAAATGGTGCCTACCTGTCAGTGACAGAGGCCAGAACCTTCCGCATCACATGGGCCACAGCAGCGAGCGAATCAGGAACCAGAGCCAGGCCGTTCCGGACCTTTCAAAGCACAAACCCACACTTATGAGAACACCTTTACACACACTTCAGATAACACACACAAATTTAAGGAGTACAATAAAACACATTATTACATGCTCACCTTTTTGGCCAAAATTTCACCCAGAAGCGCAAACACACTCCCCAGGGACTGAAGTTCACCCTCCTCTATCGAGGCTGTGGGACCCATGTTCCTGGAATCAGCAGAAAAACAACCTCAACATCCTTTGCTCCAACAGGAACAGAACACCAGGGAGACGGTTACAACATTAACAGAGGTTAAAGGTTAAACCCATCTCTGATCACCTTCAGTCAGCCCTTCGAGGGTCGACGAATTATATATCATTATAGAATTATTTCTAGCACTAACCACACACTTCACAATACTCTTCACAGTAAGTGTGTCTCACCAGCTACATTAATTAATTATTTCGCCATTTTACATATATTAAATGGCCAACTGAATAGCCCGCTGTGAAAAGTACAAAAATGCCCATTTGGAGAAAAATCATGGTAGTGGACTTTGGAGACGACAAAGGACGTTTTCCCATCACCATCTCGCGGTGTGAGAAACTGTGACATCAGTAGTTTTACCTCCAGGCTCTTCAATTTCAGTTTTAAATGACCGCCCATCTCCATCTGCATCAACCCTTCATTTCACAAAGAATGTTTCCTATAATCACACACCTGATCGCCCCCTCTGCCTCCTCTCGATGCTGCGGTGAGCCCGTCACCCGCAGGCAGGACTGTGGTAGCCAATCCTCTGCATCTGCAGGAACTGCTGCAGCTGTTCGGACAGGCGGGGCCAGGCGAGGGGGGGGCTCCGCCCACGTTACTGTCTCCGCCCCGCCACTGACCTGTCCGTCTCCGCTCAGCTCACAGCGATTAGTGCTGGGCTCAGCGACCTCGCCCGCTGCCAGAACAGAGACAGGACAGAGTTACAAACACGCAGTAACAGGCCACAACGGCTAACCGGTCTATCGCCTCCATTTAGGTTTACATCAGTTTTTCTTATCAGTCAAAAATACATGAAATCCTGACATATCCAAACTCTCATTCAATCCCTGCACCATTTCCCAATAATCATTTCTCCTTTTTATTTTTTCTTAATTATATCATTTTTATAATACATTTTTTAATTACATTGCTCAATATGGATGGAACATGATTCATTTCAATAAATAAACCGCCCCCAGAAATGTAGCCTTCGTGCCATTGATCATTCCTTTAAAAGCCTAATATTAAAGTTCTAAGTAATCACTTTAAATTATTCAGTGAAGTACATTTGAACTTCACTGTGCCATTACACAGAGTAGGAAAAATGTAAATATTTTCTAACATCATTTCATCTCTTCATATCATAGACAAAGATGTTCCTCCCACCCACAGTAAAGGACAGGATTACGATCGAGATCCGCATTCGGAGACCATGCGACCAGGAGAGATAAAACAGTATATTAATGATATTCTGAGAGAAGAGTTCGCTCAGGGTTTCCCCAGTCTGTGTTAGCGATCAGAATACAGCACACCGAATGTCTGCCAGCCTGAGACATTCAGCTCAGGTTACTTTGACACAGTAATGTTCATTATTTTATCCTGAATGGAACGATGCTCTTCACATGACAGATATAAGCTGGCCAACTTCCCTCTAAATCAGCGTTTCGCGTCTTTTCTGAAAAAACGTTCTGTTCCAAGCAGATCATCTAACCCAGCAATATTCAGGTAATTTGTCTCATAAGCACAATGAAAGCTCGAGGTGCTCCAGTTCAGGCAGAAAGAGCAGATTATTTCTACATGAACACTGAATCAAAACAGCCATTTTTGCAACACGAGAATCACCAAAAGCACCTTTAGAAATAAATAAATCAATAAAAACTAATTTTAAGAAAAAATTATTCACCCATCTAATTACTTGCATTTACTGCACTTTTTCCACTACAGTCAGTCTTTATTTCTCATCAGGCGTATGGAGAGCGCGGGCGAGGTCGCGTAAGCTCTCATCAGGCGTATGGAGAGCGCGGACGAGGTCGCGTAAGCTCTCATCAGGCATATGGAGAGCGCGGACGAGGTTGCGTAAGCTCAGTCATCACACCTGTGGCTCACCTGCATGCCTGAAACAGCCCCAGTGCTGCCGATGTGCCGCTCTGACACACTGGATGGACTCCAGCGCACTGTGGAGGATAATCCGCAAACATCACACTGCTATCAAACACAGAGAGAAGACGAGACAAAAGTCTTCAGACAGCAACTCACCTGAGGCAGGGGCCAGTCAGTCCAGCGGGTCGGGGAACAGGGTCCCCCAGCAGAGTCTGAACCGTCTGGCACACCGACTGAGCGAGACAGGTCAGATTATACCCACCCTAGGAGAGGAAACACCACCATTCCGTGTCACACGCAGCATCCGGAATGAGAGCCCGAATGGCGGAGAGTCCACTACACTCCAACAAGTGACTGTGACCATGAAAGGGTGAGTGAATAACTGAGTATCTAAAGGAGTAAATTTAGACTCAGTAGAGTCAGAATGTGCAACAGATTACATTACACACCGAATTCATGACACATTTAGCATCCCGCGATGCAGTAACAACAGGATCATCATCAGCTGCCTCTAAAGGGTACATTTCTAATGAAAAAATCTGAATGCAAAGACTTTACCTCCAGTACGACACACAGCTTTCCCCCGGCGAGAGGCATCAGCAGGTGTGTGAGGTGAGCGAACACATCCGGAGTGGCCATCATGTGACCCTGAGAGAGATCAAACACCACATAAATGACTCCTCTGGAGTAAACCCCTCAGTATCTCACAGAATATACAACTCCTCCATTCATAACAGATAAATGACTCCACTGGAGTAAACCCCTGAGTATCTCACAGAATATACAACTCCTCCATTCATAACAGATAAATGACTCCTCTGGAGTAAACCCCTGAGTATCTCAGAATATAAAACTCCTACATTCACAAGAGATAAATGACTCCTCTGGAGTAAACCCCTGAGTATCTCACAATATAAAACTCCTACATTCACAACAGATAAATAACTCCTCTGGAGTAAACCCCGGAGTATCTCACAGAATATAAAACTCCTCCATTCATAACAGATAAATGACTCCACGGGAGTAAACCCCTGAGCATCTCACAGAATATAAAACTCCTCCATTCATAACAGATAAATGACTCCACTGGAGTAAACCCCTGAGTTTCTCACAGAATATACAACTCCTCCATTCATAACAGATTAATGACTCCTCTGGAGTAAACCCCTGAGTATCTCACAGAATATAAAACTCCTCCATTCATAACAGATAAATGACTCCTCTAGAGTAAACCCCTGAGTATCTCAGAATATAAAACTCCTACATTCACAACAGATAAATGACTCCTCTGGAGTAAACCCCTCAGTATCTCACAGAATATAAAACTCCTCCATTCATAACAGATTAATGACTCCTCTGGAGTAAACCCCGGAGTATCTCACAGAATATAAAACTCCTCCATTCATAACAGATAAATGACTCCACGGGAGTAAACCCCTGAGTATCTCACAGAATATAAAACTCCTCCATTCATAACAGATAAATGACTCCACTGGAGTAAACCCCTGAGTTTCTCACAGAATATACAACTCCTCCATTCATAACAGATTAATGACTCCTCTGGAGTAAACCCCTGAGTATCTCACAGAATATAAAACTCCTCCATTCATAGGAGATAAATGACTCCTCTGGAGTAAACCCCTGAGTATCTCACAGAATATAAAACTCCTCCCTTCATAACAGATAAATGACTCCTCTGGAGTAAACCCCTGAGTATCTCACAGAATAAGGTCTGTCTGACAGATGCTGTTGAAGCACACATAATATAATTCAGGAATGAAGTATTAATCATTTAACAGTGAATGAAAGTTACACAAATAAAAATTATTACCAAGAGGCTCACTCACTTCCAATTTGCAGTTAGTCTGTATAATTTGTTAACTTTCCAAAACCCATGTCAAGAGTTCACTTTCACAAAAATCCCTCACACTCGACTAACATGAACAAACACACAATCTGACAAAATACAAAAACCAGACCTCTCACCTCTGGATCGCCGATGCCAGAGTCGAATCCGGCCGACACCAACACCAGCTCTGGACAGAACTGCAGAGAAGAGCAACGGAAAATAAGCCAAAACTGGCGGTGACAAACTAAACACACCAGCACAAACCAGTCCTTTCATCACTGACGTTGATTTAACACCATCGCTTGCCCTAATCGGACCAGTCACTCCTGCTGCAGATGAATGTAGTTTGTATAAACAAACAAGTTGAATGTTAGCCACACACACACACACACACACACGTGAAGATATCCAGTTCAACGTGGCAATACACCAAACATAATATTCATACATACACACACAAATTGGCAGGGGATCAATGTGTTTGTTGAATAACTGACTGGACTCTCTACAATTACATACATTATACAACACCCCTCCAAAAGAAATCCTACTCACATAAATCCTTCAACAACTGCACATTAAAATGTACTGATATGCAATTATAACAAGAATATATTTGCTTCATAAAAACAAAAAAGTATTCTGACAATGCACACAAGTGCAGCAGTCAAATATTGATCCATTTTCAAAACCTAGGGTAAATTTAATTCAAATATTCCTTAACAAATCAATATAGTGTATCACACCAAATGTACTTCATTACAAAACAGTACAATGACGCAGTACTGGAACTGCAACATCCCTCCGCAAGCCCTCCAGCTCCATTCAAAAATAATTTTTAAATAAAGAGTCTGTGGATCAACACAGTCGGGCATTCGGTTCCCAGTGAAGATTTAAACTCATGGCTCTCACCTCATAAGCCGCAGGCAGGAGGACGTGAAAGAAAGCGGAAAGGTAATCACTGTTGCCCATACCGACCTATGAAGGCAAACAAAAACCGACTGGTGGTCACACAGCATTTCGCATGAGGCCACAGTGATGTTAGCCCAGCGACTCAGTGCTTTAACCCCGCTGTTTTCATCCAGAACTCGTGCAAATTACAGGAAAACGCTGTGGATGTGAAGCAGCACTAATCCATCATATCCGCAGCAGGAAGTCTCCTTTGTGTAATGCAGTACCTAAAGTGAGAATAATGTCTTTTCCAGACTGGTGCAATAACAGTATTGAGCCATTACTTTTCACTATATTCAAGTAAATTAAAAGACAATCATATGCGCATAATTCCCCTTATAACAAAGGCATAATAATCTTCCTGTATGAACCTAGTCTTACAACAGCAAACATAAAAACTTAAAAAGAGCATTCCAGCAACTCCAAAATGACACTCCAAGAACCAAAATCATTCAGTATCAACATCAAGTTTGGATCTCATCCAATTATTGCAAAACTTGTAATAATTTGTCTAGTGGAATGTGATTATTAAAAAACATACGCGTTATCGTTTGGGAAAAGATTTATAATGATTCCCAATCACTTCTAATTTTAGAAAAGTCATTTCTATTTCAAAGCCACTTTGAGGCACTTAATGCTTTGAAACACATTTTTAATTGTTGACATATTGTACCATTCTCAATTCCCATACGCTCATAACACAGCTTGTAGGCTCCGAACTTTCAGATAGTGTTTAGTGTTTATCGACCTGACGGTTGGAGGTCAGCCCAACTATCCAAGATTGCGAGAACAAAGACCTTCAAACCATTTTACACATTCTGAACAACTGTATGGTTTCTGAAACAACACACATCAGTCAAGAAACACTACGCAGAATTTCACAACTCAGTGCGTTTGCGTTTGATTCACAAAAATGCCTTTACTTCTGCATCACTCATCATGCGTCACCCACATTAAATTAATCTCACAACTTTGAAGACTAACTCCAAATTTACAACCATTCGCTTTCAGCGGGACGTTCATTTAGAAAAAAACATTTCAATGATACATAACGGAGCACATTCCCCCGGTTCCTTCACAACATGTAACCACTGAGAGGTGCATTATGGGAGAGCTGCTTACTTTGTTCCAGGGCAGGTTGATGTTGAATCCCGCCCCTTGGCCCTTCCCCACGCAGCTGTAGTCGGATTCGCTCAAATTCGGCCAGAATTGCTGGTGCTCGTAGCGGTGCCATGAAAAGTACAGCACGCTGAAATGTGCGGGAGGTCAACAGTCAACGAGGAAACAACGGTGATATTGGCGTGAAATATGAAGAGACAAAGCAGCCGCGCACCTGGGGTCCTGCTCAAAGAAGTACTGCACGCCCTGCCCGTGGTGCACGTCCCAGTCCACAATCAGCACTCTGGGGGAACGGGACCAACACGCCGCCTTTTCAGAACGCCCCGCATCCAGTCACACCGCACGCCACACAACCGTAAACAGGGTGTCTAACGCTTCAAAGCAGGCACCAGCAATACAGCCGCAGAGGTGCACAGTACGATTTTTTATTTAAGCGCAAATCAACTGTATTACAGCGTCCCATTCTGTACCTTTTCACACCGAAGCGTTTCTGCGCGTAAAGAGCAGCGATGGCGACGTTGTTAAATATACAAAAGCCATTCGCTTCGTTCCGCTGACTGTGGTGTCCAGGGGGTCTGGGGGGAAAAAAAACACGCACGCACACATGTACGCACGCACACACATTAGGTGGCGAAGCGTCTCATTATTAACACTGATGAATTCCTGTACTGGTGCAGCGGATGTGTGAAGCATTTCACCCTCAAGACAGGCTCAGCCGTTCATGATTTAATGCAGCTTATAAAAAAGTTTTAAATGTCTAGTAATAACGAACAATTCATTAATTAAATAATTCATCAATTAATTACTTTATGAATAAGAATTTAATTTTATTTAAGCCAGCAGACTTAGGTTTAATATTGAAGGTATGTACACATTTAAAATAAGATCACATTCTGGGTTTAAACACCTTTCCAGCCAACACAAACTTGAGCCGGAAAAGTCAGAGCTGCGCTGTCTCGGGCTCAGCAATCTGAGAAGACACATTAACGCTTAATAACATCACAGACAGTAGAATAACGGTGCATTTACACTGAACTGCACATCTGTCCACAACTCCGCTCCACATTTCATGCCAAGACCTGCATTGTGAATCCAATGTAAACAATGTAATGTAAACAAACTGCCAAACTGTCAACGGTCACGCGGCACGCAGATCATTTACCTGACTAAGGCCATGCCATTCTTCACCTGACCGGTCATCACGCCGTCCACCAGCTGCAGAACCGCTCCAACAGCCAGTTTCGCACAGTGATACATGTTCTACAGGAAATAAAGGCCGTTAGGCACATGACCCACAACTGAGAGATCTCTCCAGTGACATCACCGATGCTCGCATTAATTTCAGAGATGAAATAAACAGCATTTTCTGGACTGCGCAATCAACCCATGTAATGTTTGGAATGACTTTGCAAAACTTAAACATTGAAATTGCTCTCAGTCAAAACCTGAGCCCGTTTACCACAAAAAATACAAATGACTTCCTGAAAACAAAACATTTAACTTCCAAGTAATTGGACACAGCAAAAATAAAGGACACCATGAGAAAAATCCTTGCAAATCACAAGTAGGATCTAACTTCCATAATCCATTTCAGCCAACTATTCATATTCAGCCAAAATATGAATTCATTTGCTTTCAATTTAAACCCAGGAAAGCAAAATGAAAAATTTGCCAAATTTTAACCATTACCATGGTAACTCATTCCCTTCTTGTTGACTTTTTAATCAGTCTCCATCCATGTGGTATGCAAGGGTGAAAGAGTAAAGTTTCCTTAGTGTTTTTAACCAGTATATCAATCATTACATCCGCACTGCTCAATTCTGATTGGCAGAGGGGTCTGAGGAAATGTCCTCTAATGAACCAGATTACTGAACAACACTCTCACATGTAGGTCTTCATAATGATCTTGTCCAAAGTAGCACATTTCACAAGACATGTGCATGTTTTCAGATTTCTGAAGTGACAGGGCAAAGAGATTTGAAACAGACATCTCGCTCTAACAATCACAATCGTGGGCTACAAGTTTTAATTAATTGCTTCACTGATATATGAAGACCAATGAGCAAATGAATCTGTATAATGTTTTAATTTCCTGCTTCAAATGCAATTTATTAGTTTACATTGCACAAGAAAACATATGATAACCCCATTGGAAAGCTCATCTCCGCACTGAGTTATTATATTTCAATTGCATATACCGTCAATTAGCTTAACTTCAGACTGAACGCACACACAGCCTCTGCATAATTACACTAACAACATTTGCCAAAACATAGCATGACTTTAAGATCCCATGACGCTCAAAATAGAACAAAAAAAACTGAATCTGACACTAGCGTTGCATACTTCAATTCATGAGAAGTTAATTAAAAAAATGCCAGCATTTTTTTCTAGAATGAATTGGAAACGACAAATGTTCTGTTTATTGCCTCAATATAAAAGCTGCTCCACAAATTCAACATTTTTTTCTGGCATATCCACATGACCAAATCATGCCTCGAATTTTGGCATTTTTGGCCTTTTTTTTTTATCGTAAGCACTTTCAGATGCAAGTTAAACTAGACACAGGAGAAAGGATTGGGTTTAAGGGCCCAGAGCGCTGTAGCTGCTGAGGCTGCAATATGAACCCCTGATTATCCATACTTCTGTCAAGGGCACCAACTAAAAATAAATAAAAAGAGAATTTTTACAAAATTAAATTATCCCTCACCGGCTCCGTCCGTCCTTACGTATGAACATATAAATGTGGATATTTTAAGAACCGTTGACTAAATTCTTTACATATTTGATATCTAGGTTTACCTCAGTGGGGGAAAGGTACCATGCAGTTTTGGTGACCCTCACCTTCATGTCAAGGTCACAAAGCTTAAATTTGAGTATCTTGGTCCGTCCGTACGAACACACAAACTTGAATCTCTTAAGAACTATTGACTAGATTCTTCTCGTAGGTTCATCCCAGAGGGGGAAAGGTACAATGCTGTTTTGGTGACCTTCACCTTCAGTTCAAGGTCACAAATCATATAATCATAAATTTGTATATCTTAAGAATGGTTAACTGGATTCTTTTCATGTTCGATACCTGTGTGACAACCCCCAAAATTCTGATGTTTCCTGGAGGTGACAGCTTGTCAAAATAAACATCGCCATGTCGATACTTCAACTTTTCAATTGGAAAATTAAACATTGCATGTTCTAATTGCAGAAATAATGAAAAAGATCCGCAAAAGTCATAATAAATCAGACTAAATGTTGTTGACCTAATGTGTTGACTTTCTGAGTTTGTCATTTTTATGAAATGTCTCTGTGATCGAGTGGCAGTCAGCCATTACAAATACATACGGTGGTCATGTCAAAGATAATTACTGAACAGTGATGCATTTTTAGATTATTATCCCCCGTCGCGCGATTGGCGCAAAACGGGGGATACAGTATTGGGCTCCGTCCGTACAGACACATAAAATTGAGGCGGCGGGGGATATTGCCATGTTAGTGGCAGACACTTGTTTTCAATTGTTATTACAGCAAAATTAAATGATATATACCAAATCTGATAGCAAATTACATTTCAGGTCATTTTACCCATGTGCACCCATTAACATTAAATTTTGCAGCACTGGAAAATGCATGTCTCCCTGCAAAAATGCTACATTCGCAAATAACTTGACATCACCTCCTTAAACTGGCAATTACTCCATGAAAAATTGGAGTTGGAGCTTAAGATTTGGGATTTGACCATTTGAAATGATGGCACCCATGATTTTTTTTTCAAAATTTTCAGAGATTGCAGACAGTTTGCGGAAAGTCTGCATCGCACAAACTGCTCCAAACTGGAAATGACCCCGACTCCACAGAAAAACAAAGTGAGTGACAGGAGTCTGGAGGATTAAACACTCACAGGGTGGCAGAAGACGAAACTGAACTGCTGGCAAAAACTCTTCAGCCCCTCAACACTCATGAAGGGGGTTTTCTTCACAGCCTCCAGGTACCCCTCACTGCAGGAGAGCAGACGTCATCAACACATCAACCCGACCCACCACTCCCTGAATGTTCTTCCCTCCAGCAGCGCGTAACATTTACTGCACCTCCAAGTACTCTGAGCACTGACTCAAGAGCGGGCCGGGCAGTGACGCCATGAGCCCGTTTTTATTCAGCAATATGGCCCCCATTTTACATTTTTTGGTTTTCGAAATGCATTGGAAATTCTCAGTTATTTTAGGAGATTTCTTGTGTTGCACATCTGACCTACACTGATGGTACTTTAAAATGGTACCTGAACAATTAGGAAATGCTGCCCCAAAGCATTCTCATCATGAAAGGACTGCAACCACAACAACGCATGAATTATTATTATGGATTTCTTCTCTCTTCGATCCCAGAATATGCTCCACCCCACAACGGCTCCTTCTGGCGCCTTTCTGGCAAGAGATTTGATTTTCCCTCGCGTCTCTTTTTCTGACCCCTCGATGAGGTTTTAACCTCAAAGGCTCTTTCGCAAATTTACGGCAGGTGATCACCCATCTTTGCGACATTCCCGCAACAAGAACCCGCACAATAATGAAACTGAAACAAAATGCGCGTTCGGAGCTCCGGCTCACCTGTGCGCCAGCAGTATGTCCTCGTCTGCAGCCTCTCTGACAGGAAGTGGGACACAGCGGCCATACAGACCCAGGTGCCGGAGGGCTGCGACACTGACCATCAGCCGCTCTGGGACCTCCACTTCACACGTGGAACTGCGGAGTGAATCTGAATGATCAGCAAACACAGACCGACCGAAGAAAACGGCCGAGCCGCAGCAAGTTTCTCAGATGTTTACCTTTTCCAGAAACCAGCAAAACGCAATTAAAACCCGTTCGTTTTGTCTCCGGGTTTGTTACGGGCGGTGTGATTTTTTTTTAAGTTTGGGACTGGTGAAAATGCATCGACTTCAACTGATGCGGTGCGGAGTTTAGCGGGAATGTGGCGTGTTGCTGCTGATTTGGAAAAGGTAACATCTGATACTGTCGTTGCAGCTGGGCCGTTTCCTTCGGTGGACCTGAGAGTAACACGCAGTAACTTACAGCGGCAGTTCTGTTGACTCGTCTGCATCGCAACATGAGAAATAAAACTTTCAAAGAAACAGTTACATATGCGGTCAGGGAACTGCAACTCACTCCTCCCAGAGAAGTTTGTATCGCGTCATCTCCTCGTCGTAGATCAGCGCAGTCCCACACGCCATCTCTTAAATAAATAAAATATAACGGTTATGGTAGCCTCCCATTATTTATTTATTTAGGTTAAATAAATAAAATAAACCCGCGTTTCAGCAGGAGTTTCCTCCATAACTACCGTGCACATACTCGGCCAGGAAACGATACAAATACTTACCAGCAGCAGTTTGATTTTACAGCACCGAGAAGAAAGCGAACAGTTTATACACTAATTGCTCACAAAATCAGTGACCAGGAACGAGCGGTCGCGTGAAAGCGGCACAAACAACAAACGGATTGCGAAAACATTCCTCCACGAGACCTCATTACGCAGTCAAATTGTTCAGTCACATGACCACA
The DNA here is from genome assembly GCA_029721435.1 of Gymnothorax reevesii. NCBI lineage: Eukaryota > Metazoa > Chordata > Actinopteri > Anguilliformes > Muraenidae > Gymnothorax > Gymnothorax reevesii. The sequence continues at coordinate 29,892,905 of CM056593.1, read as the reverse complement.
ACTTATTCGCCGATTGGCTATGAGCAAATAAAATTGGCTCATTCTCTCCGTTGGGTTGGGCAGCATAGTGCAACAATGGTGCATCGCTGCCACCTGCCGTTCAGTTCTGGGCCTTAATTATACGATGTCAAAATCTTTTATTTTATTGCAGGCTGGACCCGCTACCCTTGTGACAGTCCCTGAAGTGCAAAATAAAATCTTCCTTTCCCCTCACTCTCCCATGATTTTTGCCAGTTCTCTTTTCAACGGGCTCTCCCAAACCTTCATCTCTATTGAAATCGTGTCATCCAAGACGTGTTAGTTACATTTCTCTGTAGCTGGTTCAGTGGAATAACCAAGCAACATGTATGAGACAGCACATTTATTCGGCCTACATTCACAAATAACATAGAAAACTAGTTTAAAGACAATTATGCCAGCACATGTCAGAGCTTAAACATGCGTAGTTTCATTTATCGCCGCTCTTGTCTCTGATGTATTCCTCATGTCCTTGTTGTTTTCAGCATTAGTTATCACTACTGTGCATTTTAGCAGTCATTATTTCTCTTTCATTTCACCCGTCTTCTATATAGTTATTATTCTATGTCATCTTCCCCCAAACAATCGTAGAGAATAAGCCGATGGCTTTCGATCCATACAGGCATTGAGACACAACGATTACATTCAGGCATCTCTTGACTGTTTACAGAAGGGCCAGGGTCAGTGGATCTGGAATAGAAATACAAGACACAGTAATATAAGCTTAGCAGTTTTTTTCAACAGGTCCAGGATGTCTCTTTCACAGCATAAATAAGTCAGAGAGCTGGCCAAATGGTACAATGCATAAGATTGCGTACAGTTCCCTTAGCGTAATCTTAGCATAATCTCCACCTCAACTAGTTCCCTCTGTGAAACATTATTTTCCAACATGTTAAGCCAACACATTTTTCATTATTACATACTCTTTACTATGTTAAGCATTTAGTTTGTTCCAAAGGCACTGTCGGGCACACCATTGATCAAGTGTTTGTTTCATACTTAAACACGGATTATAAAAAAATAGCTTTCCGCATTGTGATTATTCGAATGAGTATTTAATTTTATTTACAAAATCATCACCCCATCCTCCAAGTTTGACAACTTCCGTGTTGCGCTGTCGATAGAACCCACCCCTTTTTATCGGTGGTTTGTGTTTGTTGTCATGACAACGGGCTGCGGGTATCAGTGCTTGAGAGAAATTTTTGTTTTTTGTTGATCGAATATTTTTACAAAAATGGATTCATTGAGAGCTTCGCTCTCAGGCAAAACGCCCGAAAAAGATCCGGTCACCTTAGCGTTTAACAACGAATTAAAAGAACTTAAAGTTTTCATGAAGAAGATTTCTACCTCCCCAAACCTTGACCCTGCTTCTTACGCAAAAGGGTAAGTAAGCAAGTATATACTCAGGACAAGGTGAAAATTATCACTTATGTTTGACACCAACTTGATATCGATACGATCAAGGGTAATTAGTTTGATTACCAAACTAGTTTCCAGCGCGATTGCCATCCTGTGTCAGCTAAAATAGCGAGGCTATTCGGAGATGATCACTTATCATTAAAGATGGTCTCTGTATTTTGTCAGGTCAAAAAACTTGTTTGAAATTTGGAACAAGTACAAAGACCGACTGCAAGGCTGTTACTTTGAGGAGCGCATGTTGCAGACTGCAGATTTACTGTCTGATTTGAAGGTATGTGTTACCTGCTTAAAACAAGATTTTCTACAATGACAAATTACTCAGAAAATATCCGCTTGCATAGCCTACAAATAACCACTAATGTACCCCAGGGAGAAAGGATGAAATGAATGACCTATGATGAGAATCAGATAAGCGTACTTTTGGTACTTCTCAGAATGGTATGACACTTACTGTATTACATGTTGTCGGGATTATTTTTTCATGGAAGCCATTGTTTCAGGTTTGTGACAGACCGGCTTGTAGAGATAGGACTCGTAAACCCTGCACGAATAGCCTAACATAAGTCGCTTTGGATATAAGCGTTTGCTAAATCAATGTGATGTGATGTAATGGTGACAGCCTGCTTCTCTTTCTGTGGCTATCGCAAGATGTCGCTGTGTCTGTGACAGGCTGTCTGCTAGGGTGCTGTTCACCCGAGATTTTTTAAAGGGGGACCTATGTTGCTGATTCTTCTTTTAATACATATAAGTAATGTTATAATGTTGGATGTCCATACTCAACCTCTGAAAAGTTTCTAAACATAAGATACAAGGGTTTTGCTGTAATCCAAGAACGTGATTTCGTGAGTGTGATTTCCTCTCTGAACAGCTCGTCCCGGGATTGTCACGATATCTGGGATATCTGTAATCTGTAGCGCGAAAAATTTGTTTCGCGTCCGGTGTGAAGGAGGCTTATCGCGCCCATTTTCTGCGAGCAAATGCTGGTCATTCTGAAGCAATAAGTAAACCATTACCATGGGCAATTTCTGAAAAGGCTGTTTAGCCTGGAGCTTTTGCCCCTCCGTCATAATCCAGCGCAGAAGCTGTTCATTTCTCTATGCTAACGACACATCACAGCTATGCACACAAACCAGCAGGTCCTTATAAAACACACCGAAGCAGTCCATACGCTGTTGGTTCAGTTTCAGCAGCTCCTCACTGTCCATGTTTCCCAATAAACTCAGACCCACCAGATTTCTATGGTCTCCGGTCTACACTTGGGCATGTCGACCCGTTCTACAAATGTGTCTATATGGGATGGATTATAACTTTCCCCGCATCCTAGCTATGGAGTAGAAACACTGGTGCCTGAAACCTGTGCACAGGACTGAGTGCCAGGTTGCTCGTCAGAGTGTGGCTGGTAACAGGCTGTTTGTACTGCGCATGTCTGTGATAAGCTGTTGATACGCTCCCCTCAGATGTACAGATTAGCCATCGAGCAGGGTTACGGCCGCTACCTGCAGCACATATGCTCCGTGAACATCGAGGAGATCCGAGACCTGCAGCATTTTAGCACCTCATTCTTCCCCCAGGGCTTTGGGACAGGAAGTACGCAGCTGACGGTGAGGCCCCAGAGCGCGATCAGCACGGACAGCTCACTGTCCATCATACCATATGCACAGTATGCACAAACATGTCAAAGGTGAAGTGCATTTAATGTGTGAATATAGACTCCTATTTCAAGCCTCGTTTGTGCATGGATGTTTGACACATTTTAATGCGTGCGTGCGTGATATGGCACATGCGAACGCGTTCATGCAAGAGTGTGTGCGCATCTTTGAGCACCTGCGTTTGCAAATATATGAAGAGTATTTTATTACATGTTTGTGTGCATATATATGAGTGTTTAAATACATTTAATGCATTCCTGTGTCTCAGCTGCAAGCACTGCAGGGTCTGACACGATGCTCCTTCCTGTTGGAGAGGGGTCGGGGGTCGCAGTGGGGTCAGAGCAGAGTGCAAAGACTCCAGCGCATTCTCAACTTCCTGCGGATCATGATGCAGGCCCTGCTGCCCCACGAGAACCTGTGCTGGATATTGTACAATGGTATGCAGCTCATATATATACTGATGCACTGTAATGGTACCCAGCTCATATATATACTGATATATACTATAATGGTACCCAGATCATATATCACACAACACTGATGCACTATAATGGTACCCAGATCATATTAACATCAGGCAGTACTGATGCACTATAATGGTTCTTTGCCTCAATGGGGGCAGGACGATCACAGCTACTTTGAAAAGCGGAAAAAATGCGAGTTGTTAATGTAACAATGATCGATGATCACACTTAGACTATGCCCTTGAAGTTTATGAAACTTACAAACTTTATAAAACAAGTTATAAAACTTGCAGAACATATAAATACACTCGGGCCGCAAAGCAAATGCGTTTTGCTCTGTGTGCTTTCGCTGCAGGCTCCCTGCAGATCTACAGCATCTGCAGATTTCTCATGACCCTCAGCAGGTGCGCGCAGGTAAAATGCCTCACCATGGGAATACTGATACAGCGTTACGTTTTGAAAAGTTTTTTTGACTGATTGAAAAAAGCATGTATGTGTGTGTGCCTGTGTGTGTGTGTGTGTGTGGGCCTGCGCTGTCTCCCCACAGGCTGTGGAGTATCTGGTGTGGGCCTGTGTGTGCCTGGAGAACTCTGTCCCCCTGGTGAACATGAGCCTTCTCAGCTGGAGGACCACTCTGTACTACGCTGCCTGTCAGTGTTTCTACAGCTGCCAGGCCGGGGTGCAGGCTGAGGTGAGGAGGGTGTGTGTGTGTGTGTGGGGCGGGGGGGTGCATGCTCGGTGGGGCTGCAGGTTTACCTACTCCCTCCCGCACGCTGTCTCCAGGTGTTTGCACGGAGAGCCCTGGGCAAAGTCAGTGAGCTCGCCAAACTGGAGGAAATGTGCGGCAAACCTGTATCAGCGCAAAACCAGCAGGCCTTCAGAGACGCTTCAGTCAAGGTACCTGAGTGTGGTAAAACTGCTCTGAACAGGGCCACAGTCAAGCTTTGCCTATGGTGTGATTTTCTTGCTTATAAACCTGCAAACTGATGTGTGTCATGTGTGTCCGCACTGCGCAGCTGGCAGTGATGGTGTTTAAAAGATCCGTGTACGAGACCAGGAGGCGACCCAAAGGCCTGTTCCGCCCCAGGAAGAAAAGCATTCTCAAAGAGGGCAAGATGGTACACCAGCGCCCCCTGCTGAGAACTCACTGTAACACACTGCTGGAGACTGAGGGCAGGTTATACTCCAGCTCAGGCTGTAACACACACTGCTGGAGACCGAGGGCAGGTTATACTCCAGCTCAGGCTTTAACACACACTGCTCAAGACTGAGGGCAGGTTATACTCCAGTTCAGGCTGTAACACACACTGCTGGAGACTGAGGGCAGGTTATACTCCAGCTCAGGCTGTAACACACACTGCTGAAGACTGAGGGCAGGTTATACTCCAGTTCAGGCTGTAACACACACTGCTGGAGACTGAGGGCAGGTTATACTCCAGCTCAGGCTGTAACACACACTGCTGGAGACTGAGGGCAGGTTATACTCCAGCTCAGGCTGTAACACACACTGCTCAAGACTGAGGGCAGGTTATACTCCAGTTCAGGCTGTAACACACACTGCTGGAGACTGAGGGCAGGTTATACTCCAGCTCAGGCTGTAACACACACTGCTGGAGACTGAGGGCAGGTTATACTCCAGCTCAGGCTGTAACACACACTGCTCAAGACTGAGGGCAGGTTATACTCCAGTTCAGGCTGTAACACACACTGCTGGAGACTGAGGGCAGGTTATACTCCAGCTCAGGCTGTAACACACACTGCTCAAGACTGAGGGCAGGTTATACTCCAGTTCAGGCTGTAACACACACTGCTGGAGACTGAGGGCAGGTTATACTCCAGCTCAGGCTGTAACACACACTGCTGGAGACTGAGGGCAGGTTATACTCCAGCTCAGGCTGTAACGCACACTGCTGAAGACTGAGGGCAGGTTATACTCCAGCTCAGGCTGTAACACACAATGCTGGAGACTGAGGGCAGGTTATACTCCAGCTCAGGCTGTAACGCACACTGATGAAGACTGTGGGCAGGTTATACTCAAGCTCAGGCGGTAACACACACTGATGAAGACTGTGGGCAGGTTATACTCAAGCTCAGGCGGTAACACACACTGATGAAGACTGTGGGCAGGTTATACTCAAGCTCAGGCGGTAACACACACTGATGAAGACTGTGGGCAGGTTATACTCCAGCTCAGGCTGTAACACACAATGCTGGAGACTGAGGGCAGGTTATACTCCAGCTCAGGCTGTAACGCACACTGATGAAGACTGTGGGCAGGTTATACTCCAGCTCAGGCGGTAACACACACTGCTGGAGACTGAGGGCAGGTTATACTCCAGCTCAGGCTGTAACGCACACTGATGAAGACTGTGGGCAGGTTATACTCCAGCTCAGGCGGTAACACACACAGCTGGAGACTGAGGGCAGGTTATACTCCAGCTCAGGCTTTAACACACACTGTACACTGGAGCTCATTGACTTCCATCCAGTATTTAAGCACCTGCTCATGGGAGAAGTCTGATATTTGCTAAAAGTAAAATAATTTCCTCAAAGTTTAAACATTTCAAAATGACTATTTTTTGACTGCTTTTCAATTACAGGTGGATAGGTGTAAAATTTTGAGTCAGAATGCAAAAGTCCTCCCCAGAATTTCATGCAAACCACCACAATTTGCGACACAGTCATGCAGTCTGAAGTGAGTGCAGCTCCCCTACAGCTCGGTGAGCTCATAGGTTAAGGACACAGTTTCTTACCCCCGATGCTGATTCCAGCATTAGGTTCAGTTCGCATTTGTTTTGGATTCAATTTGACTGCATTTGACTGAGCTCGTCTGAAGCATTGCGACTATTTAAGCCCCGCCCAAGTATTGCTCCTCCTGTAAAGCTCATATGCGTTCAGGGAAGGCCAATAGAGCAAAAATGATTTGAATCCAAAACAAGCTCTGCTTGACCCCGGCTCACAGTTTTGGGGGCATGTCATTCCGCTGCAGTTACCCTGGCCCCGCTCCCCTACGGAGCGCGCTCTGATGGCGCTGTTCGAGGGCGGGGCCGCCCGCTTCCTGGCCCTGACGGAGGCCCTGGCGGACGACTCGCGGCGGCCCCTGCAGACGGGAGGCCCTGAGGAGCCGGAGATGCAGGAGGTGGCCCTGGAGCTGCTCTCTGCAGGCATCAGTATACTGGCAGGTACACAGACGCATGAATACACTACCGTCAAAACATACGAGACAGTGGGGAGTCAAAGATTATTCTTTTCCTCACAAGAAAAAAATTGAGTTCTCCTGCGTTCCTGTGTGTGTGTGCGTGTGTGTGTGCGTGTGCGTGCCTGTGCGTGTGTGTGTGCCTGTGCGTGTGTGTGTGCGTGCATGTGCGCGTGTCCGTGTGCGTGTGTGTGTATGTGCAGGAGCTTCAGGCGAGGTCAGTAATGAGCATCATCTGCCTCCACACATCAGTGGGATTGCGCTGCACCCCTCGTCTCTCCTGCAGTTGGCCAAAGCCGGTGAGTGTTTGCGTCTGAAAGGTTCGGTCGTCTCGCCCCTCTCACCCCTGAGAACACCTGCACAAACCCACACCTGTACCTGTAAGATTTCCGCCCATTTCTGGATGGAATCGTGACAGATTTTCCGGGACGTTCAACGGGGTTATACTCTACTGCGCAACGGTTTGGAATCATTGGTAATTTTCACGTAAAATAAACAGAAAATATGATGGTACAGCCAGTCACTGCTCATAAAAACCTAAATCTAAACTCTGCAGAGACTCTCAGAGAAGGAATTTACAAGATGCAGAGCAGCCAGGTTAATCTCCTAACTTAAAACTTGTTGAGACATTGTGGGGTCACCTGAATTATAAAGTCTGTCACATGTGCCCGTCTTCAAAGACCCACCTGTAATACTGCAGTTAACGTGAGAGTCCATCAAGAATGATAACTTACTGAAATTAATCAGCTTTTTGCCGAACATTTGCAGAGCAGTAATTAAATCTTACGTTGGATACTTTATAAGAAACGTGTTATTAACCATTAAAAAAGTTGTTTACCATAAAATACTTGACACAAGAAATTAAAAAACTCAAAATTAGTGTCTGTTTCAAATAATTTGCTGTTATGCAGACTTTCCCAAATAAAGTACCAAGAATGATGGAACTGAGTGGTGATTCCAAACCTTTGAGTTGTAGTTTATGACTGAAAGATTTTACCAACCCTGATGTCAATTCCAAAACAGCAAGAATGATGTGAATATTACTGAAATTTTTGATTTCCCCCTCGGCCCGCACACGTGAGATGTGTGTGTCCATCTGTTTATATACATGGAGCAAATTCTGAGTTGTTTGCCTCCGTGGTTTCAGGGGATAATCATGTGTCAGTGGAGGCAGCAGTAAGGTTTGTGAAGCTGCTGTTTCAGTACGAACAATGGGATGCCTTCTCACGTCTCTCCGGTGCACTGATCACTCTGTTGCAGGTAAGTCACATGACACAACACCTGGTCCTTAGTACCTCTCGTCGGGGGGGGGGGAGTTTATCAGAGTTTCTGCTCGGCTGTACAGCTGCATTGCTTTCTATTGCAGGCAGTGACATCAACATGAGAAAGTACAATAAAACAACATTCCAATCCCAACTGTTGCAGATGCTCCAGAAGGTTCTGTTGAAAACGCAGTCATGATGACTGTTACATCCAAAGTGATGTCATACGTCTGAGTGTCCAACAGGCTATGGTTTATCTGCTTATGGTGCTGTTCGGCAGGACCGGCAGGAGGAGCCGTACCAGAGGGCGGCGCTAGAGCTCAACCTGCTGATGGCCATGGAGCCCCTGATTGGCCCACAGAAGCTTAAACACACCCCCAGGGACAGTAGCGTTGACGGGGGACAAGGTCAGTGCAATGGCGCAAGAGTCATTCAGCTAGAATATAATCACATACTTTTACTTCCGGGAAAGGGGGCACTTACTGCCTTCAGGCACTGTGTATTTGATTGCAGTGCATGCTGGGTATGTGTGCCCACAGAGAGAGAGCGGCTGCAGGCGATGACATCAGTGTCTGAGGAGATGCTGGCGCTGGTGGAGATGCTGCACAGCACTGTCTGCGGCTCAAAGCAGGTGCTGCCCTTTCACAGCATCTCTGAGCGAATTTATCTGCAGCAGCTCTGAGCGAATTAATCTCCAGTATCTCCGAGCGAATTTATCTGCAGCAGCTCCTAGCACATTAATCTACAGCATCTCTTAGCACATTAATCTACAGTATCTCTTAGCACATTAATCTACAGCATCTCTTAGCACATTAATCTACAGCATCTCTTAGCACATTAATCTGCAGCATCTCTTAGCACATTAATCTACAGCATCTCTGAGCGAATTAATCTGCAACAGCTCTTAGCACAGCATCTCTGAGCGAATTAATCTGCAACAGCTCTTAGCACAGCATCTCTGAGTGAATTCATCTGCAACAGCTCTTAGCACAGCATCTCTGAGCGAATTAATCTGCAACAGCTCTTAGCACAGCATCTCTGAGCGAATTTATCTGCAGCAGCTCTTAGCACATTACTCTACAGTATGTGAGATCACATTAATCTACAGCATCTCTGAACACATTACTCGACTGCATCCCTCAGTGTGTGTTTTCCTGACGGGGGACAGGGTGTGCAGGCAGACAGGGCCCTGGTGTTGGACGTTGTGCAGTTCCTGTGGCTCCGGTGTAAGGCTGTGTTCCAGAGAGGGCAGGTGGGGCACTGGGACTCCTCCCGCAGTCAGGACCGTCTGGAGGGCCGAGCCAAGGTGTTTCTCAAGAAACCCACAGCCACTCTCACAGGCTGCACATCCCTTAAAGAGTAACTCTGCTCCGTAATGAGATGTTGATGATGGGGATAAGAGGAGGGTGTCAGGTTGGTTTTGGTCGACCAGAAGTGCGTGAGGGTAGGGACACGTAGTGCTTTGCAGCCACGAAACATGAATCTAAGCCATAATGGCACATTGAAAAATATTGACCTTCCCTGTGAAATAATAATCACATTAATCTAACTGAGGCTGCCCTGTACTCATAGATGTCTGATGAGCTCTGCTTTGCAGTGGGTGCAGGTTCTGAGCATGCTCAATGAGGTGGCTCATGCGTGTGAGCTGGCCCTGTCGGATCCTGTAGCCGTGGCAGAGATGACCCTGCGGCTGGCAGCCGTATTGGAGGGCGGAGCCGACTCCAACCTCAAGAGCTGCAGGAAGACAGGTGATGACTCTACACAGAGAGGAACCTAATACTAAAACTGACACTGAGACTCAATACTACAGCACACACTGTAACTCAACACTACAGCACACACTGAGACTCAACACTACAGCACACACTGAGACTCAACACTACAGCACACACTGAGACTCAACACTACAGCACGCTGAGAGATTCAGTCCTGTAGTTACAGCATAAGCTCTTGCTTCTTGTATAAAAGGTCAGGGCCAGCAGTATGAAAGGCTCCCTGGTCACGTAAAACTCTGCACTGTGGAGGTTTTGTCTGGTTTCTGTGCTCTCCAGCCTCCTCTATCGACACCAGCCTGACTTCAGCCTCCAGCTTCCTGCATGGTGATGTACCGCCCATTTTTAAGGTAGGCTGTGTGTGTGTGTGTGTGTGTAATGCACCCATGTATTCCAGTGGCTTGTGCGTTTCTGACTTGTGTGCTTTAACGGCGTACGTGTGCAGATGTGTATGCACGTCTGCTGGCAGCCAGTACCTTAGTGCACGCGTGCACTGGTTTTCCCCTGGTGCATGGTGTGGCTTTCCACTGGTGTGGAGACATTTCTCTGTGGCACAGTCAGGATGTTCGCTTACTTATACCAGATAAATATACTGCAGACTCACCCTATGGCACCATGTGCGGGGAAAAACAGTAGGGGCTGCATCAGAGCTGTGGAGCAATTTTGGTGCCAAAATTACAGTGCCGTCCGCCAACAACCGCCCATATGCCCGAGCCCGGTCAACTTAAGTATTTTCTTCAAGTCAGCTTGTGATATTCAACTGATACAAAAATCTTATTATGGTGTGTTTTCAAAATTATGCAACGCTTTTATTTTTTATTTGGCATTCCCACCCAAATCTGGACTGTACAGTTCGCAAACTATGGACTTTAATGTTCACAAGCGGGTCATGCTGCCATCTCCAGAGAGCGCAGACGGAAACACAGACCTGTCAACTGCCGCTCATTTTTACTTGCTGCTTCAAACCTCACACGCCCAGAAAGAGAGCAGAAAACACAAACTTTTGCCAGCTCAGAGTGCAACTGACGAGTGCCCAGTTGGGCAGCAGAGGCTTAAACAATAAACACTGCTAACCAACACTGCTAACCAACACCGACAGCGTCCCTCCCATTTTCATGAGCAGCGCCACAGGCTGCTCTCAAAAAGCCGTCAGCCACAGTCAGCTTAGACTCGGCTGAATTTCATTCCATGCCGATTGTATGACTCTTTGAAGCTAAAGTATTGTTTCACGCATTTAGTCCCACATGTGTTGTTAATTTAAGAATTGTATCAGGGAATTTTGTCATGATGTACAAGATTCCTTTTTTAAGGTATCAGCAAATAACATAAATTAACTGTATGCGCAGAGATCCCGGGTCGAGCAGCTGCAGGAAGTGTGGGTGATGCTGGAGAGGGCCCTGGAGGGCGTGTCCAAGAGTCGGGCTCAGCTCCTCCCCCACGACGCTACGGATGCCTGTGACTCCGCCCACAAACAGGTTAGTGTTCTAAACACTGGCTAACCAAGCTCACAAAGCCATATTGGAATGCCGTCACACGTATATGTAAATTAAAGCCTCTTCCTTCCATTTTTAAGTCTTGGTGGATCCATCGCTGTTCTGTGGTCTCTGGTGGCCGGTGACTCTCTGAATCCCTCTTTAAACTGACCTTTGACATGCATCACATGCTTTTCTTATCACTGGATTTTACGTGTTTCATCATCCAACGTGCTGTGCATGCGTACGATTTTGGAAAATCACAGGCTCAAAGGCCACAAGTAATCAAATGGTCAAAAAAATATTTACAAATGTACATATTTCACTGATACTGCTTCACCTGAGCAGAAATGTATTGAGTATTTCCTTCCGAATCTGTGGGAAAATTAAGGCCTGTGTTTTATCTCTGCTGATGTAATTCACATGTAATTCACATTTAATACAGCTTAGTTACTGTTCATATTTAACTTCTGATAAGTGAAATATTTAAAGAGACTTACAGGACAGAAAGCAGTGTCGGTATGTGACGTGTGCCATCTGTGATGTCAGTCAGAGGGGGAGGAGTCAGAGGGCGGGGCTTGCGGACAGGGGAGGCCCCAGGACGCCTCAGTGTTGAACTCGTTAATAATGGACCTTCACCTGGAGCTGCTGGCTGTGCAACACAGGGTGACCCTGAAACTCCAGGACTGCAGTCCGGGTGAGTCGCCCCACAGAGCCATGAGCCCAGGCAGAGCTCTCTTTTATCAGTCCGAGGCCAACCCTCAGTCCGCAGTCATGTGGTCCATCAAGCAAACTGTTTCTTCTTCTGACATGGGGACCAAAGACTGCCTTCCATAATCCCATCATAAAACTGCTCCATGTTCAGATGCCTTCAGTAAGTTACTGGTTGTTTGTATTGGGCACTAGTGAAGAACTGTGAACTGATGAACATCATTAAAAAGGCTTTTTGTCCCAGAAAACATAGCTGGTATGAAATTCTCCAGTAGAGGTACCTAATGTGCCACATCAGCCGTGCTTTTGCAAATTCCCCCTGGGGAACTGAGTGGTTTTGCAGCCATTGAAACAGGGCTCTGTGCTGCTCTGCGCCAGATGCTGCTCGAGCTGAGCGGACGGGGCGGAACGAGATCTCCCGGGCCCTGCTCCTGATGCAGACCGCCCTGCTCTCCTTCCAGAAGGACCGCACCTGCCCGGCTACCAAGGACCAGCTGGAGGTCAGGGCACTGACATACCTCGCCCACTCAGAAACAACACTCCCACCTGTTATGCTTTAATAATGCGCTTGCGAACAGGAATACACCCAGTGCTGTGTTTGGTCCTGGTTGTTTCAGGAAGCTGCCAGCTTATTGAAGAAAGCCCAGGAGGAGGAGAGGAGATTGGCCAACAGCGGGGGCAGGAGGACTGAGACGGACAGGGTGCCCCCGCCCCCTATTCTGCTGTCCCGTGCGGATCGGTCCATGTGCTTCACTCCAGCACCCTGTGCCCAAACTGAGCAGGTGCGCACTGCCTCTCCCACTGTGTGCGTCTGAGTGTGCAAACATCATACGGACATTTCATCTGTTGCTTTAAGTCTTTTCTTAAAACCCAGTTTAAACTGAGTCTTTGCTCTGCCTCACAATCAGCTTAAATTATTTTACCTTTTTTACTTCTCACCCTGAGACTGGATACCTCACTGAAAGTCTCATTTATTTCATTTCCATTATTACCACTGAGTATTATTCAACTTAAGAGATTTTACAAATTTAAGTTCTATACTGACGGTCTGCAGGACTCATTGTTCAATGCAAAAGGTTCAATACAGTGAGAGTCACTAAGATGCACAGCTGCTGTCTCTGCATCCAAGTAGCTTTAGTGACGTTTGCACGAGATTTCCTGGTTTGTGATTTGAGAACTACAAAAGGTTATGATCTCTGGACCGCCGCCGAGGTAAGAACATCGAAATCAACATATTCCGACAGATCTGATGCAATCAAACCAGCAACATCGGGCAGAGTGTCATAATGAAACAGTCTGAAACAGGCAAATCAGTTTTGCAATAGTATGACGTATTTCCATCAGAAAATGGCTCACGCAGTTAGAATCAGAATAGAATTCAGTCTTTGCACTTGAGTGACTCACAGCTTCCCCACGCAGCACAATATCTGACTGACAGCAAACACGATCACGCCCAGTGGCCCAGCCTTGGGGGTTAACCCTCCTGCCCCTCCCGCTCTGTTCCAGGTGTGCTGGTACGCCCTTTTTGGGCGAGAGGCCACAGGCGTGAGCCCCAAGGCTCGGCTGGGAGACTGCCCCCTGCTGGGCACTGGAGAGATGGTAAGGGTCCGCAGAAACTGCCCTGCGCACACGAGAGGTCAACCCACCGCAGCTAACAGGGAAACGACTCATTACGATTCACATTACGATTGTAGTCATGTAGGCCAAAATCAGCATTTTAACTCTATGACCATCGCTCACTTTCTGCTCAGTTTGGCTGCTAACCGGGCAAACACAGCTTGTGTGAAGCTCTTTGCTATCGAAGGGATTCGCAAGCTGACGAACACAACTCTGTGTGTAAAGCGAGCCGACAGAAATGTAGATCGGCAAAATGTGAGTCCCATAGAAATGAGGACATCTGTTTACAGAGTGATCATGGTGTGGAACTACGTCAAGTAGTAAAATCTATCGCTAGGTAGCATGCAAATTTGCTTTTAACACACTTAAGTGAGGGGAGCGGGGAGGCATTTGATGGCTGTTCAACCAAGCAGGATCTCCGAGTTAGAGGGGTATTTGCGCTGTGCAAAACCCGCAACCAGGCAACTTTGGAACATGAACTGAAGGAAAAACCAGCTCTTTAGAGTCTTACTTTATGCATCTAACTCATTAAAGCACCTTTGTGGAACAGGGTGATGTCATGGTACGGTGTGTGATATTTTAACTACACCCTGTCTTGCTTGTGCGCGTCGGATGTAGATGGACGGTGACTGTGGCCCAGCCTGACCCCTCCCCCATCCTGTACCCCGACAGATTCCTGCCTCACGACGGTGCGTGCTGCGAGCCGAGGGCCTGGAGCCCAACAGGAAGTATGTGTTTGCCGTGGCCGCCTACGACGCCGAGGGGAAGCTGGTGGGCGGGGCTGTGGGAGAGAGCACAGGGGCGGTGCTGGCCTCTCTGCCCCTCCCCCTGCTCACCGCCTGGGCTCACCTGGCGCAGGTACGAGAGAGGAGGTGTCTCGCTGAGGCCACATGACCCTGTAGCGGCACCAGCTATGACATAATTCTGTTGCTGTTTTAGGCAGCGTATCGAACCGGGCACTATACACTGGCCAAGAAAACGTGTGGCAAGCTCTGGGACTACATTACACAGAGTCCTCTGTCTGAGGCCGGGCCGAATGACAACCCAGAGGGGCTCGCCCGCACCAGGTCAGAGGGTGCCAATTCACGTTCTGTCTCTCTCTCTCTCTATCTCTCTTTAATTACACTCTGATTTTTGGACGAGATACCACATACAGAATGCATAGTATTTCTGACACAGTGAAAATACAATGAGTCATCGTAACATCAAATATATCACTTATAACCTCTGCCCTTCTCTCCTCCTGTTATCTAGGCTACGGGACGACACCCTGAGTCAGTGCTCGCCGATCCTACAGCAAATGCTCCTCACCTCCATCTTCATACACACAGACATCCGCATCCAGGAGGGGGCGCTGTACTGTGATGCTATGAGCGATCAAGGCTCTCTCAAATGGGGACAGGTGTGTGTGTGTGCGCACGTTCAAGCACTAAGCAGCCAAACCAGGCTTTGGCTCTGAAGCAAACTCCTGGGGTTTTACAACAACGCTGGTTACTCGACCGTTATCATGGAAAAATATACAATCAATAATTTCTCGCTAAAAATGTCCACAAAATGTCTGTTTTTTTGTCCATTTAATGCGTCTAACTCTGCCGATTTGTTATCAAACAGTTTGCATCACTGCATCTCACACAGTCAGAGACTTGGACTTCGCGGCACAAACATCCTGTTTGGCTCAAATTAGCACAAGATGGCGACGCCCTGAAAACTGCCCCTCCAGAGCATTAAATGCCCTTCCGCAAACCTGAGGAGCGCAGATAGTGGACATCACTGCTCCATATTGATTCAACAGCCTATGGCGTGTGTGTCCGTGTATGTTTGTTCACACGGTGTGACAGCTCCTTCCTGTCCCCGACAGGAAGCCAGGCTGGCGGAATGCGAGCGCATGCTGGTGGCGGTGGATCTGGCCCTGCGGCTGCGTGAGGAGAGCGCTGCCCTGCAGGGCGTGGTGGGGTGTTACGGGCCGCTCTCCCCCTTCATTTACCATCAGATCCCCTCACAGAGCGCAGTGCAGGTCAGGGTTCAGTGCATCTCTGCAGGCTGTTTGCACATAACTGGCCTAAACCCTCAGGGACATGATACACCAGCCCTTAAAGAGATAAGTATTCCTCTCAGAGGTGCAGTGACAGTAATGGTGTGTCGCAGGTGCTGCTGAAATGCCTCTCTGTGCTGCTGGAGGTCCCCAGAGCTCTCAGACTCAAACGCCCCTCCGCCACAGCCGAGCCCCTCCTGCACATGCTGAGCTGCATCACCTACTACATGGCGAAGGTATCAGCGTCCTGTCTGCAACGTGTGTTGTAACACGCATGACTCATATGTATCTGTGCGCGTGTGTGTGTCATGTGTGTAACTGTGTGTGTGTCGCGCAGGTGTTGCGGACCCGCGGGGAAGACCTCCTGGCCTCGGCGGTGATTGATCAGGGGAAGTGGCTTCTGCAGGAGGTCACAGGGGGCGGAGCCACAGGCACAAGCAAGCCCCTCCCATTCTCACAGGATGTGGTGCGTTTCCAGGAGTCAAAGCAGAAAGGCTGCACCTCGTACATGTGTCACTTTTGGTAGAAACTGAGTTTAACCTTCATTTGCAGTAATTAAGAATGGTGAAAATCTTAAAACACTAGCTATTAGTGTCATTTGAACTTTCAAAAGAAAGTTTCTATCATATTTTTTTCTGTTAGGAAAAGTCCAGGACCTAAAATTTTTGTTCAATTGCGAGATTTTTTCCACTGATAAACTTACTTGGTTTTTCCAGATCACAGGAGAGCACATTAACTGTAAATCCTCATTCAGCAGTCTGTACTGTAGAATTAAAAATATTAGCGCAGCGCTTCAGTAAGTTTGCTCGTGCATGCAGCCTTAAGAAGCGATTGTGTGCATTTCCCTTTCAGCGTTGGTGTTGACCCAGTGAGTGCTCACATCCGCGTGCAGAGACAGCGATGCTGCAGCACAGTTAGCTTGTATCACTAGCATGAGAGCACAGGAAGTTCAGTCATACATGCACTCACGGAGAATAAGCGCTGATTGTGTCCATTTAGCTTGTACCGTTAGCTGTAAATTCAGTTGTATGCATGATTGTCTGTGGAGTCAGTCCTGTGCGCATTTAGCTTTGGCATGACAGAGCTGTGAGCGCAGAATCATGAGTAGAGCACCGTACGGTCAGTTAGGATGGAACAGAAATCGCGCGGTTGATTTTGGAGTAAGAGCTGACCGTGTGTGTCTTGCGTTAGCGCTACAGCACAGGGAGTGCAGATGTAAGCCCTCTCGCTTTGCACTCTCTCCCGCTCACAGGCCCCAGCGGAGGGGCCCCCTCAGAGAGCAGGTCTGGGCCCCGAGGAGGAGGAGCCCAGCCCGCAGGTGGTTGCCCTGGAAACCAGCACACTCAAGAGTGCACATGCCGGCATGGCCCAACCACAGGGCACAGGTGAGACCCGCCCACCCACACTGTCTGTGCCTCGCTCTGCAGCGGGATGGAGTGGAGTTTATGCAAACCAGCAACGACCAATGTTCCAGCACTGAACATGCACCACGCATTAGAGAGAACAGCGCTGTTCTCGATCGCCAGCTCTGCGCCTCAAAGGGTTAAGTGAAGCACTGTCTTCAGCTGAAATGCAAAAAACATCACCAGACCCTGAGGTTAACTGTCAATCAGGAGCTCCGAATCTGAGACCGGCCTTGTCAGATTATTTCATTCATTCGCTAACATGACAATTTGGTAATTGGAGAATTCTTTGGGGAATAATCCAAGACTGATGTAACAATCACTACAGGCAACAGAGCAATTGGGTTCTGGATTACAGACTTACAATTTGGGAAAAAATAAATGAAATGACGTGCTCTTCAAAGAGAGAAGGAGGAATTAAATAAAATGTGTGGTCCCTCCCCCAGGGCTCTCGGAGCTGACGGGACAGGAGGACTTTATTCTGGTGTACAGCCTGATCTGCACCAGCCCTCTCCAGACTGCCTTCAGACACGGTACCGCCACACCCCCGCGCCTCCCGTTCAAATCCTGCTCGGCCGATTGCGCTTTTATACTTGCAGTTAGAGCGTCAGTGTTCCAGCACTGACTTCTGCCCAGAGAACACGCCCACACAGTGCCTGTCCGTCCCTCCGTTTGAGTGCGGTGTGAGAGGTGGAGCAGCCCTCTGCTGATCGCTATTTACATAACTCCCCCCCATACTCATCCACAGTCATGAAGATGAAGAGGAGGGCCTGCTTCCTGGAGCTGGCCGTACCTCTCCTGCAGAGGGCGCTGTGGGACGATCGACTGGACCTCGTGCAGGAGTGGGGACAGAGCATCATCAAGTGGCTCTGCAGGTGTGTGTGTGTGTGTGAGAGAGTGTGTCTCACTCTCTGTGGCTTTGGCTAGTAGATCGGCCTCATATTCTCTGCCTCTTGTCGACAGCTCCGTACAATCATTGCTCAGAGCAGTCTTCATGACACCATTATGACATCACTCCTCGGAGGAAGTCAGGTGGTCTAAGCCAACACCGTCTGGTCCGTGACGCCCAGAAAAGCGGAGTCTGATGTCGATAATGTTTTATGTTGTTTTGTGGGGGTTTGACAGACGGGACGAAAGTCTAACGTGGAAGAAGATCGCGACGACAGAGCTGCTGGATCAGGGCCGCGCCGACGACGGGACCAAGAAGTACACGGCGTCCGTCATCGAGTACGATAGGGTACGAGCGCGACGTCGGGGACACAGCGTGAGCCCAGAGCAGTGATGATTTCTCTATCGGACAGCACTGAAGGGATTTAAATAAACTATTCAGACAACTCAAGAGACTGATTGCTTCCTTTTTGGTTTGGGTTTCTGAATTCTGGAACATTCTGAAATGAGTGGAACATTAGAAAGCGAAGTAAAGGCAGTGAGTGTGAGCTCCGTGAGAGGGAGCGCTGAGGGTGCACTAACCCGGGCTCTCCTCTCGCCGCAGAGAGTGCAGAAGCCGAGCAGCACTGCAGCCGGCTCAGACAGGAGGAGGGGCCGTCAGCTGAGGAGACCGCAGGGCCTGCTGAAGGCACAGCTCACAGAGAGGTGCCCCTCCCCCGAGACGCGCTTCCGCTGTCTGTCTGTCTGTCTGCATCAGCTCGTCTGTCGCACTGCAGGGTCTGTTCGCCCGCCTGTTCGCCCGCTCGTCTGTCTGACTACCCGTTTGCAAACTCGATCAATCGGGCATCTAGATCAGTGACAGCTGGTGAACTGAAAATGGTTGGTCTTGATGTGTTTTCTGTCTTTTAACTTTGAAAACTGGCCACAGCTGGGTGTTTTTGGAGTTCATGTGTGCAGTTAAATACGTAACTGAAAGCAGATGAAGACCAATCATGAGTTTCAGGGGGCATTCGGTGCCTCCGCTATTTTCAGCTCACCAGCCGCCACGGATCCTGCGCAGCAGTGCTTGCGGGACAGGAGACTGCCCCGCGGCGTTGGGTGTGACGGGGGTGTCCGTGTGTCCGCAGGCAGTCCGAGGCGCTGGACGCCCTGATGTCTCTCCTGCCCCCCCTCCTGCGGCGAGGACAGCGGCGGAGGCGTCTGCGCAGGGCGTGTGCGGAGGAGTGGCCCGGCCGCTGCCACGTCAACCTCAGCCTGGCTCTGAGTCACATGACCCTGCTGCTCCGCAGTCTAGAGCAGAGACTGCCCCCTGCTGCCCAGCACAGGTAATCACACCCCCTGCCTGCTGCTGAACACAGACAGTAAACACAAGGAATCTGAACTGTCATTCATGACACTATGACACTAATAACGGAATGGCGCAAAACAATTTCCCTGGGACAATAATAATGACTGAATCGATTTCAGCACAGCTTATTGTGATGAAGCACACTTAATAAAGCTCTAAAATAAGTGAAAGAAGACAGACAAGACAAAATGGAAGAAGCTCAATATCTTGAAACAGTCATTTCAGTCCTGACTAATTCAACAGGCTCCTCTGTTCCAGTCCTGCTGCTATTTACTTGCGCATCAGTTCCACCTCTAATTTCTCACTACAATATCTAGTTACTCATTGCCTCTACCTATCTAAATCATCTTCATCAAAAGATTCCAAATAATTCATCTTGCTTTATTTAATAATGCTTCATCTTGCATTATTATAACCCCAGATTTATAGGAAAAGGGAGGAGAGTTTTGTATTTGCAATGTTGACATCAGTTTAATCCTCATGATGGCATCAGGTCTGGCCTTTCTGTGACTTTGGCACATTTTGAAACACAGTCTCTCTCTCTCTCTCTCTCTGCAGTTACAGTCACCTGCACCCCTCCCTCTTCTCCCTGGCCCACTGTGGTGTTCTGCTCTCCAGGACCGGCGCGTCCCCGCACACACGGGACCCCCAGCAGCTGCCCCCCTCCCGAAAACCCTCCCCTGAGCCCTGCCCTGGGGGGCTCACGCAGCAGGATGGGGAAAGTACGCGTCTCACGTTGGGTCCTGAGCAGCCTCACGCACACCAATGAGTCACAATAACAACACAGATAATGCTGACGAGGCTAACAGCTCTGATAACACTAGCAACGCTAATAACACAAACAATGCTGATGTGGCTAACAACACTGATAAGACTATCAACGCTAATGCCATAAACAATGCTGATATGGCTAACAACACTGATAAGACTAGCAACGCTAATGCCACTAACAATGCTGATGTGGCTAACAACACTGATAAGACTATCAACGCTAATGCCACAAACAACGCTGATGTGGCTAACACTGATAAGACTAGCAACGCTAATGCCACAAACAATGCTGATGTGGCTAACAACACTGATAAGACTAGCTATGCTAATGCCACAAACAATGCTGATGTGGCTAACAACACTGATAAGACTAGCAACGCTAATGCCACAAACAATGCTGATGTGGCTAACAACACTGATAAGACTATCAACGCTAATGCCACAAACAATGCTGATATGACTAACAACACTGATAAGGCTAGCAATGCTAATGCCACAAACAATGCTGATGTGGCTAACAACACTGATAAGACTAGCTACGCTAATGCCACAAACAATGCTGATGTGGCTAACAACACTGATAAGACTAGCTACGCTAATGCCACAAACAATGCTGATGTGGCTAACAACACTGATAAGACTAGCAACGCTAATGCCACAAACAATGCTGATGTGGCTAACAACACTGATAAGACTATCAACGCTAATGCCACAAACTATGCTGATATGGCTAACAACAATGATAATGCTAACAATGCAAATAACAGAAACAACGCTAATAAAGCTAACAACACTGATAATGCTAGCAATGCTAACAGAGCTAACGAAGCAAATAACATGAACAATGCTAACAAGGCTAATAACGTCATGTCATGTTCACAAGTGTAACTGTGTTTAAAATCGCGCTGACAAAGCGCATGATTTCTGACACCCGAGCAGCCAGCAATGTATTTAGTCTGGACTTATGAAAACATTCTCTCACACCCCTGTTAGACAGGAGAGGTGTCAGCACTGACGACATAATGCACCTCCTGAGCATCATGCCCCGCCTCTGCAGGAACAGTTAACGCTACCTTCAGTCACCATGTGCGTTAGCCTCGCTCCCTCTCTCCCACTCGCTCTCAGAGCCGAAGAGCAGCAGAGAGGGCTCCAGCCCCGCAGCCAGTGAGGGGGAGAGTGACCCAGACACGCCCCGCACCCAGCTGACCAATGAGCGCAGGCCCAGCGGGGCGCTCCGCCTCTATGCCCCGCCCACTGATGCCGGCCCCTCAGAGTTCCAGCAAACCCTGGAAATGGCAGCGCTGCATTTCAGGAGAGCCATGGTACGGCCCCTGTTCCACGGACACACCGTCCCCCCGGGGCCGGAAACAGAGGATCTTACATGAGTGGGCGCGTCATATGAAGGTTATGAAACCAGCTTTAGCGAGCAGCAAACGCAAAAATTACTCAACGAGTTTCATAACTTTCATACGACGCGTGATACTCCGTAAGTCACAGAGTTGCAGACATTGGCAGTTGAACAAGCCGTAGTTTTAAATTCACAATCAGCTGAACATCTAGCTAGCAAATAAACTAATGTTACATAATGGTTATGGAAATGTACTCCGTGCACACTGGCTAGCTTGCACAGTGACGATAACTTAGCTATGAGAGTGGTCCCTAAATATGAAGAGCGTGATGTACCGTGAAGCGGCTGTTTTTTTTAACCCGTGTAGGTTCTGGCCCATCGCGGGGGCCTGTGGACCTCTCTGCAGTGGGTGTGCCGCGTGCTGTGGGACCACGCCTCAGCAGTGACCCCATTGGTGGAGCAGGACCACACCCCCCTCTCCCGAGAGCAGCTGGACTCCGCCCTCACCCCAGTCCTGGCCCTGGCAGCAGAGCTGCTGCTGGATATGATGCTCAGACTGCAGGTGCGGAGTCACCCTTTCACACTCACTGATTCACTCTTGTGCCGGGTTCAGCGTGTTCAAGCCCCTCCGGTCCCCCCCAGATGTGGAAGATGTTCGAGGGCGGGGTGGAGGGGGCGGAGCTGGAGGCCGGAGGAGGCGGAGAGGGGCGGGACCTGCCCTGGCTGTGCGCCCTGTCTCTGCACAGCCTGGAGCTGCTCGCCCGCCAGGAGAAGTGGGAGACACTGGCCAATCAGGCGCTCTTATTCACCCGCATCACACGGTGACTCCACCCACATCGGACATAACCCCAGCTGCAATGGCTACTACCTGAATTACTTTAACAGCAGTTTCAACTACTGTGGCTATTACTGCGACTAATAATGAGACATAATTAGATAATTAGATAATTAGACACTGATTATGTCACAGATACTGTGAATGTTTTGGAGGTGCGTGAGCAGAATTTACTGGATACACACAGACTAGAGTAGCTGAGAGGGGTTGAGCCCTTCAATGGTGCGACGATCGAGTCTGACGGATCTCTGCTGCCTGTTCCAGGGGGACCTTCGCCCACACGGTGACCCCACTGCTGCTGGAGGCCCAGAGGAGGCTGCAGGACAGGCTCCTGTGTTTGGGGGGTCCCCCCGCCCCACAGCCACACTTCACCCTCGCAGAGGCCAGCGCTGGGGAGAAGGTCAGAGCGCCACAGCGCCCCCGCCTGGCTGGCACTGAAACACGTTCACAAGCACCACCTAAAACAATTAAACACCTCGATCAGAACACTCCACGCGTCAGACAGAAAATATTAATTGATTCCTGAATGCACTCCTGAGAAAAAAACTGGGCCAAGCCCAAAATGGCAAAATAGAAAGCTTTGCATGGTCATAACAATGAATCGCTGGTCAGGAAATTGGTAAGAATGTAATGGGTAAATATTATTTGAATTCTTCTCCTTTTGATTTCGTGACATGTGCGTGAGCCTTGTGAGTAAACCTGTGAACAGAGGAGTCACAAAATAACATCCGATTATTGTCTTTCGAATTCAACGTTTCCATAGCTGGTGCAGACAGTCTCAGGAGTACATTTGTTCAATTCTCGCAATAAACATGAGTGTAATAACAGCTAATACCAGCTTTGTCCTTCTGCGGTGATACACAGATGTGCTGTGAGGTCACTCGTTGACAGTGAAGTCCTGCAGTACTTGTACCCCTTACCCCTGTGTTTCAGGTCACCTGTAGTAACTATGGCGACATACAGCTGCTCCTGACTGGGAGGGACCCCAAAACAGCAACTGAGACCTCAGGTACAGCAGCCCCAGAACTACCGCGGACTCACTTCCCCTGTGCACTGGGTCTTTGGAGATCGGGGAAGTAGATTCACCCCTGTACTTGTGAGCATCACGTATAGAAAGCCAGTCTCATCTCGCTTTTCTGACCGAAGTCCAGTAACCTTCATAAGTAATTAATTCATACTCAGTGGGTCAATAAGTCACAAATTCATTCACCTTCAGTTAATGCAGATTGAGACTGAGCCAAGACTGAGCGGTTCTAATATACAGTACAGGCCAAAAGTTTGGACACACCTTCTCAGTCAATGCGTTTCCTTCATTTTCATGACTAGTTACATTGTAGATTCTCACTGAAGGCATCAACACTATGAATTTGACATTCAAGCTATGAATGAACACATGAGGAATTATGTGCTTCACAACAAAGTGTGAAATACCTGTAACTGAAAACATGTTTTATATTCTAGTTTCTTCAAAGTAGCCACCCTTTGCTCTGATTACTGCTTTGCACACTCTTGGCTTCTCTTGATGACCTTCAAGAGGTCGTCACCTGAAATGGTTTCACTTCACAGGTGTGTCTTGTCAGGGTTAATTAGTGGAATGTCTTGCCTTATCAATGGGGTTGGGACCATCAGTTGTGTTGTGCAGAAGTCAGGTTGATACACAGCCGACAGCCCTATTGGACAAGTGTTAGATACATACATAATTCCACATGGGTTCATTCATAGTTTTGATGCCTGCAGTGAGAGTCTACAATGTAAATAGTCATGAAAATAAAGGAAACGCATTGAATAAGAAGGTGTCCCCAAACTTTTGGCCTGTACTGCATTAATTCAATAAAATGAAATGATTTTATTTATGTTATCAAAGCAAACTCCAAATTTGTTTCTATCAGAAATTAACCTGAGTAGCACAATGGCTACAGATCTGAAGGAGGTTGCGTTGATGCCTCAGGATGTCTGAACTAAAGTTTGGATTTGAAAATGACTCCAATGCTGAATGAAAAACTCTCTCTCTCTCTCAGAGGAGGACAGGGCTCTGGTTCTGTTGTCTGTGCCTCTGGATGTGACGGACACGCTGCGCTATTTTCGGGAGGCTTTTGAGAACAGGCCCTACTTCCTGCAGACACTTCAGCACAGCAAAACCCTGCTGTCACTGGTGCTGGCCAACACACAGCACTGTGAGTGTGCGTGTGTGTGTGCGCGTGTGTGTGCGTGTATGTGTGTGCGTGTGTGTGTGCGTGTGTAAGTATGTGTGTCTGTGTGTGTGTGTGTGTTTGTGTGTGTGTGTGTGTATGGGTGTGTGTAAGTGTGTGTGTCTGCGTGTTTGTGTGTGAGTGTACAAAACTATGTGTGTGTGTAAGTGTGTGTGTCTGCGCGTGCGCGCATGTGTGTGTGTGTGTGTGTGTGTGTGTGTTTGTGTGTCTGGTTGTGTCTTCGCGCACCAACACTGGGAGTGTGAGAGTGTGTGTGCATGCACATGTGTGCACCAGGGCTGTTAGCATGTGTGTATGTAAGTGTGTGCGCGTGAGTGAGTGTGTGTACCTCTGTATGTGAACGCGTGAACCTTAGCTGTATGTGTCCGTGTGTATTAGCGTGTGGTGAGTGAGTGTGTGTATCAGGAGATGACCGTGTTTCAGGGATGATGCGTGTCGCCAGTATGTGTTTAACTGTGCTGTCCCCACACAGACTTTGAGGTCCCCTCAAACACAGCATGTGCCGACCAATCCCAGGGCAGGGTGGGGTGTAGGCCGGTGGCCATCGCGCCCCCTGACCTCTCTGAGGAGGATTTCAGCAGCCGGGGAACCCTGTACCACTGCACCCTGCCCTCGTCACAGCTACACGCAGTCATCTCATCCTATACCAGCTCTATCGGTGAGAGACACTCACTAACACTTATCACTAACACTGAACTCTAACACTCATTATTAACACTGATCACTAACACTCATCACTAGCACAGCACCCTGCCCTCGTCACAGCTACCAGCTCTATCGGTGAGAGGCACTCACTAACACTAATCACTAACACTGATCATTAACACTCATCACTAAAACTGATTACTAACACTCATCACTAACACTGGACACCAACACTAATTATTTACACTCATCACTAACACTGCACCCTGCCCTCGTCACAGCTACATGCAGTCATCTTGTCCTACACCAGCTCTATCGGTGAGAGGCACTCACTAACACTCATCACTAACACTGACCACGAACACTCATTATTAACACTGATCACTAACACTCATCACTAGCACAGCACCCTGCCCTGGTCAGAGCTACACGCTGTCATCTCCTCCTACACCAGCTCTATCGGTGAGAGGCACTCACTAACACTCATCACTAACACTGAACACTAACACTCATTATTAACACTGATTACCAACATGCATCACTAACACTCATGACTAACACTGAACAGTAACACTTATTAACACTGATTACCAACACTCATCATTAACACTGATTACTAACACGCATCACTAACACTGCACCCTGCCCTCGTCACAGCTGAATGCTGTCATCTCAACCCACACCAGCTCTGTTGATGAGAAACCCTCAATAACACTGATCACTGACACTGATCACCAACACTGAGCGCCAACACTGATCACTAAGAGTTCATGAGCTACACAGAATCAAACACAGTACAGCCCTATTCACTACAGTCCATTTCAAATTTGATCGATTTGCATGAATTTTGTGTGAGCTACTTGACCGATGGGCTGCACGTGCCAATCAATGAAATTGGTTTTTACAAAAATGGAAAATTTGTGTCACTATGACATCATTTTGACTTATCTGCATCTGTACCACATCCTTCCAACCCCCAGCTTCGAGAAATGCCCTGCTTAGATTAAAAAGTGGCGCTAGTTTGAAGTGTCAAACGTAAATATAACCAAAGTTATGAACCAAAATGCCTTTTAAACCTTTTGCGTGACCTCCACCTTGAAACTAGGAACATGTAAAAACATAAGGCTGGAGGAAAATAATTGATAAAATGAATTTAAGTTGCAATATGACAGGCAAACAAACAAACTGACAAACTCATGGAACTGATCAACTTACTTGCTGAAATGTAAGTTTTGACGAGTTAAAAACAGTCAAACATCCTTCCCGCCAACTTCATCACGCTGCCCCACAGTTTCTCCCCCAACTCTGCTCCGCTGCCGAACAGTCGTCCCCAGCACCCTGTCCCGTAACAGTCAGGAGTGTTTCTGAGCGCATGAGAGCAGTGTGCAGGCACTCAGCGCTGACATCGTGCATGTGGTTCCAACAGAGTATCTGGAGGCAAACAAGAAACATTCTCTGAGAGTCCAGGCGCTGCACGAGCTGGGGAACCTGCACTTTTACTGCGGGAACAAGAGGTATGCACGCATATACAACTACACATTATCCACCTTCGCTCAGTGTCTATTAACACACAACATTTCCTTAACGAATGATCAAAAGAACACAAAAGTGAATGCCAGTGATGCAGTACACTGGAATACATCAGGCAGTCTCTAAACCATATTTTAGTGGCACTGACTGTGCCGTAAGTTGACGTTTGCAAAACTGGAAAGCGTTGCCTGTCTCCATCAGGGCAGCGCAGACACACTGGAGTAAGGCACTGGACTGCGCCCTGCAGTGCACGGGTGTGTTGGGGTCCTGGGACGGGGTTTCCTGGGGTGGAACCCCTCCCAGGGAGGTGGTGCGTCAGGTCGGGGTCTGGGGCTGCCTGCAGGGGGCGGTGCTTACCGCCAAAATCGCGCAGTGAGTACATTCAAGCCTGATACGATTTCCATAAAAGGTGCTGTCACTCCCCTCCCTTCTTATGAGGACATCTTCTTCACTGCCTCTTGACCTGCAGGTTTGCCTTGACCTCTGACCTCAGCGAGCGGACTCAGTGCAGTCTCCTGTCTTCCCTGCTCTTTAAGGTACAGCCGGTGAACCCCACTCCGGCAGCGTCGCTTCCTAAAGGGGCCCTTCATCCAAAAATTAAACAAAAATGTCTTCCCACTTATTTTGCTGATATGCAATTCACTGCTGTCAATGATAAGTTGCAAATAGAAATACAATTTCTAGTTTAAGGCTAACTTTGGCCTTTTCCTGGTTTTTAGCAGTTTACAGGCTGTACAGTAATGCAACTGCCATTGATAGGCCCACAGTACGGCCTGGTTTAACTGAGGCTGAACACGCTGTTTGTTCAGGCATTATGGCTTAAATGATTGCACTGTCCCTGCTCGTTATCTAGTCTCTGCTGACAGCCTCACTGCCCCACCCGGAGGCAGACTGGCGGTACTGCGCCTATGAGCTGGGCGCTGAACTGCTGCCAGGGCTGGATCTCCTCTGCGGCCCGGCCCAGATTCACCCCGGCACCACCGCAGCCAGCCTGGGCTTCCTGTGCCACTGGCTCTACAGCTCCGGGCACTACCTGAAGGTGAGGGCCTGTGATATACGGGGGAATAACGTAATATGGTTTAATACCATGAGGGAACGTGTGTGAATTCACACAGGGTAATAAGATGAACTCGTAATGTGACAGGTGGTTTTAGCGTGATTTAGTATTGTGCTTGCAATATAAAGTGATGCCATGTGCTTGAAATTCCACTATTTGTAATTTAATGTGCTTGTTAAAATTTTATATTGATAGTAATGAAATGCCCTTGATATTTGTTGAGTAATGTATGGAAATGTGTTAGTGATTTACAAAAGTAAGATGTCAGCGATGTTTTGTGTTAGTGATGCGATGTGCTGGTAATGCAATGTGCGAGTGATGTAACATTTTAGTGATGTAATGTTATGTGTTAGTGATTAAAAGTGTTAGTGTGGTTTTGTTAATAATGTAATGTGTTCGTAATGAAATGTGTTGGTGATGTAACATGTTAGTGAGGTAATGTGCTTGTAATCTGACACTTAAGTAACATGTTAGTGATGTAATGTGTTCTTGATCTGTTAATGTGTAAGTGCTGTGATGTGTAAATTATGTAACTTGTCAGTGATGTAATGTGCTAGCGATGAAACATGTTTTTGATGTAATGTGTTCGCAATATAACATGTCAGTGATGTAATGCGCGAGTGATGAAACACATTAATGATGTGATGTGACATTTTCATGCGTTTCAGGCCTTACCCTTGCTGTCGCTGTATCTGTACTGCGTGGGCACAGTGTGTAGAGACTCAAACCGCACCGCAGAGGGCCGAATCCTCAGAGTGAGTGTGTGAGGCGCCTGCAACCACATCACTGTGTGTGTGACCTTGTGTGCAAGTCAGTTACATCAGTCAGATCTGTGTAATAAGTATTTGTGTTTGTCTGTGTGTCTGTGCAGACGTGTGCGATTGTGTATATGTGCAGGTTCAGGTACTGACAGAGCTGGGACTGTATGTGTGTGTATATGTGTGTGATTGTGTATGTGTGCAGGTTCAGGTACTGACAGAGCTGGGACTGTATGTGTGTGTATGTGTGTATATGTGCAGGTTCAGGTACTGACAGAGCTGGGACTGTATATGTGTGTGTGTGTGTGTATGTGTGCAGGTTCAGGTACTGACAGAGCTGGGACTGTATGTGTGTGTATGTGTGTATATGTGCAGGTTCAGGTACTGACAGAGCTGGGACTGTATATGTGTGTGATTGTGTATGTGTGCAGGTTCAGGTACTGACAGAGCTGGGACTGTATGTGTGTGTATGTGTGTATATGTGCAGGTTCAGGTACTGACAGAGCTGGGACTGTATATGTGTGTGTATGTGTGTGTGATTGTGTATATGTGCAGGTTCAGGTACTGACAGAGCTTGGGCTGTATATGTGTCTGTGTGTATGTGTGTGATTGTGTATCTGTGCAGGTTCAGGTACTGACAGAGCTGGGACTGTATATGTGTGTGTGTGTATGTGTGTGATTGTGTATATGTGCAGGTTCAGGTACTGACAGAGCTGGGACTGTATATGTGTGTGTGTGTATGTGTGTGATTGTGTATATGTGCAGGTTCAGGTACTGACACTGTCTGTGTTATTGTGTATCTGTGCAGGTTCAGGTACTGACAGAGCTGGGATTGTTTGGAGACGCTCTGCAGGAGTTGATCAATCTGAGGCAGGGAGGCGGGACTCCAAAGCCCCACGGCCCAATCAGCAATCCAGAGCACATGGTAACGCGAGTATCAGCCAATCACAGACCTCCATGGCCCCTATCAAACTATAATCTCACATTACTGTCAACACTCACCTGTACACAAACAGATTTAGAGAGCTTTGTGTACCCTGGTCTGTACTGAAACAAACCGATTTAGAGAGCTGGCACAGTAACCTGTACTGAAACAAACCGATTTAGAGAGCTGTGTACACTGGACTGTACTCAAACAAGCTGATTTAGAGAGCTGTATATACTAACCTGTACTCAAACAAACAGATTTAGAGAGCTGCGTACACTGGACTGTACTGAAACAAACCGATTTAGAGAGCTGGCACACTAACCTGTACTCAAACAAACTGATTTAGAGAGCTGTATGTACTAACCTGTATTCAAATGAACTGATTTAGAGAGCTGCGTACACTGGACTGTACTCAAACGAACTGATTTAGTGTTTGTCACATTAAAATAATCCAACAAACTGAGAAATGGATTTTACTGTTCTGTCTGCAGAAGTTAGCACTCAGCCAAACATACTTTTTACTAACCCTCATCTTTACTCAGCCAAACATACTTTTTACTAACCCTCATCTTTACTCAGCCAAACATACTTTTTACTAACCCTCATCTTTACTCAGCCAAACATACTTTTTACTAACCCTCATCTTTACTCAGCCAAACTTATTTTAAGGTCCATCACCAGGCAAAGAAGATGTTTGACAGCAGCAAACCCCTCCTGCATGAATCCAACCAGGCGGTGAGTGAGCTTGACCTCTGACCCTGATCCCAGTACGAGCAGAAGCCGCAGTGCTGGTAACCAGTGACAGATTCACTCTATGGCACCAGGCGTCCGTACCTGGTAATGTTGACGAATGTGAAGTCAACAACTTAACCCTTTAAGCTTACACAGATATCCAATCATGATGTTCTCAACTGAACGTTCTCATGTTGATGTAGCCACCAATACCTGCAGCTAAAAGTACTGTACGTGAGCACTAACTGAAATTTTAATTAAAAAAACTGGTTGAGGGTCATTTGAATTCCCAGCTCTTGTGAAAGCAAATCCAGTGAGTTGGTCTTCTTCATAAGCAGGCCTTGGAGAATCTGGTGAAAGGGGACCAGGGCCCAGACCTCAGCGCACTGTATCGCCCCCTGCTGGTCAGGAGGCTGACCCTCGTCAGGGCCCAACTCATCTTGGCCCTGAGCCGAACTATTGCCCATTACCCAGAGCTACCAGAGTCACAGGAACCAGGTAATAATAATAAATAATAATAATAACCAGACAGTCGGTGGTCCACAGGTCGATTTGTATCCCCGGACGCCCGATAATGATCACTCCTAAAATCGATAGGCTTTGTGACCTCACCACACACAAGGCCCACACTAAATATGAAATGAATCCATGAAGAAGTGCGGCCTGTAGAAATCTTTACAAACACAGCGGCAGACACGGCGTAACGATCGCTGATCCATAGTATCTCCAACTCATCGTCCAGGGATTCAACAGTAATGATAATAGTATTAATAGTTGCAAGCGATCACTGTTTCCCAGTCGCTGCCATAGTTGCAGTAAAGAGTTTGACCTCAGTGGTCTGGTGTCAGTCACACTTGTGGACCGGAGTCCTGACGTCACAGTGAAATCCTCCCCGTCTCTGGGCCCTTGTGTGATGCAGAGGGTCCAGCCCAGGACGTCCCACGAGACCCCAGCAGCGCCCCTCCACCCCCTCCTGAGAGATGCCAGGAGCCCCACATCCCGCCGCTGGACCCTGTGACGAGTCACCCGACCCTCAGCAAACTTAAGGCACAGAATGCGCCGGATTTCCCAGACACACACCGATGAAAGGGACAGTTCAGCCCTAAATCAGAAGTGCATACAGTTCCTCTTACCTCTACTGAAGTTAATCCATCACCATCGTTTTGGTGTGAGTTGACAACCACAGGTGTAGTTCATTGGAAAGACAATAGTTCCTAGTTTGCACTGCTCACAGCAGAGTATGTGGATTTACCTTGAGTAATCAGGGTGTGATTTCTATAGAGAAGCATCGGTTTAACATTTTTGAAATGTTCCCTTATTGGCGCTTTGTGCTCCACAAGACTAATGCTAATTTCTTCCAATATATGGGAGAGAGGGCAGACATCTCTATGGCCGATATCTCCAACATTCAGCCAATTACACCCAAACTATCAAGAAGGGTGAATATCACTACAAGAGGGAAAAATGTGTTTATATTTTTTAGGGATGAGTTGCTTTGAGAGCAGAGTTAGGCGAGCTGAAGGGACAGCCCAAAATATTGAAGGGCTGGCAAGCAAAACAGATCATGAGCCTTATTTCCCTATAGTGTGTTTCAGTGTCTAATTTCTGTCACATTTGTTGGACACAATTAAAAATACAAAAGTGCACAAGGTGTAGAAGTAATGGGTAAGTGATCCACGCCCACTTATTGTTATTCCAACCAAACAGAAGCTCTCCTGGGGAAAGACAATTACATTTCTTTGTTGTAGGCGTCACTGCTGGAAGAGGCTGCTTGTTTGCTCTCCTCCTTGTTGGGAACTACACGGACTGAAGGGGGCGACGTGGAGGAGCTTGAGCTGGCTGTAGAGATCAGGCTGCTGCAAACTGCAGTGTCTCTGGAGCAGGGAAAGGCTGCCTGCAGGTGTGTGCTCTGCAACTGCAAACACTGTAGGTGTGTGCACTGCAACTGCGAACGCTGCAGGTGTGTGCTCTGCAACTGCAAACACTGTAGGTGTGTGCACTGCAACTGCGAACGCTGCAGGTGTGTGCACTGCAACTGCGAACGCTGCAGGTGTGTGCTCTGCAACTGCTGCAGGTGTGTGCACTGCAACTGCGAACGGTGCAGGTGTGTGCACTGCAACTGCAAACGCTGAAGGTTTGAGCACTGCAACTGAATACGCTGCAGATATGTGCACTGCAACTGCAAACCTGAGACATCTGAGGCATGATGACTTTTGACAAAATTTGACATTTTCGGGTGGCGTTTTATTGTCCCCAGTATAAGGGGTGTCTGGGTACTGCTCATTCTGTCTGATCACCGTCTGGAAATGCCACACCCATGTACTGAGTGACATCACTGCATCACTGAGCAAATGCTCACTGACAGAGAGATGGATTAAAAAATGGTTCACAAATCAAGAGAAATATCCCTATTGCACAAGTAAAAGTCAGGATATGATCACTTAGAGTTGTTAACTCCATGTGACATCAATATTTGACATGGGGCGTTTATATTTTTGTTCAGTGTACTTGTGCAATTATGGTTAGGTTAAAGAACACCGATTAAAGCTGTTTAAAGAGAGTTCGCAAAGTGGTTAGATTGTGCAGGATGTGTGTCATATCCCAGTCACCAGCAGGGGGCAGGAAATACCCCAGC
Source organism: Gymnothorax reevesii (assembly GCA_029721435.1). Lineage (NCBI taxonomy): Eukaryota > Metazoa > Chordata > Actinopteri > Anguilliformes > Muraenidae > Gymnothorax > Gymnothorax reevesii. The sequence continues at coordinate 29,860,205 of CM056593.1, read as the reverse complement.
TTTGGCATCGCATGATGGGTTTCAGATTATGGCCTCGTTAACAACTGATAATGACTCCACTAATGTACTGTACTAATTAAGTCTGTATTAAGAAGGTATTATGGGTGGTTGTACAATCCCAATTCCGAAACAGTTGAGACAAAGTGTAAATTGTGAATAAAATCAAAACCCAATGACTTTCAAATCACACCAGCCAGTATTTTATTCACAATAGAACAGAGATAACATAGCAAATGTTGAAACTGAGAAATTTTACAATTTTATCCACAAAATGAGCTCATTTCAAATTTAATAGCTGCTACAGGTATCAAAATAGTTGGGACAGGGGCCTGTTTACCATGGTGTAACATCCCCTCTTCTTTTTAACACAGAGTGGAGGCGTCTGGGCATTGAGGAGACAAGTTTCTTGAGTTTAGCCATTGGAATTTGATCCCACTCTTGTTCAATACAGGCTTCCAGCTGCTGGAGAGTTTTGGGTCTCCTTTGATGGACTTTTCGTTTAATTATGCGACAAATGTTCTCAATCGGTGAAAGATCAGGACTGCAGGAAGGCCAGTTCAGCACACGGACTCTTCTACTATCAAGCCATGCTGTTGTAACAGCTGCAGTATGTGGTTTTGCATTGTCCTGCTGAAATACACAAGGCCTTCCCTGGAATAGATGTCGACTGGAGGGGAGCATATGTTGCTCTAAAACCTTTATATACCTTTCAGCATTCATGGTGCTTTTTAAAACATGCAAGTGTCCCACACCATATGCACGATGGCATCCCCATACCATCAGAGATGCTGGCTTTTGAACTGAACACTGATAACAGGAGGGGTGGTCTTTCTCCTCTTTAGCCCGGAGGACACGACGCCCATGATTTCCAACAAGAATGTCAAATTTGGACTCGTCTGACCACAGGACACTTTGCCACTTCGCTACAGTCCATTTTAAATTAGCCTTGGCCCACAGAACACGGCGGCGCTACTGGATCATGCTCAACAATGGCTTCCTTTTTGCATGATAGAGTTTTAGGTGGCATCTGTGGATGGCACGGCGGACTGTGTTTACAGACAGTGGTTTCTTGAAGTATTCCTGGGCCCATTTAGTAATGTCAATGACTGAATCATGCCGGTGAGTGATGCAGTGGTGTCTGAGGGCCCGAAGATCACGGGCATCCAGTAAAGGTCTTCGGCCTTGTCCCTTACGCACAGAGATTTTTCCAGTTTCTCTTAATCTTTTGATGATGTTATGCACTGTCGATGATGAGACCTTCAAAGCATTTGTAATTTGACATTGAGGAACATTATTTTTAAAGTATTCCTCAATTTTTTTACGCAAACCTTCACAGGTTGAAGAGCCTCTGGCCATCTTTACTTCTGAGAGACTCGGCCTCTCTAAGACGTCCCTTTTATAGCCAATCATGTTACACACCTGATGTCAGTTAACTTATTTACTTACTAATTGTTCTTTCTGCTGATTCTCTCTTTCCAGCCCTTCCTTGCCTGTGTCCCAACTTTTTTGAGACCTGTTGCAGCCAGAAAATTTGAAATAAGCTCATTTTGTTGATAAAAATGTAAAATGTCTCAGATAATATTTCAAATCTTGAAACTATGTTCTGTTGTAAGTAACACATTGGCTCATGTGACTGAAAATCATTGAATTTTGATTTCATTCAAAATTTACACTTTGTCCCAACTATCTCAGAATTGGGGTGTATTAATGCAGTATTAAGGCAGTATTATGGCAGTATTAAGGCTATATCAATGCAATATTGATGTAGTATTAATGCAGTAATAAGGCTGTGTTCTCCCTGCAGTGCAGATCAGGCAGTATCAGCTCTGCGGTGGCTCCAGGATGCACACACACCTGACCGGAAACCCCACTCCACTGACAGCCTGGCCGCACCCACCACTGCACAGGTAACTCCCAAAATATCAGACCCAGAAACTGTAATGTCAGCTGTGTACGAAAACTCATTGCATTTTGAATGAGTACCTATATGCATGGTGCTTGCGGTTATTTGTTTGTGTATGTGCATGTGTGTGTGCGCGCGCGTGCGTATGTGCCCACAGGCTGACCCCAGCGATGACCCCCATGTTGTGGAGGCCAGAGAGAGGATGGGAAGGGCCCTTTGGCTGCGCTGCCGTCTGGCTCTGCTAAAGGCCCTAGCAGCTCAAATCCCTGGAGCGGCAATACAGCCAGGTACAGCACAGAGAGCCAATCACAGCCAGGTTCAGCACAGTGAGCCAACTGCAGCCAGGTACAGCACAGAGAGCCAACTGCAGCCAGGTACAGCACAGAGAGCCAACTGCAGCCAGGTACAGCACAGAGAGCCAACTGCAGCCAGGTACAGCACAGAGAGCCAACTGCAGCCAGGTTCAGCACAGAGAGCCAACTGCAGCCAGGTACAGCACAGAGAGCCAATCGCAGCCAGGTACAGCACAGAGAGCCAATCGCAGCCAGGTACAGCACAGAGAGCCAACTGCAGCCAGGTACAGCACAGAGAGCCAATTGCAGGCAGGTACAGCACAGAGAGCCAATCGCAGCCAGGTACAGCAAAGAGAGCCAATCGCAGCCAGGTACAGCACAGAGAGCCAATCGCAGCCAGGTACAGCACAGAGAGCCAATCGCAGCCAGGTACAGCACAGAGAGCCAATCGCAGCCAGGTACAGCACAGAGAGCCAATCGCAGCCAGGTACAGCAAAGAGAGCCAATCGCAGCCAGGTACAGCACAGAGAGCCAGTTGCAGCCAGGTATAGCACAGAGAGCCAGTTACAGGCAGGTACAGCACAGAGAGCCAATCACAGGCAGGTACAGCACAGAGAGCCAATCACAGGCAGGTACAGCACAGAGAGCCAATCACAGGCAGGTACAGCACAGAGAGCCAATCACAGGCAGGTACAGCACAGAGAGCCAATCGCAGCCAGGTACAGCACAGAGAGCCTATCACAGCCAGGTACAGCACAGAGAGCCAATCACAGCCAGGTACAGCACAGAGAGCCAACCACAGCTGTAAAGCACTGAGAGCCAATCACACACTGATTTCACATTTAGCTCTCTAAACTAATGAACAGTGGGCTGAGTTCTTGTTCCTGCTGTGGGTATTTGGTTTGGCAGAGGACTGTAGGGGTGAACTCTTAACTGTAACGCGCACGTGTGTGTGTGTGTGTGTGTGTTTACAGGAGTGGACGGCAGTGCTGAGGCAGCTGCGATGCTAGCAGAAGGCCTTCAGGAGGCAGAGTCTTGGGGAGACCCTGACACTCGCGCCCTGCTGCTCCAGCAGGAGGTGCTATTGCACACACACAGGGGGAGATCCAGGGAGGAGAGCGCTGTGCTTTTACAGGTCATACATGTGCGCACGCATATACCCATCCACTCACACGCACGCACTCACACAACCACACACACACACCCGTACTATAGCGCTTTAGCCAAAGGATATAAAGAATTTAAGAAGGTTTGCCAATGTCAATAAACTCCAGTGGTTATTTGTGGTTGTAAACCAGTTTAAATTCTTACTATTCTTTGGCTAAAGAGCTAAATAGAGCTGTAAATCTTTGAATTTCCTGAGGACTCCTTAATATAAAAAGCGTGATTGTGTGCTTTAGGAAACGGTGGGTCTCCTGTCTGGATCTCACTCTCTCTCGCCCCGCTCCGCCCTCACTCTGGCAACCAGCGCCCTGCATCTGAACGACTTGAGGAAAACTGGCAACCACAGCCTTCTGCTGCTCACGCAAGAGCTTCTGCAGCAGCAGGTAATTCTGACCTCTGACAAGAGCGGGAGAGTCTGGTGACCGCAGCCCCCTGCTGCTCTCCCACGAGCTGGGGTTCCAGGGCTAATGCTGAAGCCTGCTGGGTATGAGGTTAATTCAGCCCGGAGTCCCTGACTGAGTTGTGACAGCAATAGGTGCCATTTTGTGTCCATCACGTGAAATCTGATCTGTTTCATACAATGAGAATCGTTAGATTTTTACATCCTCTTCCTGCATGCGAAACATATTAATTTTGGGAGAAAAAAACAATAAACCAGTAAGCAATGGTTTCCATAAGCCTGAGAGGGGAAAATGTTTGGACTTGAGGAAAAATAAAACAGAAAAAAGAACTTGTTCACTTCGAGACGGTGCCCGTTAACACCATGGAAACAATATGGCTCCATGAGCAGATTTCCCTCAGATCACAGCCCTGTCTCCGAACTCAAACCGCATCTATGTCCCGAATACTGAATTCGCAGCAGTAAAGGCGTTTCTCAGCGTCGGTCATTACTGCTGTGACTGTAACAGGATGGGACAGTGGCCTACAGCACTGCGACGCGCTGCTCTGGTCTCACACCGAACGCATGACTTTACTCTTACCGTTCGTCTGCATCTCTCAGTACCTCAGTACAACACCTCAAGACACTGAACACCCTCACCTGTTCACTGCAGGCTTCACTCTTTTCCATCAGCTAGTTTAGACCCAATAGAACCAGGCGAGGGGGGAGGTCTGTGTGCTGTGCTGCCTTATTAATAAAGTGTTGAAAAGCAACAGATTTGGGAAAACCCTGCAGTCCTTTGGGTCCCTGCAGTAACGCTGCGCCTCTGAGCTTGCCACGTGCTTCCCTCCCTCAGCTGTGTGATCTGGGGGAGCCAGTGCTGATTGGACAGGATTGTCAGGTGATCTTGCCTTCCTCGTCCAGTCTCAGGAACATCTACTTGCCACAGCTCCCCCTGCTGGCCAGAGTCACCATGCAGCTGGGTAAGTATATCATTTTTCACATTAAAAAATAGTAAATTTGATATCTTGCCATTCCTTTTTGGTAGCGGCATCAATTCAATGTGTTTGCATTGGTAAAGGTCTTCTTAATTCATTGTTAGAATGTGAATGGGTCAGGGACTACATCACTGCCCCAAATTAAAGTTTCCTTGTTGAGTTCATGTGTTTGGGAAAGTTAGTGATTTACTGAGCTCATGTGCTGGCACAGAATGCTACATGACAAATACGAAGAGATCAAGTGTGTCAAATCCAAGAAGACCTTCTGAAAAAGGCTCCCTACATACCCGAGTTGGACAATATCATTGGTTGTCTGAAGCCAGTTTGCTTAACCTTGCATGAAAAATGGCAGATTATCACTTGAGGACAGGTGCTAATCTGCAGCATCCCTCCAGGCCAGGAGGTGGCACTGCAGGCTGTCTCTCAGCCGGACTCGGACAGCAGCCGGTGGCTGTCGGCTCAGCGGGTGCTGGATTCTGCTCTGCTCATCGCCAGGGCAACAGCCGCTGGCGACGCCAGCCTGCAGACAGATATACTCTTCAGCAGGGGTGAGTCCGGCTGCAGACTGAGGGCAAAAAACACGGGACAAACGTCTCGACTTCTGTTCTGCTTGTGAAAAGAATCCGCATCAAGTTTAGATCAAACTGACATTTCCTATAGATGTCACTGTGCCTTATCAAATCGCAAATTCGGCTACAATAAACATGGAGCATCTTTTCAATCCAATTTACATTGCAGGTGTTCTCAGCTTTATTCGGGAAGGGTTGTGTGGGCTGGTGCGGCTGTGTTTGCACCTGGATTTCTGCCTTGTGCGCTTATGAGTGACAGCACTTCTCCCATCATGTTGCAGTACATGACACTGAATTTAGACAATATGTGTGTGTGTGTGTGTGTGTGTGTGTGTGTGTGTGTGTGTGTGTGTGCGCTTGTAGGAATGGTGGAGCGTGTTCTGGTTTCTCTCAATCAGCTGAAGCCCCAGACTGCAGCAGAGACCTTTCAGGAGGTGATCAGGGTCACCCCAGCCTACAGTCACACCCTGCAGTGAGTGTCCAACCTGTGCCTGCGTGTGTGTGTGTGTGTGTGTGTGTGAGAGTGAGAGAGAGATTGTGTGTGTTAGCCTTCATTAGATTGAGAGATTAAGCCATGCTCTGTTCTGTGTGTGTGTGCGCGCGCACGTGTGTGTGTGTGCCTGTATGTGTGTGTGCGCGCGCGTGTGTGTGTGTCAGGCTGATCCGAAGCTCTTATCTGGAGCTGGCGAGCCTGTATCTGCTGCAGTGGGAGCAGAGCGCCTGCAGACCCCAGGACCAGAGCCCGGCCCCTCCCTGCACACCCAAGGACCAGCGGGTACTTTACACCAGACTTTATCACACCCTCAAATCGGAGAAATGTGGGACGTGTGTTAAATTAAAATTAAGACTGAGAGCAGTGATTTCTAAATTATCTTTGACCAACAATGTATTATGCTGAAAATAACATATTATCCGGTGGTTAACCGCAATTCAAATTAATTTTATGTTTAATTTAAACATTTCAACATAGATTTTTGCAACATTTCAGTAAACTACCTCTTTGCAACGCTTACATTCCTGTTCGCAGCACTTAATGAAAATTTAGGGACTAAAGACTTTTATACAGTATGTGTTGATATAGGGTATCATTATGGGCTCCTATAATAAGCCCTGATTAAGGTCTGACAGTCTGCAGGCTGGCAGAGAGCGAGAGTCGCACTGGACCGGCCCCTGACTGAGAGAGAGCTGCTCCTGCAGCACTGCTGGGTCTGCATCACAGCCGCTAACCAGGTGAGCTAACAGTGCAAACAGAAAACACAATGCTAACATCTATCCAGGTGTGAGTACAATGCTTAAATGTAACCAGGTGTGCACACAATGCTAACATATAACCAGGTGTGCACACAATGCTAACATATAACCAGGTGTGCACACAATGCTAACATATAACCAGGTGTGCACACAATGCTAACATATAACGAGGTGCGCACACAATGCTAACATATAACCAGGTGCGCACACAATGCTTAAATGTAACCAGTTGTGCACACAATGCTAACATATAACCAGGTGCGCACACAATGCTTAAATGTTACCAGTTGTGCACACAATGCTAACATATAACCAGGTGCGCACACAATGCTTAAATGTAACCAGTTGTGCACACAATGCTAACATATAACCAGGTGCGCACACAATGCTAACATCTATCCAGGTGACCGCACAATGCTTAAATGTAACCAGGTGTGCACACAATGCTAACATTCAAACAGGTGTGCAGACAATGCTAATCTCCATAGTACTGTCATCACACACTCATTCCTTTGGCCAACCCTTCATCTCCATGCTGTTCTTGCAGTGTGACCCACACATATAATTAGCACGCTGACACACCTGTACTTCTCATGTGTACTGCTGTAGGTTAGCCTTGCGCACACTCAACGCTCCCAGCTCAGCAGCAGTATGGCCGACCAGCAGCCCCCGGACGAGCAACACCTGCCCAATTTCGCCATCAGCGACCTGCTGGGCTCCCGTGGTATACAAACCCTACAGACGATTATTATTATATGACTATAATAACGGTTTTCTTACTGCTTTTGTAATCACTCGCTATTATTGCTATGTGCACGTACCAGCTAGCAGACAATATAAACAGCATTAATCTGCCTTAGCAAAGGGCGTAACCTGAGTTTGGACATTGGGGCGTGGCGATGGAAAGATGGGGGTCTTTTCCCACAAATATTACACCCTTTCATGGAGCCAAGCTGTTTTAACGTAGTTATAAAGAGCCAATAAACAGAGGGGAAATAGAGTAATAGCGAGAAAATAAATTCAATGAAAAATTTTCATTACTTTGTTACTTTGGAGAACCGTGTAAGGAAAGCATTTGAATCAAAGTCCAAAGTAAGCGGACAGGCCACTCCAACTGGAGTCCAGCTGACCCTGGCTTTGTGTACTGCAGTGTCAAAGGTTCACTAAGAAGAATTTCCCTTAAATACGGACGTATTGAAAAATAATGCCTCTCAATCATCACTTATGACCCAACAGACATGCGAGGCAGTGTCCAAGCCTACAGAGACCCTGCCTAATCTGTGTGTTTAACAGGACGTTTCTGGTTGTCTGACTTTGGGCAGTGGGTGCGTAGCCCCAAGACAATAACAGGTTGTGAGGGAGTCGAGTCGAGGGGGGAGGGGCCAAATTTGAATTTTGTGATTACCAGCCAAAACAGACACCTCCCAGGTGTTCGGCAGCTGTGTTTGCGCCAGTCATTGGCATGTGGGCGTGTCCATGCTGATGAGACCGTTTAATATGCAGGAGGGGTGGAGTCAACAAGAACCCGCTCCAGCTCCACCCTGGTGCTGCAGACGGCCGGCCCAGAATGCTGGGGAATCACCTGGGTCCACCTGCTTCGGTACCACAGGCTCATCCTCAACTTGCACAATGTCGCCACAAGCCCAGGTATGGACCCTCTCGCACGCCCTGTGAGAGGCTGCGTCGGATATGTGGCAAAATGTGTGTGTACATGTGCGTCAGAGAGTACTGGTGAGTATCTGAGGTGTACATTACCAGTGTGTGTTAGTGCTCACACAGTCAGTAAATACATGGACAGTCAGTATGAAAATGACAGTGAGTCCAAAAATGGAAACACTTTGATCGAACTGACACTTTCCACTTTCGTTTCATATTTATTGTTCCAAAAATCACTGTCCAAATACTTATGAAGCGCACCCTAGTGTTTAACAGTGTGTGGACATGCTTGCGCAGAAGGGTGCATTAGTAGAGTGTGACTGTGTGCGCTGCGGCTGAGGGCGAGTGCGCTTGTTAATGTCTATACCTCCTGTTGTGTTTAATATTTATATTGCTGTGTGTGTGTGTGTGTGAGAATGTCCCTTACGGTGTGTATGTGTGTGTTACAGTTGCAGAGCGCATGGAGGGCCTCTGCTCTGTGGTACTGGGGAACACACTCGCTCAGAGACTGAGACAGCTTCACACGTTGTTTGGCTCCCTCCTGCCCTCCTACAGGGGGCGCTGCTGTGCCCCAGAGCTCCCCACAGCCCTGCTGCAGCCCCACAGCACACAGGTCAGAGGTGCAGCTGCTTTAAACTGCGGATACAGGAGAGCTCAGGCCTCACAGAGCAGCATTACTGCACCAGCAGGCTAACCGCTCAGTGCGGAACTGAGCTGAGATGTTCCAACTTTTATTTATTCAGTTTTTATTTATTTATCTTCTCACTCATTTTTCTGAAAGGCCACATTTCATAGGCCATCACAGCCAGCATTCAGGACAAAAACAAGCCAATAAAAATTTAATAGAAAGCCTGAGAGCGACAGTAAATTTTAAAAAGCAGAACTGTGTTTTAGAGTCGACGAGGCCAAACTGAATTCAGTTGTTGCTCGGTGGTCAGTTCTGGCTGCACCTCTGTGCTGTGAGTCTATGCTGTGTAATAAGCCTGTGCTGTGTGTGTGTGTGTGTGTGTGTGTGTGTGTGTGTGTGTGTGTGTGTGTGTGTGTGTGTGTGTGTGTGTGCGTGCAGTCTGTGGACGGAGAGGACTCCCTCGCATGGGCCTGCGCAGAAAAGCAGCAGCTGTGTCTGCAGTGGCACCGGCCCCCACTGGACCCGTCTCAGGAGAACCAGAACACGGTACCGCTGCGCCCTGTGACCCCCGATCGGGATCTACAGCCGTACTGCAGGGCTGTATTCAAAACTGCCCCCCGTGTACTGAACACTGCACCCTATATCAGTACAGACCGAACACCCCTTCACGAAGTGCCACGCATATGCAACTGGTAACTGCAGAATTTGTTTTATCCTGCCTCAGACAGAATACTAGGACGCCATTGGCCGAAAACAGTCACATGGGAACCCCATATATTCCCATATTATGTCTCCGAGCCCCAAACACCGTACCTCCCTTAGTGTCTCTAGAGCAGCCGAAATGGCATGCATGTGGAAAAAAGGTCTTTGGTGGGACGGAAATATATGGGGTCATATATGACATTTACGGACCACATATATTTCCTCATTGGCCCTCTGACAAACTGTGTAACATATTTGTAATAGCCGGTAGTATACGGACGCCAAGCGCAACAACAGAGAGACAGAGAGTAGCTCAGACAGACTACAAACACAGAGAATAATACAGACCAAACTCAAGTACTCGTGCTTCCAAAGGACGTATTATAGTCCGAACCTCAGAAGCAAAGCGAGAAGAAACTCCAATAATCAGAAGATAGAAAGTCAGACAAAACCTGACTTCAGATATCTTCGGCTGTAGTTCGAAGCTAAACACAGACACTCTCGCGAAGGAGGTGTGCCGAACTTCCTGCTTATATAGATTCTGGGAAAGCGCCGCCCCAGCTCAACCAACCAGCTGGGTACGGATAGGCCAGGAATTCGATATCGTCCCGGTATGAGAGCCGCAAAGAAAAGTCCAAACAACACGCCCTCCTCACAAACCATAACAATATTATTCTCAGGCTTCATGACTTCACGATCAGTCTGTAGCGCTGACGCCCCAGAGCAGATTTGAGTTTCCTCGCTCAAACGCTGACGCTCGCAGTCACTCTCTCAGGGCGAACAGAAAACAGACTGTCAGTGATCACAGAGAACAGGACCAGGGTTGGACCCATGATGCAGGACTACGCTGTGCTGTGTGAGGGATTATTTAGAGAGCTGCCGAGTGAATGTGCATTTCTCCCTGTGTGTTTCAGGTTTTACTCACTTTCGCGTTTAACCAGGCGCCCCTGTCTGCGCTGAAGCCCACGCCTGGGGCCCTGTCCCAGCTGCGGTGCGGGCAGCTCCGGGTTCCGCTGGACAGGTGACCTCCTGCTCTGACACGCATCGCCTCTCTCTCTCCATCTCACATCCTGCGCACACACTGTGTGTCTCACACCATCACACTCCAGTGTCTGTCCCCTCCCCCATACGCCAGGGCTGCCCAATCCTGTTCCAGCTGGTCGAATTTACCACACAGTCTGTTAGGCTCCTTGTAAAAAAGCCACAGGACACTTAATCTCCAGGAATAAGGTTGGGCGGCCCTGCTCTAGCTGTTGAATGAGGTGGGCTTCATTGGGACAGGGTTGGGCAGGTCTGCTCTAGCTGTTGAATGAGGTGTGCTTCATTGGGACAGGGTTGGGCAGGTCTGCTCTAGCTGTTGAATGAGGTGTGCTTCATTGGGACAGGGTTGGGCAGGTCTGCTCTAGCTGTTGAATGAGGTGTGCTTCATTGGGACAGGGTTGGGCGGCCCTGCTCTAGCTGTTGAATGAGGTGTGCTTCATTGGGACAGGGTTGGGCAGGTCTGCTCTAGCTGTTGAATGAGGTGTGCTTCATTGGGACAGGGTTGGGCAGGTCTGCTCTAGCTGTTGAATGAGGTGTGCTTCATTGGGACAGGGTTGGGCAGGTCTGCTCTAGCTGTTGAATGAGGTGTGCTTCATTGGGACAGGGTTGGGCGGCCCTGCTCTAGCTGTTGAATGAGGTGTGCTTCATTGAGACAGGGTTGGGCAGGTCTGCTCTAGCTGTTGAATGAGGTGTGCTTCATTGGGACAGGGTTGGGCAGGTCTGCTCTAGCTGTTGAATGAGGTGTGCTTCATTGGGACAGGGTTGGGCAGGTCTGCTCTAGCTGTTGAATGAGGTGTGCTTCATTGGGACAGGGTTGGGCGGCCCTGCTCTAGCTGTTGAATGAGGTGTGCTTCATTGAGACAGGGTTGGGCAGCCTGCTCTAGCTGTTGAATGAGGTGTGCTTCATTAGGACAGGGTTGGGCGGCCCTGCTCTAGCTGTTGAATGAGGTGTGCTTCATTGAGACAGGGTTGGGCAGGTCTGCTCTAGCTGTTGAATGAGGTGTGCTTCATTGGGACAGGGTTGGGCAGGTCTGCTCTAGCTGTTGAATGAGGTGTGCTTCATTGGGACAGGGTTGGGCAGCCCAGCTCTAACACCGACACATAACACCGTATCCCCTCTCCCAGGCTCAGGGCTGCACACGCGGATCTCTGCTCTCTGTGCGCCGAGGCCAGTGTCTCTTCCCCACCAAAGTCCAGCAGAAAGCCGTCCAGAACACCCGAAACACAGGCGCCGCTGGACCCGGCCTTACAGGTCACTGCTCCGCACATCTCACGCTGCAGAACTGAGCAGCAGGGCATGATGGGATACCAAATATTCTCTGTGACATTAACTTAACTCCCTCTCAGACATGTGGGCACACTGGTGTTGGGTAATCGCGCCGCTCACAGTTATAAGTGAGATAGACTCACAGGTGCGTAAGACAGTCGTATGGCTCAGTGGTCAGGGCGGCTGGTAACATGACAGAACAGACAGTTTTGGGCGGTGCGGAGAGGCAGAGATGCAGGATGACAGTAATATATTCTGCTGAGGTGATGTGACTCAGTCATGCTGTAATGCAGTCCACACGTGGATAGGAGAAGGATGTTTGTGCGTCGGGGGTGAGCTAATTTTTCATTCCCGCCACCCCCCGGGAGGTCAGATTTTTTATCAACAGTCATCATGAACTCAAGGTTAATACTCTGAGGCAGAGGATATGAGGAGAGCGTTTAAACAGCGGGGGGATAATACCGTGGTCTAGCCTTTTCTCTCATCTACCATGAACAACAACATTATGCTTTATACATCACTTAAGTTGATTTTTGCTTTACATTCATGTGTTTGGAATAGACTTATACTTCACATAAACATAAATAATGTCCACATTATGCCATCACTGTGATTAACAGCGTTTGCAGAAAAACAGGATGAGAATAGTTTTATCTAACCAGTGCAACTGTGTGTGTATGTGCATGGTGCGTGTGTGTATGAATATGGTGTATATATGTGTGTGTGTGTGTGTGTGTGTGTGTGTGTGTGTGCGCGCGCGTGTGCATGTATGTGCTTGTTAAATGTTCCAGGAGAGGAGTCGGCAGTGTTGTGCAGAGGTGAGGGACCTGCTGCTGGGGAACAGGGAGTCGCCTGCCCTCTCTGAGGTAGGGACAAATAACCCCTACAACCTCCCTGTCTAACATCACAGTCCTATTTCATAACAGTTGGGCTAGATTGGGCCCTGGGTGTGACTGTGCTCTGGGGCTGTAGATTGGGCCCCTGGTGTGACTGTGCTTTGGGGCAGTAAATTGGGCCCCTGGTGTGACTGTGCTGAGGGACAGTGAATTGGGCCCCTGGTGTGACTGTGCTGTGGGGCTGTAAATTGGGCCCCTGGTGTGACTGTGCTGTGGGGCTGTAAATTGGGCCCCTGGTGTGACTGTGCTGTGGGGCTGTAGATTGGGCCCCTGGTGTGACTGTGCTGAGGGACAGTGAATTGGGCCCCTGGTGTGACTGTGCTGTGGGGCTGTAGATTGGGTCCCAGGAGTGACTGTGCGGTGGGGCTGTAAATTGGCCCCTGGTGTGACTGCTCCATGCTTGTGATCCAAACCCAGGTCCCCTTTGAGCCCAGCCAGCAGGACCTGTGTGATCTTGAGCGCTGCCTCAACCCAGGGGGAGGGGCCTGTCTGTCTGGAGGAGCTCTCATCCAATGGCTGGCCTCTTTGCTTCTCTGAGCCCTGGGTCATCCTGATCACATCCAACCGAAACTGCAGTGAACTTTGCTCTCTAATGCTAGAATGTCACATTACAAGGCATTGGACCAACTCCAGTCCCCCAACTCCTCAAGTCAAGGGCCAAGAACTGATGGTTCTCCAGCGTTCTTTTACCTAGGACTCAGGTGAAAAAACAGCCCAATCAGTGGTACTAAATGTTCTGCCCCTTAACTTGGAGGAAAGACAACAGAACCGAATTTTCATGAGAACCTGACTTGTCCATCACTGCTTGGTCTGTTTTTAGAAGCTGCAAGTGACCTAATGCTCTCCTGAACTACTAACTATACGCTTAACATTCCAAAAACTATCACTTCCAGTCACCTTAGCAACAATATATATTTTTAACTATTCCAGATCCTTATTCGATTTTAATAAACATTTAGAATGCTTTTGTATCACGCCAGGTAGCTACAATCTTAATGTTGTTCCACTGTTTCTTGTACCTGTCAAATATTTGTAATCTCGCAGATGCTGCCGTCGGTTGTCTTATTATTCATTGGCTGAACGGATCAAGTTTGGTGGTTGCTATGGATGTGCAAAAACATTCAGTTGGCAATAATGCAATAAATGTATAATCGCCATGGTGATGCCAGCTTGCACCTCAGGCGTTATTAGACACTTTGCTTACACATAAAAGCATCCATGACATTCAACACTTTTCTTTGTATGTCTTTCAACACGCCGTATATGTATAAAATGGCCTTTAGACGAATGAAAATCAGCTAATTAAAGCAAATTAAAAGCTTGCTACCCCTGCATAATTCTGTTTGAATTACTTGTATCACGATCACACACACTATCACCCTGCATAATGTAAATCACAAATTCATAAAGTAATATGTAACATCCAAGCTATTATTGTAAAAGGTGTGGTAGATATACGATTATGTACTGCTAATTTGACAAAGACTTTGACTGCACAATCACTTTTTTTTTGATGTGCAGTAGCTTCCAAACAAACGTTATTCCAAACAAATGTAATATTCTGTGGTACTAGTGTCTTGGAAAGCAGGGGGCCATGATTTTCCCACAGTGATTGTCCTGCCCTCATCCCCTCATTTTCAAACAAAACGCAGGAACAGGATGGCAGTATTTATATCATAAAGCATTTTTACCCCTTCAACATTCCCTCGAAAACCATCAACAAAATGGCAGCTGTGGATGCGTGGAACAGCTTGCCGGGTCACGGCTGTAGCAACAGACATGTTGAGGCCTTAAACTAATGCAGCTTCAGGTACTGTCTACCTGGGGATCCAGTCAAATTCGGAAAGGGCCGGTGTGCGTAGGGTTTTGTTTTAGCCAAGTGCTAAAACACCAAAGGATGTATGATCCATACGATCAACTGGCAAACTATCCAGGGTGGGTTAATGCCCCCCTCCAAACCGTATTCCTTCCCCGATGTGAAATGAGCCAGCTAACTGATGGATGGAGACACCAGACTGTGCATCACAAGGCCCTCAGGAACATGATTAGTCAGTTAGCTTAATGATTACCTGTGGGAAACAGGTAAGACCAAACACTGAGCCCCAATGGCGGCTGATCAGATAAGATGCATTTAAACGATGACACTACACAAGCTCGACTAACTCCTCCAGCCGTTATCTGGTGTACTTTCCGAGGTTAGGTTTTGTATGTTAAGTCCTTTTCATGTCCCCTTGTGATATAGCACCTCGATCAGGAAGCGCAAGGTGCCAATATTTTTGCCAATATTAAACTGTCCGGCCCAACTGCACAAGGCCAGAAACACCTGGTACGTGCATCGTCCGAGCCCGCAGGGTAACTCTACACGTGACCCTGATGATCATTTGCATCCTGCGTGCCTCTAACCGAGTCATTGACATGGCTGTCATTTACACGGCTCCAGGCAGCCGTACGTCCGTGCGGCACTCAGGTCGTGCAGAAACCTGTTTGTGCACATCTCAGTCATGGCTTTGTGAGAACGACAGACTGAACATAACTGAGGGACTACAGCACACGTCACCGTAATTTCATTTTTTTATGAAGTTTAATGCATTCTGCTGTGGCTCACAGGAGCGGAAGAACCGGCGAGAACAGAGGTTCTAAATATAGAGACGCCGCACTCTGATGCCATCTGAGAAACGCCCTCGGGCCACAAGATCATGGCCAATCAGACCAGAGCCCCATCTCTGAATGGGGAGATGCCTACATCTTAGCGCTCTGGCATATGCAGTATTATTTCCAGATTCATGGACACTTTCAAACTGTTCACAACAAGGACTCATAAAATTTCCTCTGAAGGGTATTTATGCCACAGAAAACAACACGTTTCACTCACCGAGGCATGTGCTCTCCTCAGCTCCGGCGAATGGGAAGATCACGACAGGTCGTGCTGGGGCAACGTAAAGCGTTGCTGTGGCCACATTCGCTCGAACAAAGCAGGCATAATGAGAGAAAACTCCAGAAAAATTTTACAAGAATGTTTCGCTAATGTCTTGGCGAAAAGATGTGATCGGCCGACAGCATGTTTTACTTCTGCATCTCGAATTTCCCCATTGCAGAGCATGGCAATCAGCTCACCGAACGTCCCACACCAAAATAATCGGGATAGATATTGTAGTGTAGGGGGGAGGGCCGTCTCCATGTCAACTTCAGCTGCTCTGGAAATGCTCTCCACGAGATGTTAGAACAAAATCACCTGGAAAGTCAGTGCTCGCTAAATCCTCAGGTTTCCCCTTAGGAACTAAACGATGAACACAGGCCATGAAGAACAACCACAGACCCAAGAGTGTCCACATAACTTTGGCCACATTATGCACGTGAGACAAAATAAGGTTCTTTCACTAACTGAGTAGAAACACGTGTTCTTAAGGTTCCGAACAGGTTTTTAAACCCTCAACACGCAGGTTATATTGCAGATAGAGATTTTACATTGAATTTGCATAACGAAAAGAAGTATTGGCTCTAAGACATGAACAATAAACTGAGCTCAGAAACACTGCTGCGGGGAAATGTGGCAGTCATTAATGGGCACGACTGAAACGCACTTTTCCAGTCAGTTCGCCATATGGAGCAATCAGATGCCGAGGTCACTTAAAGCCTGCAAATCTGGCACCGCTGACCATGTGACCAACAAATCAAAAGGCGAGGTGTGAGAATTTAATTGGTGTGGCATCCGGCGACGCTCAGCCGAGTTTAATGACAGGCGCTCCACGGCCCCCAGCCTTTCACAGGATTCTGCAAAAGCTTGGACTAAAGCGGTTAAAATGTTTTACGCTTTGTAGTGTAATCCATTCTTATGATGAGGGAGAGTATGGCTCTCTGCGTCCACAAGGGGGCAGGCGTGTTCCAGCACCCAGAGGCTCCGGGTTGCGGTACAGAACTATAGATGCACAGCACACCTGACAAGGACCAGCGTGCAGGATTTAGCTGGATCTTGTCGTGAGGAAGCAGATTGCAACCAACTGATAACCTTTCCCCTCCCCAAACAAACCTGTCGGAGAACATCCGATAGCCGCAAAAGACAAAAGACAAACAAGGACCTTTTCTAGAGCCAGTTGGGTTCGTCTGCTCCTGGTTCCAGTCGGACCGTGACAATGCAACACGATGGGCTCTGAGGGCGGCGATCTGCTCCCTCTGTAGATATTCTACAGCAATGAAAACACAACAATTCTTCTTTTCAGGTGATTATACACAAATGAGAACACACGACTGAATACTATACACCATGTCTGATCTCTCAGCCTGTAAATCCCCCCAAAATTTTACACACGGGTCCTTAAAATCCTCAGTCTGGCATTCGTTCTGTCAGGTGGGCATCTCTGGCTATTATTTGCAAACCAAAAATGACAAAACAAAATTTGGTTTCTCATCACACAGCGGTGCGTTTCCCAAAAGCACAGCTGCCAACTAATTTAGTGACTTACATGGTTCTTCTATTCAGTCAGTGGTTCCAGCGATGTAAGTTAGCACCGGTGCTTTCAGGAAACGCACCCCAGAAGGATTCAAGCTCACAAATATGCGTGATGTTTTAATTAGAAAAGAATACGTGAGTAATATGGCATTCTCCTCTCAACAGGTGTACAAATTTTTTTTTAAAAATCACAGATGAGCTTGTTGCTAGTTCTAAGCCTGGTGCGCATTTCTCAGCTGCGCAGTCAAACAGTCCTTTGCGCAAGGATGTAAGTTACTGAATCATCCCATTTATTTCCACAAGAGAAAAAAAATGAAAATTCATGCTCACATATCCACACTGGAGTGGAGCCGTTACTCAGTTCTGATCAGCTGAAAGAGAGCCGAGTCTAAACGCCAGAGAGTCAACAAATGAGTGCAGTGGAAAAAGTCAAATTTGGACTGAAACAGCCCAACAACTTTTCATGGGAGGCTGTCATGTCAAATTTGTGTTTATGCTCAGAATACAGGAATAAAAATTCATCTTCCAGGAAAAGCCCTTCCTTTTCTAGCGGCGCCTCTGAATGTTTCTGTCTGTTTCATAAACACTCATTTCTCTCTCCAGACAGGCACAAAATCTAGAATATAATGATATATCCCCAATTCAGAAATCGTTGGGACAAAGTGCAAATTGTGAATGACTTTCAAATCACACCAGCCAGTATTTTATTCACAATAGAAGAGAGATAACACAGCAAATGTTGAAACTGAGGAATTTTACAATTTTATCCACAAAATGAGCTCATTTCAAATTTGATGGCTGCTACAGGTCTCAAAATAGTTGGAACAGGGGCCTGTTTACCATGGTGTAGCATCCCCTCTTCCTTTTAACACAGAGTAGAGGTGTCTGGGCATTGAGGAGACAAGTTTCTTGGGTTTAGCCATTGGAATTTGATCCCACTCTTGTTTAATACAGGCTTCCAGCTGCTGGAGAGTTTTGGGTCTCCTTTGACAGACTTTTTGTAAAATTAAGTGCCATATATTCTCAATCGGTGAAAGATCAGGACTGCAGGCAGGCCAGTTCAGCACAAGGACTCTTCTACTACGAAGCCATGCTGTTGTAATAGCTGCAGTATGTGGTTTTGCATTGTCCTGCTGAAATACACAAGGCCTTCCCCGGAATAGATGTCGTCTGGAGGGGAGCATATGTTGCTCTAAAACCTTTATATACCTTTCAGCATTCATGGTGCTTTTTAAAACATGCAGGTGTCCCACACCATATGCACTAATGCATCCCCATACCATCAGAGATGCTGGCTTTTGAACTGAACGCTGATAACAGGAGGGGTGGTCTTTCTCCTCTTTGGCCCGGAGGACACGACGCCCATGATTTCCAACAAGAATGTCAAATTTGGACTTGTATGACCACAGGACACTTTGCTACAGTCCATTTTAAATGAGCCTTGGCCCACAGAACACGACGGCGGTTCTGGATCATGCTCAACAATGGCTTCCTTTTTGCATGATAGAGTTTTAGGTGGCATCTGTGGACGGCACGGCGGACTGTGTTTACAGACAGTGGTTTCTTGAAGTATTCCTGGGCCCATTTAGTAATGTCAATGACAGAATCATTCCGGTGAGTGATGCAGTGGCGTCTGAGGGCCTGAAGATCACGGGCATCCAGTAAAGGTCTTCGGCCTTGTCCCTTACGCACAGAGATTTTTCCAGTTTCTCTGAATCTTTTGATGATGTCATGCACTGTCGATGATGAGACCTTCAAAGCCTTTGCAATTTGACGTTGAGGAACATTGTTTTTAAAGTATTCCACAATTTTTTTACGCAAACCTTCACAGGTTGGAGAGCCTCTGGCCATCTTTACTTCTGAGAGACTCAGCCTCTCTAAGACGTCCCTTTTATAGCCAATCATGTTACACACCTGATGCCAGTTAACTTAATTACTTGCTAAATGTTCTTTAAGCTGATCCTCTTATATATTAATTGCCTTTTCAGCCCTTTTTTTGCCTTTGTCCCAACTTTTTTGAGGCCTGTTGCAGCCAGAAAATTTTAAATAAGCTCATTTTGTGGATAAAAAATGTAAAATGTCTCAGTTTCAACATTTGAAATGTGATCTATGTTCTATTGTAAATTACATAGTGGCTCATGTGATCTGAAAGTCATTGCATTTTGATTTTATTCACAATTTAGACTTTGTCCCAACTATTTCGGAATAGGGGTTGTATAAGGTGTCGTATCAATTTTAATTTTGTTGCTAGTTTGTATCAAATCCATAAAAGACAAAAACCGGACTGAAAAATCTCAATGTGACAGCGGGAAAAAAATCCCTGCAGCCTCCTTTTCAAATCAACATTTAAAAAAAGACAGAAATCTTAAAATGGGCGACGGTGATGATTTCAGGAGAATTATTCCCACAGAAAGTGTTCCCTAAATGTGACACAGTTTCATCGTTTTAAAAGCGTGTCAGCGATGAATGCAAACGCACGGCACTTGCAGCGACCAGCTCCAAGACTATGGCAGCACCTTACGGCAGTGTCCCGCAGTGTAAAGAGCTGGAGTTACGCCCGTTAGCACCTCTGCGAGTCCCCAGACTCATAAAACCGGCTGACGGAGCACGGAGCGAACACCACAGCACAGGAGGGCAAACCGTGTTTGCGTGGAAAACAGTCAAAACATTTTTTACACGCGGTTTCTTCTTCATAAATGCATAAAGTTTCCTCGGTGATATCCCAGAGAAAATGCAGTCGAGTTTCTCTCCCTCACAGCATGCACATCAGGTCTCACTGACTGCACAGGACTCAACTTCGCCTGTTGCGTCTATCGCTCGACCATCGCTGGGCCTCACCGTTGTTCAGAGAGAGGAAACGGCGCTGTGTGACAGTTAAGACCACCCAGCGTTCCGCATTCCCTTATTCTCCCCTGCACTGCGTCTCCAGAGGAACATTCCGGCATTTAGGACGCCTTCTCCTCTGGACCTTGCCTGGGCCTGAGAGGGAAGCCAGTTTTTGTTTTCTCAGCCAAAGATACTGTATTCAGAGGAACTGCGGTGCCTCCATTACACTCCGAAAGACGCCCTGCGCTGGACACGGTCCGAAAATCTGAAATCCGTCCCCCCACATCATATTCTCATTTTCATTTCCTGGGCATTAAGCGCTTTATGCACGCATTCCCACCGTTAGCCCTTTCCACGAATCCGAGGGACAGCGTGAGCAGACTGAACTCTGGGGATAAAAAGCCCTCCCCCATCAGGGGAGCCGTCCGTACTGAGGGTCACGGACGCAGCCTCGTTACTGTGTGACGTCGCTGCCGCCATTTTAGGCCCTGACTACAGCAAACACAGTGCAGTCGTTGAAGGTCCCATATGATGAACGGTGGTCTCCGCAACGCCTAACGCACCACAGAAGGTTAACTTTGGAAAGCTGTGGGACGCTGCTGGTGTAAAGGCGAGCGGATTCCATACAAATATTTAAACAGGAGAAAGCAGGAGTCCGGTCTTCGCAGCTCAACAGAGAGGCCCAGGTACGACTCACGTTTCCAGCGCGTAGTGAGCGCACAGATGTTCCCGCTTTAAAGACACTGCAGCGCGGTCCCTCTCAGGGCGAATCCCGCTTCGGTAAAAATCCACGGAGAGGGAAATAAATCTCACCCTGATGAGTCACCGTCCTGCAAGGTCAAAATGGCCCCTTTTTAGAAAAAAAAAAAAAACCTGTAAAGGTAATTATGTCGCCACAGAACCTTCCACATTTTTTCAAATCGTTCCTTTTGGTGGTTTTGCCTGAGACCGTTGAATTTGTTCGGGCGAAGACTGCTACTTAGCAACAACACAACCTGCAATTAGATGCTTAAAATTAAGACAGGCATGCGGTAAAAATTACTCCAAAATTCTCAAAGTATGTATTTAAAGTTTTTTTCTTATCATTTTTCCTGACTGAAAAAAGAAATCTATTCCATTTATCGCTGTGCTCCCCCTAATTTCAGACACTCAGGCCTGTGTTTCATCATCAGATACATTTTTTAATCGCAGGATGCTGGAGGAATTAAACGGATTGGAGTAGAAGGCTTCAGACCTGAGTGACGCAACCGTATCACAGTCTGGTCGCTGGACTGCATCGTTTATGCATATGTGGTGAAACAGGGCTAATCTCCAGGGCTCAGAAGTACATCTATACATGCTATTTCAGATAATCCTGCTTGGCAGCAGAGCTGTAGAACAAAGCAGGAATGATTTGTCTCAGGGTTACAGTTGACAGCAAACCAAATGCGATACCAGCGCTGGTGTTTGGCAGGAGTAAAGCCAGGCTCGACAGGGGCTGAACCAGTCAGAGTGGATGAAGGTCTTTCCTGAGCTTCGCTGGTGCACCACGGTGAGCTTTTCTGAGGGTCTGATGTGGCTGCCGCCCGCTGGCCAAGCGCTGGCTCAGGGCCCTGCTGGTTGCGCAAGAGAAGAGCGCAGCTCTGTTCAAAATCCTGATAGCGGGCGTCGCTCTGGAATCACGCCTAGCCTGCGACTGTCCAACGAATAGTTTGACTTTTAAAAATAATAATCATTCAAGAACTTTCAAACAGAATTTTCTGCCAAGAATTTTGCTTTGATCCAAAGCTCAGAAACAAAAACAGAAACTCGTAGCTCAGATGCTCGTCAGCCTGTCTCGGTCGCGGTCATGGGTTTAAGGCTATGAAGGTTTGCAGCGATGAGCATCACAGCATAACGTGTCAAAATCTTCTGAACAGCACTGACTGAGAAACTGAAGAGCAGCTCCTTAAGGGGACCTACAGCTGAGAAAAATGCCAATTTTAGTTCAGAATTTGAGTTTTGAGGTAAGGACATGAAGTGGTCCTTCAAACAGTCCATAATAAGGAGTCGTGTTCCGAAGGAAACATTCGTCAGGAACACTGTCTTCAAGGCTGGAACAGCTGTGAGTGTGATGACTTTCAGTGATGGCCAATGAGGAACTGCCTCCATACTTATGAAACTTGGCATAAAGGCTGGGGCACATTCAATGAGAGGCTGTCAAATCAAAATATGCATATTTAATTAGCTGTTTCCCAAAATTGATTTAGAGGGGTAAAAATCAATACTAGAACACAGAAACCTGGAAAAAAGCTCCGTAGTGACATTAAGAATGTTTTTTCTTTTACAGTACAGCTGAAACTATAACCAAACACTGTTTAGTTATCTCAAAAACTGTGTCTCAAAGTATCTATATATTCATTAAAACAGCCCAATCTGAGTGAATATCTTGGAAAAATGTTTGCTAAATTGTAAGTTACCTTAACGGTTGGCGTTCTCTGAGCAAAGACCCACAGGAGGGGTGAGTGAGCTGTGTGTGGGTGATAAGGGGGGGGAATGATTATATATTAGCGGCAGCCCCCACGCCCGTGTTTGCACACTCAACAACTCGATAACTTATCTAATGCGCAGAAGCTGCCAGGCCAATTAGCACACTAATGCACTGCCCTCAGAGACGATGCATCGCTCCATCTTATGAGCCTCTGCAGAGCCCACCGTCTGAGACTGGCGGGCAAACCATGTGCTGCTATCTGATGATATAATGTGTGTGTGTGAGCAAATCTGTGAGCATCTCCGGGCCCTGCACGATTTTTGCTTTTTCTTCCAGTTTATTTGAAAAGGTTTTAAGTGAGAACAAACAGCAACAGCGCAGGGGTCCCCATAGATTCATTTGTTCAGTCTGAGACAGAGGAGCGATGCACTATGTTCTGATTGCTTCAGAGTTTCCTCTTCAAGCGATGCCGTTTATCGCCTTAACAACTTTCTGACAAAGTCTCGAGAGGCACTCGCACACATTATGTCCCTCTCTCACACACACAGACACACACGCACACACATAAACACACACACGCACGGTCTCCCTCTGACAGGCATACACCCGAACAGATGCTCTCTCTCTCTCTCTGGGTCACACACACTCTCGCAAACACACACAGAATCTCGGAAACAAATCTGAGCAGGTTGGGGCGGGACGTGGCGGTCTGGTACAATAATGAAAGCTAACGCAGCGTGAGCGTGAAAGTGCTAAAGGTCTGTCTCTCTGCTGGGGAGGGCTCTGTAAATCTGTCGCGAGCGCGAGGCCGGCTGGCGCTGGGGTCTCTCCCACTTGTCTCAGAGAAGAGTTAGAGCTTCACGCGGCAGAGGAGGAAATCCCTCCCACCGCAGGTGCTATCTGGGCTCAGCCAATGAAGAAACATATAGCTCAGCAAACCGTGATATCACAAAGAAGTGATTAGAATGGTCACGTCTGAGCATACTAATGCTGATGTCATAATCACGCCTGGTAATTGAAAGCACAGTTTTAAATTTTAGGCTGGATAATGAAAAATAAATCCCATGAAAGCTGTAAGCAGTAACGATCAGGCCCTTGCACCTTCTTGCAGAGTCCGGGTGCTGGTGATGTGCTGGATGATGCAGCTGTGCACTTTTGTATACGTTAGACTGTAAATCAAACAATTGAGATGCTGTTTCCTGTGTGGTACATGACACTTAGTACATATTTCATCATATCTTGTGTCCACAATGTGCTGCAAGGGATCACATGCTAAGTAGACATCCTGTTGCTGCATATCCAGTGTAGAGCACTATGGGTACGGACTATGGGTAGTGCACCAAGAAAAATGGTCTTGGGATGTTACGCTTGCCAGTCAGTGCTTGGGCCTAAAAAAAACTACGGAATTCGTTCAAACTACCTCTTGGTCTACCGTCTGCCTGACACTCATGAAGGTACCTTGAGCCACAGGGAAAAGTGGCATTGTGGGACAGATTTGATGGGTGTCAGGCAGACGGATGTACCAGGTGTGTAGAAAGCCTACAGGGACACCATACAAAGCATTTCAGAGCAGAAACACTGACCTTGGATCAGTTTTATTAGTTTTAATTAAGAATAACTTAACCTCGGGTCTTGAGAAACTGAACTCTCTGAATACTGATCTGGAAAGTGTTGAGGCTCTCAGCTCATAATGGCTGATCCCATGCGTAAGCCCAGGTCACCATCCAGCGGTGCGGTGCTGCTCTACAATCAGAGATCAGTAGATGAGAATTTAAGCTGGCGTACAGAGAGGAGTTAACCTGACCCCTGACCCCTGATCAGTTTCCTAATTCAGAGGGACACAACCCCAGAGAGAGGTTGGAAGGTTATGTGAGGCTTTGACACTTATGTGCTTGATGGCTTCAGCTAACAATGTTCTGCAGTAAGCTAAAAACAAGACTTAACTCTGTACCGCGTATGATCACAAATATACAATTTAAGCGTCCCTCAACCGAATGCTCTAACACTCATGTTACAGTTGCTACTGTGGACTGAAAGTAGCGGGGTTCCAAAATACTGACCAGTAATGCAGAGCATACTCTGCGAAGGGTTAATTTTCTCTCAGGTGGCCCGTTGCAGTCCTCCCAACGCCACCGAACAAGTTCTCTCACGGACCGAAACCTTCTTTGTCCTTTACTGGCCCACGGGGTCCTCGCTGCTCGGAGCGTCAGATTTACGAACCGCAACAGCGCCAAGTGGACTGAAGGTTAAAATATCACTGCCTCCATTTCTCAGCCGAGGCTTTACGACTGAGCGAGGGCGGGGCGGGGCAGCGGTCAGCCCGCATTTACTCAGTTTCCCCAAAGTTGAAGCACAAGTCAAAGTCATAACACGAAATAGCCGCTTCAGAACGAATGAAAACTCAGCATTCCCGGTCAGGCCCCGGGGCCTCGGCATCTGAGGGGCCCGGCCTCTCCCATCTGGAGAAGGTTAGTACATTATCGGGATTTTATTTCCTACAAGGTAATGAACGTATACAGAGGGAATCACAGCGTATTAAGTTGCTTTGCTAATATGAAACAGGTCCCTGCAGCTCAACAGGGAAGCGCATTCTTACGAGGGGAGAGAGACTCCGGTCTCAATCTCAGCTTTAACTCTCAGACACACCGGTGAACTTATTCATGGTGTCAGTAGCTGCAGTAATGGCTTCAGCTGTTTTTCAGTAGAGTGCTTTATTTCAGCAGCGCGCGAGGATTCAAACTTGCATTATGTCCGACGGGGTCTCTCTTATAGTCCCAGTAACTGTGTACTTGTTTTGCAAGGCAAGAACATAAAAACTCATGTCAGACTCTCTCACTCAAATTCTCAGGTCTGAACGCGTGTTTCCTGGGTAAGGTTCGGCATAATGAACATGACAGAGCGGATGATTTATAGCTCCAGATAATGACAAAGTTATGAACTGTGAAGGACAGGTCATTTGGAGAAAATATGCAAAACGTCAGCCTGAAAAATGGAGACTTAATATTTGTCGCGATTCAATCAAAAAAGCTTTACACTGATAATAGCTGTGCACACAGCAACAAGCAGGCACAGACACACTCACACACTTGCTAATGGCGCTCCAACAGCAATGCGTGGTGGGTAGTGTAAGAGTCAGGCCTGCAGCCAAGCTGAATCGCTTCCTTAAGTATGTGAGAAAGTCTAGTGCCTTCATCTCAAGAACAATATATCCTTCCATACAAATCCACCCTACAAGGCATTTTCAGGAAATAATGTCATTACTCATCAACAATCCATGACCTGACCCACTTATCCCAGGTTTGGGTCGCATAGCTGTTGGCCAACTGAAGCATTCATTGGGTGAGAGACTGGGGTAACCCTGGACAGCTAATCAATCAAAATTAAATGCTGACATGTTTTTGCTATACTAGACACAGTTAAATGCAAGCTTATATTTTTATAAAGCTGAAGCTGAATGTGTGCAGTCAGCAGGTAAAGCAAGGGTAGCATCCTGATTGGACGATTAGGTCTGGGACCTGTGGTTTGCAACTACGCCCTCCTGTGATCAGGCAGAACGGATCATTTTGGCTTCAACAGCAGTAAGAAATTCCCAGTCTCAGGAGCGCAGCTGCACAGAGCTCTTAGTGGGTCTGTAAGATGGCAGTAGCTGGCTAACCTGTGTAACAGCATTCCAGTGGATTTAGAGGAATCTGATTTTTGGACTCCAATTTCTTCAGAGACACCCATAATGCTCTGACTGCAACGTGGAGTTCCTGCCAAATAAACCATCGACTGTCACTCCCAGACTGAGAATGGCAATAAATGTCAACCCAGAACTGAAAGACGGAAAATGCCAGCCCAGCGCTGAAAGACAGCCTTGCAGATCTCTGAAAATACAGACGCTGACATGAAGTCTTTTAAAGGGGACCTGCGATACTTTTCCGTCTTTAGTGCAACAATAACGGATGTTCATCATTGTAGACGAAATCGTTGAGAGAAATTCCTCCTGTTTCCAAGTGCTCTCTCACTGACTGCAATGATCAGCATAACGATGAATGTCTTCATTTTCTGCCAGCGTCAGGACATCTGAAAAACCTGCAGCTTAAAGGAGAATCTGTGGCTCGCTCAGTACGTAATTCCAATTTATGTTATTATTTTAAACAGCTTTATCTTGCACCGTTGCCAGATTCCTTGAATATTTCAATTATGTTTTGCACCGTAGACGATGAACTCAAATCCCTTCCTGTCTATCCAAGTTGCTCTCATGCATTTATGGGAAAATTGGGAATCTGCGGTCCATCTCTCCTCCCCTGGGGGACGTGGCCTTTCCTGGATGTTGCTTTTGAACCAACTCATGATTACAATCTCCTGCTGACATCAGCGATTTCAAATCCCTGGGTAATTCAAATTTTTTACCCCATTAATAGTCCTAATTCAATTTCCCCCATCCTAAACTTCTATTTTTTGGAGTGCGTTTCAGGTCTGATTTGCAGGAATGAATGCATATTTTAAAATGAAGTTGGCCACACAAAACATTACAAATCTTGTTTGAAATGACACTGAAATACAAGTCAAAATAAATTCAGAAATCACAGCAACCTGTTTTCACGTGCATTTTCCATTCTGTCCCAACCTTTTCGGAGCAGGGGCTGTGTGTTTAACTATGAGCCATATTGAGTTTATTGACAATTTCTCCCGTGTCTTGAATTGTGTTTGCTGAATTACATGAGGTTATTGCATTTTTCTCAAATGCAGGCCTAATTTCCAAGAACTGGGTAATATCTGCCTATGCATTGTACTGGTCATTGGGAAATAAACCCCAGAGGGGTGATCCCGGACTTCCACATGAGGCGGGAAGGGCAGTTGGGTGTTATTTTTGGGCCAGGATGAATACCATCACAATGGATTCTAAGAGCACACTCCTACGAAATAATTTATACACTGTGCGGTTCCACGTCATTGCAAAGAGCCCCATATTGACTCTACATTACCCACAGCAGAGGGTTTTCCGATGGGAGTCAAAGCACGGCCTTGTTTTCACGTCAGTGGCTACAGCTCTAGATAAACGCTAATGGTTTCTGCAGAGCACCACAGAAGAAGAGCGCTCCCCTGTGTACAGAGAGCGCCGTCTCTCAGCTCCCAGCACAGCCATTCTACACGCTTCACTGCTCTCGGACATGTGGCGTCTGTTAAGTAGCAACACAGTCAAAAAAGTATTTTCAAAACAAAATCTGTTTTCACCGCTCAGATCTTTTGCTAGAGGTGCGATACGGCTGTAATACGCTGAAAATAAAATGCTGGTAACATCATATTTCATGAAAATGTACCAATTTGGTCTTGAAACTGCAAAAAAAAAACTGAGAACAATTAATACTAAAATTACGAACACTTAGTGTTAGATGGGGAACATTTTAAAGTGTAAGATTAAGATTCAGCTTAAACTTCACTCACAGGTAATTTTAAAAGCCGTGGCAAGAGAGAAATGTAATCAGAATCTTGTGATTTACACTGTAACCAGATCTGACCAGCATGCATACTGACCCCTCGCCATGCAATGGCTGTTATCTGGCCTGGAAACAAACTGCTGTGGGGGACGGATAAACAGACAGGAGGACAGATGGACGCATGTAAAGCCACATCTACACAATGAGATGTATCCATATATGGAATTACGCTAAGAAAGATAGTTCAGGAGTTCTAGGCCAGAGAAGGAGTGTGACAGACCCACACATGGAAGGACAACGGGGATAATTAATGCCTAAAAACCACAATCAAACCACACATTGGTGAATGACCCATATCATACAGATGGTGACAGTTAGACGCGTCAGCTGGTCGCCATTTGGTTCAAGGCGGGGCCTTGGCTCTTCACAAAACCTGTTCGGCGAGCGCATGTCTGTGTTTGACCTGTCGTTGGCGGAGTCCTTCGGCTGGACTCCCCGTGACCTGTGTGCTGGTCTGACATCACGGAGGAGGAACTCCTCTGAGATTACAGAAGTAGGCGGGCGGTGTTCACGGCCGCCATTTTCCGAAGCTGTGCACGCGGCAGGCGCCTGTTCGGACAGGGAGAGGGGTCGTGACTAATGCGCCACCTTCCCCGCTTCATTTTAATTCGGCTCAGCCTGTCATTGGGAGGAGAATGCGCGGATTGTAAGCAGCTGAAGATCCAGTGTGGTCATAATTCAATAAACTAATGCCCAGAACCACCGCTTGAACGGCCCGGTCCCTTCCTGCAGCGTATATGCTGGGTTCCCTGCAAACCACTGCATCAATCTCACAATCCTAACAGGCTGCTCATTTTTCTCAATTAGGAGCTTTACACGTTAATCAAGATTTATCGACCCTCACATGTCACACTGTCAGCCATAGATCTGCATGCCTTGTGCCGCATTCACAAGGGGCTTGTTGTGCGATATTGCAGACAAAACCAGTACAAGGCAGAAAGAGCAGAGTATAACTGATAATATAAACGACCGGTGAGAATCAACAGGCTCCTAAATGGTGAAAATAAGGATTTCAGGCCACTAAACCTTGATAATGATGAATTCAAGAGTGAAAGAAAATTATATTGAGACAAACCTGCAATGATTTAAACCCATGCATTCAGCAACAGAATTAGAGGCACGATCATTGCAGCCTTCGGTCAGATAAAACTACTTCCAGTAACCATGACTTTGGCACTCAAAGTCTGAAAAACACACAATTACTTAAGGATTCAGTGGTGAATGATTTTCTTACCAGGTGTGTAAGCTGCTTTCGACATTACCTCTTAATCAGCATCAACACTGCATACAAAGCACCAGCAGGCAAATATTAATGAACAATCAGGCAAAAAGGGGACCTATAATGTTGATCCTTCTTTTAATACATATTAGTAATGTTACAATGTTGGTTGTCCATACTCAACCTCTGTTAAGTTTCTAAACATAAGATACAGAGGTTTTGCTATAATCCAAGAACGTGATTTCGTGAATGTGATTTCCTCTCTGAACAGCTCCTCCCGCGATCTTTGCGAGATCTGGGCAAAACCTGACATCAGGGTTGTGCCTTCCTATTAATACAGACCTAGCCAGAGCCAATCACGGCGCTGGACCCGCCCACACCAAAAACTATTCTAGCAGTCACTAACAACGGCAGATCTTACTTTGTCTTAGTAGCGTCTACACTTTTGGCAGAACCGCAGATCATTTGAGGTGCAATTTTGTTAGTATCTCTCCCAAAGCCACTAGTCTGTTTACTTTTGGACGCAAAGAAAACCAAATATTTCTCTTCCAAAATACGATGCCACCAGAAATCAGAGGGTAGCTTTTTTTTTGTTTGCTGGCAGCAAACAGCCACGGCCAAGGGAACGTTAGCTGTTTTTGCTCAGCATTTCACCAAAGACAGCTCTGTTAATAAAGGATAATTCGACACAGGATAAGCGTTTCAGCTGCTTCTCAAACCTGAAGCAGTTGCATCGATCAAGCGCTCGGAGCCACAAGCTGTAAGTAACCATATAACAGCAAATAATGTAAGTGAAGCTTAAGTGTTACGGGTGGCTAGCAGGGCCGCTAGCGATAGTTAGTACTAACAACTGGCCTCAAGCGCAGGCTTTGTAAAATATCTGAAGATAAAGCCTGTATCGGTCGCGACTGTCCGTGACTCTCAGACACAGAAGCTGTAAGTTTCTTTTACTGCATAAGCCAACCTGACGTGATAGCCAGTTGACTGTGGCTGCAGCACAGCGGCTAACGTAGCCAAGTTACTGTTGCTCAGGTTTGTGCCCTAAATATGCAAGAGTGATATCAGGGGAAATTCTACAGAAGGTGTGTGAACATAAACCTCATTTGAAACTAATTTTTAATACTTGTTTGAAATTTGGATGCTTGTTACGACTGTCCACGGTAACGGAACTTGCTGTCTGTAAAACCTGTATTGCAAGGGTTTGTCTCTGTGGTTATGACCGCTCGGTTACCAGCTACTGCATGTTAGTTTGTGTGCCATGCTAATTAAAAATGTTCCTGGTTAGCTTATATGCAGTAATTCTGATCGGTATGCTTGTGTTACTTCGGTAAGCATCAATGTGGCAGTTTCATCATAACGTTGCCTGATTGTAGTCACTACAGTTGAAGCTAACTGGAGAGGTGCAGTTAGACCAGACGTAGGTTTTGCAAAGCTTGTGGTGCGTTTTTGGGTGCTTGTGAAAGATCTGAAGACCCCTCCTCTTTTACCTGCGAGTCTCGGCGGACATGAGCGTCTGCTAAATGGCGGCATCGTCTCGACAGCGAAGGACGCTTCCAGCTCGTGTGCTGACTGATGCGGCCGCAGTGCTGTAGGCTAAAGAACATCGGCTGGCCCTGGGGACATGTGAAGAGCTTTGACAGCACTGTCACGCTCACTCGAAGCCTGACCATTTGATGAGGAAGTGCTTTGGAATGTTTGTTCAACCGTTCAAAGTCAGCGCACCAGAACTTTCAATTACCGGAGGTGATACTCGGCTCAGACTAGTGACATCACATCTTTAAAGCGTAAAAATGCAGGATGGAGGAGGCAACAGGAGCGCAGAAGTGCACTGCTGATATATTTGGGTACACAGCACTAACTAAGCAGTGGATCTGATCAGGAAAAAGAGCCGACCACTCCTGGAGCTAACAAGGCTGTCATATTCTCTCAATATAGCTGCAAGAACACCATGGCAGGAAAATGTCAAATATGAAATTTTCTAGTATCAAAAGATGATGCAAAAATTATGCTTCAACTTTGAAAGAAGAAACCAGAAAATTCAATGGCTCTTTAGGACTGGACTGAAGATAACTGCTGTGAAGTGTTTAGTCAATAAAACTGCAAGCTTTACGTCCGCAAGTGCAGTGGCACAGAACATCCCTTTTCCACAATTATTAGCCCTGGTTTGTTCGCAATCATTTTTCTTTATTGATAAGTTTTCCAATTATAATAATAATAATCCATTGGCGATCAAAGTCACTACCTTTCTCTTTATGTGATCTATCGGCAACTAAATTATTGGCAAATTCAGAACAGAAAAATAATTTACTCAAAAATAAATGCTTTACCAAAGAAACTGCTCTGATACTTCCACACTTTTTCAGCACATCAGGTGATTTAACTCACACTTCATGATCGTTTAAATTGTTTCAATGATTTTTAAAAAAGACCATTTTTGAAACGTCTTTTTGCAATTTCATAGCTTCCAACCCCCGAGAAAAGCTTGAAAAGTCTGGAGTCATCATCGGTTTCCACGTTACTAGTGGTGAAATCTCCCATGACGCGAACTGAAAAACTTCTATGCAAAAGGACTTCAATTCCATGTGAGAATCTCCGAAATACACGCCGATTGAATAATGACTGATCTGTGTTCCAATGAAATATCGCTCCTGGTACAGTGTGGGTTGATTAAAAAGTGGGACTCGGCAATGAAATATCATTTTGTTTGCCGAAATCAAAATTTCAATCTTCACTTCTGTTATAAAGTGTGAGATTACTAACTACGGCGTGAGAACATGACATGCCGCTAAAAAGTGTGAGACACGCTATATCCGTGAGAGTTGACAGGTATGCATTTTGAATAACGCTGATTTACATGCACTAAATTACACGTCCAAATGGTGGTGGGAACTAGCAACACCTGACAGTGTAGACTGTTCTTGGAGTGAATCTATTGTTAATTATGAAAATGACTGAGAACAAGTCAGGATTAACAATTGTTGTAACGGGATGTTCTGTGACCCACCAATTTTTCAGCTCTTGCTACGTCGCTATGCGAGTCCAAAGTATACCGAATACACTCTGGGTCACAAGCCTATCAGCTGGGAAATGCGTAGATGTATAAACGAATATGAGTGCGATTATCCCCTGTAGCTCGTCAGTAAGTGCGAAAATAATTCCGTCTGCAGGGCGCACTAAGCAACCAGCGCCGCTGCCTGGGTATACGCAGTTCCTGTCACTAAGGGGTTAATGAACCCTGACTGTCGGCCGGGAGGCTTCAGTTAGGATTATGTCACAAACCCCCTCCTTTCGGCCTTCTCCCGGTCTTTGCTTTTGCAACGTGACCTTAACCAGCAGCAGATGACGCCAGATCTCTTGTTTCCAGGCCAACAACGTGGCACAGGTAAAATACACTGATAGACTTAGCTTAGCTCTTTAGCGCTGTCCCAGCTTGTGATTGGTCCCCCAGTCTCTTTAGCATTAACACCTGCCCTACCTGCATCCCAGCGGCTGCTCTAATGTGCTACAGTAATGACATCCCCGGGGAAGGCCTTCCTCAGGAGGGAACTGTCGTGCCCGTGGGAGACTTCGCTCACCTGACAAAAGACAGTAAGAGAGCAGAAAAGCAGGAGTGGAGCTTCCGCTTGCAAACCCATCGAAGAAGCACCATTGTGGGATTGGGAAAGGCCCAGAACTCTGAACTCTGCCGGGAGTTAAAGGCCACCCTTCTCTCACTCCCCATATCAGGGAATCTAACAATGTTAATCTCATTTTGGAAACCTCAAAATGCAACACTAGATGAATTTTCTGGGCAGGTAAATGCTTAGCGATGTGATGAAATGCTTTAAGAGATCGGCGGGACAGGCTTTTTGCCAGGTGTTTTCATTGAATGAGAGAGGAGAATTAAAAAACACTGACTATTTAAGTTGACAGATCCTGCCTCAAACTTTTCTCAGGGAAAATACTGATGTTGTTTTAGCTATAGGCTCAGCCAGGACGACGTAAATCTCTTTAGCGACAGGAGTCGCCTGTTATACGTACATTTAACAAAACATTGACCTGGGATGACATTGTTATAGTTTTATTACGAGCTGAAGGCTATTGCTTCAAGATCTTCAGCCAGAAATCTTTTTAAAGATTACAAAATTAGCCATAGCTGTCCAACATGTCATTTTGTTATGAGAGACTGAATAGTGTTTCTCAGAACACGTCTCTTTGCCAGAATTTTATGCAAGAATTGAAAAAAGTTCATTTGTTTGCCGTTTTGCTTTGGCTGTTTTTATATGGGCGAATTAATGCCATACACCAGGGTTATTCACGTGGGATTTAATTTTACTTTTCTGACCTCGCCTGCTACAAACAGGCCCTGCCAGGCGGAGCAGTTTTCCCGTCTTTTAGACAGTATTTTACTGGGTTCGATCCCTCAGGTCAGCTCAGGAAAACAAACAAAGGCATTCAATTTCAATCCACAAAAATATGGTTGGACTCAAATTAAGGCAGCTCATGTTCAGTCTCACACAACTGCCTTACTCCTTTAGTCGTCATCTATTTAAGCAACAAAAAAAGTCTGCTTCGTAGTTCATGGTGAATATTATAATTCATGATCAGCTCATATTTCATCATATGATCATATTTTAGGAACCTTACACCTCAAAGGGTTAAAAGATGAAACCAAATGACTGTGTCAGCCATCTTGCCTCAGAGGGATGGGGGAGCTCGGATGGAAATGGCCGGATTTTCACTGACGGAGACGCCACAGAGCAGATGTCCTTGACTGCACTATGGACTGCATCCTCCGCCAATGGCAATCGGCCTCCTGATTCAATTACGAAGAGTAATTTCCGGCTGCTGCGCATCCTTGCGAGCTTCCCTGCGCTTCAGGAAGTTTAGCTTCTCTCTGGCTACAGTCCCAGCGAGTCCAGCCCTCACCGCTCCTGGAGACCTGCCCACACGACCCCAGAGCGAAATCCCAGCCCTGCTGCGGCCTTCAGGCCCTCGACCGAGGAGAGGAAAGAGACCCTTCAGTTACCGAATACCCCGAGACATGCCTGCTGATCACTGCTGAATCTCACAGTGAGCTCACTCAGGTGCTTGGTTTTTAAGGCTCATCAAAGCCCCAGATAAACAATCACAGCCTTGAGCTAATCTAGCCAATGACAGCCTTGTCATGGGCTGGCCAATCCAAACACTTGATTATATTATTTCAATCCCCGTCACAGCATCATGATCCCATCAACTAAAGAATGAGCACAGCACGTCTTCCTTATTAAACTTCACTATACTATAGAAGAACAAGATAATATATCCCAGTAAAAGATCAATATACAAGCTTTTTTTGTGCAAAAGTCCCACTTTAGTCCCCAGGGACTTCTCTGCAGTCAGTGTTGCCTCCGGATCGCTCCTGTAGAAGATGAGGTCTGTGATGAGTGAGTCAAACATGCTAAGCAAAATCAAAATGGTTCTTACAGGCCAGCAGCCAAAAAGTACTCAGAATTATTTCTTTTTTGTTGCTTGATGCTGGCAGCATCCGGATGTGCCTGAGCAGCTGAGAGCCTGTGAACGGCAGGGCGTAAATTACGCTGCGTCACAACGGGAGCAGCACAGGGTGGCATTAATTTTGGATGTGTGTGCAGTTACAGATTTATATTTTGATAAGGGGACGAGATTTTATGAAAGGGATTTTTTTTTTGTTTGATTCGAGGGGGGAGTATTTATATGTGATTGCTGTAGGTAATTTATTGGTATGATTTGAATGTTTTGCATTGCATTAAAAGTCCAGGCATTAACCTTTATAAGTTTATATCCTTTATTAACTTCCAAAATAGCAAGTCGCATGCACAATATGAATTATATTTGTCTTTAAAAGCAATTATTAAATAATTAAAGGCGGGCAATGTTTGGGTGGTGGATCACATGGGAAAAATCATCTGCCTACAGTGACAAAAAATACACGCGTGTGTGTGTGTGTGTGTGTGTGTGTGTGTGAGTGAGTGAGTGTGTGCGTGAGTGTATGTGTGTGTGTGTGTGTGTGTGTGTGTGTGAGTGAGTGAGTGAGTGAGTGTGTGTGAGTGAGTGTGTGTGTGTGCGTGAGTGAGTGTGCGCGTGTGTGTGTGTGTGTGTGTGTGTGTGTGCGCGTGTGTGTGCGTGTGTGCGTGAGTGAGTGAGTGAGTGAGTGCGTGCGTGAGTGAGTGAGTGAGTGAGTGAGTGTGTGTGCGTGAGTGTGTGTGGGGCCATATGAGTATTTCAGCACCAGCGTAGTTTCACTGGAAAGTGACAGTCATTTTTATAAAGTAAACGTGTCGGCGCACATGTCTTTGCATGTGTTAGCGTCTGCGTGCAAGTGCACTTCCATGAGAGACTGAGTGTGTATGCGTGCGCTGACGAGTGTGTGTCGTATGAAAAACAAACAAACCCACAGGTAGGAGGAGGAGAGAGAAAGACGTCTCAGAAGGATGATCTTAACATGAGAGGCTGATCCCTCAGGAGAAAACACACATCACCAGGGATGGCAGCAGATTTATGGATGTGTCAGGAAGAGTAAAATCGCTCACATCCGCCCCGCGCCTTTGGGGTTACGATGACACCAGCGAGGAAAAACCATAAACCTTCCACAGCCAGCTCCAGGCCAGCAGAACTTTCCAGAACATAACTCAAGACACTGATGAAGTGTGTCAAAAGACCATTTTTGAGATATACGGAAAAAAGTACAAGCCGGTCGGAGACCAAAAATGTCCCCCACCAAAGACCGGATGCACAGACGCACAAATGTTGCCCAAATCAGTTGTTCGCCTGACCTGCCCTTTGGGAGGTGGGGGGCGAAAGATATTGACCAGCAGAAGGGTTTGCAGTGCTCGGAAACCTTACAGACTTTGGCAGGGCTATACTAGTGCACCAATTCCAAAACAACAAAAAAAAATGGTGATGTGCGATTGGACGACACGGCAAACCAATGACATGCAAGTTCCAGCGCACAGACGCAACGAGGACATGAGATCCAGTCAGAATCAGGCCACTGACTCATCAATGCCTGACCATGCATCTCCATGAAAGACCAGGTAACCAGTTTCAACACATCGTTCCAATGTCTGCCTTGAAGGACCAATCAACCTGGAAACTGCTGTCATCTGTAAGCAGCTGGACGGAGCAGAGAATCAGTTCTGCTGTATCCCATAATGCACTGCACGCATAAAGAGTGTGAAGTTACTCTCTGAAGAATCACCTCACTCGCATCAGTCTCTATCGATTCGTTTCTCAGATCGATGCGACCGCTCCCTGAAAAGACATGCAACCGCAAATGTAAGCAACAGTAACTGCAGGAGTATGAAAACCTGCAGTAAACATGCAGTGTGAGCGTCCAGCCCAACCTGCTGTTACAGGGCTTCATTCTCACAGAATATTTCTCATGTTGATGATGTAATTCAGGTCCCCTTTTCAGTGCAGGGTTATTATATAAGTGCAGTCAAGATTCAAAGTTAATGTTTTTCCACGAGAAAATGCCGACTCTGGATTTTTCTTTGTCTAATGTCGATCTGTAAAGACGGATGGGTTATGTGGACGATAAGGAAAGGTTTGTGGACGATAATTCCATCATTACATCACACACTAGCGCACTACTTGGACTCACTGTACGTAACTGAAGTCTGAATTTGCCCAGACTCGACCTCTCCCAGTGAACTTACCGCTGCATTTGGTACATGACTTAGTTATTGGCTGTATGGTATTTCAATTAATGAATTGTTTATGGATTTAGTTTGCTGCAGGTATTTCACTGAGCTAAGTCCTGTCTGTGTGTTGTCAGTTCTGGTAGTTAAATGGTTCTCCCCAATGGGGATTCTCAGCACTCCTTGTCCAGTCGAAGCACTTCGCTGTGCGTCGCTCTGCATAAGAGCGTCTGCCAAATGACAATAACGTAATGTAATGTGATGCAACTGTCCGGTACGACCAAAAAGTTTGTGCAACTTAATATATCAGCGCATCTCTTGACGAGCCCCAGAAATGCTGCTGACAGTTTAGCAAAACCGTTCCTCCTACTGATGAGTAGGAGGTAATTTTTGGCTCAGATTTTGCAGGCATTTACACTGGTGTGTGGGAAGTGACTGACTCCTGAGAGGCAGAGGTCACTTTAGCCCACGTTCGGCCCAAAAACAAATGACTTCCCTCGCAGTACTGAAGGAGTCATCGCAGCGAGTGCTCAACATGTGCCTCTTTCATCATCAGCTTCAGCCGTTAGATAATCCTGCTGAAACGGGGCCGCCTATAGCCTCGTGACTGAGGCCCTCCAGGTGGAATCTGAGTGAAGCCCAAATCACATCAGTGCAGCGGTAGGGTCCCTGAGAAGGGCCCTTGACCCCACCGCTTGATCTAATCAGCTGTGCGAGGCTTTGGGTAGACGTGTCAGCCACAGTTCTGTCATGACGACAGGGAGAACAGCGCCGGGCGCAGAGACGCGCAGGGAGAGGACTGCTGACTCAGCTTCAGTACGGACGCAGGGCCGCTTCTTCGCGCCCTGTAATCTGGCTCTTCAAAGGTCATAAATTCTGACAGCGGGGGCAAGGGGTCCGCCCGCCTGGACATGCCTGAGATGCCAGACCCACAGCGCAGAGCTGGGGAGCGGCGTCACGAGACTGCAGTCAGTCGCCGAGGTCAGGTGACCCGGGCCCCGCCAGCGAGTGCAAGCGGCTGACTGTAGGGGGAGCCACAGAGCTGACTGTAGTGTGTGTGCGGTCAAGAGAGTCCAGAATACAGTATATGGGGATAAAGGGAGGGGGGAATCGGAGAGAGGGGGACACAGGAGACGATGGAGTGAGTGATTCTGAGAGAGAGAGAGAGAGGTGGTGATGGAGAGGGTGTGGATGAGAGAGACTGGCGAATGGTGATTGATCTTGGGATGGATACAGAGAGGAAAAAAGCGCCTCAGACACACAGTCTGCTTTCTGTTCAGTCAGGACTGATCGCTGAACTATCATCTCCGAGGTCATGCATTCGCAGAATTAACAAACAGTCTGAACTTCTTGGAAAGGGTCTTGAGTCTCGAAGTTTTATGTTTTTTCCGATTAAAGGTGCTTTATTACTGGCAGAAAGTGCAGAGTGTAAATATTGCCAAAGAAAACCTGGCTGCTGAATGTTTTGAAGCCGGAACATTTTCCTCTGAATCGAAGTCAACATTTTACAGCAATTAGAGCGCACAGCCTCGCACAGAGGTTGTGGGCGAATGAAGGAAACTATTCCCACGTTAGACACCATGTTGCCAGGCAACCAAGAGACGAGGCGGATCCAGCAGCAGAAACTGGGTGAAGTAAAAAATAAAAGAAATAACAGGAGAGGCAAACAGAATGCAGATGATGCTTCTAAGCTTTGCTTAAGCTTTACCGACCTCCCGTCTTCCTTCAGACACGCGGTCTCTATCGCTCTCTCACTCTCCCTCTCTCTTCCCTCCATCTCTCTTTCTCTCCTCTCTTTGGTTGTGATCCCTCTCTCGGAGGGAAGGCCCCAGCAGCTGGATGGTTTAGAGTCCTTAAAAAGACACAACCTGCACACACTCAATAAAATTTCCCCAGGTACTCTTCGTTGATAAAGAGCTATCTCCCGATAGGCTGCTTCACCTGTCATTCACGGTGATGTAAGGTCACGCTGCAGTGATGGTTTGAAAGTGAAATCAGCACTTTCAGGGAAGCTAACTTGGCTAAATCCTTTGTATTCAAGCTAGTGCAAATCACCCAAACTAAACCCCAAAACAGACCATAAAAAACGTTCTGCAAGAAATCAAGTCGCGCAGAGTTGCTCGAATGGCCACAGATGGACTTTGCCAGAGTTTGATTGACACTTACGTAGTGGCTCCTGGAGTGACTGGGATGTTGCATCACCCAAACTGCTGGGTTCTGCAGAGCCTGTGGGTCACTGAGTGCATTAGTCAGGGGAAAACTGCGCAGACGGCCTTTGGTGCTTGTAAAACGACCTTTGACCTCCTAAGAAGAGGTAATAGGGCCGTGGTTGAATCGTCAAAAATTTACATTCTATCGTTGGATTCCTGTCCCCTTTTCTTTGACTCTAATGAACACTGTCATGAGGTTGAGAAAAGATGTGACAGAGAATTGATCAGGACGTAGGAATGACGACCGTGCTGCAAAGAGAATCAAACCGCACTAACGTCCGCCCATATCATCATGCTACCCGTTATCCACCGCGTTATTCTGTTCCCGTGATTATCAGGCTGGATTGTGCATCGCTGTCAATATTGCTGCTGCAAGGAATTGTGGGACAATGTTATCTCCTTCTGTTTCATAAAGAATGGTCCAGCATACCCTTTTGCTGAAGTGGATAAATAAGAAAGCACTGAAGCACCTTTCTTTAGCATTTTGAGAATTTGGGCAGCTCTTATCATGACTGCCATGAATAATTCCCGGCAGTTTTGATTACAGTGCAGGTCACCAGCTCCCGAGCCCAGCCTCCGTTCTAATGTCAAAGTTCAGATTTTGTGGCTCTTCTGCATAGTCCAGTCGCGAACAGCATAAAACGCTGATGCCCACAGATTTGTCCATTGACTTTTTAACTGCTCATTTTCCAAGTTGGCAAGCCGGCTGGAATGAATCATGGCTACATAGCGCACTGCTGGCAGCGGACTGGTCCGAAAATATTTTATGAGGATAAGATGGACAGGCCGACTCTACAAGCCAAGTTCTGCAGTATGCGGAGCCAGGCTGCCCAGTGAGAGCGAACACTTTAAACACTGACTCATACAAATATCAGCAAATGTTGGGAAATATTCAGGTCAACATGAGAAATACAAAGGCAATAATTCAGCCTCGTACATTAGAAACAGGCCTGAGCAACAGTCTCAGCCCTTCAGAGAGAAAAGGCCTTTGTATTAGAACAGTACGTGATTAGCGCTGGATGCTCGCCTGCATGCCTTTCAACACCCACATCATCCCTATTGTCAAATTCCAAAAGCCAAGACGATTTCTCAGCAATGCCAAGATTGTCCGTTGCCACAAAGATTACCGTCATCAGAATCATTCCAGCTTTTCTTCGCAGTTCTACGTCCACTTTTGAGCATATTTCTGTAGATGACAGTACCTGTGATATCGTGGAGGACTGGCACTCCAGGGTGTGGAATTATTTTCCAGGTAATACAGAGCATTACTGCACTAGCGCATGTGGCTAAAAACAGCTAACACAAGGGGCCCAAGCACAAGGCCATCTCTGTTCAGACTGTCAGGGTCCAGCCATATATCCGCCGGAGCTCCCTGCTCTCAGCCACCCTCATGGCCCCGGAACAGCCTGCAGAAGGGCCACCTAAACCCAGGGTGCTCAGCTGAGGGAAACAGGGACTGAAGACACACTCCAGCTCGCGTCAGCCTGAGAACGCACCCAATTAGGCCCACCGCTCTACTGGAGTCGAGCTCCTCAGCAGACGCGCGTTTCCAGACGTCCCATCTTACCAGGAGGTTCCAGGAGTCTCCCGCAAATTAACAGCAACTCCCAGACTCTTGAAAATGATGTAAAGTGTCCCAAAAATTGGGCTTCAATTTCATATACAGTAACTGTCACTTTACTGGAGAGAAAGACAGTGAGTGTTGGAATGCCTGTGTGCATGTGTGAGTGTCTGTGTGTGTGTGAGAGCGTGTATCCTCCTAATTCGCATGTTTTTTATTAATTAGTGGACCAATTAGCCGCCTTTGAGGGTGGGCCCTACATCTTCACTCGATTGTATTTTTGCGCCGGTCAACACTCAACCCTTGGACAGCATGTGAGAGGAGCGCTGTGATTTCAGGGCCCAAATTAAAGTACAAGACGCGTTTCTCGGCAAACTATACTCTGGCACAGTATCATATCCATGACAGGCAGTGAAATATATGTGCAATGACTTATCAGCTGCAAACAGGGAAAATCATGACTGTAAACGTAATCTGGAGGAGAGTCAGAGTCGGCGAATGCTATCGTGTGGCACCGCCATCGAGCTACAGCCGACTAACGGTAATGTTGCAATTGACATGGTCTAAAAGAAAGGCCAGCTATCACTTGATGGTAAGATTTCCCTTCGAATAAGAGATCAATGGGCCTGATATTACTATAGGCCCATACGCACCAGCCTACATGCTTTCATATATGTTATTGTTTCCAACATATTTTTAAAACAGTGGGGAGTATAGCTGAACTCTCAGCTATTGCCAATACTGTTATGATAAATTTACTGTGAAGTTGCCAAATACTGAAATAAATGCAACAGATTATCGGTGACATGCCCCCACTAAGTGAAAATGCAAATAGGAGATTGAAAGAAGAGAAAGCTAGTTGTAGTTTAGTTAGTTAGTATAAAAAAAGGTTTGCAAATGAATACATTTTGTTTGGTATGAGCAATATAACCAAATCTTTATCATTCCAAATACCATTTTTCAGTGTTCTTCATGATGACGGGGTGGTGTATGGTACACGGTGTGTGTGTGTGTGTGTGTGTGTGTGTGTGTGTGTGTGTGTGTGTGCGCGTGTGTCCTCCTGACATCAGAGAGGAATGTCTGCTTTCCAATAAAATAATTTCTGGAAAAGGCTTCGCTTGCCGAGTGCAGACAGGAACAGACAAGGAACTAAAACTGAAAAACTGTCTGTGGCAGCCTGGCATAATGATGCTGGTCTAAAAGTAATTTACAACAAGCATGGAGAACTCAGATCCCCTGCTGCGGTTTCAGCTCTCTGGCCTGGAAATGAACTGTGAGACTGGGATGGACAGACAGACGGACAGGACGCCAGACAGAAGTACGAAAAGGCACATCTACATAATCAGATGTATCTATGCATTAGATTTCAGGAAAAAAGAACTTCTAGCCAGAAAAAGGATTGAGACGGAGGGACGTGCTGAAAGACACTCATCCATCCATCCATCCATCCCACTCATCCATCCCCCTTTCAGCTCGTGGCAGAGGATACAAACAGAAGTACTGGGAGGTCTGTCAGCAGCTCTGATCTCACAAAATTCTTTCAAAATTTGAGGGCACACCATCGAATCGCCAGCTTTTCGCCAGCGATGACAATTATGATGTCCTCAGAGCAAGTGGGCAGCGCATAATGTATTAATTCCGCTCCGTGTGCGACTGAAGGGGACAGTAATTTCATTGGTCAGCATGTTCATTAACTCGGCACTAATCCTGGGGACTCTGTTCAACACCAGCGCTCAGCCGACGGGTCACAACGGCGCCTGAAGACCACATCCACATCTATCCTAATACGTGCTGTTCAATTACACCAACCTCCCTCAAAAAGGGCCTGATTGTCATTTGGCGCAGCCACAGAGCAGATTTCAAATTTCAGCTTCACTGCAAGAGTGACGGGCGATCGGACTGCTCACTGCAGCTGATCGAGTCATCAAAACTCAAAGTGAAATTTCAACAGCCGTTTTTGTTAGGCAGTGGAATTTTGGCCCTCAAGAATCTGACCCTTCAAGTGGCCCGAAGAAAAAGGCATTTGGTTGAAGGGCCTAGAGAAATTCTGGATTGTTTTGTCTGACCCTCCCGACACAAAAACAAGAGGCCTGTCGGCCTAGAGAGCTCCGCTGAGGATGACTGAAATGTCCATGTCGTAACTTAATGTCAGAAATCCTTGAAAACTAGTGAAATATTAACACATATGACATATTAATGAAATGAGCATAAACACCAATGTTCTAAGTCCAAAATGCTGGATTTATCAAAAACAGGGACGTGGAGTTTCTCATTTTTGCAGGGGATAATTAGAACATCATAAGAAAGGCTCACAACAAATTAGATAGAAAGTTATCAGACAGTTTTAGAGATATCAATTATTAATGAGCACAAACACTGATTTTCTAAGTCCAAAATGCTAAATTTCTCAAAATCTGGGGCATAGAATTTTCTAATTTTCACAGTGAATATTCAGAATATTAGAAAAAATTTGAAAAAAGTTATCTGACAGTTTTTGAGATATTCAGATTTGAAGTGAGGAGACAGACGGACAGACGCTGGACGACTTGGCATTAGAAAAGCTCCGCTGGCTGTGACTCCTCACAGCGGAGCTAAAAATTCAGGCAAATCTGAGGAAGTCATACATCATCTACCACCAGAATATTAAAATAAATGCCTCTTGAATTGTCACACAGTAATGTGCACGTTCAACAGAGGAGGGAGAGAATGAGTAAATTACTGACCTTCCCGTCTGCGACACAAGACCAGCACCTCGAGTGTGAGAACATAACAGCAGCGCAGGAAATGAGCAGACAGGAGGGTATAATTGAGCTGTTGGACGATGCTGCTCCACAAAGCAGAGGCCTTTATTCGAAGGGTACGGCTATTTTTAGAGGCTCGGTGCTCGTCAGAGACGGGCTGTTTTCTGTTTATTTCGGTCCGCTTGCAGTTACATCTGAAAGAAGAAGTTCTAGCACTGCATTATTTTACCGCTAAAATGGGTGATAGCTGCCACAACTGTCTAAAAACGCACAACTGGTCTAATGCAATGGTTCCCC
The DNA here is from genome assembly GCA_029721435.1 of Gymnothorax reevesii. NCBI lineage: Eukaryota > Metazoa > Chordata > Actinopteri > Anguilliformes > Muraenidae > Gymnothorax > Gymnothorax reevesii. The sequence goes on along the minus strand of CM056593.1, from coordinate 29,816,585 downwards.
AACTTGGCCCCGAGGGCCCCCAGTGCATGCTGGGGCTTTTCTTCCTTCTACAATTACAATAAAAGAATTTTAACCCTTAAAGTGCTAAATGCAGCCATTGTTGCTCGATGATGTAAGATATCAAAAGCAAAGCTGTTGAAAAATCAATTTATATAGATTTTTTTATTTATTTCAGCACTCTGAGGGTTAACAAGAGGGCTCTCTGAGGGTTTTCTTGATTGTGTGTTGTTGATTTTTAGATAGATCACTTATATTACTGATGAAGAATATGCCAGAAAATAGCAATACCACAATAAATACATGTAATCCTCAAGTTCACACGGCGCTTCTTGGGAAAATGGCAAACGATGACATGAAAAAACAGCGGAGCGGAGCGGGGATTAATGCTCATCGGGGAGATGTTTTCTCACAGCTGTTTAATGGGTTTATCGGTCATGAGGTGTCGCTGAGGTGCTGGAGCCATTAAATCAGCGAACATTCGTGCGGGATTGTTAAAAAGCCAGGGCTCCTTATTCGCCGTAAGAGAGTTTTTGAACACTGCGCTTCCAAAGTTATCCGGCCGACTATGATCTCAGCCAAGACATCTGGATTCAGACACGTCCATGCCCTTTAATATCATGACTCATCTTGAATTCTAGCCAAGAGCTTACCTATGCAGAAATGCACCAAATAAATTCCTTCACATAAACCTAACCGTCCTCCTCCTGAAATTTAATCTGGGCACGAATTAATCGCCCATTCTCCGCAACATATTGAGTCAGGGAAGGGGTGTGACGACAGATCGGGACTGAGCCGGAGGGACAGAGGAGCTCGTTTCTGAGGACGAAGATTCTTGCGATGAGGCTCCTCGCTGCAGGCCCAGTCTACTCGTGACGACCGCTTCTCAGAAACGGCCCGGACCCTGAGCGAGCTGCGGTGCTTCTCATGCCCGTTATCTGAATCCTCCTCAAAGGGCACTTTGCCGTTTTCACTCTGAGCTTATTTTCTTTCAGTCAGCGTGACAGTTACCCTCGAAGCTATACTGCGGCAGTTCAAAGGACTGAACTCATGAATTTCAATGGAAAATTATTTTTTGCTTTCACTGGGCACATTGACATCATTAGATGAGCGACTCAGCCAGTGCTGCAGTTGATTTGACATGGTCGAGTGGCCCCTGAGGCAGCGTACGGTCCGGGGCCGAGCCGAGTAGCTCAATACTGCTGCCCCACATTCGCCTCTCAGCACAGCAGCTTCGCAGCGACGGATCTTCAGTCGAACGCCACATGCGCATCAAACTGAATTGGATTTCAGCCTCAGATCTCACTGCGGCTACGCCTGTGGCTACCTTAGCCGCATCCACGTAGCTCCGAGTCGCTCTCTGCACACAAAACGCACAACAGGCTTTTTGAAAGGTGTCCTACTTCAAGCAGGGTCTTTTCCCCAATAATTCATCAAAAAAAAAAAAAACATAGAACAGGCTGCAGGCAACAGGCCCATATTAAAACTATACGGTAAGCGTGACTGTGGCTCTGCAGTTATTTCAGTCATTTGTCTCTCAAGAAATCGTTGAAGAGAACATTTTGAAAGGTCACATACTTCAAAGCGGAATATTTACCCCCAAATCCATGAAACAGCTTTTGCTGCTCAGGGATTCCGGGAGGGAAACAGGCGGTTTGGGTTAGCGCCTCCCGCTGGCCATCCGGACACATGTCAGCCGCTCTTCTTCTGTGTAAGCTAGAACTGTGACCCACGATTTAAAAAAAAAGCAGGACTTGACAGGCACGAATTTTAAAGGAAAAGCGCAAACTGTCTGCGCTCTCCTGAGCTGGTTACATTAATCAGGGGCGAGCGCGCTCAGTCGTTCATGCCACCACTATTTACGACGGGCCTGTTCAGAGCCTGCGGATCAGCAGGGCACCCTTTTGACGTAAAACATTCTGACAATGTCACTTCAACGCAAACAGAACACTCCAGCAACACTGAGCATTCGCTGCCAGGCTATTTTAACACAGAGCACCCTGAGCACTCGACAGTGAGCTGCGCAGGACCCAATCCAAAGAGCACCATAAATATTTAACAGTGCAGAGGCCGATGAATTTGGACGCTTGAGCTGCAAATATGAAGTGCTGGATTTTCTTTTCGTTTGATCCTGAATTTTTTATACAGCCAGTGTTTAGCGCAGGACACAATCTGATTCCAGAAGCCTCCGGGCATCTGTGCATAAGCAGACGCCGTTAAGACTAAATGATTCTGTATGAAACACATGAGCACACAGCATCATAAACATTCTATACTGGAATATGAAAACTGAGGCTGTTAACAATATTGCACATTACACTAATACTGCCAAAAATAACATCTTTTAAAATATTACACAATGAGTTAAACTACTACTAGTAATAATGCACGGAATATGGATAATGTGCTGTATTTCACAACACTACCATGTCTCTCATAATACAAACAATACAAAACCAAACCCAAAATGGATTTAATTTGGAAAATATGAGAAGCATTAACTCGGGGAGAGTCTGAAGGCGACGCGCTCAGAGGAGGCAGGTGTGTTGATGAATGATTTTCTTTGCGCAGGAGGGCAGTCCTCACACGTTTAGCCCTCACATGCAGAGAATTATTACCACAGCGATATTACAGCACGAGACGAGACCCTAGGCTGAACACCCAACTCCTGAGATCAAAGACATATTTTTAACATGCTACCTTATGAATTGATGTATTTTGATGCCATTGGCCTTTCCCCTTTCACAGAGTAAGTGCACTGCTGAGTGTTGGAAAACTCACAAGAAATATACCTCAGCACACATATGCAAAATGATTAATGTGACTCTGGGCTGAAATATACACCCACATAATAACCCAATTCATTTCCTCCCTGCCTGCGGCGCACAATACGAGCCTTCGCAGTCGCTGCCTGATGACTGATCATCTTTTAAATTGATGCTACTTTCAGGCCAAGATATTCAGACATGGCATCCATTTTAGAGGCCCCAGGATACAGGCGCCGTGCTCGGAGCTCAGCTGACATGGCTGTTTGAGTGCAGTAAAGGTGAGGGAGGGCTGTGATTACTGAAGCCTTCTGCAGCAGTGGGTCTGAGGCTGTTTGAGTGCAGTACAGGTGAGGGAGGGCTGTGATTACTGAAGCCTTCTGCAGCAGTGGGTCAGAGGCTGTTTGAGTGCAGTAAAGGTGAGGGAGGACTGTGATTACTGAAGCCTTCTGCAGCAGTGGGTCTGAGGCTGTTTGAGTGCAGTAAAGGTGAGGGAGGGCTGTGATTACTGAACCCTTCTGCAGCGGTGGGTCTGAGGCTGTTTGAGTGCAGTAAAGGTGAGGGAGGGCTGTGATTACTGAACCCTTCTGCAGCAGTGGGTCTGAGGCTGTTTGAGTGCAGTAAAGGTGAGGGAGGGCTGTGATTACTGAAGCCTTCTGCAGCGGTGGGTCTGAGGCTGTTTGAGTGCAGTAAAGGTGAGGGAGGGCTGTGATTACTGAACCCTTCTGCAGCGGTGGGTCTGAGGCTGTTTGAGTGCAGTAAAGGTGAGGGAGGGCTGTGATTACTGAACCCTTCTGCAGCAGTGGGTCTGAGGCTGTTTGAGTGCAGTACAGGTGAGGGAGGGCTGTGATTACTGAACCCTTCTGCAGCAGTGGGTCTGAGGCTGTTTGAGTGCAGTAAAGGTGAGGGAGGGCTGTGATTACTGAACCCTTCTGCAGCAGTGGGTCTGAGGCTGTTTGAGTGCAGTACAGGTGAGGGAGGGCTGTGATTACTGAACCCTTCTGCAGCAGTGGGTCTGAGGCTGTTTGAGTGCAGTAAAGGTGAGGGAGGGCTGTGATTACTGAACCCTTCTGCAGCAGTGGGTCTGAGGCTGTTTGAGTGCAGTAAAGGTGAGGGAGGGCTGTGATTACTGAAGCCTTCTGCAGCAGTGGGACTGAGGCTGTTTGAGTGCAGTAAAGGTGAGGGAGGGCTGTGATTACTGAAGCCTTCTGCAGCAGTGGGACTGAGGCTGTTTGAGTGCAGTAAAGGTGAGGGAGGGCTGTGATTACTGAAGCCTTCTGCAGCAGTGGGTCTGAGGCTGTTTGAGTGCAGTAAAGGTGAGGGAGGGCTGTGATTACTGAAGCCTTCTGCAGCAGTGGGTCTGAGGCTGTTTGAGTGCAGTAAAGGTGAGGGAGGGCTGTGATTACTGAAGCCTTCTGCAGCAGTGGGTCTGAGGCTGTTTGAGTGCAGTAAAGGTGAGGGAGGGCTGTGATTACTGAAGCCTTCTGCAGCAGTGGGTCTGAGGCTGTTTGAGTGCAGTAAAGGTGAGGGAGGGCTGTGATTACTGAAGCCTTCTGCAGCAGTGGGTCTGAGGCTGTTTGAGTGCAGTAAAGGTGAGGGAGGGCTGTGATTACTGAAGCCTTCTGCAGCAGTGGGTCTGAGGCTGTTTGAGTGCAGTAAAGGTGAGGGAGGGCTGTGATTACTGAAGCCTTCTGCAGCAGTGGGTCTGAGGCTGTTTGAGTGCAGTAAAGTAAAGGTGGCTAACTGTAATGTCAGAAAAGGTCAGCCGGAGCTTTGCTCGTGTGAGCCTGAATCCTTTACGGGAGTATTGTCAAAGCGACGCCTTTCGGACCCTGCGAAAGCTCCGTCAAGACCCAGATCATGTTTATTAAAGCTGCGAAAAACTCTTTCTTGTTTTTTGTTTTTGAACATGACATGTGGCAGTCGATCTAAAGCCCCATCAGTGCCGGCTCTGACCCCGCTGGCATTGGTAATCAGGGGGGATTAAGAGTTTAACTGTGGGATCCCGGGTGAAGTCCCTGCTGCGGTGCCCCCCAAACCTGCCGCCGGTCCAGCTTAGCGCAGCATCCCCTCGGAGGAGCAGCTGGGGAGAGCTCCTCGGCAGATGAGCGCCCCGTCTGTTTATTTCGATCGGGGGCACCAGCCCAGCGCTTTATAATTCTGTATGACGAAGGGATTAAACACACCAGAGAGGGATTAATGGGATTGATGTGGTAGACGGGCGCACACTTCAATACACTCTCAGAGACACACACACACACACGCACACGTAGAATCAAGTCCTTGCCTGGACATTATAAGCTAAGATTAAGCCAGTCTTGGTCCCAACCTTTGACCCCCAATGAATTCCAGGTTCCTTTTCACTAATCCCACTCAAAATCCAAGCGTAAACACTTTCCCGATGACAAACTGTGAAACACTCGAAAATTCTTTTCAAAATGTGAGCCTTCAGCAGAAAACAAAGTCCCCTCTCATCTTTCTTAAATGGCCATAAACATTTCATGGATTTGTAGGTCAATTCAATCCTTCAATGTGAGAAATAGCCGACGTGTGATTAGAATATTCTTACTAGAACATTCTCCCGGTGCTGTCACCGTCATTACTCGCTCTCGAAAGTACTGAACGCTGGCGATGAAAAACACTCCAAATTTTCATACCCTTAATAACGTTAAACCTGACATTTTCAAGTGCATTTTCACATGAACCAGATGTCAAGCGTCATGTGATGCAAACGAGTTTCAAAAGACGTCTGCGCTCATCCGCCGGCAAATGCCTGCAATGGGCGTCCTGTCGCTGTGGTAACGACACACCATTTACATTAGTGATAACTTTGTGTCGCCTGATAAAATTATCGAGAGAAGAAAGTGTCCATCATTTACCTTTCCAGTATTAAAATGTAAGGCCAAGCATAATGTTGTCCGCTGCATAAAAAAACATCAACTTAAGCTTGACACTGAGAAACACACTTCTGTTGAAAATGTGTAATTCATATCCTGCAACATTTGTTGAAAAGGGTGTGCAAAGGCATATCAATCAGGCTTTATGCGTGGAGCAAATCCCTGCTTCATGCAATATGGGTAACCCAGCGGTACAGAGAGAACTGCCCATATCACTCCGGTATCCACATCACAGGGATGCAGTGGGGACTGCGCTGTCACATTCAGTTCTGCACGGTTTTCACCAGCATGGCTGGAAACCTGGCTGCTGTTCTATTACAGACAAACACCTCTGGGATCAAGTGCTTCTCATCAAAATGGCACCATTCAGGTTTCAAAGGGCTTCCTCAGACACAGAGCTGTTAATGAATTGCTCTGCATTATTCATCTGTGGTAGCTGCATCAGTATTAGTGCAGGAGGTGATTAGTCATGTCTCAGTTTGCTCGGGGGTAGAATGTGGCTCCTCCATTAAGCTCCGTCATGACTTTAATACATCAGGGGGTCTCTGTCCTTTAAAACACGTCTAACTTACTTCTGTCCCCTCCGAACAAGGTCAGAAATAATCCCACCCAGTGCGGCTGCTGCAGTGCCCTGATGACCCAAATCAGCTGCTGTCATGCAGACGCTCCCCTCTCCTAACTGCGGGATGTCCCAACATCCCCGGGGGTGGCGTGGGGGGGTTACACAGACAGGGATGGAACCCAACTGCTGTACATTTAAAACACCCCGACGCACTATTCCAACCCCTCGACACATCACTGCAGTGGCTTCGCTGCCAGTCAATTCAATGAAAGCTGCTTCCACCGATGCAGAAACCGTCCCCCTCTCACCCAGAGGAGCGGGACAGATCCCGCGACTGAAATCAGAGGCGGAGGAATCCCCACAGCAATCTTCTGTCTGATCACTTAATGGACGATCACGTGAAAAAAAAAATCATTTGCATTAACTTTGCTGGTCTCTCAAGCTCCTATAAGCCTCGTACCGGAGCCCATGGAAATAGAATAGCTTGATCTCTGGTCTAATTAATGTCAAATTAATCCTGTCAGAACAAACTAATTAACAGAAGAGGAGCGCAGTCCCACTGCAGAGAGCGTGTCAGCTCACTCCGCGAGGCGCTGATGTGCCATGCTGTTCCTAACACTGAAGCAGCACAGCCAATCACAGCACAGGCCATAGTCCCGCACTGAGTGAACTGATACAAACAGGCTGCAGAGGTAATAAATCTGGGTTCAGAGATCAAATAACAGCCCAGGATTACACTCAAACCGCCTGGTCTGCTCATCAGCACATCGCTTCAACCAAGCGGTAGGACGTATCAGTGAAATAAGCCGGGTGAGTTCTGTAATAACAGCATGTGTTTTCTGACACCTGGAATTACGACCTCTGCCCAGCGATGGGTCAGGTCACTATGAGTGTCACTGAGAGGAGAGAGAATAGAATCTTTCATTGCATGTAGGCCTCTGGTATTAGTGTCAATCACGCTTCACCAGAACCCATCCTACACAGGAAACGGACGACCCAGAGCATGGACGTCTTTCTTCTAGGTTCCTGAGAAGACAAACATACTGCTGCCATATTACCGCAGGGTCACGCTGATGAAACACTGCATTAGTCGTGCCGTCCTCGCATTAACGTCAAAATCACGTGTAGAATACAGCCGTCCCGAAAGGAATCGCTCAAGCTGACGTTTGCCTTCCTACTCATTACCCTTATCAAATTTAGAAAAGCCCGCGAGAAATGACAGTTAGAATAAGTTGATTCACCAAGCATTGATAAACCCGACCCGAGTGAACGACTCGGCCCCCGGGTAAATTCACGTGTCTAATTTTGAATAATTGCTCCATCTCAAGACTTACATTTCTTCACAAAGCGGCATCAACAAAGGCATCCGCTGCTGTTATTAGAAATATATTTAAATCCGCTGGCAGCGGTAACTTCGTGGCGTCAGACATGTCCCGATGGCGTACTGGAGCAGTGTTTTCAGGGGTAATGACAGCTCACTCCGAGAGGCTGCCATACGTTCTGCATTGCTTGGCAAAAAGCACACTGGGGTCTGGAGGCAATGGGTGAGTCACATCTACTGTGGATGAGTTAAAAATAAGTCTTCTTATCATAATGAGATTTCAAATCTTATTTTTCCTTCCAAATATTATCTTCTTTATTTATCAAGTCAGAGCCAATGTTAGCTGACACTTTTACCGTTTTCTTACCAAGCATCACCATATTACCCACATCGACAAGCCTTAAAACTGTCCCAAACTGTCTCATCTCAAAAACAATACTATCGCTTTGCTCAGCACGAGGGACAGAAATGAGGTTTTAAATCCAAGTTTCAGATGAAAAGGTTTTTCAATCTCTGAAATAGATAGTTTTTTTTCCCCAGTGCAGGTGGTGCTGGGATCTGTACGGTGTAAAAGACAGAAAACCCACCCAGCCGTTCCCTCCAGCTAAATGGGACACACAGACAGGCTTCCCTGTAACGTCCCACCAGAGGGACAGGAGGCACTAATGCACTGCCAAAAACTACCATCAACCTCCAGAAGAATTTTTTTGTGCACTTCCAGTACTGAGAAGAATTATTTGCCCATTCCCAGTTTCTTCAATATCTGCTTACTGGTCATATTTCATTGCTGAAGATCCAACTAATTTTAACAGAAGATAAACACAACATAAACAAACACAGAATGCAGCTTTTAAATGATCATTTAATTTATTGATGGTAAAGAGTCATTCAAAACCTGCTATCACCCATGTGAAAAAATAATCGCCCCCCTAAACCCAGTGACTGGTTGTGGTGCCTTCAGCGGCAACAACTGCAATCAAACTGGCAATGAGTATTTCACGTCACTATAGAGGAATTCAGGCCCACTCTTCAGAGAGTTGTTCCAGTTCAACCAGTTGGAGGATGTTCATGCATAAACTGCCTGTTTACGCCACAGGATCTCAACCGGATTTATGTCAGGTCTTTGACTGGACCACTCCAAAACCTTCGGTATGCATCTTTTGAGCCATTCAGAGATGGACATGCTTGCGTGCTTCGAATCACTGGCCCACTGCATAACCCAACTGCACTTGAGCTTCAGGTCATAAACTGATAGTGGGACATTCTCCTTCAGGATTTTCCGGTATTGAGCAGAATTCATGGCTCCATAAATTATCGCGAGTCACCCCTGGTCCTTGAGCAGCAAAGCAGCCCCAGACGATCACACTTCAGCTGCTGTGTTTGACCGGTAGTGTGATGTTCTTATGTTGCGATGCAGTGTTGCCTTTTACGCAAGATGTACCGTGACCCACGTCTTCCAAACACTTCCACTTCTGACTCTTCATTCTATGGAATATAGCGTAAAAAGTCTTGGGGGCCATCGAGATGTTTTTCGGCAAATGTGAGATGAGTCGTGGTGTTCTTTCTGGTCAGCGGAGGTTTTTGGTTTTTGCCTTGCAGGTCGCCCATAGATGACCAGTTTGCCCAGTCTCTTTTATATACTGAAATCATGAACGCTGAGCTTAACTGAGGCAGGTGAGGTCTGCAGTTCTTTAGATCTTAGTCTGGGTTTTTTTGTGACCTCCTGGATGAGTTGCGAATTTGCTCTCGGAGGAATTCTGATCCGCCACAAACTCTTGCGGAAGTTCACCACCATTCCATGGTAATAGATAATGGTTCTCAATCTGGTTTGCTTGAGTCCCGAAGCCTTAGAAATGGCTGTGTTACCCTTTCAGAAGGGTAGACATCAACAAATGTCTAATCCGTTCTTGACTGTCCTTAGATTGCAGCATCATGTGCTGGTTTTTTATGTCTACTTCAGATTGCCAGACAAGTTGGATTTAAGTTATGTTAAGATTAAGCAGGGCTGCAGTAATCATGCCTGTGTGTGTCGACAGACATTAAACCCAATTATCAATTACATTTGTATAACTGCTGGATTTAGTTACTTAGAGGGCAATTACTTTTTCACATTAGGCCAGGTCGGGTTGTATAATTTTTTTCCCTTCAATAAATAAAATCATCATTTCAAAACTGTGTTTTGTGCACGCTCAGGTTATCTTTGTCAAATATTAAGTTTGATGATGTGAAATATTTACGTGAGACTTAATGTACATTTAAATTATCACCTGACTGTACTACATAAAACGAAAAAACTGGCATTCAAAAACTCAGGAAAGTCTCTCTCATCAAAGGAAATACCCTCTGAGAGAGAATAATATACTAAGCCTCATTAGAGGACTAATTTGCTGAGTTGTGGTGAAAAGTCATGGGTGAGATTCCATAGAGGCATTCAGGCTAAAAGGCTGAAGTCTTAAGGCTCCCCACAGCACTGCTGGGCTGCATCCAGGTTAAATCTGAGCGATATTCACTTGAGTAAAATTTCCACCCCTCAAGAAATCTAGAGTCTTGTTTTCGCTCCCTGGGTCAGAGCATTTTGTTCTGCAGAAAATATAACAACCTCTGTTTCGCAGAACACAAACACAGTTGTAGTTTAAGAAGGGTTAAAGCATTATGCCGACTTCTTGTACTTAATACTGAACAAAAATACGTAGTTCTGCAATTGCCCAGGGAATTATACTTGGTGCTAATCAGAATAAAAAATAAATAAATAAATAAAATCACCAGCCAACTTTTCCAGTACATTCCGCGCCGGCCTGGAACAAAAACTCAGTCGCCTCTCAGGAAAAAGACGTCGCAGGTAAATAAAAAGGGTGCAGAGGGGTGATTCTCAGAAGGTACATAAAACTGGACCCCAATCCAGCAATTTTACAACACGTTCACATTCTTCCAGCACATTTTTGACACATTTGATTAACTGAGGCACAAAAATGTGCCTTTACTGTTCATTTCTGACAGCGCAAAATCTTTCCCCCGCCCCTCTTCCTCTTATGGGCCTGATCAGACAGAATAATCCCCGTGGAAAATGGGAGAGAGGACAGAGAGGCTAATTAATGGTTCATTTTTGGCAGCCCACCAGGGACAGACTGCAGGGGGGGCACAGCACCTGCTCTGGTTTTGGGGGTAACAGGAAGGTGGGGGGGGTCAGTTTCCGCACGTGTGGAGCAATCGATGAGGAGCCACGACTCGGCCGAACGTCAGGGATCGGGGACGGGTCCGGTGTGAGACAGCCACGCCCGGTGAAGACAGGCGGCGTGTGGCGGGTGAGAACGTCCGGTCTGAGCCACAGCTTTCACAGATCAGTCATCACTGTCTCAGGACTCAAACGCCCCAGGACACGCCCGTGGGGCACTGGGCTGTCACATGACGTGATCCTCTCTATACCTCAGTGGCCCAGTCTTCAGTGGCACAGCCCACTTTTCACCAATAACATCAACTTCCCACCCACACAGCCAACTTTCACTCGTACCAAGAGACTTTTGATAAACAGTTTTACAACTCTATACGAGATTACTGCTAACAGGTAAAACTGTGAGATTAAAACATTGCATTAAATTCTAAATTTGATTAGGTGGTACCCAACAAGACCCTAATATCGTTATGAACTCTAAAGACCTTTGGCATGCCATTGCCATACACATAATACCCCATAATTAATAGGATCATACTCAGCCTATTGATTACCCAACAATATTGCCTCAGGGTACGTGCCTTGGCCTATTTTCATAATGAACGCATCATTACATATGAAATAAATTGACATTGGGGCCATAATTATATTTTCATTCAATTGAGTCATGCAAAATGCGCATCATTTCAACTTTAACTTGGCCCATAATGAACCAAAAAAGCCCCCTTCGCCTTCACCAGAAACGGAGTCAGAATGTAGCATTTACATTTTTGCCGTAACAACTGTTTTTCTCACTTTGTACATTTTTTAAAGCCCCATACTGCAGAAGCTGTTCAGCTCAGCTGTTAGACTGCAGACAGAGAGAGGAATAGGTATCTGACAAATATGTTTTCACTGCAATGCATGTGTTAGCAAGCAATATAAGCGCATATGTCAGCTAGCAATGCTAGGTTACACCCGGGGGTACACCTGGACAGACCCCAAACAATGACCAAAACTCCAAACTGTTATTTGAATTAGAGGTTTTACAAATAAGACAGTCTTCAAGCTGCCACAAACACAGCCAGGTCAAATTTACAAAGACTTTCAAAAAATGCTTAATCTAAAATGCTCAAATGCTCTCAAAATCTTCAAGCTACTGTACAACCCCAACACAAAAAAGAAGTCATATTATGAAAAATACAGATAAAATTGAAAATCCCTCAACTATATTGGATATATCCCAACTCATTATTTGATGCTTATCCTTGTGAATTCAACTGATCATTGAAAATGTAAGCCAATTTCAAATCTGATGCAACGTACCCCAAAAACGTTGGCGTGGGGGGGAATAATAATGAGGGGAGGAGGGCAGTAATAAGGTGACGTGAAACATGTAAACTCGCTGTGTCCTAGTAAAGAAGGCACCTCCAAAAAACCTTCGTTCCTCTAGAGTAAAAGTGGCTTGAGGCTCGCTACTTCGCCATCAGAGGGGTAACCTCATGTTCCATCATTGAGCAGAACATTCTCCGAAGACAAATCAGTGGGGAATTTCAGTTCGGGCATTTCCCCCTCCACGATGCATAACAGAATTAAAAGAACGAAGGAATCCAGTGTCGTCGGAGACGGACAGTATCACAGGGAAGGCATGTTTTGTGGCCGAACGAGTCCACATTTTAAGTGGTTTTAGGAAATTAACAGGCGTCGTGCTCTGCAGACCAAAGACAAGGACAGCCCAAGCTGTGCCCGGCCAAAAACCCAGCATCTGACGCGGTACGGGGGAACATCAGCGCAAGTCGGATGGCTGACTTGGAAATCTGCAAGGGCGACATTAATGCAGAACAATACATATCATTTTTGGAGCAACGTGCCCTTCCATCAAGACCTGCCTGCAGTCCTGATCCGTTTCCAACTGAGAGTGTTTAATGGATCATGAATCAAAATATAGGGCAACAACGGTCCCGTGCAACTGCACAGATGATCTGCTGGACCGGAGAGAAATCCTTACCAGACTTCACCAACTGGTGTCTTCTGGGAAAGCTTGTGTGGCTTCACATCGACCAAATGTAAAATTCTTTAATTTCTGTCACAGAAAAAAGCAGAAAATTTCAATGAAAGTTGCTCGGTTTATAGTAATGAACAATGCTCACACAATGCAGAGTTCATGGGCCAGTTTTGCTTGGCGGAGAGGAAATGGGTCAAAAACTGTGAAAGACGTTCGTGTGTTTGTACACAAAGGGGCGCGGAGACCTACGCGACCTCGTGGTTTGCATTAATCAGTCGCTCTGCCCCCCTGGGGAGCCGTCTTCATTATTAACCGCTTCGAACCCCGCTGACGCAGAACGGCCCGTGGTCAATCGAGCGAAAGGGGTTAATAGCGCTGACTGTTTCCATCATCTGGCGCTATAATGACGCGTCCTCGTTCCGCTCGGCGATAATTAATGTGGCCTCACTCCCCCCTCCCTCTCCCGAAATCCCATCCATCCCAGGCGCTGGGCCCCCCGAGGGCGGCCGCGTGGCCGGTGCTGGCCTGTTTGAGACCATGCCCACGGTGGCAGAGTGGTGGGGATAAGGGGGAGGGTGGGACAGGTCCGCTCCGCTGCATTGTGAATTAGCAGCCCATTAATAACACAGGCTGGGCTGTAATGGGCAGACCACCTCATACTGGACAGTAATCTTTATGCACAAGACTCCATATGAACCGCGAGGGAAAGTACAGTGTAAAACGCTGCTTGGCCGAAGCGAGCTCGTCTGAGAAAAGCCGGGCTAAAGCCAGGCGGACATCTTGACTCGCTCCCTAACAGTGCGATCTGGATATGAGCGGGATGAGGGAAGAGTATCAGGTACACTGACTCACAGAGTTTGGGACGAACACATTTGTCACAGTCAGTTCATGGACTGACGCAGAATAGAATTGTCGACTTTCTGTGTTACTTTTCGGCAGTAATTTGATTCTTTGAAGTGCGGGTTTGTGGGTAATTATCTTTCAGTCTTGATGTTTGCTGATGTTTGTGTACAGAGCACTATAGTGGTCACTGAAAAGAGTAACATCACATATTGCCACCTCCATGTTTGACTCCATAGGATAACTTTGTATCGGTGAGTTGACTGCACTAAAAAAAGGTGAGTTGGAAAGTAACATATCCTTACGTGCCTCCAGCTCATAGCACTGACTGGGCATAACTGCACTCATCTCTGGAACTGCTCCTGCCCTCTGCCATCTCCTAGCTGCCATGTCTCTGCCTCGAGTCCCCCGAGCCGCTGCCGTCCGCTCTCTGCCATCGTTCCGCAAAAGATCAGTCCGGTCCGCACCATCGACATCGTCAGAACAACGGCACCACCCCTGTCTGACGCCCCACCCAGGACTGTATCTTTAACTGACTCATGACAAACTCATATCCTTCGCCCTCCTGTCTGCTCACACAGGAGTTTTACCGAACCGCTGTTGCCGCAGGCCTGCTCCTGAGGGGGTGGGGGGTCGGGGCTTTACTGTAAAGGGTATTGAGGCAAATATTTGTGAATTACAAATCAAATTTGATGGAATGATTGATTGGAAAGTGAGACCAGAGGACATTTCGTAAGAGGATACTTTATCCGATCTTGATGCGACTTGGGTCATTTCCCTCATCGCTGCAATTCAATACAAAACCAGACTCATGTTTATAACTCCCAGCCCACATCCTAAAACATGCAGGCACTCCAGAAATAACACTGCTTTACAACACCTGCTGACATCAATTACACAAGTTCAAGAAAAACTGAAAAATTAGGTCGTTACCTCAAAAGCTCAAATTCCAAACAGGTTGTTTTTGTTATTCATTTCTGACATAAACCTCTCTCTGCACATATAAAATGCAAATAAGTCTTCGGTGACCGAAATTCTCAAAAAAAGGAGGCTTGTCAGCATCAGAAATAACAAGCGCAAGAGCAGACCAAAGCACAAGCATTTTAACAAGTTGTTAATGTGTCTTAATTAGGCACATTTTATGTTTAATGCAATTAAAATTGCTCTCTGAAACCCCGTGTTGACAGAAATACCCATGCATGCTTGAAGAATAAAAATGACATATTCACAGTGTGATAGTTTGGAAATAATCAAATTAAAGAATCAGTAGGTTCCTTTCCTAACTGATAAAAAATAATTGACACACGATCATGCAAACTAACCATTTAATCATTTATTATGCAAGCAACTGGTAGAGTCAAACCTGTTTTGAGTCATATAAATAAGTTAATGCAAAGTATATTGGTAGAGCTTGGAAACCAAATTTGGAGCTGACTGATTCTTCTCAGTGACTTATTTGATCTGTTTATAAATATTATCGGTAATTACTAGCAATATAAGAGAAAGTACAACATGTTCAAGAGACTTTTGTTCTTTTGGTCTTTGGATTGGTATTGCTGTCAAAATTCATTCATTCATCATTCATTTGACTTTATTAGTACCCAAAGGTGGATTTGGTTTGCAGTCAAGTGATCTCTGCTCAAACATTTAGGACAGACATGACATACAGGTATTTCACACTGAACATAAGACAATACCAAAAGTACTGTGTCCTATTTAGGAGACATGGTGTCACATGACGTAACAGGGATAGAAATGATAGCAGATGAATAAATATATAAAAATAACATAGTTATAATATGACTGATAAATATATGGTAAAATGAGGTAAGGCAAATGTGGTAAAAACAATAAAAACATGGTAAAATACACTAAAATATGCCATCACAGTCTTTGTTTAGAGGCTATGTTGTTGATTTCTCTAATGGCAGAGGGGACAAAGCTTCCTCTGAAACGGTGTCTTAGGATCATTCAGTGCTGAGAAAAAGTATTTGACCCCTTTCTGAGTTCCACTATTTTTTCTTATTTGTCAAGTTATAAAATATTTCAGATCATCAATGTGAGCAAGGTAAAGAGTTATTCAAAACCAAAATCCATCCATGAGAAAAAATAATTGCATCCCTAACGGGTGTCCCACTATTTTTGCTACTTTGTCATATTTAAAGTGGTATTTCATCCAAACACATGATTATTTTATGATTTGACAGTGCAGAGGGATCTAAAAGGCCACTTGGAGAGCTCTCACCTGGCTCAGAAACTGTGGATAATTTTGAACATCACTGTCAGATGAAGTACACGTGAGGTCAAGAAGTTCATGATTCCAGAAATGTATTGTTTTAACTCCTCGCCAATATTCAATTCTCAGCATTTTTTTAAAATAATTTCATTGCTGAATTTTCACGAAGATTTTTTCTGTTTGCAGCCCTTTTTACTAAAACTATGAAAAGAAACTGAAATATGATGGAATTCTAAATGCTACAAGTGTCTTGTTTCATTTAAGACATTTTCCCCCTCACTGTGAAGCGCAAATCTTGAATTATAAAGCCTTAAATAGGGTAACACATAAATAGCCAGATTTGGCTTCTGCGCAAAGGGGCTAAATGTGCTTAATTAAGACAAATTCACAGCTTGTTAAAGCCGTATGATTGTAATTGTGGTTGGAACAAAAACCAGCGCAATAGCCGGCCCCCCGGACTGATGTTGGGGACCGTTGCTCTGGGGGTTATCTCGGGTAGAGAAACTGCCCTGGCTGGGCATAAAGTCTTTAGTCCCATCGGGGAAGGAATGGGTGACATTTATCATCCGGCTGTTATGGCAAAAAAAAAATAAAAACCTCATCACGAGATTTGGTGTTTCACGGCAAACTACAGCACAGCTGATCCCAGCGACCTAAATTATGATCCATGACATTTCTTTCAATCTGACTACTGAGCCATGAGCTCCCCACACCAACAGTCCCAAGAACCAACTCCACTGAAGCCATCGTGGGACACAGACTGACTTCATTTCATTAATTTGTGCTTTGGGCTTCTCTGTAGCTTACTAAAAAAAAATGAGTCAAAGACTGAGCCAATTCTGCTCTGCTAAAGAGGCAGAGAAAGCAGAACAGAAATGTGGGAAAACACAAAAATTTCATCCTGTGGGGCACAGTGTGCGCAGGTTTAACTCCAGTCCTGCAAGCCCGCAGTTTCTGCAGGTTTAAATTCCTGGGGTGCGTTTACCAAAAGCGTAGTTGCTAACAAAGTTAGCAGCTAAGACAGTTCAGCCAGTCACAGTCAGTGGTTCCAACTATGTAAATTAGCACCTGTGCTTTTGGGAAATGCACCCCTGGAGGGCCGCAGCGTCTGCAGGTTTAACTCTGCACAGATGATTTTGAGGAAGTAACTACCGTTGGAGTTTGTGTGTCAGCAGTCAAGAGGAAAATCACAAGAAACTCCTGGTGCATAGAGGACGAATCCTTATTGTTCTGTGTGACTTGGCAACCTTTTCTGTAGCGCCACCACCAGGTCAAAGTTTACATTAAAAGCAATACTGCAAACAGTTTTGATGGGAGTCAACTCACAGCTCTTGTGACTGTTTCTGGTACACAGAGAAGGGCTGTTATTGATACTGGTCACCCTATGACCTTTGCTGTCGCACCATCACCAGGCAAGCATTTTCATTTTCACAAATTGCAATGACACAAACAGCTTTCATGGGAATCATGTCAAATCCGCTTTCAATGATCCTGGTGCATAGAGGAGGAAGTTATTGACTGTAGTGGCTCTGTAATGTTTCCTGTAACGCTGTCACTCAGCCACAGTTCTTAAGGGCTTGGGGTAAAATTTGCTGTGAACATTTTGAGTGCCGAGAGTAGTTCCCCCGTTGATTTTCTGGACTCTATACCCTTTCCTGCATCGCTATCACAAGGCCAAACTCTGAACTTCGCCAATGGTGGGAATGCTACCGTTCTAGGGATATACCCCACCATTGTCCATCGACAACACTAGTCGAGTTTAAAACAGATTTTAAGCACCTTGTTAGAGGATCATTTTTGCATGCAGAACTCAAGCAACAGTATCTTGCATTTCTGAGCTTTTGTTCACAAACTCCCGAGTACAATCAGAACTCGAAAAATATATTTGGATGTGGTACCCGTGTATAAAACTTGCCTCAGGAGTCTTGCATGAGTTGGACAAAAGGTATGCATGCCAGGAGGAGACTACTTCATGAACACTGAAATATAAGCCTAAAGACTAGAAGCAACAGCCTTGCACAACTGCTAGAGAAGCGTTCTACACATGCACAACAGATCTGTGGACAAATGGAGGCCTGTTGACACCTACACGTGTGTTACCACCCAGTTCAACAGTGCATCTTGGGAGACGTAGTCTTGGGGTTTAGGCTGCACAGCACTGTACTCTGTCCACACAGCAGAGAGCCTGAATGCTGCTTTAGAAGAACTGGAACATGGGAATCAGACGTGTTCCATATGGCTGTGATCATGACAGACAAAGTCCGCAAGAACATTACGGCCTCTGGAGATCGAGCACGTGCAGGACGTGGTTTGTGATTTTTTTTTTTTTTTTGCTGAAATACGAAAGGGCGTCTCTGGAAAAGATGTCCTCTTGAAAGCTGCCTCTGTTGCTCCAAAATCTTAAGAGTTTTTTTCTATTTACAAAATTGCAAATTGTCCTTGCCAAGGGCACTAACACAGCCCCTCAGCACGACAGAGCAAGGCTTTTGGACTTGTTGCTGGTCAAAGTTTGGATCGTAATTTTCCTCTGTAGTCCGGAGCAAAGGGCTTATATTTCTTCTAAAAAAATAAAGTGAAACAGCCTGTTCAACTCTTATGTAATCCTGTGTTCTACACGGGCTGAACTGTATTCCCACATCCACACAGACTGTTCAGCAGAGTCATTTACATGCTTCGCTCCCTGCCGGAGGGCAGAGGCTGTCGATGTGACAGAACACTGCGCTGCCTCTGGCATCAGAACAGAGCACTGAGTGAAAAGCGCAGGGCTAGTCCAGGTCCGCGTTCCCTAAACTTCCCATCGCTCACCGCTCTTTGGTGAAGCAGCACATTTCTTTCTGCTGACGCGCTGGCGGAGGTGGGGTAATGAAAACAGGCTGGGATGAATGCAGAGCTTTCAGCTCTTCAGCCAGCGGTGCAGTGTGGGCAGAGGACAGCAGCGCGCAGCCATACCAGGGGGCTAAACGGGGCCCCAACCCAGCGGACGCAAAAAATCCTCACAACATTAGCCTAACATTTTTTAAACGTCACGACAATCCACATTCTGAGGATGCTTTGTAGACAGACAATGGGCAAACACTAGCCCAATCTGATTCTACCAAGAAAACATGGGATTGTCTGTGCTTACTTTATTAGACACACTTCTCCCAGTTTGTGACATGAGGCCTTTTGTTTGGTTAAGCGTGGTGATTCAGCGATCCGTACGCCCGGCCAAGCTTCCTGTCCATTGTTGAGCTTTCTGACACTTATCTGACCAGAGCAGCAAAACCGGGATTCATCTTTGCGCCATGTCTGTGACAGGAAAAATTCTTTGATCTTGATATAATCCTACATCACATGACAAACTGGTAACAATCTCCGTGAACGAGACGATCGTCCTTTGGGTTTTGATGACAGGACACTGTTTCGTTACGGCGCAGCTGTGTCCTGGGGGAAATTCAGAACTTACAAAAAGTAAAACGTGCAAAAGCAGGTGATTCACAGCATGCAAATGGATGTAGCCATCAGTATGAGGGCAGTGACACTGCATTGAAAGAACTGGCCCAAACTCGAACATTTCTTACTGAATGTCAGAGTGAATATCCACAGATTAACCATGAAACCCAGAAAACCTCTAAAACCAGAAAGCAGAACTGAGCCAAAGAGCAGTGATTGCAGAACTGACCAAATGCTTCAGGACAACATCCTACTTTTGTGCAGCAAAATTTTTCTTCCGTAAATGCCTACGAGTCAGAGGCCCAGAGCATGAACTTGTTTGTTAGCAAGTACTAACAGCAGGGCCCTTCCCTTCACAATACACAGCAAGAATATCCTTATTACACAATAATGTTAGCTCATTTTGACACGTTTATTTCTTCCTTATTTTTAAGGACATAACTAACATTGTGAAGATTAAAATACTTGTTTTGTTTTTTTTGTAGCGCATGAGCCGTGATATTGGGCTGTGACTGAGAGGCTTGGCAGGCATGGACTCGATGAGCCGGTTCTGTTCACATCCGGAGTCAGAGCTGAGGACGGGACAGCCCGTACACTACCGTAGAAGACAAGGACATTTTTACGGCCTGCTCTTACGTAATGTGTCCCTCCGTAGAACCGCAGTGGCCTCAGCCTTCAAGGGTTTTCTGTGCTGACAGAGCAGGGCTGGCAGAGCCGTGAGAACACCACGATGGTAAACAAGCCTGACTAAACCAACGCCAGAGGTTGTTTTGAAGCCTGTTCTGGCCACGCCCTCTTCTTCTTTGGTATGTTCACGCAATCACTGAGGTGAAGAGCTAAGAGGGTTCTGGGGGTGCTTTAGAAAGGTCCAGCTTCAGCGTTCATGATATTAACAATCGTCTTTTTTCTCCCAAAAGTGTGAAATATTAAGTTAATGTAAAGTCACCCAATGGGCTTAACCAGTGAAATTTTCTGACCTCATCTTAGGCAAAGTTTGGCAAAAACACAAGACTAAAGCACTTTCTCAGGTTGGCTTTTTGTTGAAGTCTAGGCATGAGGGAAGGACCTTACATCCAGACCTGAATCTCAGGCGGAAATCTCTCTGGTCACTCACTTAACCACCACAGGTCACACTGCCGTTATTCGCGGTAATCTGACACCACTGGAGATCAGATGATGACATCACCAGCGACAGAGCTTATGATAAATTATGGCCAAACCAGGTTATGTTGCTGCCACAGAGGAACCACTTAATGAATGAAGAATGACTCTGCCGAGAGAACAAGCTCAGAGATGAGCGCACAGAGAGGGGAGTGCTCAGTAAAGTGTGTACTGCAGGTACCAGGCATAAACTACGGGCGGAGCCGCAGCGTATCGACAGCTACTCCCCCTCCGCACTGCGCTCCAGTGCACACTGTACCTCACGTTGTCCCCTGTTCATGAAACCTCAGAGTAAGAGCACCAATCATAGATCAGTTCTGTCTTTTCCACTCATAGTGGAATAGTACGGCGGTGGATATGGGACACTGGTGCTGGTCTGATCACTGCCTCTGCTTCTGAAGGGCTGTGTGAGCGCAGGAGACTGGGTCAGCTGTGTTTCCAGCGATCCATAAATGTGATAATGGGGCCATCTGACCGCGACCGACTCCGGACCCCCAGCGCATAATCAGGGCACAGGGGCCAGACGCGGGGCCAGGGACCAGCCGCCTCATTTGCATATTAATGCGGCACACACGCGGCCAGCGACCTCTGGGGCGAGACGTGTTCCTCTCCCGCAAAAGCAGGATTTAATCACACTTTCGGTGAGCGCTACGGATTTCCATACTCCGCAGTGGCTGCTGTCAGAAATACCAAACTGCGCCATTCCAAATCAGGAGCGAAACTGGACTTGTTCTGGACCCATGTAGGGCGGCCAGGTTTATCCAGTGGAAAACCAGGGAAAAGGCATCAGGGAGACAGCGCTGTGTGGAGAGAAAGGGCTGGTGCGTGAGTCACGGTTTAAGAGATTTATTCCTTTTTTCTCGTTTTTTAACTACCCTTTCTTTGCTCCGGGACGTGCGGTCTTTGGAGAGACGGTGGCTTCTGCAATTAATCGCTGCCTTTAAATGCCCAACAGCTGAATGGAGGCGGAGAGGACTAAAACAAAGAAAATGTTCTCCCGACGTTAGTCGAGCGTTCATCGAAAGCCGCATCATTGCTCCAATTGTACAGAGCAGCAGCCCCTGATATGGATGACCCTGGAATTGAGAGGCGACATTGATTCACTTCTGCGACCGAACACGACTCGTCAGCATGACGATCTTTGAACAGGACGCACCCGTCCTCTCATCATGAAAGGGGGATACTGGCCGTTGCACAACAAGTCTTACACAATCGCAGACCTCATCTCACTCTTGTATTTATCTGAAAATGTTTTGGGCATCTGTTGTAGTTCAGATACCATCTGGAATTGACATAACAAGAACACTTCAGACAGAGTTTAAGTTATGAGACGTTTCTTTTTTCACCTTAATCCAAGGTTAAGAAACTCAGAGTTAAATGGACAGGGATCACAAATGTCACCTAAATAATCCATTCAGGTAAATCAGCGAGAAATGAATTGGGGCAATTCGAATCAGTGCAAAACCAGGGTTACCCATTTCAAGATTAGATTAATAATCTGGAGTAGGTAAGTGGCCAGGACGGTAGAGACTGGGGCCTCCTCCATTTCAGAAAACCCTACATCTGAGTCGGCCGGATCCTCGGGGGAGGGAAGCGTAGCCCCTGGTTTCAGAGCAGACGTCGCTTCTCGCTACATGCTCTCTAACTGAACACATTCCCGAAGCAGAGGCGTTGGAGAAGATAATGCTGCAGTATGAGTCCTGTCCTCGAGTCGAGCAAATGTGCAAAAAGCTACCTAAGCGAACAAAACTACTTATCGTTTCCGCAGGGCAGCGTAATCTGGCTGCACCATACTGACGTAGCCCCAGCAAAGACACAGGCTGCATTTCAGAGCTCGGTAACTGTAAAGTGCTTGAATTACTTCACAAGAAATTTCATTCGGGCTTTTAAGAGCTAATGCTACAATAGACGGTCACGCACATGAAATGAAAAATATTTCTGAAGCCTCAGTGAAGGAGATGGAAATACTCGCCCACAACCGGAATTTCTCTCAAAAGTGTGATGTGCAGATTAAAGCCAGTCATGTCCCAGCTGAGGTTGACCCAATCTACTCGAAGCATGACCTCACACACGCCCTCAGCAGGGGAGCGCTGGGTAGAATTTTTTCCATGTCAATATGTTTCGGAGCTGCTCGTGGGCCAAGTGCTTCCCACAGCGCGCAGAGAAACATAATACATCTTATGAATGTGGAACATTTGCCTTAAAACAGCTGATACGTCCTGCATAGACAAAGGGAAAAGTTTTCCAGAGCACAGTAATATGCCCGACATTTGTCAAACCAGCAATCTGCTCTGATGCTCAATGAATCTTGCAGCATAAATTCCATGTATTAAGTGCGCAAGCAAGATGAACAGCCTTCAGTGTTTCATAACACATTATAAAAGGGCAGGAGGGCCAGTTAGCCACTGAGTGACGTCTACTGAGGCGGTACTGCAGTCGCCGAACAAGATGGCTGCCGCATCGCAGATATCCAGGGATTTTCATGCTCCGCAGTCACTCAGACTGCAGAGTCCAGAGAGGTTCTTGTTATGCTAAACATTTTACAGTAATATAACGGCAGCACATGCGGTCAGGTGATTAATTAAAGAGAAAAAAAACATGGATAAATGTCCAGGCAAACAAATGCAGATAATTCTGCACCTGTTTCTGGCATCGTTTGGGTTCCCTTGACCCCTTAGAGGCAGAAGGCCCAGGCCAGATGAGTGAAGAGTAACTCTGAGATCTCCGTTATATCCTATGATGGAACATTCCCTCCATGGTCTCCTCCAGTACAGCAATGGCCCAAACCCCACAGGGCACAAGGGCTCACTGATGGTTTCATGAGCATGAACATGATCCTACAGCGTAAGCCTCTCTTAGAATCTCTCTGTATCTCTTAGAGGAAAGGTCATCTGCCCTTCTAGTAAAGCTTTATGCATGTAGACTCAGAGCTAAGATGTGTTAAAGCTGATCTGTGAAGGCCCAGGACCTTATTTAGAGTGTTGATGTTGATTTTCCGTGAACTGGTCATCCGTCTGTACTGTGATATTAATGTACATGTTTCTGCACCAATCACACACATCACTTTACGCTTTTCTTTTTTCTGCTAAGTGTAGGCCTAATAAAAACAGCACTAATGGGGCGCCCCGGTGGCTCATTGGTCTGGGCGCGAGCACCATGACAGGCTGTGTCCTTCCCGCGGCGACCCGGGTTCGACTCCGGCTCTGGTCATTAGCCGCATGTCCTCCCCCACTCCTCTCCCCAACCCTCCTGTCACTCTCCACTGTATATCTATCAAAATAAAAGGAAAAAATCCCAAAGAGAATAAAAATAATAAAGTACCGATGTGGAGACCTTTCTTGTTTTGGCCCCCCACCACCCCCCTCCTAGGAGGCCAACTTTATTTCTGATAAAAAGACTGATGGTTTTGCCTTCACTCATCAGGTAAAAGGGACCTAATAGTGTGGCTAATAGTCACAGCACCTTGAAAATGTGCAGTAAAAAAATGCCTCACCGCCATTTGTCAGTCATCTCACAAGATTCTCAAACACAAAATATGAACTACTTATTTGATACAATGAGCTCCACAAGCGCAGTTTTCTTGACCCAAATATTTAAAAGCGTAAAATCGTCTCACATCATCGGCACATTTTTTTTGTTTGTTTGATAGGAGTGATAGAGCACCACGGCTATGACATCACAGCTAGTTCACTGCTAGTGATATTTTGATGAAAATTCAAATGCGGTTCAGGTACTAATCAGTCATTAGTCAACTTAGAAATTGTGGCAAAGACACTTCGAGATTAAATTACAGGGTGCAAAGATGTAATTGTACCTTTCAGACTTCAAATGTGTCAGCATGTCAGCAAAAGTTTTGCAGGACTTAAATAGTAGTTGATGACGATCGAGAAAAAGGCCATAGTTACGAGGGCGATGAGACACGTGCGCAGCTGCAGGTCCTGAGGGGCACCAGTTCATGGGGACTGTGGGGGCGGAGGTGTGAAAGCTTTGCTTCAAGAGCAGCTTTCATTAATAACGCTCATCTCAGAAAAATGAAGGACAGCAGATCAGAAAGGCCTCATTAAAACAAGAAACAGTTTCATGATTTTTTTAAAGGTCAAACTGATCAAAGTAAATGTGAAATTGTGACAAGCTGGAGAGACTGGCTCATCTGCTCTTTACAGTGGGAGGTTAGAGAAACAGCAACAGGCAGCTCATCAGATCTGTGATTAACCTGAGCGCAGATAATTGCATGTGAACATTCGTTAAGGACATGCACCTAAGGCACCAAATACAAACGACAAAACAATAATAATTAAAACATGACTACAGGCAAACACAAGTGTTCACCATGAATAAAGACCAGAGCAGATTAAACACATTTCCAGACCAATAAAATTCAGACATTACCAATCAGTGGTGCGATTAAACCACACTATATGACCTAAAGTAGACGGACACCGGTTGCTCCAACACCTCAATCCTAAATCCAGGGCATTACTACACAGCTGGTCAGCATTAACCGCTCTAACGTCTGCACCTCGCCTGGGCTGGCTTTCCGCCACAATTATGAGATGCTCGAACATTGTTCCGGGGATTAGCCAAACTTCCGCTGCGCTACAATAGCATTAGTGAGGTCGGGCAGCGATGCCGGGCAATTAGGTCTGGCTCGCAGTCAGCAGTCCGAATGATCCCGGAGGTGTTCTGAGGGGTTGAGATCACGGCCCAAACATTTTTCCCACACCAGTCTCAAAAAAACCACTTCTAATGGGTTCTACTTTGCGCAGAAACAGACAGGGGCGTTTCCAGACTGTTGGCTCGTTTGTGAACACAGACATCTAAAATCGCACCATAATGTGTGGTTTAGCCAGAGATTTGCCTTCATGGGGAACTAGAGGCCCAACCAGAATGAGTGAAGCGATGGCCTCAGACCGAGGCGTGTCCAGTTACTTTTGGTCGTGGTGTGCATGTGCTATTTGTGCATCCATGTTTTTATGGAAAGGCAATGAATGAGATCCTTTGGGTATTTCTGAGGGTGTGTGTGTGTGTGTGTGTGTGTGTAAGTGGAGTGCACAACATTACGATCTGTATCAGATGCTCTTATCCAAGGAGACTCAAAGCCAGAGCGTCGAGCATTAATCACCTTTGAGAGACCGTGACCCTCTCGGTTTTGACTGTAAACTGGTTAAGCCAGTTAGGGAAATGTCTTACGTTAGGTAAGGGCTTACACGTCTCCTAGCTCAGCCGTCTCAAATTTAAATTTGCGTTGCTTTA
Organism: Gymnothorax reevesii; assembly: GCA_029721435.1. Taxonomy (NCBI): domain Eukaryota; kingdom Metazoa; phylum Chordata; class Actinopteri; order Anguilliformes; family Muraenidae; genus Gymnothorax; species Gymnothorax reevesii. The sequence continues at coordinate 29,790,968 of CM056593.1, read as the reverse complement.
TTGGCAGGAAATGCAATGTGCGCACATTGCCAGGGGGTAAATTAAAGTGCACGCGCACAGCAACACGAGGTGACAAACATTAATAATGAATACTCTCAGCGAAAACACAATTACGGTTTTGATGATGAATCAATACGCGGAGGAGAAAATCTCATGTTCATGTTAGGAGCAGATATTCTCCCTCAGGTCAGGGCAGGCAGTAACCTACAGCTCCACCAGAATGTACGCAAGCCCGTTCCACGCCCCTCTCCGAGGGAATACTGGCTTACATCACAGCCAGAACCACCCAGGATAAAAACAGCCAGCGAAGTAACAGGAGAATCTGCATAAAAGTTCAACTGATGGTGCATATTTCTCCCACCCTCCTCTCGCTCGTTGTTACGCGTTCTCACACACGTGTTTATTGCGATCACCAGCGCTGACCTGGAACAAGCGCCTGCGCATCTAAATGAGGTTACAGGGTCAAAGCAGCCCACTGCAAAAATACAATAATCGCCTGATCGAATGAGAGAGACCAGCAAAATACATGAAACACAACACTGACTCATATCTGAGCAGTATAAACCAATCTTACTTTAAAAAATACACATCCAACCCAACCCCATGAGGCCGGCCTCTAACTTCCCTCAGTCAGCTGAAACACCTTTACTCAAGCGCACGCGTGTGCAGCTATTGACAGTAAGTACTGGGAAAAAATCTCTTGTATTGAGACTTAAATGTTTTTTCTCGACTTGAAAAATATTGACTTTTTTTCGAGTTTCAGTTTTCTGGCACATTTGATAAATGCTAATACTCGACCAAATTCTCAGCTCATTGGCAGTCGTTTTGCCTCAGTGAACAAAAGAATAATGGAAATAAGACTGCAAACTCTGTTATAAGAGTGGTGTATTTACAGATTGACTTGTTCTTTGGTTTTCGCAGTGATGGACCTGTCAGATGACTGGGGTCAGGAGGGAAATCTGAAGTCCAGCTCGAGGCAGGGTGACGTGGGCAGAAACTTTGAAGTTCGTTCTTACACCCTCACTGTAGAGGAACTGCCATGTGTTCACAAAAGTGACGTCACGTCCCCTATTAGCACAACTGTAGTGATAACTTTGTTTCATTATGATTCAGGAACATACAAACATAATTTCACAGCCATCTACATCTGCTGCTGCTGTCTCTCTCAAATTTACATTCACTAATTCAGTAACTGCTAGCTTTACCCTTAGCTCCTTGTCTATTCAAATGTATAACTTGCTTTTGATATTTTTCCTAACTCAAGACCCCCCACCTCCCACTCTCTCTTACACACACACTCTCCTCACCTACTTTTTAAATAATTTATCAGCTCCTGCTCATTAGTAAACTTGCACTTCATATAATTGTGTGAGCTTTGCCTCATTTAGCACCCTTTTCTTGGGCCCACATTGTCATACTGCACTCGGCGGCCCAGCTGTATTCTAGATTGCACCTAGTCTTGTTATTTAGTATCTACTGGTATTTGATGGAGTTTGTGACATGAAGTATCATAAAAAGACATCCGGGGCCTTAGGAGGAAAAATGGCTGCACAGAATCAAAGATCCACCACCATACTTCAGATAAGCTAATAAACAGAAACGGTTTTGTATCTTAACAGTCTGGCTTCAGGAAACAGACCTCAAACAAAATAGATTAAATTATTTTCATTAACAGCATGTTATTCTCACAATCAAGTACAGGAAAATATTATGGACTCACTCAACGACCCCGTTTGAAAACCTTCGAGTTAGATTTTTATCATAGGATTTTCTAGAGGTACCAATAATTATGGCACAAATTTTTTTTTTTGTTTTGGGGGGGGGGAAAAACTTAATTTAAAATCACCATTTTTTCTTTTGATAATTTTGCCTCAATGAATAGATAAAATTGGCATGAATATTCTGAGTGGAGTCCAGGAGGATGAACAGCAAAGACATTCCTTCAAAGCCTGAATGCTCTTGTTCAGTAAGGGTGCCAATAATTCTTGAGAGCACTGTGTCACCGTGAGGAATATATTGTTTGAATTCATAAAGTTCTGAATTATGATGACAGGACCCAAACGTTACCAACTGAAACGAACCAGAAGAAAAGAAGACAGACTTCATGGCAAAGCTGGCGTTGACATAATGGCAAACACTGCTCCAGCCTAACAGTAAAGTTTTTCCAAAGTTAGATACTCCAGAAATTTGCTTCGTGAGGCTAGTAAAATTACTCTGAGGGAGTTTTTACATTGAGATATGAAACTGCAGCCATGTCTTAAGTATGTAACCGTACAGTGAAAGCAAATATTCCTGGCTAGTAGCTTTTGTAGTGAGAATTGTAACACTAGAACTGCAAGCGCTGGCAGTAAATTTAACCGCACGTGACACATTACCAAAAAAATAAATCTCCCATCCTTCGGCAATGCCTCTGCATTTACTGAGAGCAATTTAACTTCATGTGGCCATAAATATCCAGGGAGATAAGGGAGAGATAAGACCAGACCTTTCATAACCGCTCTGGCCTTAAGCGTCCCCGGGGCTAATTTACAGGGACGTAAATCGAGGCCCCTGACAGCCCCGATGGGCTTGCCGAGGGTCTGACAGGCCTGTTTCGCACACAGAGCAGCCCTATGACCACTTTACTGAGGCGGCCTTTCAGCCACTTTGCCTCTAAACCAACAAGGTTAGCGGACAGACATTTAAGTGAAGGACCTTCACCGAGCGAGCACAAAGGGCTCACTCATCGTCACGGGAAGCATCTAACATTGCCCTTACATTGCAGTGATGTTGGAATGCTCCACTTCGGCTGAGGTGAGTCACAGTCTCCCTAGGCCTATTTGAGCCGAGTTGAACAGGTTTTTTTTTTTCTTTGTTGAATAAAATAATCATTTAAAAATTGCATTTTGCGTTTACTCAGGTTATCTTTGTCTCATATTAAAATTAGTCTGACGATCTGATGCATGCAAGTGCAACATATATGCAAGAATAGAAAAAACCGGGAGAGGGAAACTGCTTTTTCACAGCAGTGTGTCAAGTACTACAACATAAGCCAACTGTTGCTCTGAAACCAAGGCCGTAACAGAAAATGTTCTATAAAGCTTTAAGCCTAAATTTATATTTTCAGTACGTGAAAAATATTATCAGCCGCTCCTCTCAGAGGGATAGCCATTCTAAGACACAAGCAGGCAAGAATTTATTATTTTCGTAAGTAAAAATGTTGTCATATTTGCGCGCTCGTTGCAGGTACCGGGAAAATTACAGACATGTATGGGAAAGCGGGGTAAGTTGAGCCACTTTTCATATTCAGGATTCCTACCTCAAGGCAATTATAGTTGTGCCGCAAATCAATATACCAGCATATATTTCAGGATGTTGTGCACCCCTACAAACAATCTGAATGAGTGTAAACATAACTGTTTTGACAATATAGCATGTTCAAAAACAGTGCTCTTGTGGCACTACTTACCCCGTGCATGGGGTAAGTTGAGCACAGTACCGGGGTAAGTTGAGCTGCCCCCCTCCCTCCCTCCTTCCTTCCTTTTCTCCCCCTCCCTGAATGACGAGATTCAACAGTGAAAAATGAAATAACAGTCAATTCTTCAAATCCTTGTTTATTTATAAAACACAATTTATCAAGTTGGCCTATAATAACTTTTTTATTATAATTGCATTTAAAACTATTTTCACAAAAAATTTGAGATCCAAAGCATCTGTATAAATACTCCTGTATCTGCTACAATCTTCAATAAAAATTGTTTTTTAAGAAAATTAATCAGAAAAATATAACCATTTCAACATAGGCCTGAGTGGCTCAACTTGCCCATGGCTAAGTGGCTCAACTTACCCCACAGCCACCATATTGACTTAATTAGCCCCCAAAGCGAAAATAGTGCACTTTCATGCTAGGTTTACCGCTTCATGTTCTAGCTCATATGTACGGATGTATAAAGCAAATTTAAAGTTATCTGTTTTTTGTCTGAACATAATCCTCGAGAAACTTATGATAAACTAAATTCACTTTCATGAGTGAAAAAAAAATGTTTTTTGGACATAAATGTCAAACCACATTTCCCATGCGTATCTTATCTTCACAGACTCCATAAAATGATGTATTCCTCCTAAATATTTGGTCACATGCTCATTTTTGTTTATGGTTTCCTTGACATAAGGGGTGGCAAACCTTACCCTCATGCTCAACTTACCCCGCTCTCCCCTATAATCTCTAACGATGCCTACGTCAGCCGTCAAGTATGCTAAAATCAGCGACCTCGCGAGCAGACATCAATGAGAGCGAACTACTGAAGGACATCAGCTAAATCCACATCAGTGACCAATTTGAACGTGACCGGCTGCACTCGATCAGAAAACTTGGCAAGTCGTTCGCACTCACGGCTAACGGAGGGGGTCGCGTCCTTCTGCATTTATTTCATCAGCACGGATATAAGAAATATATATGTCTGTTAAAAGCGCGATCGTTCAGTAATAAATGGAAGGAGGATTAATTGAAACATCTGTCTAGGTCAGTCGGGCTGCTGACGCAACCCCCGATATCAATCAACATAAGTCAGGGGAGAAAGTAGTCCGTCCATGTTTTCCAGACAACCAGGAATGTCAAACTGTTTTTGCGTGCGAGAGGAGAGAGAGAGAGAGAGAGAGAGAGAGTGAGTGTGTGTGTGTTCTTTTGAACCAATAGGCAGGGAGTAACGCTAATGTCACTCCAGTGCGCAGAGCTGTGCGAGCGCTGTCAATCGGACGGATCCTGAGCTCCTGTTATCAAAATGCAGAGGCTTCGACGTGCAGCTCCACTTCAAGACTAGTGCCGTTTACCCTGGTAAAATGTGTACGCTGAGATTTTGACTGAATAGAGCGCTTGGATCACCGCGCGTAACCACCTGAAAGCGACTGGGTTACCCTGAGCGGAATCCATTAGTACCAAATGTGACTCTATCCCCGAATACAGGAATATACATCTCAGACCATTTCAGCACACCACTCAGCGTTTCACGTGAGTACGACTGTCTTTCATTATCTGGGCTACAAGGGCCTCATGTCAGAATGTTGCGCAGTTGCTTCGCCGTACTTAAATGTCTTGGTTTGTGGGAAATATTGGTCGGATGATTTTGGGAGCTACGTGACCGCAAGCTGGTTGCGCAAATTCTAATTACGCGTGTTCTAAGCTGAGCTTAAACTAACAGCAAACCCAGTTGCGGTTGTTCCTCGAGAACATTTGTTTAAAATGGGCAAATTGCTGCTCTGTCACTGAAATGTGGGCAAACCGACAGTATCAGCTCTTTAAGATACCAGCACTTCAGCCTCGAACTGGGAGCGTCGGAGTTTGCCATGAATTGGATTGTATCTCACCAACTACACAGAATTTGTCATATTTTCACGCTCTCGTGTCATCAGTCGTTCACTTGTTTTCTGTGATGAGTCGACACTTATCATAGCTGCAACGTGTGGCCATATGCATAATTTTACCGAAAATGCCCAAACTTTAAATATCAGCACCTTCGTCACTGCTTTGGCGCAGCGCACACGGATTGGCACACTTGTCTTTGGGGGACGTTTTACCTTTAGCAGTTTAACTACCAATGGCAGACTCTAATAAACCTCTCTTCGTAAATGACACGGCGGAAAGCTTGAGGCGATGAGGTGTGAGATTCCGGGTGTGTGGTGCGCCACGGGGATCCAGATGTCGGCTATGGACTCAGCTGTTGCCTGTCACTTCTGGTGACAACTGGCCGCGGCGCTTCATCCGTCTGTTCGCTCTGCTCGCTCTGTCGCGCGTTGGGAGACTGTTGAGAACCGCACGGGTGTGCGGGATCGCACGCGGCGGGTATTTGCGGGCCTGATTGCTGTCACTGACCACAGCTGGGGCAGAGCGCGCAGCCGCACGGAGCAAACCCGTGACCTATGAATCTCAGGAGCAGTCGAGACTGATAATATAATTCAAATCCTGAATTAGCTTCATCTGAGAATGAAACATTTATCTTAGAATATTTTCAAATATGCTCATCCACTTTGTCAATGTTGTTCCTCGCGTCAGCGTTCTCTCCGGGGAAAAGAAAGCAATTAATGACACTCGCTAACTGTAGTTTTTATCCCAGAGATATTCCATCTTAAATAGTTTCATCGCCCTTAACTGGTTGAGCAGCATAATGAGCGGAAATACGGATTTTACATTTGCAATGGAAAGTGGGATCGAGAGCCTTCAATAACAGCTGAGGCGCTGGTGTCATCTAGTGGCGGGACTATTGCAGCGAGTCTTGGAAAAATGTTGTCCTGCCGTGTGACACGATGCTGGTAAAATTGCATTTTCCAGCACAGACTTCACGCGATTTTCATATTCGTTTTCTCAGGTGATCGACTCCTTCGCATTGATAAACGGTTGACAAACTGAAACTCGGTGCGCTTGCGGTTCCTTAATAATTGAGAACACAAAGGGAAATTTCTAACGCGCGCGAGCTTCGGCGGATATCGTTTTTAAGTGTTAAATGGAAATGCAGTGCTTTTCATACACGCAAACCCTGCGTTTGAGCCACACTGCTCTAAGTTCTCAAAATTCCGCCTCTGTCACTGACTGGCCTTCGGAGACCTGCACTACTCCCATCCTCACACCTCCAACGGAAAACTTCAGAGTCAGTAGGAGCTCATGTCCTCTAAAGCATCCTCAAAATTTAAATCATCACCGAAAACCCTGCATTGGGCCTTCGAAACTCCGTGTCTTTTTTTGGGGGGGTGGGGGGCTATAACTTCACAACCAATATGGTCCTTAAATTTTAAATGTTCTCTTTCAAAATATGCACAGCAGCCCAGTACCCTTGGAGACATGTGGTCAAAATTATTCACAGTTGCCAGAAATACAAGAGTTACCCTTAGTTTTACCTGCAATTTACGGTAAATCGGAACACAAAGACTCCAATTTGTGTCAGCATTTTCAGAAACAGTTTTACACCTTGTGCCTGGGAACATGCAGTCCTCTTAAATCTGCAAGACATCACCGCAGAGGTTACAGATCAGCATTCTGCGGTGTAAATGTTTGGGTTGGAGCGCTGAAGCGAGGGCGTCTGAAAGAATAAATGAATGTGGTCTGAGGAGCGAGCGGAGGCATAAGCGGCCGACTGTGCCGAGTCCTCATCTATAACAGACTCAGTCAGTGGGGATGGCGGCCGCGGCATTAGTTTGTATATTCCGGCGTGTTGATTTAGTGCCTCCCGAGCAGCAGGCTGCACAAAGCGGCGAGTGTGCCGGCTGGGGTTAATCATGTAAAAGTCTGTCGGAGTCAGAGCTCAGCCCAAACATTCTGGCAGGCTTTTATCCGCAGAGCTGAGCCACGCAGAGAGAGAACAGGAGACAAACTCCGTGTTAAAGGAGTTTACATGGAGTGTTAACAACACAGCCTGAGCATATGTCCTCATTTTCCTCTTGGTGGTGTAAATTACGGCCAACAAACAGCCACGAAAATGTCAGATGGTATGGTTTTCACCTTTTGAGTTTGTGCATGAGTGCATTTGCATGTGCATGAGTGAGTTGCGCGCCATCATGGTAAAATGTGGTTCTGGAGACACCTAATGCAGTGAGAACTGCCTCAGAGGCGGTGTTGAGCATGTTGCCTGGTGTTATAATGTCTGTCTATAGGTGGACAGATTGCATGACAGTGACGGCTCACAACTGTGCAAGATGCAATAAAGGTTTACAGATATGCAGCTGTGAGCACGGTGAAGGCGGAGTTTGACAGTGGGTGTGGTCTAAGCAAGGGCACCAGAAGTAAGGGGGTAGGGAGTGCGATCGGTGTGATCCCATCGTTTTACAAATAAAATTGAATGACTGAAGTATGACATCGATCACGTTCGCTCTCACTCTCGGATTTAACACTGTTTTTGCCACTGAGAGTAGCTGATCAGTCAGCTGGAGTGTTTGCAGCATTCAGGCTGCTCTTTGGGTCTAAGAATGAAAGAGGGTGGGCGAGACATAACCGGGGAAAAAAATCAAACAAAAAAAAGCCATGAACCGCGTTGGGAATGATTGGCCCACCCCGATAACGGAAGCGACTTTGGCGTTACTGCCTTTGGATGTTTTCTCCTTCCAGGCTCAAACAGTGATTGACTGCATCCTGCTTGAGCTCTGGCTCGCCCCATCGAAACATCGCTGCAGTTCTTCCAAAGCCTGTCAGTGGGTAGCTGTTCTGACCTCGCTAGAGCGGAGGCCCCTTACATGTATAAACTGCGCCTCCCTGGGGAAAGATTTTTTACAGTTGGTAGCAGGACGCATTCAGATGAAATCCGAGCTCTTTCGTGCTGTTATACGGAGAAAAGGGAAAACCAAGAACTTCTAAAAGTTCTTGGGAGGAACGCTGAGCCCCCCCAGAGCCAGTCAATCATTTATAACTCTTCAGCTTTGAGCATTTACCGCCCCCCAGCTGCGTTTCCTGGCAGCAGTCTTGTTTTCAGAGGGGGGCCAATCAAGTGCAATTGTTGCAGAACAAAAGGTCGACTTCATTTCAACCTGTAGCGCAGCAACCTCTGAAGTGACATGCGCTTCAGAGTCATTACTTACAAGGAGCAGATGAAGGACCTTGTATTCTAGCATATATGTAGCCTATTCTTAAGTGTCTCAACAGCCTGATTCAATGCGTACATCCAGGGATGAATTCGTACAAGTGTGGGCAAAGCCATGATTTGACCGCGATTGCCTGATTGCATGCAAATCAATTCAGCTCGCTGCAAGCTTGTGAATGGAAAGCAAGCTGTGTGCTGAAGTCCACATATTTTGAAAGAGTTTGTTGTCCTAGTTCATTCGATATGGATGTGAAGTTTCATTAACATTCCTATGGAGTCAACTATAAGAACATCTGCCCTTTTATTCAAAGATTGTCTCAGTCCTGCGACTTACAGTACTGTGAAGAAGAATTTGCCTCTTTCCCAAATAAAGTCATTCAAAACCTGAAGGCCTGTCACCTATATGAGAAGATGATTGCTTTCTTAAACTTAATTACTGGTTTAAATGCTTGTCATTACTGCCAATGAGTCCTTAAAATCACTGTGGATGAATTTTGGGCCACTCTTATTTGCAGAATAGTTTTATTTCAGCCACATTGGAGGGTCATCGAGCACAAACTGCCCGTCAAGGTCATGCCACAGCATCTCGATTGGATTCAAGGCAGGACTTTGATGAGGCCACTCAAAAACCTTCGTTTTACTCCGCCATTCAGGCGTGGACTTGCTTTTGCTGTGAAGCGTTTTCCTGTTGTATAATCTAACTGTGCTTGAGCTTCAGGTCTCAAACTGATTGCTGTATGTTCCTCTTCAGGATTTTCTCGTTGAGAGAAAAATTAAAGGATTCATTAACCACAAAAAGTCGCCCATGACAGTACTGATTGGGTTCTCTTTCACTGTGTGCTTATTCTAGCATGTCAAAAATTCTAGCAACATAAATACAGCTTTACTGTCATGTTGAAGGAATGCTTACTGGCTCTCGACATTGCAGCCATTTCTTAAAATTTTTACGTTCTTGCCAAGTTAAATGAGGCATCATAATTTTTTGAAAATGTACAGAAAAAGGGATCAGATATTCCCCCTGCGACTGTAATGATGCTTTGATAAAAGGGTTTTAACAGTCCTGCATCGTTGCCCCTGTAAGTTCCTGCAGCCCGTCCCTGAGTTCATTTCGTCTCTCAGTACAGGGAGACACAGAGGCAGTGATCCGGTCCAGCAGCTCTCATCCTGAACTGGAATCCAGCGTTTCCCTTTACTGTATTAATCCTCCAGCTGTAGCGTGTTCCCTCCTGTGGGCTCCGTTATGAAAGCACTGAAAAGCTGGGCTGGGCTGCACTGGAGTGCACCGCTTTAGGTCACGAGTCGGAACAGGGAAGAGACACGGGGTCTTGTTTTATCATGAATCGGTGACCTTCACGTGGCATGAGGGCGACGGCAGTAGGTGGAGATGGTCAGCAGCGACGCTATGGGGCTGCGTGCTAAGCACAGGGCTCAGGCCGCTACGCTACGCTCAGCAGCGCAGTGCACAACTCCCCTGCGCTGGACTGTCCCCGGGGAGCTGCAGCATTTCACACCGCGGATGAGCGAAAGAACAGAAACCGTGCACATGCCAGAAAGAGGGAGATAAATACTGCACCGCATGGGCTGAAGTAAAGAAACATTCATTCAGAGTTTAAAAATGGAGCGCAGAAACATTTACAGATTTAGATTTTTGTTCCATATAAAACTTGCACGTGCACGTAAAGGAATAGCTGTGCTCTGTGTCTCCAAATAAGTAAAGAAATAAGTACCTTCTACCAGCAGAAAAGGTATGAAATTAGCGAGGCAATGGATAGTGCGGTAACGGATACACTCTCATGCGCAGATGGAGAGCTTTTGTATGCTGTCAGGGCACTTAGCACACCTCCTCGTTTGAGAGAGTAAGATTACATCATGACATAACTGCCTAATTACCTCTGGCACTGTTGCATCATCAACCTGCTTCTGTCAACATCCCGCCATCACAAGCAAGGCCCGCCAGGGGAACAACCCAGCCATCACAAGCCAGGTCCCGCCAGGGAAACAACCCAGCCATCATATGCCAGGTCCCTCCAGGGAACCAACCCAGCCATCATAAGCCAGGTCCCGCCAGGGCTGGTGGTTGCAAACACCTGCCACCCTGCGCTGATGTCTAATTTCACGGATCAAAGCCCAGTGCCCAAAACTGTGCCAGTGCACATCAGGGCATCACTGGCGTCCGAAACGAAATGCGTCAAGCCGCAGTAGCTTATCGCTCGAAGTCCAGTGGCCTCGTTAATAAATGGTGCGTAGTCGTAAACAGAATTAATGTGCCAGTCTGCCCGAGAGGATTCAGCGTTTGTAAAAACACAGTTGACATAAAACCACCCACAGTTATTAGGCCAGCGGGAACATGCAAGGTCAATTGTGATTTATTTAGTAAAACTGCATGCAGCTTTGCATACCCATGGTTTAAAAGCTTGCTTTTTTTTAAAATTACACAACATTTTCATCCTTCATTCAAATTCCATATTTTAGTGTGAAATCTATGCAAGTGTTTATCAATAAGGTCCCATACCTGCAAGCTGGCAGTCATGCTTTCCATATAAGTGTAATAACATGTACACTAAATAGTAAAGCAATTAAAATTTCCTTTGGGGCTTTTTAATGGAGCCATTTTGTTTTCACAAAGGTGTGTGATTAAGTGACCGTCAACTGGAAGCAAATTTCTGAGAATTTCTTACTGAATGATACTTAGTCAAAGCTCCATTATCTCAAAAGAGCCGACCGCGCAATGAAATAAGCGAGGGGTTGGCCGGGTCGCTGTGTGTTCGCCTCGAGAGAAAGTCTTCCCGGAATTTCCCCTCAAACTCCCAACATCTGGAATTTGGTGGGAAACCTTGCGCTGAATAATACGGAACTTACTATGAAAGAAATGGGACTTCTGTCATTCAACGGTACATTGACCCTCTCAAAAATTTAGAGCAGGGTGGGGCTTATGGCTTGGATTTACCCACCATCTGTCCATGACTTTAACACATTTATATTTTTGCAGATTCATTGACAAGCTAAGTCCTAATGAAGACCCTCAGCAAAATTGGCACCAAGTGCTCCCTTAGGCTGTTGTCATAATATAAATTATTATACTTCAAATAATTTTTCTGGCATCCTATAAAGGACAAATTGTGATGGACCCTCCAGGTGTTCAACCGGTGAACCAGGGTTACTCTGTGTAAGACAGACATCTCTCTTTCTCCTGTGTGCACATTTGGGCTTCAGGGAGAACTGGCTGCAAAGTAACCCCGCAGTCGGTGAATATTGACCGGGCGAGACTGCAGAGAGTTTCTGCTCCCTTACAACACAGACTGTCATGATTCACCTCCCTGATCCAAGGCCTGTTTCTCTGAAGATGTGAATTGGAAGGCCACGGGAGAGGAGCGTGACGCGGGGGAAGGCTGGAGTGATTGAGAGAATAGCAGGCGACAGGGTCCTCGTCCCACAATGATTGGGATTACGGAGCATGATCCCTTCGGAGGCCAGGCACCACAAGCCCTCTGATTCGGATGTGACGGATCCCATTGAGAGAAGCATCGGGCAGGGGGACGGGGGGGGTTCTTCAACTTGAGTCCTGGGCCGGAGGGAGATGAAGTCTTCGACAAGCCGCCGGGGAGATCCTTCTGAGGAATTACCCACATGCCTGCGGGGTCCCTCGTCGGGGATGTAATCTGTACCACAGCCTTACATCAGCAACAGTGGGATGAGAGGGGTAATTCGAGCCTTGCTGCGCAGTGAGATCGGGTGACGCAAGGCCTGGTCTGTATTACCGCCCAAAGAAACTTCTGCTCATCTCTACTCTCCGTCCTTCCAGAACATTCCACCCACAGGAGCTGCCGCTCATCTCTCCCCCAGTCCTTCCAGAACATTCCACCCACAGGAGCTGCAGCTCATCTGTACCGCAGTCCTTCCAGAACATTCCACCCACAGGAGCTGCCGCTCATCTCTCCCGCAGTCCTTCCAGAACATTCCACCCCATAGGAGCTGCAGCTCATCTCTCCCTCAGTCCTTCCAGAACATTCCACCCACAGAAGCTGCAGCTCATCTCTCCCTCAGTCCTTCCAGAACATTCCACCCACAGGAGCTGCAGCTCATCTCTCCTGCAGTCCTTCCAGAACATTCCACCCTCAGGAGCTGCAGCTCATCTGTACCGCAGTCCTTTCAGAACATTCCACCCACAGGAGCTGCTGCTCATCTCTCCCGCAGCCCTTCCAGAACATTCCACGCACAGGAGCTGCCGCTCATCTCTCCCGCAGTCCTTCCAGAACATTCCACCCACAGGAGCTGCCGCTCATCTCTCCCTCAGTTCTTCCAGAACATTCCACCCACAGGAGCTGTAGCTCATCTCTCCCGTAGTCCTTCCAGAACATTCCACCCTCAGGAGCTGCAGCTCATCTGTACCGCAGTCCTTTCAGAACATTCCACCCACAGGAGCTGTAGCTCATCTCTCCCGTAGTCCTTCCAGAACATTCCACCCACAGGAGCTGCCACTCATCTCTCCCACAGTCCTTCCAGAACATTCCACCCACTGGAGCTGTACCTCATCTCTCCCACAGTCCTTCCAGAACATTCCACCCACAGGAGCTGCCGCTCATCTCTCCCTCAGTCCTTCTAGAACATTCCACCCTCAGGAGCTGCAGCTCATCTCTCCCTCAGTTCTTCCAGAACATTCCACCCACAGGAGCTGTAGCTCATCTCTCCCGTAGTCCTTCCAGAACATTCCACCCTCAGGAGCTGCAGCTCATCTGTACCGCAGTCCTTTCAGAACATTCCACCCACAGGAGCTGTAGCTCATCTCTCCCGTAGTCCTTCCAGAACATTCCACCCACAGGAGCTGCCACTCATCTCTCCCACAGTCCTTCCAGAACATTCCACCCACTGGAGCTGTAGCTCATCTCTCCCACAGTCCTTCCAGAACATTCCACCCACAGGAGCTGCCGCTCATCTCTCCCTCAGTCCTTCCAGAACATTCCACCCTCAGGAGCTGCAGCTCATCTGTACCGCAGACCTTCCAGAACATTCCACCCACAGGAGCTGCCGCTCATCTCTCCCGCAGTCCTTCCAGAACATTCCACCCACAGGAGCTGTAGCTCATCTCTCCCACAGTCCTTCCAGAACATTCCACCCACAGGAGCTGCCACTCATCTCTCCCTCAGTTCTTCCAGAACATTCCACCCACAGGAGCTGCTGCTCATCTCTACCGCAGTCCTTCCAGAACATTCCACCCACATGAGCTGTAGCTCATCTCTCCCACAGTCCTTCCAGAACATTCTGCCCAATAAGAGCTGCTGCTCATCTCTTCCTCAGTCCTTCCAGAAGATTCCATCCATAAGAGCTTCTGCTTATCGCTTGGTCAGTCCTTCCAGAACACTGGCATTGCAGGCGTATGAAACCATCACTGCCTGGACCAATACTATTTCAATACAAACTGTTTTTCCAAATTTGCCGTTCAGCTGGTACCAGCCCATGTCAGGGTTCACAAGGCATAGAGAATGGACAGAGACACAAGGTTTGTGCAACACCTCTAGCAGGCCTAACACTCTGTGCGTGGACTTTCAAATAAACTTCATGTTTGCGCGGGTTCCCACCCACAGAGCAAAGACACGGACGCTACAGAACTCACTTGTGACTATGAAGTTAAACTGGATATGACTAGCTTGGTTTAATAAAGATACAAGTTTCAATAAGTGCATCAGGACAATTCAGGACTGAAATTCTAAACACAAGCATAGTACAAATTGTTATTTTCATATTTGTTTATATCAGTATGTTTACCCGCTCTTACGGTCATAGTTATTCTTATTTACTGAGACTCCTTGCTTTGTACAGCATTTAGGCTCTTTACCATAATGGTCTGCGTAGTTATTCTTGACGACTGGGATTCCTTGTCTTCTACGGGCAAAGATACATTCAGGCTCTTTACAGTAATGGTTGGCAGTGATCTAGGACTGCAGTTGTTCTCCATTAGTTGGGTGTGCCAGTAAACGGCTCTAATTTGGCAGATGTTTGAGTCTAAGCACTTCCGCTAGCAGAAGCCCCGCGCGGAGTGTCTGGGCAGAGGATTCTGGGATATTTAGGGCGGGTGGTCCGAGGAACCCCGTATGGACTCGTTTTTCAGAGGCACATCCGCTGGTTTGGAATAAAATCAAGCCTGCGGAGGGAGAAGGGATTTCCTCTCGCTCATTAAGCCATTACAGTTGTTTTCCATGCGTATTTTATTACCGCCAACAAGGTCGTGACAGTTGGTTACTTGCGAAAACTTGTTTCCGCAAGCATGTCGATCGTCATGCTAGTCTTTCTTTGTTTTGCTCACTGTAGCGTCCACAATTCTTGAGGTATTGATTTTGAAAGTTATAAAAGATACCATTTATCCGAGGAAGAAGGGGTTTCAATTCGGAACCTCAAAGGTCAAGGTAATTGAAAAGGTTAAAAAAGTAATTTGGCCAATATCTCGCTTCAGGAAGATGGCAGAGACATGGGGCTAATGCCAAAATGTTATGTCTTTTTCAATGTTTGTGTTTTAACAAGTTTCACTATATGAGTTATTTTCTGTTTATTTGTTTGTTGGTTAGTTTGTAGAATTATGCAAAGACTAATGGAAAGCATAAGAATTTTACCAGAGGTGGATTTTTGACTGACGAGGAGGTGATGAAATTTATGAAGTGATCCGGATATGGGTCCAGGCTTCTTTTGGAGGATGTGAGATAGTGACTGTTTTGTCCAATGTGAAATAGGGCAAAATATGACACTTTGACTCACATCTTCACAAATACATTAGAATTTTGAATGAGAAAAAATTGGGGAGCATTATTCTCAATGATGCCGAGGAAATATCACAAACTGATGGTGTGGAGAAGCAGGAGATCAATCAGCCTTGGCAGAGTTTTGCAATCTCCAATTGCTCTTGTTTAGATAAGGTCTTGTGCTGGGTGTTTATTCACCCAAGGGTGGTTTTACAGTGAACAGGGAAATCATGTACTTCCACAAGGCCAGACTCACTCAGGAGGCTCCCAAATCTACAATTCCCGAACATCGGTGCCGCAAGATTCTTTGACAGTGACATCATTTCATTTCATTCCCGTTGTTGAGTCAATGTAGATTCCTCCTAATCACTGGTTTTGAGCAGAATTCAGTTTCTGGAACCCTGCCTATAAATTTTATGATGGCAAAATTCTCACATTTTTGTTATAATTTGCATGTTCTGTCCTGAACAGACGTCCATGAAAAACAGCTGTTTAGCAGTTTTGATTCACTGTTCGTATGTGCTCTATCAAACGGCACTGCAGGGCGCATTGACAAGCCAGTTCTTGAGTGAAATGTTTATTTTCAAGCCCATTGATGAATAAAGCCGTGATCTGCAGGGATTAGCATAACCTCAGGACCTCCGCTAATCTAATTTTAACTCATTATCTGGGTTAATTCGAGTGGAGCAGAGTGACGGGGTAAGAAATTGCACTGTAATTACCGCCAACGCGCCGGAGGTGAATGGAGAGGTCTGCAGTATAGCCTAATGATGCATTTATCCATGCATTAAAATACAAACGGGTGGCAAATTAAAGGAAAAAACGCTCATGAATAAGTGGACAAACAGAACAAATGCAGATGCTTTTTTTCCCATTTTCCGGGCAGGGTTTGGGTCCCCGCTTATCTCCTTAAGGGCGGAAGGCTCAATGCAAATCAATGCAAAGTTATTCTGTGTGGTCACCTTCATATCCTGTGATGAAGCTCCTCCCATGATGGGAGTGGCCTCTTTCAGGATGACAATGGCCCCGGGCCCACAAGGCACGAGGGGTCACCGACTGGTCTTATGAGCTGAAAATCATCCTGAGCTTACGGCACTGCCAGTGGTGCGGTGCTTAGCATTGCAGCCTCACAGCAAGGAGGTTGTGGGTTTGAGTTAAGACAGTGCTCTCCATCACCACCATCAAAACAGTAAAATTTTTATCCAGTAGCCTGAAGTTTTACTCCTGGAGACTCGATGTTAAGGCACAGTGAAGCTCATCTTGCAGTTCGTACAGGCCCAACACCTAACTAAGACTGATTTTTCCATCAAATTGTCATCCATCTGGATGTATAATAACAGAGTTTTCCATAATTTATTTTCCTATTACCAATGCATACTATTATTTGCTTCAGGTGAGCTAGTTTTACTTTTAGGCTAAGTTATCCTGTCAATACAGGACACACTCATCTTGTGTTAGTAAATCAGGGTTGGTAGGGTAAGGAATTATAAGTGGTGTAGTCTTGAATAAGTTGTCACCAGGTTCGTTTACTTGGAATACGAGAATTATGTTGATGAGCAATTTTTATGGCGATCCCATGTAGCTGAAATCCGCCGTGATTAGCTACCAAATGGCAAACGTACCCATCTCACCAAACACGGCTCTTTTTCAAGACTTCACACTCAGAGTGGTTTTAATTTGAATCTTAAACACGGGCTCCTTTTCATCCAAGAGGAACAAGGTGGCTCGGTCATATTTCTGGCCTTATTCTGGATTTTCCATGAGCTCAAGGCTTGATCGTGCCAATGTACAACTGACACTTAGAGTCCCGTACCTGATCTGACCTGCGCTATCCAGGTGTTCCACCAACTCCTCAAAACGTCTCTCTGAATGAAAGCATCAGTTAAACAAATATAATGTGCCCTGTCATTATGCTCTTGCAATGTGCATTCAAATGTGCTTTTACAATGAGGATGTGGTGGCAGAGGAATGAACGAAGCATGGCAAAGGATAAACAAAGTCTTTCAGAGAGCCAAAAATGCTCTCCCCTCCCAAATCTATATGCAGAGACTGACAGACAAACTCACTCTTTGTTTGTACAGTGTCTTCAGATAAACCAGCTTCCTCCATGTAAATACCAGGGAGGTGAGCCCCTGCAGTCGCTATTGTTCCTTCTGTGACTCAGTTTTACTGCTGGGGTGACCAGCGTCTAGCGGAGCATGGAATTCAGTGTCCACACTGACAATGGTATTTTACCGCAGTGTATTTTTATCATCCCTACAGGATTTGTTTGCGCTGTAAGGAATGTACGTGGTCACTACCCACTGCCGTTTCATCAATTTACCAAAACTAACTGGCACAACTAACCAGGTCTTATTTGCAAATAAAAGGCACTTCCAGCCGAAACAACTACATATATCGCACTTTTCAGGGATGCACGGTAAATTTATTCCTTCACGAACAAAAAACGCATATCCAGAGCAAATTTATTTTTTTATAAATTTAATTTTTTTTGTTTGGAGAGTGCAAATGAGTGTTGGCTTCACGATACAGTTTTTGATTTTAATTCACTTTCCAGCCTTCATATTTTTGTTGAACGGCTAAAATAAACGAATATTCCAATATACACACGAGAATCCTACACCGTAAATATGCTGGGCGCAGGAAATATCATGGCGAGCAGACGCCCTTGGCGAGACACAAGGGAGTCCAGGCTAACATGGCAGTCAGGACACGAGTATAGTCCAGTCTCAAGGGTTTTTACGCTTCGACAACGTACTACTCGAGACATCAGAATTCCTCTGTCAGCCTAACATGATTAGATGGTGTAATCCCGTCACTTTGGGATTTAGTCAAAGTGCTGAGGTCATGGGCACTTTTCCCAGGAAAACTCCAGACCCTACACTTTGTCTACAGCGATTCATCCAGAATGCGGACTTCTCAACTACAGCTATGTGCTGCCATTCTAACCCATTTACCATTCATCAACAGTCTGACAAAACAGCATCAGCGAACACATTTAGCCCACAACCAAATGCACGATGCTTATGTATTCACCAGCTGAGGTTTGTGGAAACCATCAGGGGGTTTAAAGGTAATTTATTTCGTCTTAGACGGGTGAAATTAACGTCAATGTCAGTCAGTCTGGAGTCGGCGAGATCAGCCGAGTAGACTCTTTGAAGGTGGAGAGGCTGCCGACAACAGTATAGTTTCGGCTTCAATTTGGATTAATTACTCATCCCTCTCTTGTGGTCGTCCCGATTTGCCACTGGCGAGCAATATGAGTCTGGAGGACTCACTGCATCACTTTAATGTTCAGGCCTTTCATGCCGGTGGCTTTGATTCTCAATGACTTTGAGGTGATGGTGCCCACTAACAAATAACGATGCTGAAAACTACTTTACATCGCCTCTTACAGCAAAAATCACGTTACATTCAATTCAGTGTAATTGAAAAGCAAAGACTTCTAATTGCTGGTTATCATTTGCAGTTCAGATGTAGGGCATTTGAAATGTACACAACCAGTCAAAGGGTTCAGTACACATCAGCCATGATTATTAACATGCTTGTAGAGACACGTCCTGAAACTGGTTATTTTACACAAAGATATTAACATTGTGAAGTCAAATATATTAATTTACTTTGCAGTTTCATATTTTTGTTCATAAAGTCCATTCAGCCGACTATTTTCATTTTTCAACAGGGGGGCCAAAGTTAAGCTCAGAGTTGGGTATGAAGTTTCAGACCTAAATGACTGATGTGCGTAAGTTGTTCATATGGATGAATAAATAATGGCATTTTTTCTTATATAGCAAGAGTGTTTATTCCTTCCTTGACTGGCTGAAAATCATGGGCACTACTAAACCTCTGACTGGCATTGCAGGACCAGTGCGCCCCCCCCCCCATCTGAACAGGGGTTGACTGTGTCTGGTCTGCGTGAACTTTAAATGAACTGGCGTAAACTGGCCTAGCACTGTAATGAAATTGGCCTTTATTGGCCATCGCAAATGGCGAGGTCGTTGGAAGTCCTTCGGCAAAAGCCGTTAAGAGGCGGGTTTGTTTGGCCGTGGAATTGGGTTCATTGGGAGGGGGATGGCGATCGTTAGAGCAGAGCGAACTGTCGAGACGTGTCTAGTTTTATGGCGCGAGGTGGCGAGGTCCAGGTGTGAGGCGCCGCTCATGGATGTTTCAACCATGATGAGGCGAAAAAAATCCAAGAAATATAAGTCTGCAGGCTCTGATGATGGTCAGGGGTCATTGGGTCGTGTGTTTTCATTTTAAGTAGTTTACAAGGTAATTTGAAGTTAAAAAAAAATAAAAAATAAACCCGAGGGAAGTCCATTCACCATAACGACCGTTTTACGGCACAAATTCCACTGACAGTTCGGCTACTGCATACAGCGGTGAAGAGTGGTCACACATCAACTTTCACCACACAATAAGGCCATAAAGTCGCCCTTATTGACTGTTAGTTTGGGAAACATGAAATTTGTCAAATCTGATGCACAGTGAAAACGTCTTTGACAGCGGGACAGGGCATTAATGGTGCGGGAGATATTTATTTCCAATAAAATAATCTTTGAAAAGTGCCTTTAATGTGCTGAACTTGATTGGCCGACACATTCGCGCCAACAAATGATGTCATGCCGCAGAGTGAAATGCAGTTTCTCACGGGACTGAGGCAAATGGGCTTTTCCATTCTACAGAATCTGTCCACAGCTACAGATCCTAACAGCTCGCCTTTTATTGCGAGTTCATGAAAGCCATTAACAAGACCCCCCAGTGATGAAAGGGGCAGTCATTTTCATACAATAGGCCCTATTAGGAGATCCCCGGTATAAATCACAGGCCAGCCTTCGGCACTGCCATGTGTATTCAAGACGTGCTTTTTTCTCAGGTCACTTCTCATCGTCCAGTGTCTAGTATCAAATTCAAGGTTCAGACGCCCAAAATCCCATTCGTCAGCAGATATCTGAACAATATAAAATATGCGTTTAATGTATCATATTATAAAAGACACTGGTATATCAAGCAATGACAATTTTGAGAATAAATTTGCACAGACACTGACCTAAATTTAAGTGTTCACAAGTGCCCCAGGGGCGCGTTTCTCCAAAGCGAAGTTCATCCATTCACAGTCAGTGGGCTCGACTACATCAGTTAGCTAACATCAGTTAGCATCTGCGATTTTGGGAAACGCACCCCAGGCTGGACTTGGGCAATCGGTTGGAAATCTCCCGGGAGCATTTTTGGCTTCAGTCAGGTCCGGACTGTTTTTCAGAGCTGATGGAACTGAAAATGGAAGCAGCTCTGAGTTCGATGAATCGGGCTATTAATCAAGCTCCACCCTCCCAACCTATGCTCTCCCAGCATGCCAAACAGGTATAAACTCAGACTCATTGGATTAGCCTCTCACAGTTAGTGAGCTGGGCAGCTAAATGTCACAGATACTAACGGGTCCCAATCACACCTGGGTCAGGCAAAGCATCTCTCCAGCTTCTTCCAGTGACCAGGAGGGCATTCAAAGCGTGAGAGAGACACACCAAAGTTTTTCATATTCACGAGCTGAGCAGGAATTATTTTTTTTCAAGCCGTTATTCTCCTGCTGTGGAATTTGCAGATAGTTATTCTTAGCAGCGTACAATGCTTGCAGACACGTGAAAAGATTGCAGACAGAGTAACACCCCTGAGGGCAGATGGCTAATCCCCGGAGAGGGAGAGGCAGGAAGTGCCACTGTGCATTTCCTGCTGGTTAGTTAACCACATTGAACAGTTAACCAAATTAGAAAAACAAACTACAACTAGAAGGCGCTCGGAGAGCACACTACGTCTGCAATTTTAAAATTTGTTGGCAGAGGATTTATCTTGTTAGCTTTAAACGAGTCTCGACAGTGCCGTCTTTACGCTCGTAGAAATTCTTTCGAATCCCAGATCAAGAATATGAGTCAGATTTTGACAAAAATGTAATCAGTTCTTCCTTTGTACACTATCAATCAACACACAAAATTTCACTGACCTCCATCCATAACTTTTAGATATTCCACAAACTAACAAACAAATGAACAAATGAGCAAACGCTGGCAAAAACATTACCTCCTGGCGTCGGTAAAATAATTGGCGGTTGAGACGAGATTCCCCAACAACTCTGAAAAGCGATTCGAGTCCAAGAAAAGCACTATTATCTTTAGGGCTTAGAAATTCACATCCCTTACAGACCAGTTTAAGATGATATATAGTTGGTTTTATTACATTATTACACCGAATTTCGGGCCAACCTAAATGCTTTGACGGCCAAGTCTAGCCCCAAGAGCATAGTTTGGGCCCCCCTGCAGTACTGAGTAAATGGTTCCTCTCAAGCCACTGTTGTTTAATGGCTATAATTTCATCCCAAGACTTTTATAAACCTCAAGCTAAAATAACATTTGCGTTTGACTTCCAGTTTTGGTCAGTGCTAGTATGTTTAGTGGTAATTGAATGCTCCTCACGCACATTAAGTTTTTTGTCCTGCTGTGAACTTTTGCCTCACTCTGAAATTTTACTGCTTAAAGACTTAATGAGGAGAATCAGTTTTAAGGGGCTGACCTGCATTAATTAATTTATTTAACCCTTTCAGCGGAACTTCTACCCACTCCGCCTTTCGACAACCAGCATGTGTAAAAGAACAATTTGGCTGGAAAAGGAAAAAATTTCTGATTGTAGTGCTTGTCCAATTCATACCCAGACACAAGATCAGCACTGGTTCCAATTTGTTTTGAGACAAAGGCAGCTAGACTGTATGAATGATTCATGATCTATCAGATGGACGTCTTTCAGTCACGATGTAAATAACCTTGGATTAGAGTCTCTCCATTTTGTTCTTGTGTTTTGTGACCCAGCTACCTTCTGCGGTTACAGGTCTAGGCCCTGCGAAACCAGTTTATTAGCACAGCTCTTTGCATTGACATGTTAACGCGCTCTCGACAGAGCGCGTGAAGAGCCAAACCCCTCTGCCAGGGTGGCTCAGATGCTCTGACATCATTCCTCGGTGAGGAAGTGTGGGATCAGGAGCTGCCTTTGCTCTCCTCGAGTTCGTGAAGAGATGAGACCTCCTGTCGATGCGGGGGTCCTGGATTTTTGCAAGTTAACTTCAGGTGCCGCCATTAAACTTCAAAACGGTACACAGGAAACGGCAATATGAGGTGAGACTCGTCTTTTTAGTTAACGCTGTCTACTGAGCATGTTGCAGCCGAAGTTAAATGCAGCTTTTTTAAAATGTTTTGTCATTGAATGAGTAACAAGGAAATCGGGTGGTTACCTTAAGTTAAAACGG
Source organism: Gymnothorax reevesii (assembly GCA_029721435.1). Lineage (NCBI taxonomy): Eukaryota > Metazoa > Chordata > Actinopteri > Anguilliformes > Muraenidae > Gymnothorax > Gymnothorax reevesii. The sequence continues at coordinate 29,768,409 of CM056593.1, read as the reverse complement.
TTTTCGGGGACAAAGTGATTTTGCTGCAGGGAAAAAGAGGGGTGAAGTGCAGGTTTTGGAGAGGACTGCGATCTTTCCCGCGTATACCCGACAGGAAAGACCGCTTTTGACGGCGGTGAGCGGAGATTTGGGATCAGAGGGAACGGAGTGGGAAGCGAAGGTGGGGCGGGGGGGCGGCACTCCCCTGCGGGGTTCGTTTGAAGCAGTGTTTGATGTGAGGCTGGGTGAGGGAGTGGAGGAGGGGGGGTGTGTCTCCCAGTTGGCCTCTCTGGCAGGAAGCCATCGACAGAAGGGAACCTCTGCTCCTGAGCACAGGAGTCAGGTTTTCTCAGCCTATGCCTGCTGTAGAATATGGGCGCTAGTGGGGAGCCTTACTGGGTGACCAGCACAGCTATGCAGTCCAGTGGCTTCAATTACGAGATGAGGGCGCGTAACTATCGAGAGACTGGGCTAGCGCTGGATCTCCTTTCAGTTTATCAAACACATGGTGCTGCAACTGCCCGTGGGAAACAGCAATTGTGCAAGATGTGCAGTTGTTCTTGTAGTGTCTTTCAGCAGCCTATTTCCTTAGTTTAACTGCAGGAAAAGCAAATTTATACATGTGTAAATTGATATGTAATGCGTGATTGGGAATGAACAATATCAAAAACCACAAATGGATTCGGCAATTTTTCTGTCAGAAAGGAGGAGCGCTGGTTTGCAGAAATTAACAAGAGGTGTAGGTTTAAGTTCGTTAAATGGTTTGAGTTTTTGCTGGGAGTGCCCTTGCGCTGTGCAAACGTGTCTGTGTCTTAGCCTGTAACATTAGGCTGACTTTAACTGTTCAGTACTGTACAATCATTTATAATTACTTATTAAATTATTTAAAAAAAAATAATTATGAGTACAAGGTTGATTTTTACGAACGTTAACTTGAATGCACAAGAACCCGCACAGATGCGAGTAATGACACGGTACACCGGCAGATTTAAGTTCCATTTCTGTCCGATGCAGATGGAAATCTCCACGCACAGCATGGATGCTGCAAGCCATTAAAGGCCTCCCTCATAAGAGAGAACAGCGGAGAGAGTCCAGCAAAGGCACGCTGTTAAACAGCCAACAGGTGACGAGGCGTAACCCGAGAGCCTGTGTGAGTCGGAGCTGTGGGCAGCTGGGTCTCACACCTCTGTTATGAACAGAGCAATTGACAATGGGGCCAGGAAGTGGCCCTTGAGGTACTATTTATGAATTACATATGAATACACATGAATGACCTCAATCCTTTTGCAGTCACACTTTGCTGAACAGAATCTTATCTATTCTGGACAAAGCGTTGAAAGAAAAAAAGCTTTGCGTGCTTGCACAACACTATTGGAGAACTGTGGCACTATCACACCGTATAAGAGTTCATTTCCCCAGCAGACTGAGTCGAAAGCAAAGGTTGGCGGCTGAAAGGGTGTGCCGTGAGCTGCAGAGGCCTTTGTAGGTGCAGTCGCGTGCGTGCGCAGTGCTGGGTGCTCATGTGATGTATATTGACACTGAGCAGTAGTTTTCCTTGCTTGTATACTGCAGAACGTTGCGCATTTGTTGAGTTAGCCTGCGCAGATCAGTCTGCGTTTGAGTGCCATGTGACTAGAACTTTGTATGGAAGCTCGAAAAACCCGAACGAGCAAAGAGACCCTTCCAAAGCAAAGTCATTAGGAGAGCCATTTACAATGTTAAGTTAAGAGTCCTGATGATTTAATCTAAGTCTCCATTTTTGTAGTGTGAATTATCTTTTTGAAGCTATGAAAATCAAACTGATCGCAGGAGTGATGCAGCCTTAGATGTCTATACCAAGAAATATAAAAATAACCACAACAACGACAATTTAAATCATCACAGTGAATAATGAATGAAAATGTTATGTATTTAGTCTCTTGGCTATTCTACATGCAACTTTTTGAAAGATATGCTCCAAGTTTGACGGGTTTTGATGTTGAATGATAGATACAATTACCGACTACAATACTGTCACTTTCGCCATCTTATGTCTGCGTTTCTTTGAGTTGGATGAGTTTTTGTTTGCCGAAACGAGCACAGGTTGGAGATAAGCTGTAAATCATGGGAATGTGTCGCAGCTAACTGAAACACTGATGCAGTTATTGCGCAAAGCCAGCCTTCCCTGTGCTAAAAACATCCCTGACCCCTGGGCCGGGGCGCTGAGTGGGACCTGCTGGCTGGTTTTTATGGCGATGGAGAGTGGGGGGGGGGGGTTCCATTTAAGGGAGCGATTCCATTTAATCTGACTCTCCAGACATTCCCTAATGTGGAGTGGAAAAGGCTTTGCTGAAATCCTTAGGCACGCCAGTCATGTATTACTCTGGTGTCGATGTGTGACCTGGCAGATGCTTTGCGTAAAGTGTACGTGACGGGCTTGTGCGAGGTATTTGCGGTTTGTATCAGTGTTAGAGTGGGTGGTTTGCGTGGCATTTTCTGTGATGTGCAAGGGTTCGAGAGCACCATTTTTTCAATGCGCGCATGTGAATGTTTGTGTCCTGGAATTAGTGTACTATTGTGTTTGTTAGGAGTTTTCTTGACACGCCTGTGCAATGTGTGCAAGGCGTGCGAATGGTGTGCAGGTAAGACATGCGCGAGGTGTTTGTGCAATGGGATTGTGAGCCATTGGCGTCTGGAATTTGTACGGTGTTTGTGTAATGTGATTGCGCAAGGCGCTTGGTGAGCGGTTTGTGTACGGTACGTGTGTAGTGTTTAAGTGTCATGAGTCTGTAATGCTTTTAGCGATGTCCCACGGCACCCTGCGCTGCCCTGTGTCTCTGGCAAACCTGCCACAGCCGACAGCGGGAAGGCTAATGGAATCCAGACACTTAAAGGCACGCGGAGCTTTCTGACGGAGGATCACCAAACAAACGGCTGGCAGTGCACACAAGTGACACTAAAACATGCAGGAGAATGTGTTTGTGAGTGAGCTCGGGGGGAGAGAGGGTAGGAGAGAGGCGAGTCAGTCTTAGACAGGGTGAGAGAGACGGAGAACAAGCTTGTGGGTGAAGGGAAGGGCGTGCGCGAGTGGAATTCTCAGTAATTGATCACACGCTCGTTAGAGTGTTTCAGAGCACACGACACTGCACACGGGGTTCGCTCTTCTCCTGCTGGGCTGACTTGGCTGACGGCGTTTTGCGTGTGAGTGTGTGAGCATGCAAGCCTGTGTTACCCTAGATAGTATTACTATTATTGTGTTAGAGTATGAGGACATATGTGTATGTGCATGTGCAGTCATATTAGTCTTTAACTATTGTTCCATGCGTTGTACTTACTCCTTATATTTTAGTTACGCAAATTGCACAAATAAAGAATACGAGTTTGTGCATGCAGCTCTGATGTGCAATGAGTAATTGTCGTTTTCGGAGGTGTAAAAACACAATGCTCTCAAAATTTAACCGAAGACACGAAGCCCGAAGTGAACACAGCACAGATCATGGTCTATGGACCAAAACGTGAAATTTTCAGTCAAAGGCAAACAAACCGCCGCCAGTGATCCGGGTTAAATGCTGGTCAGAGCCAATCGTCAGCTGGGGCTTAGAGCTGTCAGTGAGAGGGAGGCAGGATGGATCCAGAGGGCCCGTCTGGACTGTACAGACAGTGCTGTCCGTTTATCTCTTGGTCAGAGTTCTCTCGCGGGCACACGGCTGTGCTGCAGCAGGGGAACGAGTCTGTGTGAGGACTCATGTGCTTTCAATTCAGCAGCATCACACAAAAGGGGGCGCATGTTATTCTAAATTTCACAGCTGAGATTCAGTTACAGTGGATCAAAGTATCAGGTAATTACAGCCATTGTCTGAATATACTCCACTTACATTACAAGAAATCTATTGTTTGTCATATCCGCTGTAGAGCTGTTATCTTGTCACCAACCGAAGGTATTCTTCTGTGTAACAAACAATGTTTCAGTTACTTTACATTTTACGCTGCAAACACAGACCAGCAGAGTGATGAAGTAAAAAATTACGGTGATGTTATACTCAACACTCTCTCTCCTACAAAGTTTTTTGTCCAGAGCGCTGGACTGGAACCGTTTTAATCATTATGATTACAGTCGGTACTCAGTATTCATAGACCTGACCAAGACCTTTGGCAGAAACACCAGGAAGGCTCTTTGGAGAGTCCTTCAGCACGTTGGATGCATGCAGAAATTTGCTAAGGTCATTCAAAGCTTTTCTAAATCTTTTAAAATTAAATGCAGTAGTTGCGGCAGCGTCGTTTTGGAACATTCATCTGCACTTGGTTCCACCCAGTAATTATTATTATTCATAAGATGGAGCAAACGGGACTGCTTTGGTTAAATGGCTGAGATGGATTCCTCTATTTATGAAAATGTCGACCTACGTCATACTCCTTTCCTCCAGCAGGACCAGGAAAGGGCAACTGTCAGTCTTTTCATTACGTAATCCAGCTCTTGCGTCCATTTCAGAACACAGCACGGTCACTGATGAAAATACGCAGTGATAAGCACTTACTTTTGATTACTTCTTCAAAAATACGCTTGACATTTGCAGAACGGTTGGATAGAAACCTCAAACTGTTCTTAGAATGAGTAGGCGTGTCGTATGTAAATGAGGGTGGGGCTCCTGATGTGGGCGTGGCTCTTGCTTTTCCAATGTCCCTGAGGCTGATCCTCCGCTCTCCTGCTCTGTGCTCTGGCAAACAGGACTCTGTGCAGATGAACCTGGAGAGCGCAGGACGCTTCCTCGGCCCACGGCCCAGTGCGGACCCTTCGCAGCAGCGAGTGGGGAAACCGCCAGCCCTGGGGTTCCAGCGCAGCTCCACCTCCGACGACGACTCTGGCTGCGCGCTGGAAGAGTACGCCTGGGTCCCGCCCGGCCTAAGGCCCGAGCAGGTCAGTCCTTTCTACAGATCTCACACGCATCCTTTTCTGCTCTGACGCCCATCCTTTACGCCGCCCTCTCATCCTTTACGGTACAGAGGCTCATCCATTACACTCCTCTCTCATCCTTTAAAGTACAGAGGCTCATCCTTTACTGCTCCAATTCTCATCCTTTACACTCCTCTCTCACCCTTTACTGTACAGAGACTCATCCTTTACTGCTCCAATTCTCATCCTTTACACTCCTCTCTCACCCTTTACTGTACAGAGACTCATCCTTTACTGCTCCAATTCTCATCCTTTACACTCCTCTCTCATCCTTTACTGTACAGAGGCTCATCCTTTACTGCTCCAATTCTCATCCTTTACACTCCTCTCTCATCCTTTCCTGCTCCAATTCTCATCCATTACACTCCTCTCTCATCCTTTACTGCTCCAATTCTCATCCTTTAATGTACAGAGACTCATCCTTTCCTGCTCTAATTCTCATCCATTACACTCCTCTCTCATCCTTTACGGTACAGAGGCTCATCCTTTACTGCTCCAATTCTCATCCTTTACACTCCTCTCTCATCCTTTACAGTACAGAGGCTCACCCTTTACTGCTCCAATTCTCATCCTTTACCCTCCTCTCTCATCCTTTACGGTACAGAGACTCATCCTTTACTGCTCCAATTCTCATCCTTTACACTCCTCTCTCATCCTTTACTGTACAGAGGCTCATCCTTTACTACTCCAATTCTCATCCTTTACACTCCTCTCTCATCCTTTACTGTACAGAGACTCATTTTTTACTGCTCCAATTCTCATTCTTTACACTCCTCTCTCATCCTTTACTGTACAGAGACTCATCCTTTACTGCTCCAATTCTCATCCTTTACACTCCTCTCTCATCCTTTACTGTACAGAGGCTCATCCTTTACTGCTCCAATTCTCATCCTTTACACTCCTCTCTCATCCTTTACTGTACAGAGATTCTTTTTTTACTGCTTCAATTCTCATCCTTTACACTCCTCTGTCATCCTTTACTGTGCAGAGGCTCATCCTTTCCTGCTCCAATTCTCATCCTTTACACTCCTCTCTCATCCTTTACGGTACAGAGGCTCACCCTTTACTGCTCCAATTCTCATCCTTTACACTCCTCTCTCATCCATTACTGTACAGAGGCTCATCCTTTCCTGCTCCAATTCTCATCCTTTACACTCCTCTCTCATCTTTACGGCACAGAGGCTCATCCATTACACTCCTCTCTCATCCTTTACGGCACAGAGGCTCATCCATTACACTCCTCTCTCATCCTATATGGTACACTCCTCTCTCATCCTTTACTGCTCTAATAAACATCCCTCACTGTCCCCACGCTCATCCTTTACTGTTCCAACTCTCATTCTTCACTGCCCCAATGCTCATCTGTAACTGCCCCAACGCTCATCGTTTACTGCAGCGACACTCATCCTTTACTGCCCTGAAGCTCATCTTTTACTGCACCGACACTCACGTTTTACTGCCCTGATACTCATCCTTTACTGCCCCAACATTGATCCTTTATTGCCCTGACACTCATCCTTTATTTTCCCCACACTCATCCTTTACTGCTCCGATGCTCATCATTAATTTTCCTAGATGAACAACAAAGTCCGGTTGCCTGCAACCGCATGGGTGTAGCCCCCAAGCTTCCGCTTGTTGGCCCATTTCACATTTTGTTGAAAATTTCACAATTTCCAACATGAAATTGTGCTTTGTGCGGCCAATAATGTTGCCACGGCAACAAAAATCAAGAGGTGTTCTGACATAACCATAACCCATGTCCACACCAAATATTAAATGAATTGGTTAAAGTTTGTGGTCAGTGGAGCATCCACAATAAAATCTGTACGGATGCAGCGGAAATGACGACCATGAATCCATAGTAGCTTCCCAACTTCAGGCTACAGTTTAAAAAAAAAAAAAAAAAAAAAAAAACTAACGAGGCAATCAGGCGAGGCGACCCTCTGGAAGAAGCAGTGAGGGCAGCTCTGCACAGCACTGGACACAGAGACACTACTGATAATGAGAAGTACCGAATTAAGCATAATTATATAAGCTCCCATTTATGAGGAAATAACTGAGGCTTACTCTACTGAAAAGAAGCCCTGACGGCCCTAGGTGCGCTGTGGAAAGCCCCAATTATCTGCAGGATGTGTGCACTTTGTGCTTTGTGTAGTCTGCAGTCTCCGAGAGGTCTGCTAATAATCTCTGGCAGCTGGCAGGTCTAGTTCCTGAGAAAGGCTGCTTCAAATAGTGTCATGAACTGTGACCACTTACGAAAAGGGAAATTCCAGATCTCCCCGGATGTGAAGAACCCTGAAAATAATTACTCTGGCCTGCATTTCATGCGCCAAAACCGAGCTTAGTGTCTTTAAAAGACCACCTGAAGTCACCGTGCCTTTGGAATATAGCTGCAAATGAATTCCAATTACCTCCCTTTCGGTCTAAATGGATTCTGAATACGGTCACGCAAAAGTTTCACACACTAACAAATCAAATCACTGCACTCACACCGAAAGCTCAAGTCACTTCACTAACACAGAGCTAGAATTACTCTGCTAGTGCTGAAAACCATCCTTTCAGTACTGAATACTCAATTAATCCTGCTAACACTGAGGAATCAAATCACGTTGCTAACGTTGAAGAATCAAATCGTTCCGCAGACACCGAAAACTCGAATCACGCTGCGCTTGCACAGAAGCTACGCTTACCCAGCGTCCCTCATCTCCTGCCCCGCTCCAGGTGCAGCTTTACTTCTCCTCCCTCCCAGAGGAGAAGGTGCCCTACATCAACAGCCCTGGAGAGAAGCTGCGTGTCAAGCAGCTCCTGTACCAGCTGCCGCCGCACGATAATGAGGTAGGGAACGCGCTCGCTGCACCTTGGGAAAATGCTGCCCCCCCAGTCGTTCTGAATGGCGACAGCAGGGCTGAATTTCCCGCCAACCCTGACAGTGAGAAAGGGAAGGTACTCCTGCTATTTTACCAGCATTTATTCACCCCATGATGCTGTGAATTGGAAATCCTCATGATAAACACTAAGATCTTCACATTAAATGAGCCAAAATTGTGGTAAAATTGCACTGGTAAACAGGAACAATATTGACTTGTAGACATCTGTTATACATTTGTACAATAGACTACCAGCAAATTCAGCTAACTGTTGCCAACAGTAAAGTCCACAGAGTGGACTAATTCCTCATTGCTGGTTGGTTTCAGTTGGTTTCACAGTCAACTGATCAAGCTTACTCTTGGACAAGGGCAAAACTACATTTCTTAGCAAGAATCTCCCCTAAAATGGAATATTTACTAGTCTACACAGCTCCCGGTCTGCAAAACTGGCCTCATAATTAATGAACTTTGATGAACTTTGTTACTTTGTAATTATATCTCCATCAGGAGGTAATATGTTTTCACCGGCATTTGTTAGTACGTTGGTTCATTTGTTCATCAGTTAACAGGTTATCTCAAAAACTGATGGATGGACGCCAATGACATTCTCTGTGCTGATAGATAATGTGCAAAAGAGGTAGTGATTAAATTTTGGTGAAGATCCGACACATTCTTGATCCAAGATTTGAAATTATTAGTATTTTATTTGCGTAAACGTGGCACTGTTGAGACTCGTCTAACACGTGCCTTCAATGACAATTCCTCGAATGCCTACAAATTTAGAAATTTGCTGAGGTCTCCAAGTGCCTTCTAGAATCTTTCTGAAAAGGCGCAGAGCGAGAGGGGTGTCGTCCCAATAATACTGGATCTCTTTACGTCCGTGTGAGTCGGGCTCTGCCTACAGCAGGCCTGAGGGACTCCTCCTCTGTGGTTGGCTGACAGACGGAGCAGATGCAGCGGATTCAGCCCCTGAGCTGCCTCATGTTTTACACCTGAACAGCGCAGCCCTGGTGGTCCCCTTGTGTAAAGTCTTTTGAAATGGTGTTCGCCCTTTCTCGTCCTCTATCCCTCTCAGGAGCGTTACTGCTAGCGTCTCTCTCTCTCTCCCCCTCTCTCTCAGCTGCGGTACTGCCACCGTCTCTCTCAGGAGGAGCAGACAGAGCTGCAGATGTTCAGTGCGCAAAGGAAGAAGGAGGCGCTGGGCAGAGGGAGCGTCAAACTGCTGCCTCGAGCTCTGCAGCACGCCGTCTGTGAGCACGTAGGTTTTACCGCTCGCCGTGTAAATGCCAGGGGAAGGTCGCTCAGCGCTGTGAAAGTTAGTCCCCTGCAGAACACCAACATGTGCAAGGTTACCATAGCCATGGCCAGCTTTCCCCTTCAACTGGTCATCTGACAACAGCACGATACAGGCTCGAGTACCAATGAGCGCTAGCTAGGCTGACGGTCTACGAATACAACTGCAATTTTTTTTCCGCTCTGAACTGACAAATTATTAAGTTGATCTCCAAAATGAAATAGACAGCTGGGCCATAGGTTTTGGGATTAAAAAAAAAGTTGCAATGATTCTCAGTGCCCACAACTTTGATTGGAGGCTGCGGGGTGGCGCATTTTATTGCGAACAGGAAACCCAAACAAAAGTATTCTCGAGGGGCTAAAGATACATCCTCACTATGCAGCTGCACTAATTCATGCACCACATTGGCTCCTGGGGGACTGAGCGAGTTGAATCGATGGCTCTGTTTCATATCTAGTGCAGCGAGGGGATCGCTGGTGGCGAGATGGCAATGTTTGCCTCGAGGGCGGGGCCGTCGATATGCTGGCACCCGGGTTGCTTCACTTGCTCCGTTTGTGGAGAGCTCCTGGTCGACCTCATCTACTTCTACCAGGACGGCAAGGTCTACTGCGGCCGCCACCACGCCGAGCTGCTTAAGCCTCGCTGCACTGCCTGTGATGAGGTAAGCATTCCCCCCTGTTATTTGATTTCATGTCTTCACCAGCGGGGAAAGTATTTTAACCCAGGTCTGGTAAGCACCGACGAGGCTAGCTGTGGCGGCCGAGCCAAGCAGCTGGCCGCAGTCGCTAATTTCTCTCGTCCCTTTTCTCAGATCATCTTTGCAGATGAGTGCACAGAGGCAGAGGGCAGACACTGGCACATGAGGCACTTCTGCTGCTTCGAGTGCGAGACCGTGCTGGGGGGGCAGCGCTATATCATGAAGGACGGCCGGCCCTTCTGCTGCGGCTGCTTCGAGTCGCTGTACGCCGAGTACTGCGAGGCCTGCGGGGAACCCATCGGTGAGCCAATCAGGCCATCCCAGTGACTGCCAATCAATATTCATTTCACAATTACAAACAATACACTTTTCACGACTACTGTCAATTGACCAATGCATCTCTCACCCCAGTGGCATCTCGCCAGCCAAGGCTCAGTTCATCTCAGTCACTACCAACTAATTAAGAATCACTTTGACTAAATGACCACTATCCAATCTACATCTCTGCCTTGCAACTGACAATCAACCAATCATATTATCTTGCGTTCAGCTGATTATGACATACCATTTCCTGGCAAGCAATCAAGTATCTCAAGCCAATAATTTCCAACTAATATTTCTCATTCCAGTTGTCGCCAAACTACCAATCCACATCGAAGCCCACTAACCAGCCAAGCCACCGTTCAACTCAGAAATTGCATCCCAATGAATTACCTCAACTTAATGACCTCTTTTAAATTAATATCTTGTAATTGCCAACCATCTAATCATGTTATCCCACGTACTGCCAATTGTCTGATAACAGTTACTGGCAACAAACTAATTGGTTCCTGCTAGTTAGTGGCAACCTACCATCAACACCTCACCCCTGCTCCTGCCAATCAACCGATCTGCATCGAATTCCAGTTATTTCTGACTAATGTTGGACACATCCAATGTTGACCCTGATCGTTATCCCTCCTCTTGTCCTTTTAGGGGTAGACCATGCCCAGATGACGTATGAAGGACTGCATTGGCACGCCACCGAGTCCTGCTTCAGCTGTGCCCAGTGCCAGACGTCCCTGCTGGGCTGCCCCTTCCTGCCCAGAGATGGCCAGATTTACTGCTCCAAGGCCTGCAGCATGGGCGAGGACATCCACGCCTCCGACTCGTCCGACTCTGCCTTCCAGTCAGCCCGCTCCCGAGAGTCGCGACGCAGTGTACGCATGGGCAAGAGCAGCCGCTCCGACCAGTGTCGCCAATCGCAGGTCTTCTCGCCGCCACCTGACTCCGGATCGTACGGCTTCTCCGGGAGTGTTGAGGACGCGTTGTCTCAGAAGCTGGCGCACCTCGGCTTTGAGCGCAACCACTTCTGGAAGGGTCGGGACAAACAGGCAGAGATGCCCGAGGACTGCGAGGAGTGGGCCGAGCATGAGGATTACATGACCCAGCTACTCCTCAAGTTTGGGGACCGCAGTGCCTTCCAACGAACAGAGCAGGTAGCCGACACCGAACCGTGGGCCTTGGATGTCAAGACAGAAGTAAATCCAGGCATGCAACGCAGCCAAGCCCTGGCTGACAAGCGGTACCAGATGGATATGTACTGGGCCCAGTCCCAGGATGGACTCGGAGATTCAGCCTACGGCAGCCACCCAGGGCCGGCCAGCAGCAGGAAGATCCAGGAGTTGGACCTGGAGCAAAGGACGGCCGGCTTCGAGCAGCAGCACAATCAGTGGTACAGCGACTCGCTGGAGTGCATCGCCGATGAGCTGAGGCAAAACGACCAAGGCATAAGAGACTCTATGGACTCCTTGGCTCTCTCTAACATCACAGGTGCAAATCCACACGGCCGTGCCACACAGCATTCACATATTTCATTTATATATGTGACAACAAATCCTGTCAAGACACACTGATCAAGTCTTAAGGTGTTAGGTGACTAGGTGTTTTGGAATGTTTTCTTCAAATTTGGTGAGCATCTCGGAACTCCAAGTTCCTCCAGTTGCTACGTGCTGACACATCACCCTGGATTGTTCAGTTCCGAACAATTTAATCACATATTTGCGATCTCACATCTTTCAGACTAAACAAGTTGCATCACACATTGCAGTCACTTTGAATTTTGTAGAGCCAACACAATTAAAGTCTGGAGTATTTTAAATGCCCAGGGATTGAATTCCAGCTATTATTGGAAGGTTCTCTGACTCCTTCTCTCCTACAGGGGCCTCGGTAGAAGCAGACTGCAAGGATGGGTCGCGTCTATATTCCTTCCAAGGGTTCCCAGAGCTGGTGACGGCGGACTGCGAGAAGATGAGCAACATGGGGACAATGAACTCCTCGATGCTGCACCGGAGCACCAGCTCTCTCAAGAGCCTTTCTTCGGAGCTAGAGCAAGTGGGGCGGCAGATGGTGGAGGACGAGCCAGAGGAGGAAGATTTCGAGCTCCCAGAAGAGAGGCCACGTCCCCACCACGCTCCCCTTCTGAGGAGGAGTCAGTCCCAAACACAGCCCAGGCCTCAGCAGGTGAACTTCACGGCCGGCGTGGCGGACTGCATGCGCTTCGAGGACCTGGCGGTGCGGCAGGCGCCCATGAGCGAGCGCACACGCCGTCGTGTTTACCACTTCGCGGAGCCGACCCAGCGGCCTGACCTCCATCACCCGCACCATCATCATCGTCCGCACCGCCACCACCGCCGACACCGAAAGAGCCGCAAGTCCCGCTCGGATAATGCACTGAACCTGCCGCCCAAAGACGGTGCTCCTGAACGCTACGACAGGCAGGTCACAGCCAGGGGACCCCAAGTCCTGCAGGGCGCCTTTCCAAACAGTCGGGAGGCTCGCAGCCAGCGGAGTCGTGCCCATGCCACGCCAGATTACCCGCGGCAGGGCCTGATGGCAGACTGCCTACAGAGACTCTCTGGGGACGACGATGACGACTGGTGCTCCACCTGCTCTTCTTCCTCGGAATCGGACGAAGAGGGCTTCTTCCTGGGCCAGCCCATCCCCCAGCCCCGCCCACAGAAATTCCATTACTATGGCGACAACCTCCCCACCCCTGTGTGCGCCCTACCTTCGCCTCCCTACGGCCCACGGACTTCGTTTAAAAAGAGAAAGGGGCCTAAAGGCAAGAACTGTATCATTTCATAAGCAACTGAGACTGAACCGACTGATTTCGTGATTAACTTCCGTTACGTTCAGTTCCCTCTGACTGAAGTCTACATTCACACTCTTGTTGGCATTTCAATATTCAGTGAAGTGTCGGGATCAGTCGAGAGACCACCGGCGTTCCTGAGACTCCCACTCCAGAGGTTTCAGCAGTAGCGTCATTTGCCAATTACAGCTTACGTAATTCTTTCAATGCAATATTAATAGTCAATCCCGTTTACCCGCTACACTCTACATGAGGTACAATATGCTTCACACAACAGCATTCTATTTCTAGAATTATGTTCATGAAAATAATTAAAACACTATTTAAGAGTAGAATTTAGGGACTAATGGAAACATATTTAACAATGCAGATATTAATGTACATATTGTAAAATTCAGATTTTAAAATGCTTATTTTTATATACTGGAGTTTCAGAACAATTCTGACGTCGGACTTTTTACCTTCACCAGTGATGTTTTCAAAATACCTCGGCTTTTCTTCATCTGGTTTTAAAATAAAACAATGCCGCACACTATCTCTAAGGGTGCCATGACACACACACACACACGCACGCATGCACGCACGCGCACACACACACACACACACACACACACAGGGTCCATACCATCTCCATTTATGCTCTCAACTCTTCTATTAAATCAAATGTGCTCCGAGGCCATGACGTCAACTCCAGCTAAAACCCAACTGCATGACTCAGCATTTATCTAGGGGTCCAATTTCATTTTGAAAACAGATTCAATCTGTATAAATGTACATTTAAGAAAAAAATTGGAACAGATGGTTTAATAAAGACTATTGTGGCTAATGAAGTTATATTTTCACGAGCGTTCTGAGAATTCCTTTAGCTTGCGTCAGTATGTGCTACGGTTTTAACAGTGTAGCTTACAGGCTGAAGAGTCAAGGCCATTTCCATGAAGCGTCTGAGAGCGAACGAGCAGCACTCCATGAGGCGTTTGTCCATTTGAGTCCAATAGTATCCAGGGTGGCGGAAGCGCTTGTTTTTAAATGTTTTCATAAGATGTGTATCTTGCTGAAAATGAGCTGTGGTTTAAATTTCATAGCGCCTTACAAGGGTTCAGTCCAGCTGAGGACCGCCTTGCTGAAATGCGCTCCAGATGTCTTTTCCCATGAAAACTTTTGGAAATACACTTCTTTCATTTGTAGAGCAGCACAGGGCATTGAAAAGGGGAAACTGATGCTTGATGGGGGCAGATTTGTCTCCACTACACAGACTCAAACTCAGGCCTGTTTTTCAGGAGCCAAACGAAAGCCGTTGAAGTGTTTTCCACATTAGAAACAGGTTGCGTCACAAATTCAGCTTTGAAAGCCACATCCTCATGTGTGCTTGTTAACACCAATCTCCGCCAGAGCACCAGACTTTACAATGCCAGTTCCTGCACAATATATATTCAGTGACAGTATTTAGTATTGCGAGTGGCGATACATGCGCTTTTATTTTTAACTGGTCTTAAATGTTGCTTGTGGAAGATTCAAACCACATTCACCTCAGCTACAATATATTTATTATTACTGACAAGCTATGGGACAAACATGTCCACCATTGAAGCCTATTTCACTTAATCTGATGACCAAAGACCGGCAAAATTTCATAATTGCCCAGTAGTTGCGTGCAAATACATGGTGTCTGCATATAATGCATGAGCAGTCACTTTAGTTGTTATTCCTGCTGCTTCAGCTGAGGTCGTTGGGTGGCCCATGTGACTGCCACGCCTGTGCCCCCGTCCCGAACATCCCACAGGACACCCGTGTCTCCGTCTCAGACCCCCCACCCCCCATCCCCACACACGACAGAGCTGCCAGCACCCACGCCCGGCAGACCCGGGCTCAAACAGCATCTGTTTTGGACTTTTCAGAGCTCGACTGATCTTGCCTGGTGCGTTTGACCTGCTGAGAGAGGCAGGAGGGCAGGGCTTGCACTTTCATTTGTTTCAGTGCGCCAGGCAGGCCTAACCAAATACAGAAGATTATCTGAATCCATAACAAATACAACCTGAACCCCACTCTGACATCAAGCCCAGATAAAAACACCTCATCAACAGTATTTAAGGAAGTAATTCCCTTTATTACAAGTCATATAAAAAACAGACAGAATATCTGCAGCATGACATCACACATTTCATTCTGTTATTGGGCAGCACCTCCACACAAACTGGGACGGTGACTCTGTTTTACAGGGCGATAATTCCCAAACAGTTCACTTGTTATAGATGAAAGCGGACAGTCAGCACTAAGAGGATATTTACCTCTGCCTGCTGTGAGCTGTGCAGCAACGACAAATTGTCAATATCGTTTAACAGTCCAATTGTAGCTACCTCAGTGTAAATGGAATTTTATATCCTGAAAGGTTTATATCCTGCTCTCTGCAGGAGGATTTAGCACGGCGATGGGTACCATGATGCACACATAAATAAAATGGCTATGTTTTAGCCAATCACTGATGAAAGACGTAAGCTGCCAACCAATCAGACATGAATCTGAGGTGTGTTTCCAAGCGGTGGCAAAATCTCATGTCAGGCCAGCCCTTAAAGTGGCAACAAAAGCCCACTCTGCGTCAAACGATAACAATCATACTGTCAAATTTTCAGATCCAGACAAAAAAACAAAAACAAACAACTTGTGCATTCATCTTGCAGCTGAATAAATCTTATAATCACAATCACAGAAGTGACTGCAGAAAGTCCCGCAGCAGCGCCACACAATGTGTATAAACATCCCCCTCTATGTCACGTCATTAAAATTGCCACCCTGCGACTGCCTCCTCGGCACCCCATCTCCTCGGAGCCCCAGAAGAGCTGTGCAGGCGGGGGCGCAGCTTTGAACTGTGGATGAGTGGGGGCGGAATGCGCATAATAGGCCCTACAAGTGCCAGAGAGCGAATGCAATCTCTGCGCAGCGCTGCAAACGGCGGATGAATACGCCGCATTGTGCTCGGTCACGAGTCAGCATTCACAGGACCCCTTATCTGCTCCCACCAGCTATGATATCACAATGCGGGGTCCCTACAAAAGCCCGCATGCGGCTAACAGAAGAGCGCAAGCCTCATAAAAACTGCTCAGCCTACAGCTGACGCCATTTTGGTCCTAAGCTCTGCTCAAAGGAGTTATCTGCAAGGTGACAGTCATTTTACGCACCCCCCCCTCCCCAGATGCGTATGGGGAAAACCCAGCACTACATTTGCAGTGTGGGTTGATTTAAGTACCAACAAGAAAACATTACGGATTAAGTTCCTCATCCAACACAACTTCCAACATTAACTGTATAGTAGCTCGTTTAAAATTTCTTCTACCCTAGTAATGGTCGAAACTCCTAGTGCACTGGCATTATTTAATCAAGTAGAAAAGGCCAAAGTCTTCCACATGAGCTTGAAATATGTCATGACAGACTCATTTTTCGTTTTCGACTCTTATTCTGTATGTGGCGCTGCGGACGCATCACACATATGGACTCGGTCGCGAGGCTAAAGTTACGTACTGCCTGCAGTTTGAAGAAAGACCTTATTTTGTTTTGCCTGTACAGACTGAGGTGAAACAGTGAATACTGGGTGAGTGTATAATCAGTGCCAGCTGTCAGCTTTGATTTGAGAGCACATAGTATATCCATATACGATCTTCTCTGGAATTACAACCATTTTTACACAATGACTGTCCAAATGCTCATGGACAGGAAGAATATGGCGGGGGGCTCCCCACATAACGCAAGGAGAGCGGCAAGCCCCGCTTTACTTTAGGTACGCCCTGCTTTCACACGTCTGCCTGCGTAAAATATTAGCGCCCTCCTTCTGCCCTCCCCGAAATTACGGGAAACAAATAGAGTAAACAGCACTACCCCAGCGTGTCAGCTGATTGTACAGAATCTCGTTCAGACTGCATTAGGATCCCCGCCCGAACGCCTGAGACGTTTTGATTCCAGCATTGGGCGGGTAGATTTTAATTCCACGCATTTTTCGGACGGCCAGATATTTGCACTCATGCTTGAGCATCGTTTCCTACTTATGGAGTAAAGAAGCGATCTGATCTATATATGTATAATCTAGTCTTTTTTTATCAAAATATTTGTCATCAGGAGTTAATTACCAATGTTAAATGCACGTTGAATCATTATCAGCATATGAATTAAAGTTGACCGCTCGTCATCCGGCCATCAACGACACCGAATAAACATGAATTTATGGATTTACTGCTGACTGGGTGATAATGTTTGCAGTAGATCACTGTATAGGTATATAATTGCCCTGCTCACTGCTGTCACCACTCGTGTACTTAAGTTCAGTTATTGGCTTAAAGATATGCCCGGTATGCTCATGCGCGTACTTCCAACCATTCACCTCCTGGTGCTTCAGAGAGATTGTTCCTGTGCAGGAATGTGTAATGGGGAACAGCGAGGAGGTCTGTTAGGGACGAGCGCAGCTATTTAGCACCTGCCTGTCAGAGCTGACCCCCCTCAGCCACTGCTTAACAGCCCTGGCCGTACGGCCGCCATGCGCCCCATTAAATCCTCCCAGCACCCCGGGTGTGAAGCCTCGACCCCCATTTTGTCGTGTGCGTGCGACTGCCAGAGGGCCGGGTGAAACTCTTTGATCTCGCCTGCAGGGCCGGGTATGACCCAAGGTTTCACACCGCGCTACAAAGTGACCTCGCCCCCTGGACAGCATTTATTTGGATGGAAGCCGCCCCCCCCCTGCCCCCACTGTTTTGGCCTGCCCAGAGCCAGCTTTCTGAGAGCCAAGGGTGACCTCTCACCTCAGGAAAACTACTCCTGAAGTTTGGGAAACAGAAACGTCGTCTCATTTTAATCTTCATCTGAAATGTCCGAAGCTCAGGTCGCGCCACTGACGTCTTTCTTGCTTGCTGAATTAGGTAATGCTGATTTAAATCAATCCAGGAAATGTAATGAGTGATGTTTTAGCGAACAGCCATCTCGTCAATCCCGTCACTTCTGCCAACCAAATGGCTGAAGCTGTGCAGAGCTGAAACAACCAGCAGGTCCCAGTCATGAGAATTTACCAGTGCTGACCTACAGGCTGCAACAAAACCACCCGTATGTGTCTGATATAAGACAGACCAGGCACACAGAGGGATCGAGTTTCCCGTCCTACTCCCTCGTTAAAGGAGGATGATACATTTGCCCTTTCTAGGAACCATCCGATTTCCACAGGACAAGTGAGCTAAGAAAACTGCAATCATATATATATATATATATATATATATATATATATATATATATATATATATATTAGATCTTAATGGGTTAAATGTGCAAATCTTTCTGGAACTGTGATTAAGTTTGCGCTCGCGATATTTAACGCACACTTTATCTCAAAGTCACTAACACCCTGCCTTCTTTTCTCGGGATTCCTTCATGTTGGACTGTGACAGCATACATTGACTGCTCCTGAGAATCTCACCTTGAAGGAGAGCCAGCGATTATGTGCAAAAAGCCACATTCATTTCAATCTCATATGAGGTCTCAGATTCCATTAGTTTGGCTTAGAGCAGCGCTATTTGACAACGTTCTTCAAAAAATACATTTCATGGGGGCAAACCATGTCCCTGTGAGACTGTTCTTCTCCGTTAAGAGTCTGCAAATTTGACACACGTGCCGACATTTATGTGAACAACTCATTACAAGAAATAAGGGCTTATAGTGCATTTTTTCCTCAGACGTCATTGGACACTAAATCCAACATTTTTAGGTTAAATTCAGCTTCGTTTACTTTTTGAGACGCTAAGATTAAAATTTAAAATCGGCCACCGCACTTGCAATTCTGATTTATAATGAAAATATTGTACTATAAAAGACTTTACACGAAGGCCACACGACTGATCAGGAAATAAAGTAAGAAATCAGATGTAGGCTACAAAAGTGGAAAGTTCCAGAGATAACACAGCGGTGCACAGATATATCCTCACATTAGAAGCGCAGATCTAACATTACTCCTTTATCACAGACATTAATTAATTGCAAAACAGACACAAAGCAGTTTCCCCTCTGTGATGAATGTAATTAATTCCTTCTTTCCACTCATCTCACTGATGAACTGAGAAGACTCACCTTTGCTGACATTTTGCCATCCAGCTCAAACGTTCACTCCTACAATAAAATACAAGATGCGGTCAGTTACGATTGGACGAACAAGCTCTGTTAAAGCAAGAGTCATGGCTGTGGCATAATTAAACTGCTTTCATCATTAATCGTCCTGTAATTAATATGGCACTGCTATAATGTAGACTGATAAAGACTTGTTCGTCTCATCAGTCCTAATTAGCATCGGCATTCCTTCACTCCCACGGATCCCGCGCTGGCAGGTTAAATGGTGACAAAATGGGTTTGATCTGATTCAGAAATGGTAGTTAAAGTTGATGCCGCATAATAGCCAAGGAAAAAAAAAGTCCTGTTAAATTGCGAGTGTCCGGTCCGACACTACAGTGCCAGGTTATTCATCTACCAGATGGCAGAACTGTCTGCAGAATAGCCCTGGTGTAGATTTTGTGAGAATGCATTCAGGAAGTAATTTTGAATAAAGCTTTTTGAGTTTCAGTGCGTGCATTCTCACGCTTACATTCAGGGATCACGCTATTCCAATGAAAGATTAAAACGGCTGGCATTTCAGTCCCATAACCTGCAAACAGTGAGCTGCTGTCTGCTTTAGATTCCCCACCGAGCTCATTTACGCCACATCTAAGCAAACGGTCGAGAGAAGAGCTCAAATATACGGCGCATGAGCATGAAAATTTGCAAAAGTGCACAAATATGCGCCAGGTGCAAGCGCAAAGTCTGTCGGAGAGTCAAGTGTGCACTGGATATATGCAAAAGATCTCAAGAGCACAAAAATGTCAAAAATAAGCATAATGTCAGTAAAGGAGGAAAATTATAAAGTACATAAGCACAGAGTGTTTGGAAAGCTTTTAAAATGAATAAAAAACCTTGGGCCTGTGTAACCTGGAATACTCCCACTGCAGGGTTGTCATCTTTTTTAAATCTCCTTTACTCACTTTTACAGGCTTGCTTTTAGTGACGGAGTTCTGTTTCTGAATAATAGCTTCTCTGGTTTTATTTTGTGCAGGTCAGCTTTTATACTCCTTATAACTCCTTTTAGAGGTTTAATTCTCTGCATCATTTCCACCTTGTGCTGTTTATTTATATAGTTACATTTTTGAGGTCACTTTGCCTGTTTCTGAAGCATGTTGAGCTCTATTGCTTGACAGGTGGTACATGAATAGAATGTATAATTATGATGATTTGAACACCGTGAGAGGTGGGGACAGTGCCTTTACTAGAACAAGCCCACACCTCATACCTACAGATTACTCATTTACCCACCAACTCTGATTTATACCCTCCAACTGGCAGATTAAAGGGTAACATCTCAGAAAACTTCATACAACTAGTGACCAGATCAAACTAGTATTAGAATTACAATTTAGGCATCTGTGCAAATAATCACAGGTGAGAAAAGTACAATGTAGTGCGTGATGTAAAATAAAATAAATTTACTGTGAAATAAAGAAGTGGGCACAAAGCAGTGTGCGAGATAAAACACAGTTAGCACAGGGTGCGATATAAGAGAAAGACAGTGATGAATTGAAGGTGCATTCAGCAATTTTCTGCAAAATTTCCAAAGTGGAGCAGAGCCGTTGAAAAAGGCTGCCCCTGCACCAGAACAGGAGAGGTGAGAGGGTCATGTGAGCGGAGATGAGGAATTACCTGAGTACTGCCGGGAGGGGACAATCTGCCTGGAACTGAGGTAGAAAAACCATTTATGGTGATAACATGCTGATTGAGGAGTGAGAGAAATGCTTTAAAATGAACGGGGATTGGAGACGCCCCGGTGGCACATCGGTCTAAGCGCACGCACCATAAAGGCCGTGGCCTTCCTGCGGTGACACGGCTCAGTTCCTGCTCGGGTCATGTGCCGCATGTCTTCCCCATTCTTCTCCCCGGCCTCCCTGTCCGCCGTGCGACTGTCAAATAAAGGAGAAAAATAAATAATGGGGATTGTAGAAATAATGATTTTGCTTTGGCATAAACAGCAGTGTCACCCTGTGTCTTACGCAGAGGCTTACACGCTCAGGTGCTGATAATGTGTTTGCCACAGTCAGCGAGTTCCACGCCTGATTCACGTCCCAAGCTTTGGCGGCGAGTCGCAGACCTGTAATCCCAGAGCGGATCCCCCACAGTCACATGCTCACCGTCCCTCAGGGACGCCTTGTGAGGTGTCGATCTGGAACCAAGTGCGAGGACACGGGATTGCAAAATTGAGGTACTTTATTGAATAAGGGGGGGTAACCCCCGCAGAGAGAGGGAACAGTACAGAGTCCGTAATCCAAAGCTTGAATTCCAATGGGACAGAGCAGAGTTCGTTACCAGGGCACCAATCACAAAAATCGTAGTCAGACAAAACAGATCTGGAACACAGGCGTGGGTTTGAGGGAGAAGCAAACTCATAAGCCGTAGGACAGTCCGAATCGTAAACAGGGCAGCAATCCACAAAATCAAGGTCGGGCAGAAAAAGGTCAAAAACACACAGATGCAACAATATCCAAAAGGGCAAACCAAGAATCAGAAGTTGGGCAATCCAGTCAGAATCAGAAACTCAATGAAATCAAGGCACAGAAACAGCAGCACGTGAAACGATCTGACGAGGTCTGGCACTGAAAAGACACCTAATACACACTTCTGGGAAGATCACATGGGGAGAATCACAGATGCAGGAAATCAAACTGATGACAAGGGGAAGGCACATGAGGGAGAACCTAATCACATGAAATTAGCTAAAGCCAAAACGCGGACAGGGAACACAAGACATTCATATAAACAAACAAACGGCTCCAGTCACGGAGTTTCTAACGTGCATAGATAATGAGAAGCAGGACAGCGTGATCAGATGTGGGCTTCCACAGAAGATTCAGCACAGGTAATCAGTGAGAGACAAGAGGCGGAGATTAGAACAGGGCGAGTGCTGAGAGATCGTTAGTCAATTAGTAAGTGCAACTATACAAATCCTTGGTGCTCGTTAGTAACTTAGTATTATATACAAGGTTAGTAATTGTTAGTAGTCTTAGGAGAAAATAATAAACTGTTAGTATTGTAAGTAGACAGAAAAGCAAGGCGAAGTAAGTAAACGAGATCGGAAGGAAGGTTGAAATCCAGAATCCAATAAATCACCTGAAGAGGGAGACATAAGACTGGGGCGAAAACAACAGGCGAGACGAGAGCCCAGACGGGGGAGACAAAGTGCAAAGCAAAATGGAAAACATGAACCGGAGTATGACTATGGGAAAAAGTAAAACATGGAAAAGTAAACTAAGACAGAATATGACAAATCGAGCTAACCAAATCATAATACATAATCCACAGAGTAGTCAGAAGACAGGCAGTGGTCACTTAGCACATAAATCAATAACATGGCAAGCAGGGACAGGACTTAAACAAGGCATGAAACAGACAGCATGGCAGAATCATAACACGCCTTCCGGCTCCTCGCGACCCCTGACCCGGGTTACAGCTGTGGGGCTGCAGGTCAGCTCAGCCAAGGTTACCACAGCAACCCAAAAAACCATCACAGGATTTGGAGATCAGGCACAGCCATCATGCATGACTTCTAACTAACAAACAAACAGTCTCCAAAGCCCAAAGACACAACATGGCAACAGCATCAACACCAGGTGAACGGTGGGTTCATGCGCTTGTGCTGCTACAAGAAAAGTGAAATACACCAGTGGCCCCTTACGCAGAGAAACCAGGCCCCTCACACACCTACACTCAAGGGTCTGGCCCAGGGGTGGATAACGCTGGTCCTGGAGAGCCACAGTGTCTGCTGGTTTCTGGTGTTACCCAGCACTCCATTGATGGATTAAAGCAGTTGATTACACACTTCACTGATCTCACCTGTGTCTCAGGTTTAATTTAGTAATAATGAGCCAATCAAGTAATTAGCAGGAACAACCCACAAGACTCCTAGAGCCAATTAAGCAGACTTGCAGGTTGTGACAGCAGTCTACATGTTAACCAAGATTTGTCAATGTGGTTGGATATTTAGCGTAGTTGTAATGCAGACAAAGTAGAAGTACAGAGTACAGATAAAAGTTTAGAGGGCAGGGGTGGATAAGGCTGGTCCTGTAGAGCCAGAGGGTGCGTGAGTTTGGTTTTCTCCACCCGATTTAAACCTGAGACACCAGGTGAGATGAGTGAAGTGAGTAATCAACTGCTTTAATTCATCAATCAAGCGCTGAGTAACACGAAAGACCAGCAGACACTGTGGCTCTCAGGACCAGAGATGGTCATCACTGGTGTAGCCTGTCAGGCATAATTCAAATCAATCAAGAAAAACAGGCAAAGATTTAACCAAAACTTTTATCAAATAAACACATGGTGAAGAAAACCTCCCTTCGTCTTGTAATCACATGCATACACCCATGCAGACACACACACACACACACACACACACACGTGCACATTAAGCCCCACAGCGCTGGCCCGTCACACAGGACGGCACAGATAAGTTGTCCAGAGTCACTCCCCGGTGACACAGCCTCCACCGTTACACCGACAGGACACCGGGTGAAAAATGGCCGGCGAAGACGCCGCTCCTGCTTTGATGTTGCAGGTTCTGGTGCCCTGCGGGCTCCCAAGGAAAAGCCATGAATCTCCCCGGCTCGGCAGCGCAGGCCCTGGGGTGTATATAAGAGCTGGGGGGGGAACTCAAACGGAAACACCGCTGTACGGCTTTTCCAGTAAACTGATAGATGCTACGCTAGCGCATTTCAGCAGACACAGGAAGCGCAGCTGCCATATATCATCAGCTAAAGAGACCTATTCTCTGTTTATCTCTGTGAGCTTGTACCGCTAGCTCTGCAGTCCTGTTTCGTGAAACACTCTATGAGACACTCAAATCTTTATTCCCATCCAATACTTTCATACTTGTTCTGGAATATTTTATAAAGGGATCAATCACATCCAGTGGAAAGAATGACCGCCAAGTGGCTGTTCCTTTCGCACTTGAACGAGCTGCACTCAGCCTTACTGTATGCCCATTTAAAGACTTCCTGTCCCTCTCATGAGCTCTCTGTATCCAGCTAGTATGACAGGATGGCGACCACATCTACCCCTTCTGAGGCATTAAAAAGCCTTCCAAGAGCCCGAGGAAAGTCACAGATGCTCAGTGTGTTTAATATTTTACAGTCTATGGGCCTAACTCAGCGGGGTATAAACGGGGCAGCGAGGGTCAAACGTGTGGAGCGCAGCAGCTCTTCTCGGACCGCTGGTGCTCAGCAGTGGCATTCGTGGAAGGGGAAGCTATGTGTTCCATCACTGATGCATCCAGGTCAAAGGTCAAGAAGCATGGGAGAGGCTATGTTATGAATGCTGGGCTTGTCTAAGGACACTTTCTCTCCTCAACCCACAGCCATTGGCTGGAATCTGCTTAAACCAGCCAGAACAACGTAGAATGAACTGGATCCACTGCCCTGCCCTGCATTCAAAGGCCAGTTCATACTGAAATACAGGGGATCAGTGAAGCGATCAGAACACTGCTCTGAACGATACAATTAACCAGATTAAAATAAAAATAAAAAACATTCAACAGAATAGAGGCAAAGGAACAGACACCCCGTGGGGCAGTAACAGAGCAGAGGACATGCGGCAGGAGAGATGACACTCACGCCGCAGCGAGGACACACAACACAGCGAGCACAGAAAGCTGCAGGGCTAACAGCAGGCTGAGCCCTCGTCTGATGAATACGGACACTATTTAGAACCTTCCGGAGGTGACCTATCCGGGGTTTGGGAGAGAACGGGCGACACAGGGATCAGACCTCTGGCCCATCATCAAACGCATTCTGTGCCGTTCCGTTCCTCCTACGTACAGCCATGAGGTCAAACCTGATCTCAGAACAGTGACTTCACCAGTGCCCCCACACCTCCTGAGGTGGGAGAGCTGACTGCTGAGCAGGCGTTACACACACCCAACACACGCTAAAACCAGCCTTCATCCAACAATGAACACTGCTGAATGGAGCGCAGCGCTTTCAACGCCAATGCGAACTCTCACCATTTTGCAGGGCGTGTGGATTCTGATCCAGGATCAGTTGAGATCTGAGCTCCTGATTCTGCACCAACTCTCATCAACACACATTTGATACCACAAGCTGGTTCATGTTAAATATCTCAACAGAAATACGCTTTTAAAAAGTGCCAGAAGGACTTTGTCATTTCTGTGCTTTAAGAACAGCTTGTTCATCACTGACTCCATGAAATCAGCCGTCAGACACAGAGACCTGAGCATAATTTAATTTCACTCAGTCTGGCATCTGAATAAGGCACTTAATATGAAGGCTAATGACTTTTCCTGCTGATCGACCTCATGTACTTCATCTCTGATTGATGAGGCTGGTATTAAGGCCATTCAAACGCGCCCCCATCAAAAGCTGAAGGTGCAGGAGGTAATCAGCGCAGTTTCCGGATCGCTGCAGCCTGAGTCGCCCCGAGAGTCGCCCTGAGGCGGGACGTGGCTGTGAGCGAGGCATCGCTCCATCGCTCTCTGCATCCCCACGGCTGAGACTCCTCATTAAAGAGCACATAACAGCAGGCCGAGGTGCTGATCGAGCCCCTGTGTGTGTGCTAACAGTTCCAGTGCGTCGCTCTTATCCACGCACGTCTCGTCATCAAACCTGCACCGTGCTAATGCAGTTTGGTCATTGGCGCACACTGCTTTTGAAATACCCCTGGGGCAAAAAACATTGGCCCCTTCTGAAAAGAATGTTATTTTATACCCTGTTCTGAGTGCAGGTGATTTTGCACACAAACGGGTAATGTACTTAACAGCACAATGTGGGCACACTCGTGAGGACATGAGAGACCAGCAGTGCTGCCAAAAAATCACAGCCAGGCCTGCTTTAACATCTGCAGCGTGTAATTCTCTCAAAGAGCTGAAGAACCAGAGGCCAGGAAGCCACCCAATCGCCATTCTGCAGCTGTGATGTGGATGACGGCGAAGACTCCGCTAATTAAACTGGGGGAGCAGGTTGACGGACCCCCCGCCTCCCAACAGCCCGTCCCTGTCACCTTAAAACAGTAATTAATCTAACGAAGACCTGCAGTCAGCTCAGTCTCAGTCAGCCGCATCCTCGACTGTTAGCAGGCATACCAAAGTCCTGTTTCACAAAGCAGGATCAGAGTTAGCAGGATAACTCCACTGGGTCCTACACTGGCTGGTTCTTTGTTTTAGATGTTGGAAGGTTCCAGTTTTCTCCCAGTGCAGAAATCCAGCTAACTCACTCCTGCTCAGCTACAGGGGGCAACCCAGCTCCCTGCACAGGTGTTATTAGCACTTTAAAAATGACCTTCCAAGAGCATTCATTTATCAAGCAAAACAAAAAATACACAGTATTTCAAAAAAATACCAGATTTAAGTGCTAAAAATCGCTTTTTTCTCAGCAAAAATTAATAGTCACACGAGAAAGGACCAAGCAGGGGACTGCAGGACTCACACAGGGGAGAACTACAGCTGGACTCGCGAGAGCCCATACCTCCGCCAGCATAGCTGGATTTGAACTTTGGCCTATATCTGAGCTGTGCTTAGGCCTAGATATGCCAAAATGTAATCACTTGTTCCTCTCGTGCTACTTTAATGTCCCACAAAATCTGGTTAAAATCTACTGAGCCGATCTTGAGATATCCTGCTACGAGACAGACAAACCAATAAATAAAGAAACGGAACTGAAAACATAACCTCCTTGGCGGAGGTAAAAACAGGAGCAGACGCGGGGGGGGCGCACAGCACACGCTGATTCAGAGATGAGGTGCGGGGCGGGACTCAGACAGGGTTTGTGGAGGTGTTGGGGGGCGGGGACAGGAAGAAGCGGGCGGGGCTGCTCCCACCTCAGGGTCACAGGAGAGCAGAGGGCCCGCTGACCCCTCCAGAGCTGATGAGGCTATTTATTTCAACAGGGCCCCTCGGCCTGTTAGAAGTGAACAGTGCTGCGGAGGCGGGGGGGACTTGGCACCTGAGTGTCAGACCCTGTGTCTGCAGGAGTCGGGGCTCTGTGTGTGTTTGGGGGGGGGCAGTCCCGTTCTTAAACCTCCTTACGCCCCATTAACCTTCCTCCCCGCAGTGCAGGATTCTCGCCTGATACTATGATCCTGCTGTGAGAGTCCAGGAGTAGCAAGACGACCACTCAGGAATCCTTACGGGTAGCGCTCCTGCGGGATTTTCCTGACGCCACTTTCCCTACACGGCAGGAGCTCAGCCAATTCAAAAATATCGCAGCCAAGCTTTCTCTGGTGCCCGACTCAGGACCAGCAATAGGTCAGGCCCAGCTGAAGGCAGACAGCATGCTGGGAAGGCTTTTAGGCTCCTGAGATACCTGCCCAATGCTCCAGTGGTCCTGTGTGGCCAGGCAGAGACACATCAAGCATTCCTTGGTGGAGGATTCTTTCCTTTATCAATAACTTTTCAAGGTGTGTGGTTGCTAAGGTGTGATTACAATGTTCTGATCTGACATTGTAATGCTGACACAGCAATAACTACAGGCAATACAAAACTATGAAGTACTAGAATGGAGCCAAAGAATTTTAGGAGACACCCCACCCCAAACAGTGAACTCATCAAAGGGACAACAAGGTGATCAGTGACAAATTATGCTTATGCAGTCAAGCCACTGTCGCCAACAAAGCGCAGGCACTGACACAGTCCCAGTACTGACTGCATGCAAATCCAAACCTCCGAGGACACGCCAGCACGCTTCCAACTCCTTCCTACATACAGACATCCCACAAACTGTGAACATTCTTTCGAAAATCCCTCCTGGGGCCTGATCTATTTTTTGGGTTAAATTAAGGAGAAATGTGACCTCTGCTGGTCATGAGAGGAATAACAATTCAGTTTGACAGCGGCAAACCCACCATGGACGACCGAGATGAAGCAGGAGAAAATTCTAACTAATCGATACTCCTGATTACACTAATCAATACACTTTCAAGAAAAGGGCAGCACTAATTAGCACGCAAATGGATCGCAACTAGTCAATCACTTCAAGTCATTTCTTCAAATAAGCAAAGCTTCAAAAATGGGAGCACTGTACAGCCCTGCTGTGAATAAAATCATAACGCAATGACTTTCATATCACACCAGCCAATATTTTATTCACAACAGAGATAACATAGCAAAGGTTGAAACTGAGAAGTTTTACAATTTTATTTACAAAATGAGCTCATTTCAAATTTAATAGCTGCTACAGGTCTCAAAATAGTTGGGACAGGGGCCTGTTTACCATGGTGTAGCATCCCCTCTTCTTTTTAACAGAGTGGAGGTGTCTGGGCATTGAGGAGACAAGTTTCTTGGGTTTAGCCATTGGAATTTGATCCCACTCTTGTTTAATACAGGCTTCCAGCTGCTGGACAGTTTTGGGTCTCCTTTGATGGACTTTTCATTTAATTGTGCGCCAAATTTTCTCAATCGGTGAAAGATCAGGACTGCAGGCAGGCCAGTTCAGCACACAGACTCTTCTGCTACGAAGCCATGCAGTCGTAATAGCTGCAGTATGTGGTTTTGCATTGTCCTGCTGAAATACACAAGGCCTTCCCTGGAATAGATGTCGTCTAGAGGGGAGCATATGTTGCTCTAAAACCTTTATATACCTTTCAGCATTCATGGTGCTTTTTAAAACATGCAAGTGTCCCACACCATATGCACTAATGCATCCCCATACCATCAGAGATGCTGGCTTTTGAACTGAGCGCTGATAACAGGAGGGGTGGTCTTTCTCCTCTTTAGCCTGGAGGACACGACGCCCATGATTTCCAACAAGAATGTCAAATTTGGACTCGTCTGACCACAGGACACTTTGCTACAGTCTATTTTAAATGAGCCTTGGCCCACAGAACACGGCGGCGGTTCTGGATCATGCTCTAAAATGGCTTCCTTTTTGCATGATAGAGTTTATTTACAGACAGTGGTTTCATGAAGTATTCCTGGCCCCATTTAGTAATGTCAATGACAGAATCGTGCCGGTGAGTGATGCAGTGGCGTCTGAGGGCCTGAAGATCACGGGCATCCAGTAAAGGTCTTTGGCCTTGTCCCTTACGCACAGAGATTTTTCCATTTTCTCTGAATCTTTTGAGGATGTTATGCACTGTCGATGAGGAGACCTTCAAAGCCTTTGCAATTTGTCATTGAGGAACATTGCTTATAAAGTATTCAACAATTTTTTTACGCAAGCCTTCACAGGTTGGAGAGCCTCTGGCCATCTTTACTTCTGAGAGATTCAGCCTCTCTAAGACGTCCCTTTTATAGCCAATCATGTTACACACCTGAAGCCAGTTAACTTAATTACTTGCTAAATGTTCTTTCAGCTGATTCTCTTATATATTAATTGCTTTTTCAGCCCTTTTTTGCCTGTGTCCCAACTTGAGACCTGTTGCAGCCAGAAATTTGAAATAAGCTCATTTTGTGGATAAAAATGTAAAATGTCTCAGTTTCAACATTTGAAATGTTATCTATTTTCTCTAGTAAATATTGGCTTGTGATCTGAAAATCATTGCATTTTGATTTTTTTGACAATTTACTCTTCGTCCCATCTCTTTCAGAATTGGGGTTGTAATTCTATCCAAAGGTATCTTAGTCTTTTTGTATATGTACACTTACATTTCATTTATATTACTTTCTTGCCCAATAAGGCGCAAGGACTCATTTCATCAAGACTTATGGAAGAGCCTCCTCTCGTTAGGCATAGAGTTAATTAAAAAAAAAAAAGCTCATATTACCACTTGAGAGAGAACGAATAAGATATTTAATCTCATAATTTTGTAGCTCTTGTTTAGAAAGACATTTGTGCAGTGATGCAAGCTTGTGAGATAAAAGGACTGGAGCGGCAGAAGCCCAGCTGCTGGAGAAGACAGAAACAACCGCGTCTCAGCCGCCACCATGAGGAGGGCCTGTAAAAGAAACTGTTTTCCAGCTCTGACGAATCAGTCAGGGTTCACAGCCAAAGCAGCGTTTCAGTCGGAACCATCCAGAGACATCTTTCAGGTTTCATTCATCGCAGAGTTTAAAGAGACACACTCACACCCGCACAAACAAAGACAAGGACAGTAGCAAACATATTTTTACATCACATAACTGTACTGGGAAAAGATCCGATTGAGCCCTTTAACAAGCTTTTAGTCGTAGTAGAACCGGTCTGTTGGCGGTGGAAATCATCCAGTGCAAACAGAGGGAGCCATTAGGGCTATGTAAAATGTTCAGGGGATTGTGATTACGAGTCAGGCGGGTGTAAGAGCCGAACCTCGATACTGTGGGTCAACCCCCCGATCACTACTGCGCAGACTCAGGCTCCAAATGTGCAAGATGGCAGCCTCTGTATGAGGGATATTTTGGCTCTATTTTCATACAGCACTAGAGGTGGAGAAACATTGTCCATCTTTACATACCGTCTATGAGCTGGACATATTTGGGATTGTCGGACACCTTAGGATCTCCAGTAGATTATAAAATAGGTCAGAAGTTCCACAAGTTTGAATATAGCAGCTGAATTCAGACCCATACATGTGTCTGTAGGTTTTATGGGGTTAATCAGACTTTTTTAAGATTATGAAAAAAAACTCAAATTCCAAATATTGTTTTTACATGGCAATAAAAAGCATGTATTTAAAGTGGAATACCTCATAAATATACTGCTCAAGAATATATGCGGTATGAAAATGTTTTATTGGTATTGGAGGCTTGAGTTAAGTTCACAGTGCCGGCTTTTTGAGCAAAGAGGCACATCAGTCGAACAGCCTAGTGTAAATGCAGGGCCTCTGCGGTAAAATAAACAAATGGGGGTGTGTCGGTTGATTTTAGACCTCATAATTATGACTAGTTGTTCCACAGCAATAACTCTTTAAATGCAACTTGGAACCTGACAAAGGACAGCATTTTATTTTGTGAGCAGGTGATTTTTCTAGTGCCTCACCTCCCTCTTTCGGTCTTATGAGGATCTCTCCCCTCCCTTACACGTCCGTGGACCACTCACGCCCTGTCCCACTCACGCCCTGTCCCACTTACGCCCTGTCCCACTTACGCCCTGTCCCACTCACGCCCTGTCCCTCGCAGTGTGGTCACTCCCTGCTACTGTCCAGTCAATCAATAGTTCCATTGCAAATCGAGCAAAGCAAGCGGGAGTAATCGTAGGCTGAAAGGTGAGTTTTATCCCTCACCTGCAGGTCACCTAAGACGGCACGTTACTGTACTGAAGGTTATATTTCTCCAGCTCATACTGCGGCAACTGAAAATTTGGTAGTTGATATTACTGCAGATGATAGTTGTTCAATGACTGATGCGGCCCAGTCAGTTTAAGCTGCAGTTTACAAGGCAGTAGCAGCCAATCACAGCTGTAATTAGCAGGGGCGAAGCTAGAGGTGGCACAGACACGTCCCTTTATGACGATTAGGATAGTCCTGGCTAGTTCTCAATTATTTTTCTTTCTTGACGCGTTTTCCAATTATCGTAATAGGCAACTGAAGACACGGTTTCTCATGCGATCTAACAGCGATGAAGTCATGGGGTAAATTCCGTAAAACTGAGAATTGGGGTGGACGTAACATCTGTTTTAAAGAATTATTAGTCCTGACCTGTTCGCAGTCATTTTCATGATTAACAAAATGTTCACTCCGAGAGCGCTCCGCACTTAACAGGTGCTGTTTGTTCTCCCCGATTAGGTAAGACGACAATCATTCATCTGGACGCGTTTGCATGATTTAAATCAACGTCAAATAGAGCCGCATGCTTTTTACAGCCAATTTCACCGCCAAGTGCCACTTTTTTCCCCACTCAATACCGAGAGTAATTTTGAATAACGTTGAATAATTGAGATAACGAAAAATAATTGAGAACTAGCCAGGACTATCCTAATTTTCATAAAGGGACGTGTCTTTGCCACCCCAATTCCCGGTTCTCGCTTCGCCCCTGAATGAAGGCAAGCGACATCTCACAGCCGCGACGCTCACCTGTCGGCGGAGAGGTGGGTAACTGGTTGGCTGTAGTAAGCCTCCCGAGTGAAGTAAGGCCGCTTTCACACTGGACGCGAAACGGATTACGTTCAAAGTCAATGCAAAGACGCGCGTATTCGCATTGACTTTGAATGTAATCTGTCTTGCGAAAAATTCGTTTCGCGTCCAGTGTGAAAGCAGCTTAAGTTAAGGATGACCAACAGAGATTGGGAAAACCAAAATACTCGAAACAAAGCCGGAAAGTTTTTTTTTTTTTTCACAAGGCAATAAAATTCAACATCAAAACTCAGGCATATAAGAGCATAAATTTAAAAAATGATAAATTTACGCTTACTGAAGTCACCGCTGAGAGCTGCTTTCGACGACAGCCTGAGGGGTGGAGTGAGAGACTCCAGGGCGGGAAAAAATGGTTTTAGTGCCGCTCGCGCTCACTGGCTCGCTCGTGACAGCCGTCAGTCTCTGGCATCCTTAATGATAAAAAAGCAAGCAAACTTAATTCTTCATTATAAAACTATGCGTTTTAGACATTTCAAGAATTCCACTTTCTGCTGAAATATACTTTGCCGAGGCGCTGTCTCCTCCTTTCATTTAAATGGGTATGTGAGCATTAGAACTGGACCTCAGCTACAGAATTTGGTGGTGGCCTGGTCGAAGGAATCTTGCACAATGTTGTCAGTAGGTGGCAGTAAAACGCATTTTTGTTTTAATTTATTTTCGTTAAACAAAAGAAGAAGGTTTTAGTGTATCGCATCATATTTCTGCGACTGAAGCGTCAGTCAACAAAACAGCTGGACTAGTGAGAGGTAGCTAGCTAACGTTAGGTGAGTTTCCATTTAAGAACTAGTACAGAATGATATTGATGGACTATTCCTTTTAATTTCAGCGATGATAATGAAGAAAATAAGTAGACTTAAAATAAGGAGTCCTCAATTGCTGCGAACTTTTAGTCGTTCAAATTGAACTTCAATTGATCGCAGCATCACTGTCTTAAGACAGTAACGTTGACAGCTGAAGTGATTGATGGCAGCAAGCGAACACATTATTACCATGATTATTACTGGCGTGGTGACTTCTTGCTGCAGTTTGTGTTGTTAACTGCGTGCATTGTTTTCGTTCACTCCGCAGCGATCCGTGGAGTGCAGTAATGAGCGGGGGGCTGGCACCGAGTAAAAGCACCGTCTATGTGTCCAATTTGCCTTTCTCTCTGACCAACAGTGATCTACACAAGGTAGTACACGTCCCGAACGGCAGATATCATCCTGGAGACACGTGTAAATTGATTCGATTGAAGGACGCATTTAAAATCTATTTTTGTTCTGGCAAATCTGGTTTTTCTCATCCTAGAAAGTATCACTGACTACATCACAGACTTCGGTCTTGGTCAATAACTTTGCCGGAATGATTTGATTCTGTTTTAGTACCTGGTGACTAATTCATTCTTCTGTCTTTCAGCTATTTACCAAGTATGGAAAGGTAGTTAAGTAAGTATGCGTGGATGTCTTGATTTATTTGTGTCAATGATACTACTAGTGATTGCAGTTTGTGGTTTAACAAATTTTTTGAGCCCCCTGCACGTAATTATACTGATGTCACTGAATTTTATATCTGGAAATCCTCCAGCCTTAATTTGCCTTCCTTTTTCTGCAATGCGTTTGATCTTTCTTCTTTTGTATTGCATATAATAAAAACGTCCATGTTAAACAGTAAGTGTGATTTAGAACATTATCATTGTCTTTGTTGTATCTTTTAAAATAGGTTTAATCAAACCCTAGAAAAATAAGTTCTTAGATTTTTGATCAAGATAGTACAGCCCATCATCAGGACGGTGATGCTGCCAGCGGATTGACTCCTCACCTGTGTTTCAGGGTCACCATCGTTAAAGACAAGGAGACGCGCAGGAGCAAAGGAGTGGCCTTTGTCCTCTTTCTGGACAAGGAATCGGCGCAAAATTGTGCAAGGTCAATTAACAACAAGCAGGTAAGCCCTGTTTGAGAGATTGGAGCCTGTTCCTGTGATCTCTGTCGTGAGGGCTGAGAACTCCTGATTTTCTTCTCTCCCTTTACTGTGAAAAATTGGGCTTGGTCAGGCCAATCAGTTATTCATTCTGATAATCACCTAAAAACATGGACTGGATTTGTATTTGAAGGCCAGATGTGATTCTCCTTGTCCAATAGGTTGACTGTACTTAACGGTTCCTTGCAATTACTTTTCATTCCCGTGTAGTTGTTTGGCAGAACTGTGAAAGCCAGTATCGCTATTGACAATGGAAGAGCCGCAGAGTTTATCAGGAGACGGAACTACACGGATAAATCCAGGTGCTACGAATGCGGGGTGAGCGACTGATTTTTATATTCCCTGGGATTTTCCATCAACCGTCACACTTCAGTTCGCCGGGCGTAGTGAAGCTCGCATTGCTCACCTAAACTCAAGTCCACCTCGACTGATCTTGAAAATGCAGATCTCAAATTAAGCGACTATCACAAAGCAGGATTGTGTATTTTGCTGGATAAAGTCACTAAGCAAAATCCAGCGCAACTCTTAATGTCAGTCCATGTTTGAGATTTTGGTTTTTTCCTACTGTTATTCGGTGCAGGTATAGGACTAGTTCTTGTTAACTAACATTGACGTCATATTCAGACATGCGCATTAGCGTGGTTGGCAAGAACAAGTGTAAATCAATACAACAAAACAGGGGAGTATGGCATCCAGCAGTTGTAGAACCGATTCAGCGCTCTCTGAATATGTACAAAACCTTGACAGTACCGCAAACACAAGATATTTCTCTAAGCTTAAGTACAAAAAAGGTTTGTGTAGGATCCTAACGAGCTGAAAGATTGGTGGAACGACCCTTCTTTGGGCCTGGATCATCACTTGATATTCCTTCATTGAACATAAATTCTTCATTTGTTGATCATCGTTGAGCAGTGAAAGTAATTTACGTTTACCTATGCGATTTTAAAAGGGGCCGCCAAAATATTTTTGGGGGTTTTATTTGTGATGAGGGGGTTTTAGAATTTATAATTAATATTTAATATCGCAAATGCATATACTGCGCATTCCCGAGCCCGCTGGTGTGTCATCAGTAACAAGGCTGCCGCCGTTACAGCTGCAGTAGACGTTAAACTCTAAATTTTCTTGACTGGATGTACGATGGACGTTTTTACACTTTAATGTTTCTCTCTCTGGGTAGCCGAAAGTACTGATCTCAGTTCGGACTGATGACAGTTGAAAACGGAATTATTTCCTATACTAATATCCGAACTGTCACTTACTCGCTACTGGAAAGCATAAGGAACGAATCGAATTACCCAACGCAAAAAGCAAGATCATTCCCTTGTTTTCGAAAAATAAAATGCGAAAACTTAGCAAAATGTCATGTTAGAAATAATGGAAAATAACTTGCGACTTACACAACAAAAAGTGAATAGTACAAACAGGCGAGTGGGTCGACGGCACCCAGTTTTTTGGTCGAATTGATCCAAGCGGATTTTTAGGTTATTGTTCAGTAATACGAAGGAATCGTATTCCTGAGCCCTTAACGACTCGGTTTGTGCAGTTAATTACGCTGCACCTAACTAGTATTCTTACAGTAAGTGGAAGACAACAGTACTTTGCTTATTAAATCAGTTGAAATGTTGATGCTTTTTGCCAGCCACGCTCGTCAACAAACCCACATGACCAGGTTTGTGACATCATGAGAACCCCTGCTCTCCGGCTCATACCGTAATTCTGCTTTGTGAAAACCTGCATCTTTTTTCTCTAAGCCTGACAAAGCACTTTATATTCACGTACCAATTATTACAATCAGTTGCACCAAATTATGGTTTAAATGCAAACCTGCAGGATGGTAGGTCACTAGGAGCAGAGTTTGGCGGTGAGACTGGGCTCTCGTTTGAGCGGATTTGTTTACTGTTTTGAAAACCCGTCTCTCACGCCGCAGGACTTTGGTCACCTGAGCTATGCATGTCCGAAAAACATCCTGGGGGAGAGAGAGCCGCCCAAAAAGAAGGAGAAAAAGAAGAAGAAGAAAGTGGAGGAGCCCGAGGATGTGTGAGTTTCACCCTAATCATGTGATTCAGGTTCAGGAAGTAAAACTCCTGCTCAGTCTTCTGTCCCCATCTGAGACTCGCACACATTGTCCCTCAGAAGGTGGGCCTGTTTGTACCACTTTGCTACCCAACCTCATCAAACTCTTGCACAATAAAATGCACCAAGTGAAACTACACCGCCAGCTCTGCGTGGTTTTCAGTGATATTTGTGTTTATGCGCATTTGCAGCGAACGCACACTCCTGTCTTTGCTGGTGTTAGTTTGATGTAGTAAGGTGTGTTGTGTTGTGTTCGTCTTTAGCCAAGAGGAGAGCGAGGAGGAGGGAGAGGACCCCGCCCTCGACAGCCTCAGTCAGGCCATCGCATTCCAGGTGCGGGAACGGAGAGGAGCCGCCTTCTCTGGCCCCTTTTATTTCATTTCTGCGTCTTCAGCTTCATGAGACAAGTGTGAAAAAGGATTCAAGATTCGTCCGTGATCCGTTCCAAAGTTCTGTGCCTGCCAGTAGTGGGAGAATAGGGAATAATTACTACTCTGTTCTGTAAATTATGTTTGTGACCCCCTCTCGAAAGCCTGCTCAACATATTTACATACAGGATTTAATGGGATTCAAATTTCACTGAGTGGTTCACAAAAATACTCTTTCTGGGCCTGCGACTGCTGCAGTGCTTTTATTTGATGTTAACTTCTCACACATTTGTTAATGTAGCTGCGGTCTTACGTGGTTCGATGGGTTAAGCTGCATTGCCATGGTGCGTGGATTTTGTCACATGATCTCTGACTGAGCCACTGCTGATTGGGCAAACTGCTCTTGACAATCAAGTCGCCCAGAGTAGAAGTTCAGTCAGTCAGGGATCTATATCATGTGACCGAGTGCACTAATTACACCCAAACTCTTGTTTTTCCAACATCCTCAGACACAGAAAAACTGAATTTAAGCAGGTGTGGACAACGATAGGGGGTAAATGTAATGGAGATGGCTGCATTAGGGCACTGTGTTCGCCGTCGAGCTGCTATGTCTATCCGTTGATTGGAGGACTGGGACTGCCTAGCCAAGCAGCATATAAAAGACTGAACCCCTGTCTCCGATCTACATGAGGTTTGGGAAGAAAGAAATGGTTTGCACTTTGGAGCATTCAAAATAATGACCCGTGTTGGGTGCCAGGCTTTTGTTTGGGCTGCTAAACGTAAAAAAATGTTTCTTCTGTTACGGTTATCTTGTGCTCTGACGCATGTTGCCAGTGGATCCTTACCCACTGTTCTGAGAGCAGTTTTGCTGCCTCTGAGGCAGAGGTCAGGTTAATTATTGAAATTGAAGACCAGAGGTGTAAAGCATTCGGGGCAGAGAGTAACAGACATGAGGTTTATTAATTTAACCCATGACCGCAGCAAGCTAACTTCACAAATTATTTTTACGACTTCTGCACCTGAGCTGATTAATTTTGCCAACTGGCTGATCCAGTGGAGGAATATTAAACTGCATGGATATTCCTCATCTGTTCGCAGCAAGCTCGGATCGACGAGGAGCGCGTACGCAAGCAGGCGTCTGAGGAAGCCAGCGACCCCTCCACGTCGGAAGACTCTAGGAAGCCGCGGATTAAAAAGAGCGCTTATTTCAGCGACGAGGAGGAGCTGAGTGACTGACGGAACTGCAGTGCCCAAAGCATATTGGGAAATGTGTACATGAGTGGCTTTTAATTTGTTAGGAATGCATGTGCTGTGTGTGTGTGTTTTAGTTTCTATAGAAGTATCCCAAAGTATATTTGTGCACCCTATCATGTCACCAGATGCACAGCCAATTAGTTCTTACAGGCCATTTCAAAATCTTCCCCCTCTTATCATCACATGGGGAAGTAACCAATCAGAGGCAAGAAGAACTGATCAACTTCAGCCAAGCAGTCAATCAGATTTCATTATTCTGGGTGGTCACTCCCCCTTATGATGTCAGGAAGGGGTGATTTTGAACTGGCTCATAATGGCCAATTAGCAGTGTATCTGGTGGTATACTGGGGGACCTTTAATGTTCACACGCTGAAATTATGGTGTACTAACTTTGTTTTTGTGTTTGTTTATTTGTACAGTGTAAATATTCCAAAATGCTACTGACACATTGTGGGTACCCTTTTGTAATAAAACATTCAGAAAAGCTCTTCCTGAGTCTTCGTTGGAAAAAAAAAAAAACTTTGATAAGCATGTGTTCAGAAGATACAACTTGTACAAAGCAGATTGTAGTCTGAAGAGAGCGTAGTTGAGTGTTCTGGTGTAGACTGCGCTCATACAGTACTGGGCAAAGTACGTTTTTATACAAATATTCATGTTTTTTTTAAATAGTCACTCGGAAAAACAACAAATTGAGATTTCCATGAAAACATGCTTACATAACAAAATTTGGAGAACTATGTAAAGTCAGATTTTTAAATTCGGTTGAAGAATTTAAAACCAAGAAAAGAACTTGACGGCACCAAGATTTTAGTCGCATCAAGGCTGCCTGGTGTTTTCTAATGAGACAGAAGTTCGAGATGCCAAATGACAACTTCTGCATCCAGATTGTGACAGCCCACTGTCTCACTATATTATCAAACTACATAACGAGGAAACTGTCCAGGTTTTAAATGGAGTCAGACCCATAATTGATTTGATTTAGTTTAATGGTATATTTAGGAAATGCCAAATTTCAGTTTACATTAAATTGTATTTAATTTTTGAATGCATGCTTAAGGTTTTTTTTCCCCAGATGTCTCTGAGGCGTAATAAACGATTCAGAACTTTACTGTTTGGCAGTGGCTCCCTACAATAGTCCTGGTTGGGCACTGTATAAGCTGGTTTTTGCTCTGACTACAGTAACAATCAGGATTTTTACAAGCTGATAATTAGACTTAATTTGGTGCATTTCATGTTGAGAGCAAATACTTACCCTTGTGGGCCCTCACGTCGACAGAAATGTCCTCGCTTGCCATGAAGAAAAAAATTCCATATCCGAAAATGGGAGCAGCTGGAAAAAGAAGAAAAATGTAACCAATAAACTTAAAAAATTAGAAGCTCCTAACTGGTGAAGGGTGATTGATACATAGTCTTGAAAAATAACCATATAACCACTTAGCAATTGATGGCCAAAGCTGCTTCGTATTGTGTAATTAAAGTTCAAGCAAAGAATTTTAAAGAACTAAGAAAGGTTGCTGAAGTTAACTTGGAGCTGACTGATTTTTCTCAGTGACTTATTTAACCTGTTAAAAGTTATTACCTGAAATTACTTGTAGAATATAAAAGAAGCACAATTATGTTTAGGGGAGTTTTATTTTACGGTATGCACGGGTATTTCTGTTAAAATGCGACTAAGTAAATGCAAGCGTAAAACAAGAAATGCAAATACTTCAGACAAACATCTTAATATCCAATGATGGCAATTGCAATGAATACTTTTGATAGACGGACACATTGTCACTAAAATACAATCTTCTCTGCCACAACTTTTTTTAAAGTCAAATATACAAAAAATGTTATTGAATGGGTGATATTCTTTAATTTGTTAATTTGGTTTGTAGTT
This sequence comes from Gymnothorax reevesii, assembly GCA_029721435.1. Classification (NCBI taxonomy): domain Eukaryota; kingdom Metazoa; phylum Chordata; class Actinopteri; order Anguilliformes; family Muraenidae; genus Gymnothorax; species Gymnothorax reevesii. Next base: position 29,728,893 of record CM056593.1, on the reverse strand, counting down.
TTTAGTTTATGTTTGTTTTATGTGTGTGTGTGTGTGTGATGGTGGAGCCTTTTAATGGGACTAGTTCCCGTAGGTTGTCCTTGAAAATAAATAAATTGTGGTTGGAAAAAAACACCAGACACCATAGGCCCTCAGGACCCGCGTTGCCAGCCAATGCTGAAAGGCTCATGTATTAATGAATAAAGGTCAGTACGGCTAAATCTTGGATATTTGCGTACAGAAAGACTGGTGACAGGCATAAGTAAACTGTGTACTGCATACTCCTAAAACAGATACTGAAGAATGTGTAATAGTGCACTTATGAGTGACTTCAGACAAGTGCTGACCCCATGTGAGACAGCATCAATCACCCCGTTAATAACGCATGGAAAGTTCTTCTCGCATTTAACCAGAGATGAGTTTTCAGCTGAGGTCCTGTCGATCATAATGGAGTAAAATATTTTAAGGCGCAGTCCGCAAAACATCTGGACCGTGACATCACGCAAAAAGGCTGCTATTCCTAAAGGACTCACTTGATATGGAAATAACCCACAAATTAAAGCTGCCTATTTGACATAGTCCTCTAGTTAACTGCCTAAAATATTCATTTTTATAGAAGCGAGACGCTTGGATGAGCAGGAAAAGCATCGCAAAGCAAAAAGAACGTAACGAGGCGAGTACTATTAGACGGATAGTGTTAAATTGTCAAATTTCCTGCGAACCTGTCGCCTCCAGACGGCTGTTTTCCTTTCCGAAAGCAGGCTTCGGGTTGATTGGACGGGCTGCAACCACGTGACCGACCTCCGACTGGAGTTTCCACGACAGCTGGGAGCTGTGGTATCCGGGCGCATCGGTCATTTTCTAAAATCTAATTCTGCTCATAGATCCGTTCCGACTGAGCGTTCGCAGTATGGGTGACAAAAAGAGCCCGACCAGGTAAGCCACTCCCTCTTCTGGTGAGAGAAAGACCGGGGCGCCATGGAGATGTGCGGCGTTATTCTGAGCGAGTGCGGTGTGAGTGAACCGGAGCCGCCGATACAGCGTAGCAGCCATGGCGGACCCGCTGTTGTAGGAGTGTGGAATCAAACGCCCCGCCTGATCTTATCGCGTCTGATCTCCGGTGTGCTGCTGTTCATCAGCTGTAGGCTGACGCGTTTGAGTCGGTTGCATGGAGTACTTCTGTGATCGCGCCTGTAATGCGCTGCGTCCTCTGTGTTTCCCTTGAAGGCCGAAGCGGCAGCCCAAGCCCTCCTCCGACGAGAGATACTGGGACTGTAGCGTTTGCACATTTAGGAATAGCGCCGAAGCGTTCAAGTGCATGATGTGCGATGTCAGGAAAGGAACATCGACACGGTGAGTGCACTGGGGGAACTGGTTGGGTCGTCATCTTTGTGCATAAATATGTTGTGTCGTCATTGACTCCTTTTAAGCCGAGATCCAAGTTTGAACTGAACTGAAATTACCATCAACTGGGGTCAAATCTGGCAAGATGCTCTGCAGACGCGCAGCTGAGTTAGAAACAACGAAAACGAGTTCTTACGCAAGCCTCGACTTTTCTTCCATTAAAATCAACTGTAACGTACTCTGACAGGAAAAGTAATTTTATTTATTTTTTTGCGAAAGGTGAGAAACCTGCTGGTATGGGGATGTGTTCCATGCCACCGTGTCGTCATGTCTGACAGAACCTACCATTGGATTGTAATGGGTTAATCAATTATTGCTATAAATGCCTTGCATTTCGAATAGACAACTTGGATTTGCCAGTTTACCCAAGCTTGTGTACTTTATTAATTTTCAACAGATAAACAGATAAATAGTTTAAAATTAACATGTTTAGAACCAAGTCCAAGTTTAAGACCGTTCGCTCATTCTGAATCCTGTGAAGGATTATCTTAAGCTCATGTTTGCTTTTGGCCAGGTGCTATCATATATTACCTTATACTATAATGTGTTGGCCCTATTTGTGTGTCATTTTCATTTTTATTCAATCTGTAGGCTGGGCTCTCTCCATTTCAGTTGGAAATGTTGTACTTGTGAAACCTGGAGATGTTTCTGAAGAGAAACTGTCGTAGTTAAGGTTGTGGTCACCTCCTGTCATATGGTTCATGTTGATGAATTTGCCTGTCTTAGCGTTGGGTGTCACTGACCACAAAATCTTGACCGAGGCTTTGTGATAGTAGACCTCCCACGGGCCTTGTGAAAAGTGTTATGAACCCTGAATGTGCAGTGTTTGAGCGCTGCCGTATTGTACAGAATGGAGTCACTGTTTGTACATTTTAACTGCAGAGTCCAAGTCATCCACTGAGCTCATACTGTTCAGTCACATGACCTGCATGGAGCCATTTCACGAATAAAAAAACACTATGCTGGCTAAACTCTGCTTTGAAGGAAAATGGCTAGGCTACCATCTCTCATCTCCGTGACTGTGGCACCATTGTTGTCTACCATTTCCTTTGTCACGTGTAAATGCACATTAACCATGTTCTTTTGCACACCGAGTTCACTTGAAGGTACGGATCCCCAAATCAAGTCCCAGAGCTCATTTAGTTTTCACTCTGAATCAGGAGCTGCTCTCCACCGGGGAACATGAGAATTCTGGCCAAGCAGTAAAAAGAATCATTAATTGCCAGGTATGAAAAACCAGCATTTCTACCAGCCCAGAGGGCCTGATTTCAGTATCTAGGGTTTACTGTGTGGATTTTCAAATTCGGCCCTCAAATCCTCATCAGCCCCGGGTCATCTTTCCTCTCTGAAAACATCCTGGGCATTCCCTGCTCCTGATTGGCTGGGCCATCTTCGCAGCTGGCTCCATGCTGTGGGGTGAGTGGAGGACCAGGGGCTACATCTTCAGAAAAACGGGTGTAGATTTCATTCTGAAAGATTGCATATGCATTAAAAAAGGAAAAGTAGTTCGTGGAAGAAAATGTAATGCTTAATAAAACCGTGGGTAAGCTAAACTGCATGCAGTTTTTACTCGCGTGCACAACATATTAATTTCTCATTTCTTAGTTTTAAGTTTGTTTTTATCCGGGAGGAAAGTGGCTTTGGCATCCCCTCCATGCGTGCGCACCGACTGTAAATTGGGCCCCCAGGGGCACCACAGTTTTCCCTGCAGTTGGAAACTGAATGAAGGGTTTGCGTTACCACAGCACAATTAGCAGTTGACTTTCGAAAGCGCGCTGCCGTTGAATGAGGTGCGTAACCCTGACTGAGTTCGTAAATTACACCGCTGCTCTAATGTGTCATGGCAGAATGTAAGCGATAAAGTCGCGCTGCATAACGATGCCTGCAGAGCAAACAAAAAAAAACACAAGACTGAATTCAGGGCAATTACAGCTAATTAACTCTGACACCTCGTACACATGGGAAAGGTTGTACCCGGGAATGTTAGAATAACCTGGTACATTTAAAATGTCAATCTTTTTAACATCCTCTTATATCAACAACAAGCAGGTGACATGTATTAACTGACAGTTCTAATGAAACAATTTTAGAATACCTGACAGGCCTCATCACGCACATTCAGTCAGATTGACTAATGGGCTATGAGGGCCACGTCCATTTCTGTTTTGCATGTCAACATGTGGCTGTAATCACTGAAATAGATCTTGCATTAACATTACTGCCATTTTGGTTTCATTCCCTGAACATTCACATGATTGACAGCGGGAGTCGTCCTGAAGTCCCAGTGTGACTGCTCTCACTGATCCAGGCTGAAGGAACTCATTCTGATGCATTAAACCAGCTTGCTTATTTAATCAGGGTACTTGGAGAAAACATTAATTTAGACACCAGACCTCCAGGACCCAAAACGTCCACCCCTCGCCAAATCTCAATTAATCTTTGGTCTGTCATCTTTGCAATTAAACTGCACACAAAAGTGCACACATTTTCCCAACACGCTTAAGGCCTGCATACGTAATCTAGTTTGACCTTTCGGGATGGACGTGACGACCAGCGTTCCCGCTGTGGTGAGATGCTGGCTCCTCTCGAGAGAGGACACGTTTCGGCAGCGCGCCCCAGTCTCGCTGGGAAATTCTGAATTCTGCTCCAGCTGAAGCTCGTTTCTGCCAGCAAAAGCAATTACTGTCAGCCAAGAGCGGGGCACTCGGTGCGCGGAGAAAACGCCACGCAATATTTACGATAAAATGAATCAAAGTGCTTTTATACCTGCCTCATGCTCTCAATACATGCGTAAGTGCGAAAGGTTTTGTGTCGAGTGAAAAGTAGGAGGCAGAATTTGCAGTCTGGGATGTCAAACTCCAGTCATGGAGGGCCAATCAGATGAAAGAATTGCAATCCACCTAATTTAGGCCCCGGGATAGGATGAGTGGAACCTTCAGGCGGTTGAGGGTTTTAGTTGAGCATTTAAGAGGAGGAACACTTGAAGAGGCAGTGAACACCGCAGCCGCCTGTGAACAATCACCTGTGCCGGGAGCTGTTCTGGTGCCTGATGTCACACCAGATCAATCAACATAAATACTGCAGGAAATTTCTGCCCATTGCTCCTAACTATAGGATGGGTCAAATGCAGAGGACAGATTACCCCACGGGGTTCAATAGAGTATATCTTAATCTTAAAATTACGGCTGCTGTCTTGCACTTAGTCAAATGTCAGTGTTTAGGAAAGATTGTGCATTCAGTCACCACCGATTTTCAGTTAAGCACATTCTAATCACATTCTAATGCATTCTAATCAAGTGCCGTATTCTCTACCCTGTTGACTCCATATTGACATGAATACTCTGATACAGGGATGGCTAACCCTGATCCTAAAGAGCCGCAGAATCTGCTGGTTTTCCATGTGACTCGGCTCATGATTGATGAGTTAAATTAGTTGATTACACACTTATCTCTAAAGTCAGCATACCCTGCGGCGACTCCGTTAGAGCAGGGGTTAGCTACCCCTGCTCTAATATAAACCCATTTGTTTGTATTTGAATTTATGGCATGAGGAGAACAGAACTGATCTTGGATCAGTGCAGTGTGAGGCTGTATAAATACAGGCGGACTTGCTCACAGCCTGGCGTGAGGAGAACAGAACTGATATCGGATCAGTTCAGTGTGAGCTCTATAAATACAGGCGGACGTGTGCACAGCCTGGCCTGAGAAAAACAGAACTGATCTTGGATCAGTTCAGTGTGAGGTTTATAAAAACAGGCGGGCATGCTCACAGCCTGGCGTGAGGAGAACATAACAGATCTCGGATCAGTGCAGTGTGAGCTGTATAAATACAGGCGGACTTGCTCACAGCCTGGCGTGAGGAGAACAGAACTGATATCGGATCAGTTCAGTGTGAGCTCTATAAATTCAGGCGGACGTGTACACAGCCCTGCCTGAGAAAAACAGAACTGATCTTGGATCAGTGCAGTGGGAGCTGTATAAATGCAGGTGGACGTGTGCACAGCCTGGCTTGAAGAAGACAGACAGACAGGCGGAGGATGGTCAGGCTGGCACCGCACTCGGGTCTATTTTAGGAAGGACGCCTCCCGCGATTCTCCCGCCTCTCTCACCAGCCTCCCAGCGTCGTTTTAGCGCTGAATTTTAATTCTCCGCCTCCGCCGCAGGCAGGGGAAAAAACCCGCTGCAGGATTCTAGCTCAGCGTCTCAGTAAATCAGAGCTCTGGCCCAAAATGGGCTGGGCTCAGTGAACATTGGTCCTTAACATAAGCAATAATTCCTTTTTTCCCAGACTGCAAACAGACACAAGCCAAAGTTATGAAACATGCAGATTAGCACCAAACCCTTTGACTGAGACATGAATCGTGCTTTTGGGCTATGGACCTCAATGCATTGGACTCAAAGACAGAATCTGAAGCTAATGCTGAGGGGTGTAATTTACAGGAATCCACTTGCGTATCCCGTAAGCCGTGTACAAATTACAGCCCTTTTCAGTATAATTGCTTATTTCCGAATCACCTTGGAATCACCTGAGGCCACAGGCCATACAAAAATGAGCTATTTATAATGTTTTTATTAATTGGATAAGTATGTTGTGTTATCATGACAATGTCATGACTATGACTTCTGAAGTACGCGACTTCAAGACTCATTAAAGAGCGAAAGGCTCGGTCCGCGACTGTCGTCTGCGTCTCTGAAGAGAGCGAATGCCACAGTTGCCAACGGTTACTTCAGCACGGGCTGAACTCTGCCGATACAGGTCGGCTAAAACAAGATATATTGGCTGGCCGTTTTTACTGTATGCGAGTAATAACATGCATAACCAATTAACAGTTACTGTCCCCATACGTAAATATACTAGGATACTGTGCTGTGCCTGGGTGCAGATTGGTGAATCCAAAAGTGTCAATATATGTGTCAGAGATATTCACTGTTTCAAGATCCTACAACTGTGAGCACAGAACCAAACAGCAGAAATTGCTTCACTGTCCAAATCATGATGGACCTTCCGATTAATTCACGTGACCCTCCCAGCAGTCATCTTATTATAATGCAATTGGCCACATACACCTGCGGTAACTTACGCAATTCCGTTTTTCACCTGCCCCGATTAAATTAAGCCAGATGCGTCCTCGGCAGTTTTAATTGGGTCAGCTACTGTCCTTCCAATGGCTTTATAAAGGGCCGCACCGCATATGTGTGTGTGTGTGTGCGTGTGTGTGTGTGTGTGTTATTGTAAACGCTGCCGTTTATTGGACGGGCTCGCGCTCAGTTCTCTCTCCGTCTGTCGCAGGAAGCCGCGGCCCGTCTCCCAGCTGGTGGCCCAGCAGGTGACGCAGCAGTTCGCCTCCCCCACGCAGCCGAAGAAGGAGAAGAGAGAGCGAACGGAGAAAGAGAAGAGCGACAAGGAGCCGGCGGTGAAAAAGCACAGTCTCAAGAAGATGAGGTAAGCGCACGAAACGCCGCCGCCTCCTCAGTGTCACCCGCTTTCGGGAACGCTCACACGCCTTTCCTTTTTTTTTAAATTCCTGAAATCACGTTTTTCTGTCTTTCAGGAACACTCGGCGAGATCGTTATTTAGAGATGTGAATATACGACTCATTATATGACGACGACGAGGGCTTGTTTTTGGTTGTGGGTCCGAGTTTGTGCCTTAAGACTGATCAGATGTAGTTGAGCCAGTGGGGACACGGGACTGCAGTTTCGGGGTGTTAGTGTTGGAGTTAACACCACCTCCCTGAGCTCTGGTCATTCAGAATGCCTTCCAGTCTGCTTTTAAAGAAGGTGCAGGTGAACATTAGAGGTTATTGTTAGAGTGACGTGCAGTGTTTCACCCGTATGTACATCCCAGGAGTGTTTGTGATGGTGTCAGATGCTACAGCACTGCATGCAGGGGCCTCCTGGTTTCTTTCAGTGTGACTTTGCAGCAGATGAATTTTATGTCATTTTATTATATTTCACTGACATCACCGGTTATTTCCTCTCGCATACATTTCTGTTCATTTATCTCCTGTTATGTCTGTAATTTCACCGCTGTTATTGTTGGGACTCAATATTTAATTACTTGGATTGCCCTTTAAGAGTTCCAATTTTGGGTAACATCTCTTTAAAGGTCCCCTTTAATGCCACCAGATGCGCAGCTAATCAGCCATTATGAGACAGTTCAAAGTCTCCCCTTCCTGACATCACAAGGGGGAGTGACCACCCAGAATAATGAAATCTGATCGACTGCTTGGCTGAAGGTGATCAGTTCTTCTTGCCTCTGGTTGGTTACTTCCCCATGTGATGTCAGGAGGGGAAAGGCTTTGAAATGGCTTGTAATAACTCATTGGCTGTGCGCCTGGTGACATAATGGGGGACCTGTAAATGATCTTTTCTTTCTTGTGCGGTGTCAAGAACTTTGCAGGAAAGCACTATGAGCATACACTGATTTCAGCTGAAATGCTGCTTCAATAGAGTTAAAGCAAGTTAACTTATGCCAGTTAAGAGCAGTAACAGCAGTCACATCCACGCGCCAAACACCGGATGTAAAAGCAGGAGACTGCAGTCTGAGAGGCCTGCCTGTAGCTGTAGGGCTGTAAAGGTCCATTCAGTTCAGGTTACCTTCAGTAACACCCCACGCCCAAGAGGGTATGAGAGGTGTTACCTACAGTCACGTTAGCCTGGCCATCCTTCACTTTAATGTGCACCAAAAATCAAACGGTCAACTCGCCAAGTCCCAAGTCCCAAGGATAAATGTGGCAAGGTTTAAAAATAATTTAGAGTATGTGTTATATATATATTACCTATTTTATTTTTGTATACATGTATATATTTGTTCTTTTAGGTATTTTAGCCCGATATTGATGTGTATTCTTATCAGTGTTAATTAAGATATCATTACTTTTATTATTATTATTGCTGTTTTCATTGTGTCAGGCAGAGGCTATACTAGGGGTTACATTCCTAGGCATTGCAGTGCCCGTAATCTGAAGTGAGCTCCAGAATTTCTGGGACAGTCGTAAAGTCGTACCTGTGACTGACTCGTGTGCTCCCCCCGCAGGCCGCGGTTAAAAAACGTGGACCGGAGCAGCGCGCAGCACCTGGAGGTGACAGTGGGAGACCTGACTGTTACAATCACAGACTTTAAGGAGAAGGTGAAGGCCCCGCCCCCCGCGTCCTCAGGCTCCGCCCCCGCAGACCAGCACAGTCAGAGCGGCTCGAGTTCTGATAACAACAGTGGAGACCGGGGCCTGTCGCGTTCCTCGTCGCCGCGGGGCGAGGGCTCCTCCATCAACGGGGAGTCGCACTGAGCTCCCCCGCCATTTCACACCCCCTTTCCCCACTTCATGGAACATGCGTGTAGAACTTATGCCAAGGCGCGTCACATGATCCTTCGTTTGAAGCAAGCCCCTCCTCCCTGGCCACCATTTTGTCCTCGCGGTTTGAGTGTGTCGGAGATCCTGGGATGCCGTTTTCCCGCTCTTGTCAGCTTGTTTTCTGGAAAGGACCCGCATTCCTTTAAACTCTTAACGCTCTCTCCAGACCCTGTGGACTGCCCCTGGAAAAAGATTGAAGACATTATTCCCTACTAATACCAACTATTCATTAACACATAAATGTGATAGTATTTACATCAGGTCAGTGTTACAGTGTCAACACAGTTAGGTGTTTGTTTCTAAATCTTTTCTAAATGAAATCTATTGTGGCATGAAATGGACTCATTGTAAAATACTTTTTCCAGCGATGATAAATGGCTGCACCGATTTGGATGCGGCGCTCTTTAATGCTGCGTTTCCACCAAACGCGAAACAAATCTTTTGCCTGGCCAGATTATACGCAAAGTCTATAGGAAGACGTGAATGCTCACGAGAAGGCGCAAACTGGTGTCAGTTTGCGTCTTCGTTTTGAATTTGAATGTAATATGGCCTCGCGAATAACTCTTTTTACGTTTGGTGGAAACGCAGCTTATGTATGACTTCACAACTGTGTGTGAGCAACAGGTTCTGTCATTGGTTGAGTCTAACAGACGGTAACAAATATTCTCCTTGTTTAAATCCAACTGTGACAGCTGTGGGTTTCCTCAATGGTTGAAAGCACCTGCCGGTACGTGGTGTAGTTTCGTGGGAAAACACTCAGAAATCAGTTGTATTCTGTTATTGACAGCCAGCAAGCGCAGTGGTGGTTTTGTGTTCGGCCACACTGTTACGCGTTCGCTCATCAACATGGATTACAATGTTCTACTGTTGGAAGAAGAGAGACGTTTATTTGTAAAGGAATGAAAATATGAATTTGCTGTTAAAGAAGTCAGTTTGCTTCTTGTCCATTTTATAGATGCTAGCTTGTCATCATTAACAGTGGTTTATACTATAGAAATTATCACAAAATAAAATTAAAATTATAGACTCCTTTAGAAAATGAATGTTGAAAATCAAATTATTGATATTACAATATGTTTAATGCACAGAGGTGAATGCGGACATGCACTGCAATCAAAAGATATGCACAAGAGTTCTGCTTTCTGTGAAAGGACCATACATCTATACCTTCACTGGACAGGGCACTTCACAGAAATCAATCAATGTTTGAACCTCTGTGGGTTTTTATAGCGCAGTAATGTAAGATTTCTTTTTATTCATTCTTGCTCAACAAATCTCGTTTTTGATACATTTGTTTCATGAACACAAAAAGCACAAACATTAAGTTGTTACATATGGAATTGCTTAATAATTATTTAAAAGCTTTAGTAATTTTAATTTTACAAATGTCTGCTGTATTTTTGACCAATTTGATGCTATCTTGATGAGCTAAATTTTAAATTCTCATAAAATGTGAAAGATTTGTCTGATAATTCCAGACTTGCCAATTGTTCTGAGTGTGTGAGTGAATGTAGTAAAATCCTTACGATGTGTAGGCTGTGTTCCCGCCTCCGGTGCCCAGCAACTCTAACCTGGGATTAGATTAGGGATGGATAGTTCCTAGTTTTTCAAAAGGAACGGAATCCCCTGCATATCATTGGTAGTACCAGCATATACCACAAGAGGTCACAGTTTCACACCCGCCTACCTCTCAGTCTTGATTATAAAGAACCAAAAAAAATTATTTCCTTCCTAACCTAAAGCCGTATGCTCCAAAATCCAAAGCCTATATCGGTTTGCACCGAAATTAGCACGGAGGTGCCATGCTCAGTTAAAGGAGAGCTGAAATGCCAAATGTATTTCAGAAAGAGACAAGGTGCACCTACAGTATGTGGGCCAGTGTTGTCAAAGTTTATTTATTCTGACCTGCAGTCAGTTTGCTCTGTGGGTTTTAGCTGGAAGGCGACTCATGGGGAGGTGTCAGTGTAAATCAATACCTGACTGAAGTCCCACAAATCACAGGCTAGCACGATACCTGACCTCTCTGCTCTTCACAGAAGACGTGATACCCAGATGAATGCCCAATGTAAATTCAACTCCTATTGAGTATGTACAAGTTCATTTGGGACCAAATGTGCTCTAAGAGTTTCATACATGAAGGGTTGCTTTAAAAAAGCTAGGAGAGGTGTAAATGCATTTAATTGATAGAAAATATTATTACATGGACTGATTTTGAATACAGTATTTACACAACGGAAACATTACAGATTGGTGCAAAATTGCAATACTCATAGACTATTCTGGCCTAATTCAACTCCTGCAGGGCGCACAAGTCAATAACGGCCATTTTTTCAGATGCAGGATAATTGGCACCCTTGATGCAGGTAATAATCTATACATCTTGTTCCAGCATGGGAAAACTGTAGGCTTATCTGAACTTAAGACACATTTTCTGTTTAATCACTGAATAAAAACTCAATATTGAATATGACCAATGAGAATACAAGTCTTGGGAATACAAGTCTTCAGCCATTCCTGAAACAGACAGACTCTTTGATATAATTTGTATATAGCCTCTAATTCATTTAGAAAGAACAGCAATTTAAATGTTCTATTTTCTTTCTTATTGTTTATTACAGTATACCAGCAATTAACTTGTAGTGTATAATATAATACTCTTTTCCACCACTGGATGTCAGTGTATAACAAAACACAGTCGTGACGCCACCCAGTCATTGCCTTGTTCCCTCAGACAGGGGTGCATTTCCTAAAACCGTAGTTTGACCATTCACATTCAGTGGTTCCAACTACATACAGTATCTCGCAAAAGTGAGTATAACCCTCACATTTCGTCAATTAATTGTATCCCCGAAATAGGAGTTTCACGTCCGCTGCCGCCGAGTCCGCAGATTTTAGCCCTTAGTGCGATAACTCACAAAATACTTGACATTGGCCTCTCATTTTTAGCATATGGGTAGATATGGCCGAGAGGATGAACTGATTAGATTTTGGGCAAGTATGCGCTCCAAGGTTTGCAACCAGGTGGTGCTATATATTGAAAAAAAAATCTATTTCTAAATCATATCTCTGGAACAATTACTTACACGGACCTCAAATTTGCCTCATATTGTAGGTCTTGTAAAGGGGAATCTAATAAAGGGGGTTTCGAGGATTGGGGAATTTTGGGGATATACCCCATGCTGTCGGCCGCCAACGGAGTAGGCCTAGTTTATTACATCTTCTTACGGGGCAACGTTACAGAAATGAAATCTGAATATTTTCTAGAGTAGTCACTGTACAATATGTGGAGCAGTGTAGATTTATTGCACTGTCCAAATAACTGAACAAACAGTCACTATTTCCAAAATGGGTGGCAACAAAAGTGAGTACACCTCACCGTCAACATGCCAAATTCTGTCCATAGTGTCAATATTTAGTGTGACCACCATTGTTGTCCAGCACTGCCTTGATTTTCTGGGGCATGGAATTCACCAGAGCTGCACAGGTTGTTGCTGGGATCCTCCACTCCTCCATGACAACATCACGGAGCTGGTGGATGTTGGACACCTGCTGCTCCTCCACCTTCCTCTTGAGGATGCCCCACCGGTGCTCAATGGGATTCAGGTCTGGAGACATACTTGGCCACGCCATCACCTTCAGCTTCTTCAGGAAGGTAGTTGTCATCTTGGAGGTGTGTTTCGGGTCATTATTGTGTCAGAAAACTGCCGTTTCCGGAGGGAGGGCATCATGTTCTACTTCAGATTGTCACACTACATGTTGGATCCATTATTCCATCAATGAAGCGCAGCTCCTCAGGACCAGAAGCACTCATGCAGCCCCAGACCATGATGCTGCCACCATGTTAGACTGTAGGCAGTACACACTCGTCTTGGTACTCCTCACCAGGGCGCTGCCACCCATGCTGGACCGCATCGGAGCTGAACAAGTTTATCTTGGTTTCATTAAACAACAGAACATGGTTCCAGTGGTTCATGTTCTTGGACTGGTCGTCTTCAGCAAACTGTTTTCAGGCTTTCTTGTGGGCTCGCTTCAGAAGAGGCTTCTGTCTTGGCCGACGGCCATGCAGACCAACTTGGTGCAGTGTACGGGCGTATAGTCTAAGCACTGACTGGCTGTTCTCCCACTGCTGCAAACTCATTAGCAATGCTGCCAGCACTCCTGCGTCTGTTTTCTGAAGCCAACTTGTGCACCTGACGCAGAGAACGAGGACTCAACCTCTTCGGTTGACCCTGACGAGGCCTGTTCCGAGCAGAACTCATCTTGGAAAACCGCTGGATAACCTTGGCCACCGTGCTGTAGCTCAGTTTCATGGTTTCACAGATCTTCTTGTAGCTTAGACCATCTTTGTGGAGAGCAACAATTCTCTTTTTCAGATCCTCAGAGAGTTCTTTCCCATGAGGTGCCATGTTGACCATCCAGTGATCATCGCACCCAAAGCACCACAATTTAACCCATCAACACGTTACACAACCTCATACAACCCAGTCAAACAGACAAAAGCATGAACATGATGAATAAGACACGTTTCATTGCTTGGTTGACCATTACCTATTGGGGTGTGCACTCACTTTTGTGGACACCCATTTTGGAAGTAATGACTGTTTATTCAGTTATTTGAACAGTGCAGTTAATCTACACTGCTACACATACTGTACAATGACTAGAATATATTTAGGTTTCATTTCTGTAACGTTGTCCCTTCAAAAGATTTAATAAATTAATTGTTGAAATGTGAGGGATGTACTCACTTTTGTGAGATACTGCAAGATAGCATCTGTGCTTTTGGGAAGCGCGCCTCAGATATCTTCCTTTCACCCTTTCATAAGGCAGCCTTTCTCAGTACCTGACTTGTCCATCATCCCTTTGCTGTACACTGACTACCCTGGAATTTTCCCAAAACCCTTCGTCTGTAAATTTCCAGATATCAGGACAAATCAACCACTCTGAGGCTCATAAATCCCAACAATTGGACAGAAGTAAATTTTGTGGGATTTTCGCTGTATGATCAACTAAAATGAAGATGTCAATATAACAGCGAAGCACTTATTTCACAGCAAGAAACCTGCTTCACCAGAAATCGGACCGAGAGTCCTGCAGCTAACTTATAAGTTACACTCATGATACAAGTTATTAAAATTTCATGTGGTTTGACCTTCAAAGTATCGAGGGTCAATATCAAAGTCACGAAATGAAAGTTCACATACATTTGTAAGACCTCCTATATGCCTGTAATACAATCCAAAGCTTGGAAGAAGTTGTGGTGATCCAAGGAATTGAAAATTCAATGTCAGTTTTGAACTTTAAGGGTCACTGAAGGTCAAGTTGAGGTCACCAAATGGACTTATGTCAATATGAAGGTCTCTAAATGAAAGTTGAGATAGAACTTCCAATATCTCTTTAATACAAACTTAGGCCACATCTGTGACTGTTTTGGTGATGCAAGTCATTGCAATTGTACTTCGTCAAGTTTCACCTTTGATGGGCGCTGACAGTTGAGTTGAATGTCCTGAAATGAAAGTTCACGGGTGACTTCCAATACATATGTAATACAAACCTCGGCTCTAACTATGACCATTTCAGTGATAAAAGTCGTTGAATTTTCACTAGGTCAAGTCTGAACTTCGAAGGTCAATATGAAGGTCACCAAATGAAAGTTTGTATACGACTTCCTATAGGTCTCTAATACAAGCCTAAGCTCCTATCTGAAAATAGGCCTACGCTGTCAGCGGCCGACAAGGGGTAGGGTAGGCAAGGAGTATATCCCCGAAATTCCCCAATCCTCCAAGTCCCCTTTATTTGATTCCCCTTTACTAGACCTATAATATGAGGCTAATTTGAGGTCTGTGTAAGTAATTGTTCCAGAGATATGGTTAAGAAACTGATTTTTTTTTTAAATATATAGTGCCACCTGGTGGCAACCCTGGGAGTGGTACTTGCCCAACATCTTATCAGTTCATCCTCTCCACCATAAGTACCCATATGCTTAAAATGAGAAGCCAACGGAAAGAATTTTGTGAGTTATTTCGCGAACGGCTAAAATCTGCAGACGCGGCAGTGATGGTGGAGCAAAACCATGATATCCCCAAAACTCGTATTTCAGGGAAATAATGATTTTGGCAATGCAAGTCATTGAGTTTTCACCGTAATGTTCGGCCTTTGAAGGTCACCGAAGGTCAAGTTCAAGTCCTTCATAATTCCTAATTAATCTCCGTAGCTTCCAATTGACCCTCACAATTTCTGACTCAACAGCCGAATTCCAAATTCTTCTTTTCATATTGCAGAGTTCAAATCAATTCACACTATGAGGCGCTGGTGTGCTTGAATGAGAGGAAGTGTGTGCACGCGCGGATGTGTGTGTGTGTGTGTGTGTGTGTGTGTGGGGGGGGGGGGGGGGGGGCATGTGAGTGAACTTGTCGAATCCATACATCCCCAGCTTTAGAAATCCCGATAATAGTTAAGCCAGCAACTCACAGAGGGCTACGGAAATGATTTATGAGCCGAGAGGTTTGAAACAAGTCGGAGGATGAAAAGCAGATTTTTGCCTGCGAGCTGCTCAATGACGGCACCCCAGAAAATGAAAAAAGTCCTTTATAAAAGGCAAGACAGCTGCATGGAATAATTATTCATGGGCTGGGACTATTCATGATTGATATGACCAGTTGCATTGAAATTGCTTTCTAAAATCCAACCTATAAAAGTGGCAGCACTAAAATTATTCACAGAAAGACAAATGTAATGTTCAGGGTAGGGTATCCCATTTCTGGCCATTTTGAATGGGCCAGAATAGGGACCGCGGATGGGATTGATGGTTTTTTAGAGGCACTGAAAAACGAGCGTTTGTGAGAATAGACAATCTGGCCTTGGGGCTTTAGTCATTTAGTTTCCAACTTTAGCTTGTCATATTCCACCCAAACCCTGCAGTGGCACCACTCGCTGTTCGCTGACTGCCACATGATGTCATCGGACCACAGGCCCCAGCTGGACTGTGCTTACGGCCTCTGGATCAAGGTTTTGGACTTTAAACTCCCCCCGATTGTGCAGAAACCCCCTAGATCGCGTTTCCAGCCTCCCGTGGTCTACTAGACTGCATTTTTAAACCTTTACCTTCATTAGACTGAAGCAGAAATTGGACACTGCCGTCAATTTTGTTGTGGTCCGAAAACATAATGCACATTGGATTTGAGTCCAAGTTCAGTATTCCGAGAAATGCAGACTTGGACCCGAGTCAAAGTTAAGTATCTGGGAGTTGCAAATTTTGACTCATCTGCAACCATCCAAGAATCATCCAAGAGTCCAAAAACTTGATCCGGAAGAGCGCCGGTGATCCAGGGCTCTCTGAACAATCATTGGCAAGTTTAAAGTGAAAGTTCAAAAACATGATCTGAAGAAGCATGAAATATAAATAATGTCGTCGGCCTGCTGATAAAACCTCCTGTCTGCATTTTGATAAGAAACAAAAACTCGTATGTCCACGACTTTGTGAAATACAAAATTTCTCAATGAAAATACGAGATACGACACCATCATTTTATGCATTAGGAAAATAACAAGGTCTACTAAATCAGACATACCTTTTATTCCGGGCCATTTCTTGATGGACGTCGGTAAAACAGTCGTTGAAATAAATATACACATTTTCACACTGTACGGAATATGTACTTTTTATCGTCTCAAGTCTTCTCACATTTAATCTTGTGATTCAAGTCCACATACTTTATTTTTAAGAGACCAAACAAAGCAACGATCAGGAGCTGGGAAGGTAATTATGATAAAATATGATAAATATGGTAATATGGTAAATATTATAAAACAAGGCGACAGGGTCATCTCGATCCCTCGCCACAATCAAGGGCCATAACTTTGTTTAAAAAAATGCTCCAACATCCATTTTCAAACTCAAAGTAGGTCATGAGAAGCTTATTAATCATACAAAGTTTCACAAATCTAGGTATAATAGTTTCAGAGAAATCTACTCCCCACTGTGGCCCGGACGGACGGACGCATGGACAGACGAAGAGACTGACCCCATTTCCAATATCCCCAGTCCCCCTTCGTGGACGGGGATAATTATGAGCGTACACATTCAGGATACGGAGCACAATGGTGAAATGTCCAAATTTTGTGATAGAGATTTTTACCCCCTGTAACAGCATTGTATCATCTGTCTTCCATTGCAAACAAACATGACTTCGACCTTTAACCGTAGCTTTATGTCACATCAAGTGCTGGAATAGTTGGAGCACATGGTGACATGTCCAGTTTTGGCAATTTTGGCCGTGAAGTTGCGGTACCACACTTACGAATACTTCTGAACCATGCAGCAAAACAGTGAGTAATAAAAATAGTTATATAACATATTATATAACAAATATCTAAAAATTATATTATATAAAAATTAAGTAACATATCTGATGTAGTAGAACACTTGCAAACCTAAAAATCTATTTTTTTTTCCCAAAACCTCTAAAATGGACATAGAACTATTGTGCTCTGGCCACGTGACATGCAATCAGAGATAAGTGAGGATGGTCTGAAATAAGTGACCATCCTCACCCAGTTTCGCAGAACCGGAATTTCGCCACTAGGGGGCCCCCTGAGCATCAGGAAAGGATTTCTGCTTTGCCTTTCGAATATTGTTCTGATGCAGCCTGTGCTGGAATGTTGGGAGGCTTCCAAGGAGTTTCAAAAGGTCCCTAAAGACCTTCGAATACTAAAAAAAAAAAAAAAGTTTATACATATAAATATCAAACTACACCCCTTGAGCACTTTCATTACAAGACACTTAAACTTAACTAAGGGCTTCCGGTGTGAATGCTTTTAATCCTAAAAGAACACTTGGATTTATGAGTTTATACACGCACTGAGTTATTGTGAAGGGTCATGATTTAGCAATTTTACCAAACTGTTCCAAGCACAAAAGCTTTCGGGTGAAACGTTAGAATATGTGGGATCAGCAACAAATCCTGACAGGAGATTACTCTGAAATACAAATACAAACAATGCGAAGTTCTCCTGTTATGCATGAGCCTACTTAGGCTTTATAACGTAGAATTTGTGTCACAGAGACTGTAGAAAAATATTCCAGGGAAGCCAGCCATTTGGAAATTCAATTAAAGAATAATTTAGGAATTAAATATCGGAACTTACAGACGCCGGCGTCAATACCTGGGCAAAGGGATTTTAATACATGAACACTGGGGTGCCCAGGTAAGAACATGGATATAAAAAAATACGCTCTGGACATCTATGGCAGCACACGCTCCGCAGACACCGCTAGTTAATGAGCCAGTGAGATCCGCAGGAAACTGCAATGATACACTATGATCCTACAGGGAGCAGACGTCCTCAAAGATGTTCCTGGACAGTATTTGTCAAAGCCCACTGACATTATCACACAAAGCAACCCGGATGCACACGCTGCTCAGTCGAGCGAAGCAACAACCTGTCGGGAAAACACTAGTTAATTCGGGAAACGGAACGCAACTCCGCCGCGGCGCCGGTGCGTCTCGGGAGAGCGCGAGCGCGCGGCGCGAGAGCCGCCGGAAAGCCAGTTTGTTTTCATCGCACGGGATCCGTCTCGCGCTCTTGCTGCGGGCAAAGACGAGCTCCGTTTGAAGCGCGAGCATTTTGATCAATAATGCATTTGCCCGTCCTGCTCTGACGGGCGTAATTGCGCTGATACGCGCGGGCTATTCGATGAACGAAGTTCGGCGGGGTGCGTCGCTCGGGCGGGAAACGCAGAACACATTCCGTCTCAATCATCAGATATGCAGCGTTTAAACGTTAATATGCGCATTATGAAGCCAGGCACAGAGGAACTCGCTCACTGCTCACAGCATCGCTTCACACTGCGAGGTCGACGAAAGGTGGGGACGATTTGCGCAGCGATACAATCCTTGCTGTTACGGATATCTGTCTGTAAAAGTTTGCACCAGGGCTCTGTAGTCTGATATTATACTTTTTGATTTAGTATCATACTGAATAAACTAATCTTTGAAACTGTTCTGATGCAATACCCTCCTGTGGAAATCTTTAACAAAGTGTCCTTGATCTGTTTGACAGGGTTTTCCTCACAATTGATACTCTTCTTTCATCCATGGCAGACAGCAGTGTTCTTACGGGATCTTCCGCATCTTGGCTGTGTATGAGCTCGCAGATGCCTTCATACTCATTAAAAATACTGACTCACATAGAGTTCTGGGCATGTCAGTGTCTACTGCAATCGTCACTTGTTAGGTCTGCAGGTTGAGCAATGACACCAGCAGCATCAAGATGCAAAAGCCACACCAACAATCAACTTTTAAGTTGATAAAAAACCCATTTAGGGTTTTAGGGTTTAAAGACCCTTCCATCAGCTTTCTAGAGATATCGTGCTGCAAAAACACTGCTGGCTAAAAAACAGGTCCGCAGCCAACCACCCATTTGCTTCAAAAGCCCATCAAGATTCCAGTCCCATTTCAGAGGAAATTACCGACATTCCAACTCCTGCTCATGGAGACACACGACACACAGGCGAAGGGCCATACGATGCCTCGTCAAACAAATGTTACGTGGCAGCATTACTGATCAAGTTCAGCCCGGACGCAGCTGGGGTCCCGGGGTAAGATGCATGTCACAGTCAACAACATAGGAGAGTAGAGCCCTAACTCCAGGACTGCATCCAGGACAAGCCCTTTGATTGGTGAATAACAGTGATTGACAGTTCACCGCTGGCCTTCTACGCATGACACTTGATGAAAAGTTAATGCATTTCCAATACTTTGCAGTGTACAGCAGTTCCTTAAAGGCCTCCTCAGCAGTTAGCTGCTCAGAGGGTCGTATAATCAGCTATTCCAGCTGGTAAAAGCAGCGATGCCATCCATGTGCACCACGAAGTAAGACAGTGTGTCAGAGATTAAGCTGAAAACATATGGGGAACCTTCTTGCACTCGCAACAACCCACTCAGGTCACGTCATGTGTGCCGGACTTATTTACAAGCAGTGGAACTGCAGCACGACGCCTCCTCAAAAGCAGCGCGGAGCCGCATGTTAAACACCGTGTTCATCAACGGAAAACATTCAACCTTTCAACCCAGTCTCATTATTACTGATGACTTTGGATACTCCCGCAAACACGAGCTAAACACAGCGTCCAGAAAACCCTGCACGAGGGAAGTTCCTTGTGGGGGTAAAAGTTTGATCAACTTAGACTTTCCTGCTTTTCAAACACATCTGCCCAGGGACTAACTGTCCCCTCTGCATCAAACCAGGGGACTCAGAGAGAATAAAATTGGTCCTACAGAACAGAGGATCCCAGAGTTCACCTGCAGCGGGCGATGGAGAAACACAACAGCAACGGGCTGTACACGGCATAAACCAAAGAGACACTTCATAACTGGCTCTTGCCCAGAGAACCTGGATGTTGTATTAAAATACCACGGTTCACCCAGTCTTAGTATGTTAAGCATTTGGTGTGGACTTTGCTTTTGATGAGATGAGAGAAGAAAGTGGTTTAGGAAAAAAATTGATGTGTTCATCAGATTATCATTTTTTTGACGGATTTTGAAATTGTTGGGAAATAATCTTTTGGATCATGAGTGTGTACAGCAACAAACTGCCACCCCCCGCACCCCTTTTTAATCACACCCTTTCCCAGTGTAAACAAAGGAATCCGCGCATAAAAACTAAGGAATAATGACCATCCCTATTCTAATGCTGCCATCGACAGCAGCAAAAACTCTCCATCACTCCAGCTTCAGTGGTTTAACGTATACCAGACACAAGCGATTAAAACGATTGTAAAACAGAAGTACCATTTTACAACGTAGGAGGCATCGGAAGGAAAAATAAAATGGTATTTCCCTGTTGACTCATTGGCTCCATCCATAATCAGCCCCAGAGGATTTCGGCAGATATTTCTCCGCATGAATTTAGTTAAAAAGTAAGTCGTCGCTTCAGACTTTATGGTCCAGGCTAAAGAATCGTTCTCTCTTGGCTCGTCGGCGCTGTTGTAAAAACAAGGGAACTAATGAATTAAACGGGCCAGAGATGCTTTAATGCTCTCCAAAGCCAGGCGGAGTTAAATTCTCCCTGTGATACCAGCTGCATTCTCTACAACAGCGAGTGGCAGAGTTTAACAGGCTGAATAACTTCCCTGCCTCTCCGCCTGAGCTTATGTGCAGGAACGCAACTCCACAACATGGCCCCCGTGCATCTCTCAGGTGGGAGCGTCCCATCGAGCGCGGTTGAGGCGAGTTCCCCTGCTTTAGTGTGAAACGCCATGAAGTTTCAAAATACAGGGCGATCAGTCAGTATTCAGAGATCAGCAATGGCTCTGTACTAAAGCACATAGGATTAAACAGAAATGAATGTTATGTCGCATTAAAGCCTGTCAGCCGAAGGCATTTACGTTCTTATTGTATACATTACACAATAATTGTAACCCTGTCCAAGTCACTGCCCAAGCCAAAGAACCTATGGACGACGAGATAACAGGCACCCAGTAACGGGGTCGTCTTCCAGTTTAAAAACGGGCTGTGGCTACATGTGTGACCCATCAGATGATACACATGTTGCATACTGGGCAGGGACAGTATGACCTGAATGTGGAGGCCGCAGGAATCCGGTGAGAATCATCCTTTAGCGTCACTAATGACTCTCCGTATGGCAGCTTCTGCAGGACGTAGGCACTGCAGAGCAGAAACCGGACCCTGCGGTCACTGCGTCCTCACAAGTCAGTTTGAGCAGCTCCATCTCAAATATCCCTCTGTCGTCCAACCGGGTCCTTCATCAGGCGACGAGACGGACATTGTCCCCAGTTTATGTTACTGTTTATTAACGCGCATCATGTTCTCTACCGAAGGACCACAGTTGAAGGCCTCAGATTCAGTCGCGTTCTTACTGAAGAGATCAGGTGACCTCCTCTCTGACGGTGGAAATGTACACGGTATGTGCAGAACTCTGTGGACACCTGCTCATCCTACAGTATTAATAAAAGGGAAGTGTTCCCCGTTACTGTTACCCCCCCATTCTCCCGGGACCGACTCCCAGCTGACGTTTGTTTCAGAGCAGCGAACCGAGTTCAGGCAGTGATGCTCGGTGATCTGGCCCGGCCGAATCTCGGGTTTTCCGCAGATCCAAACAGTGTTTCACGAGGATGAGGCCAGAGGGTCCTAAAAGCACAACAATCTCCAGCAACTCAAGTTTTTTTAAGGTCTTTTAAAAAATTCAGTGTTGCAGGACTTGATCAGTTACAGGAGTGATTACGACATTAACACAGGAGTGTTCAGTCCTAGAACATTCTAATCACACTCTGGTGATCTCAGACGCCTACATTCCCCACTCCTCCCTGCTTGCACGTCTGTAAGGTTGTCGAACCCTCGCAGTGAGCTGCCGTCACAGCACCTCCGCAGGCGCGCTCGTTCTTAATTACAATTCACACCAGCCTCAACGTGTCTCAGACCGCCACAGAAGCGCAGTGCAATGTTGGCCCGTAATAATGCCATTAACAATGAGAAGCTATATCTTTAAACAGGGTCCGAGCAGTATTCGGACATTCACATTTAAATTATTTGCATTTTCTAGTCAGAGAAGATAAATATCAGAATGACTATTTGAGCGTACATTTACCAAATGTACTGCGTGGAAATAATCATTCAGATAATTGAGTTGTTTTTCATAAGTCACACATAATTTTCATTTTAATAAGAACAGAATTAATAACAGATAGCCATACCCGCACTCCGCAGGGGGTTGATTGTGACCAATAATCCTAATAAATAGTGACGTAACCTGTCGTCATGGTAACGAAAGACAAAAAAAAAAAAAGACCCAGATTTCAGTACCGGGGCAGGCTGGCCTGGAACGCAGATGCCAGAGGGCGCAGGGATCCGTTTGGAGGAGATATACCGCAAAAGCCTGGCAAACTGAGAATTAATATATAGAAGACACATTAATGACTCCAGCAGAAAAGGCCTGAAAGTCACAGAGGGAAACTGCTCTCAGTGTTTAGCGCTAAATTTCTCCCAGGCCCAGCGTATTACCAGCAGCAAATATATAAATTGTAAGAGAATTGGACGGAGCCGGAACATACATCCTGTGGAGAATATTAAATGCTTTGAAAGCCTGTGTTCTACAGAGTGAATCTCACCCCGAGGCGAGAGGAGAATGTGCTCTGACTGCGTGTGTTACCGCGGACTGCAGGGAAATAACGATAATATCGTCTACTTCGATGTGCGCCTGTTTAATGTCCCCCTTAAACCCCAACCCCTGCCAAAATGTGTCACAAGAGGTTAAAACCCACTGCCTCCAGCCTCAGATATTTGGACCCACTTTTTTCGCTGGTGTTTCCACTGATATGGTCTTCATCCTGAAGCTCTTTGTGTTAGCGTAGCATCACACGACGAGAGGATCAGACCCTTCAAACAAATTATGTTTGCAATTTTCTCACCACTAAAGGTTCCCTCGTGCTCACTGATTACCACACCAGGTTTTTCCTGCGTCGTACTTACGGAGGGTTTAAAAACCCCTGAGAAAGAGTTTCGATCACAAATGGGAGAATCCAAAATGCTAACAGTCCAGGACCTTGCCTGTGACCGAATCAGATGGTAAAAGGAAAGTTCACCATGAACCCATTTTGAAAGGGATATAGTAATTAAAAGGTCAAAATTCAATCAAAAAGCATCCACAACATTGTGAAAAAATTTAAATAATGAATGGTCCTTATTTGCCTTCATGGTCAGAAACCAGTCAAACAGTGTGAGGGAGAAGTCGACTGCCCATATTTACCACAAGCAGTCCCAACTCCTGCTCTGCAGCGGTGCTATATCTATGCGCAGACTTAGTATAGTTCAGCAAAGGAAATTGTCGTAAACATAATGCGCCAATGTTGCAAATAAAGATCAAGCTTAGTCTGAGGCAAAATTACATTTTAAGGGAAATTTTCTAAACAGTTGTTCAGTTGTTTTGGCCCTGTAAGTAACTGCTAATGCCTTTGAAGAACCTTATAATACCTTTCAGTATACTAGTTTGTTCCCAGAGGAACATAAATGCATTTCCACTGTAGGCCCACCTTCATGTCAGAGAGGGGGTGACTTCCTCAACTGCTAATGACGTCTACGTAAGAGGCATGCAATTAAAACCTTGTCAGATCTGGAATGTCATCTGCATCGAAAATGCTCCAAAAAAACAGATGGGACCCGTTTTCCCAGTCGAAAATACACGGCGCGGGCTGACATGCGCTTTATTTCACGCGCATACACGAGCACGTGCCGTCTCGACGCCGCGCTGACTGTAATTAAGCCGACTTCGCCGCTCGCTCGGTTCCGCGCGTTTGAAATTGACTTAAATCAGACTGGCGCTCCACTGAAGCAGCGTTAAATGATCTGAAGGAGATACTTGAATCGGTCCCATTGACAGCTGCATCTGTGTAAATGTCTACAGGAAAGCAGCTCGCGCACAGCATGCGAAAGAGTCAGTCCAAAGTATTTTACTAATGAGGCATTTTATGCATGAGCAATATATATATATTTGACAATTTGCTTGTTTTGTATTGCCTGTTTTAAGAAACTCACTCCATTATCAAATCGAAAGGTATACAACACATCTGGCAAAAAAAAATAAAAAATACACCTCACACAAAAAAGATTTACTTATTTTTTGGATTTTGAATATCTCGTATTAGACCAGATTGATATTTTGCTTATTAATTTAAAAAAATTCATGATAACAGCGGAAGAGCAATGCTGATAGATGTAAATAAGAGCGACCCCGTATCTACATTATAAGCTCAGTGTGAGTGAGCATTACAAATGAATGCACAAGGCTGAGAAAGGTGAAGCACTCCTACTAATGTGAGAAGTAATTTTACTTAAAACTTCTGCAAACCTGCTGTCAACACAAGGGCTGAATGAGCAGACTCCATGCGCAGAGAAAACTACACAGGTCCCATATATTATGTGGTTTTTAGTTCTTAGTCAAGTCATTATAATCTTTGATGCACAAAAAGGAGGTTTATACACTTTTTTTTGGAAAGAAACCCACAAAAATCCATAAATTCTCTGAAGAACAGGCTGTTCTGAACTAGTGTCCCCTCTATTATAAGCTTTGCTCTGATTGGTCGATAAGCAGCAAGCGCTTCCACCAAGCTTCAGTGGATAAAGACTAAAAGCCCCCAGGCTTAATGAGCCAGGCTCTAAATAAACACTGACTGTTATAGTACTGAATGACAATATGATGGTTATTAAGGTAATGCGTGCACGCTTAACCGTTTCAGCGCCAAATGATGGAAGATATCAAAGTCAGATGCTGTTGAAAACCTATCATGTGGCAACTTGTTTAAAGAGCTCCCGTAGGGGAGGGTTAGGGGAACTGCTCCCACAGGGGAGCTCTTTTAAACAAGTTGCCACATGATAGGTTTTCAACAGATCAGGATCACAACATTTTTAATTCCTTGAAAATGTATTTGGTGCTCAAAGGCTTAACAACTCAGGGGATTAGCTGCCATCCCATCTCTTGTTCAGAACACAGCCTTCAGTCAAATGATGAGGACACACTAGCAGACAAGGATTAACTTTGACTGGAACTCTGCTGCTGACGAAAGTAAACAAATGCTCTCAGGGAGAGAGAGAGGTGGTGAGGTCGAGCGAGGCTGTCGGAGGGAGAAGGACACGGAGCTGGGAGGCGTGGACTATGCAGAGTAGGACTGTTTGTGACACAGAAAACAGCAGGAGTTTCAAACTGCACATTTCAAATACTGGACTTGGAACAGGGCGGTCTAACAGTTAAACTGGGGGCTCTTCAAAGTCAACAGTCTCAGGGCTTTAGGATACAGTGTAAACCACGGGAACAGTGTTTTAGCACCCGATTTAAAAACCTCCACCTTTGGCCTCATGGCCTCAGAGAAACATGCTGCATCATTCAATCGAAAAAAAATTATTTTCCCGCGATTGGCAAAGGATTCTCTGCCTTTGCCCATTGACAACATGGAAGAGACATGCAGCATTTTCCAAAATGCATTGAGTTGAAAATAAATGACAAAGGTGACAATTCCAGGGCGATCTGTCCTGGTTAAAGTCAGGCCTTTAAGCACTGATATTTCAGTGGATTCTGAGCAACCAACGGTTTTTTGGAGAACAGGACAATCTGTGATATCATTTTGGGCAATTCCTTCGTATTGTCAACCAAATGGCCCCTCCGTGATGGACAGTAAAATGATCCCCAAATGGAAATGGAGGGAAAATGGAGCTTTTTCCTCTCAAATATAGTAGTGCTGAATTACACCCATATGTTGTAAAAAAATACTTTTTAATACATCGACTGAATTCTGTTTGGGAGACGGTTCAGTGTCTTGTCACGGAGGGAACATTTTGTTAAAATACCTCGGAATCGCCCTTTTGACAATGCCCTACAGCGCACAGTGAGGTGCCTACTTGGTTTGTGGTGTTTGGAGATCGAGAACTTTTGTTCGCACCTGAGGATCTATGAGGCCCCTCTGTCATTTCCCTCAAGCATTACACAATTCTCTTCTGGAAAGTTCTAATGTGAGCGGGTGGGACAAAGACGCGAGGGAGGGTGGTCCTGTCGGTTACTCCAGTCTGCAGTGTCGATGAAACTGTGACGTAGCGTTCAGGAACCACACGCAAGAGATACAAATCCAAAATTGCCAAGCCACAATACGAAATCCAAAAACAGTGTCGATTTGACAGGCAGGGGTCAGACAGTCAGACAGATGGGCAGAGGTACATAGGCGGTAGGCAAAAGGTTGTAGTCGATGAACAAAGCCAATGGTCACACACAGGGCATTCAAACACAGAAATCGTCCTCATACAAAAAGGGTCAAAATCCAAAAAGGCAAAAACAGTGCATAAAAGGGAAATGGCAAGAATCAAAGTCGGACAAACCAGTAGAAGTGAAACAATACCCAATGGCATACAAGGCGCTCTGCACAAAGAAATATTGATCAAAGTTCTGACAAGGAGCTGCCTGTGAAAAGACTGCTTAAATAGATGAGAGGGAAGTCACTTGCTATGCAGGGGTCAGGTGTAGTGGATCAGACTAATTACAACAGGAGAATCACATGAGGGAAACCCTAACCACGAAAATTGGTGAAAGCCAAGACACGAACAGGAATCACACAAACAGCCTATGACATTTAAACAGCTCCGGTCAGGGAGTTCTAAGTGCACAGATAACCAGCGCAGGAGAGTGATTAAGAACGTGTGAGAGAATCTCACAGAAACGCAGGGGGAGACAGGAACAGCTGAGCAAGAGGCGGAGACTAGAACAGGGCGACTGCTGAGAGGGAATTAGAATAAATTAGTGACGGTGCAACTTTACATATTAAACCAGAGTGCTCGTTAGTAAGTTAGTAATCTATATACATGGATTAGTTGTGTTAGTAGACTATGATACAAAATACAAATGTTAGTCTTGTTAATAATCAGAACAGAAGGGTGAAGGGAGAAAACGAGATACGAAGGAATGTTTTAAACACCAGACTTCATTTAAATCACCCGAAGTCAGTGAGCACGCAGGCAGGGAAGACGGACTGAACCAACTAGATCACAAGACAGGGGAGACAAGTGCAATGGAACTGAGAAATGGAATGAACTAAAAACCTGAGTATGACAATAAATAAAAGACAAAATCATGAACACGAAACATGAACATGACAACAAGGCAGAATCACAACAGAAACCCTTTAGGGTGGGACACGGTAAAATATGTGATTAGGGAGGCCTTCATCAAAGATTCAAACGCTGATGAGTAAAAACTGCTGCTAATTGCAGTTCCAGGATGTGAATTGTTAATCCTCAAAAGAAAAAAAGCGCTCAAAGGCAACAGCAATTTTTATAAAAGTGACAATCTGTGGGGACAAACCGGGAGAATTTTAAATGAGTTTATTCAAAAAGACGCAGGACGAAGTGCAGAAGCCTGCATTCTCCCCGATAAATATTGGCTTCAAATAAAAAGAGAAAAATCACTGGGGCTGTACGACAGTAAAACGCTCTCATTGATTTAAAAACAGCCAATGATAGGGTCCGATATGCCTCGTACAAATCACTTTAATCTGGTGTTTTCTGCATTTGGGCTTTAATATTGGCTGGTGTGTACTGCAGTGCACAAATCAATACACAGCATTTATCACCATTTCTTTTTCAGAGGCACATTTAGGGCAGTGCTACAGTCTGAGGGGGTGGCCACAGCCAATCTGAGCAGCCAATGAGCAGCTCACAAATCCTCTTCAGGACACGAGCACCAATCATTCATGCTTATGACAACTGGAAACTCTGAGCCAACAATCAGCTTGACGAGCCTGTGTTTGGACAATGTGAGGGAGCCACAGGAATTAAACCCGCACAGACACACCAACGCCACCTTTAAAGGCCCCAAACCTCTCGCTGCAGGGGGAGAAGTGAACTGAAAGTTGCTTTTGCACAGGTCATGTGTTCAGGGTGTCAGCAGGGACACCTTACTTTAGTGGTGTTAATCTGTGGGCTCGTGTTCTCATTCTGTTCCATGCAACAAACTTCAATAAAACTCACTTTCAGGCTTTCGTTCCCTCCTGTTTTGACTTGTGCCAAATTCATATGAATATATGACACATTTTTAAAAAATAATAACAATTAGTTAAGGATATTTTGCACACTTGTGTAATTTAATGTGCCTTAAAGAACACTACAGGGCAGGAAAAATGTAAGTTTAAGAACAGAAAACTCCCTGACTGCGCACAGGTAAATCCGCAGTATTCTCACCATTACTGAGAACCATGAAACTATGAAATTCTACTCTGTTAAATCAAGCCTATTTGTAAAAACCATAAACCAGGGGCCACCCTGACCTCCCAGGCCATAAACCTGCGGGAATCTGCCCTCCTGGTACCAGGCAGACGGGCATGAGAACAGCCCCACCAATCAGCAGCACTGATCATACCGGTCGTCACAAGAGTGGAAAACCAGGACCGGAATCCATGACTCCACCCACCACAGACATACGGCACAGAAACGACACCACCGAACCTCGTAGCTCAGTGCTGCCGCAGATGGAGGCGATGCAATAACACTGACATAACATTTGAATAACTCTATGAGAACGTTCTCTGTTGGCTGGGCGTTGACACAAAAGAAGAGAGAGAGGACACTAAAACAAAATGGCTGCAAGCATTCGAGTGCCACCATTAACAATGACACTGAGAGTAGGTTCACTGGAACAGAGCCTGAACAGATACCAGACCATGGGGCCCATCCACACACTGGAACAGAGCCTTAACAGATACCAGACCATGGGGCCCATCCACACACTGGAACAGAGCCTTAACAGATACCAGACCATGGGGCCCATCCACACACTGGAACAGAGCCTTAACAGATACCAGACCATGGGGCCCATCCACACACTGGAACAGAGCCTTTACAGATACCAGACCATGGGGCCCATCCACACACTGGAACAGAGCCTTAACAGATACCAGACCATGGGGCCCATCCACACACTGGAACAGAGCCTTAACAGATACCAGACCATGGGGCCCATCCACACACTGGAACAGAGCCTTAACAGCAGAGGTGTATAATCCAGGAGTCAGAAAGTAAAAATCCTACCATGATTTCATTCTACCCGTAAACTCCTGTCAGCAGTTTTCACTTAGTTTTACCTCCCAGCTGAAGAATAGGGCCAACTGACAGGTCTTTTGTGGCTGGAACAATATCCTGGGATGGACTTTTACTTTCTGAACCTGGATTATACACCTCTGCTAAACAGATACCAGACCATGGGGCCCATCCACACACTGGAACAGAGCCTTAACAGATACCAGACCATGGGGCCCATCCACACACTGGAACAGAGCCTTAACAGATACCAGACCATGGGGCCCATCCACACACTGGAACAGAGCCTTTACAGATACCAGACCATGGGGCCCATCCACACACTGGAACAGAGCCTTAACAGATACCAGACCATGGGGCCCATCCACACACTGGAACAGAGCCTTAACAGATACCAGACCATGGGGCCCATCCACACACTGGAACAGAGCCTTAACAGATACCAGACCATGGGGCCCATCCACACACTGGAACAGAGCCTTAACAGATACCAGACCATGGGGCCCATCCACACACTGGAACAGAGCCTTAACAGATACCAGACCATGGGGCCCATCCACACACTGGAACAGAGCCTGAACAGATACCAGACCATGGGGCCCATCCACACACTGGAACAGAGCCTTAACAGCAGAGGTGTATAATCCAGGAGTCAGAAAGTAAAAATCCTACCATGATTTCATTCTACCCGTAAACTCCTGTCAGCAGTTTTCACTTAGTTTTACCTCCCAGCTGAAGAATAGGGCCAACTGACAGGTCTTTTGTGGCTGGAACAATATCCTGGGATGGACTTTTACTTTCTGAACCTGGATTATACACCTCAGCTAAACAGATACCAGACCATGGGGCACATCTGCACACGAGAACAGAGCCTTAACTGATACCAGAGACCCTGACAATATTTGATCACTGCTCCCATGGCGTCACGACAGGCTTCCAGATTTGCTGAGCTCAGACTGCCCACAGAAACAGATAAGATGACTTACTGCATCTACAGAGGGGGAAATTTACCATTAGCATTTAGATGGTATGTTGACGCTAGGCAGCGAATCGAATCACTTCTTTGGGAAGTGGGTGGCACTGCAGAGAGCGTGAGATTGTGTCGGCATAAAGACCCGTTCGCAAATACGTGTAGCACCGAGCGTGGACCTGCCGGCGCACGAATGCAATGTTCTCAGCCCAACATCGAATGCTAATGTTACAGAACTTTGAGAGAGTATCTCCAAAGGTCGAAAAGGAGCGTACAAAAGCCACAGTGACCTCTGGCAATTTTATTCCAGGTCGGTGAGTCACTGACAGCAGATATCGGTCTTTAT
Source organism: Gymnothorax reevesii (assembly GCA_029721435.1). Lineage (NCBI taxonomy): Eukaryota > Metazoa > Chordata > Actinopteri > Anguilliformes > Muraenidae > Gymnothorax > Gymnothorax reevesii. Next base: position 29,698,251 of record CM056593.1, on the reverse strand, counting down.
CAGACCGTTATTTCATTCAAGGGGCCTCGTCTGTCACAACACGTCTCTTTTGGGTGTGAGTCACTGATTCGTCAGTCCCATGTTTTTCGCCCCTGGCTCCACATTTAAGGTCACAGCTCGTTTACTGGGCCTGAGCCTGTTTCTTGGGAAATTTTCAGCCATTAGTGGGACTCCTGACCCCTGCCCACCCCAAACCCCCTTTCACAAAACCCTGCTGAGGGTGGCAGCCGGTTCAGTTCTAAAAGCCGAACATCCCCGAAGGCTCCCTGTGCGGTGCGCACTTGTACCGTATCACAGGATTTATGACCACATCGTCTATTTCATGGAAAAATGGCTGGTATTGGCTAACAGGGCCAGCAAAAGAGCTGAGTTTTTTGCTGGTGAAGCAATAAGCCAAATGAAAATGGATCACTACAGGGTGATGAGCAGTGCTGAGTCATTTATTCTAAACTCAGGGAAGAGCAGGTAAACTGCACAAACACTCCCAGAACTCATACTACTCCAGGCCTGCCGTTTATATGCCATCATGCCTGAAATACCAAACCCACAATCGACTGAGGGGCTGAATCCTGTGTAAATTTCAACATCATTGGTCATCGAGGGACACATTTAAAACCCAAATATTCCACCGCAAGCCAACTGGCAAATTCAATTCAGTCTCCTGCACAGAAAAATCCAACCAAGTCAAGAAAATATTCTAAAAGGCTTCTATCCAAGCTCCTCCCTCCAGCAAGATCTGAGAATTCGCAGAATTTAAAACTGTATCTGTTTGAATGGCATCAGGTGTGCGATCGGTAAAACGATGAGGTCAAAACGTAATCATACAGTCAGGCATTTGTTATTCGGTCGTGATTCCTACATGCTTAAAAAGGATATAAACCATGAAATCAAGCTGATATCACTCGACTCCGAGCTGAGGGTTTTCAAAGGGTCACGAGGTGAGCAGTGCCATGACTGTATAGCTGTGTATTAATGTAGTACATGTGCTTTTCTGTCGCATCAATACATACAGAAATAAACCAGTAGTTCATATTCTCCTTTTCAATCCTTTCAATGACGGCAGAACGACTGTTTTTTGTTGTCATTTCCAGGACGTCACGTGTGCAGCACTATCAGAGCAGTACAGCCCGTCACACGGTCTCAGACGCGGCCCAGCCTTCTCGTTTACAAAGGCCGTTTTAATGACCCTCCTCATCCTCTCAGCCCAATGCAGCGAGGGGAACAAACTGCTGCACAGCAACACCGTAATCCCCAAACTATTATTAACACGCTGCTGATCTGTGCCCGCGGTCTCGTCAGACAGAATTACGGCAGATCAATTTTAGACACTGAGGCCAGTCTGGACACGGGCAGCCGGGCTAATACAAATTACAGGCCTCTTCCGCCGCGAGGAGATGAGAGATAGCTGCTCGCGGCACAGACTGTGGCTCATCTGGAGCGCTGAAATAATGAGATTTCCGCTGTCTGGCCGATGTTGCAAGGGCAAGGAGGTCTAAAGAAATTTACAGCGAGGACTCGGTCGTATTTAATTGTCGTCAGGATTTCTGGAGATGAAATAAAAAGGATGCTGTCAACCGAAGGAATGGGCAAAGGACAGAAAATATTTACAGAGCGTGTGCGAACCTCCTTGGCTGCGGCTCAGTGACCCTTTGCAGCAGTGCGCACATCATTTTTAGCGCGCAAGGGTTGTAATTTCCTGATTTCATCTCATTAGCGCTTTTTGGAATGGTTTAGCGAAGTTCTTCTTCAGTCACCTAGAACGCTGTGTCTTTCTGTCATGATTAAATAAACAGGACATTTTACTGCATCAGTCCGTATGCGATCAGACTCATTTACACTGTGATAGTCAGAGTAAAATTGGATAGCTTAAGGCAGGGGTCCACAATCTTTCCCAGAAAGCTGTGCGGCTACAGCTTTCATTGCAACCAAGCAGCTACACACCTGATGCTACTAATCAACCCCTGGACTCTTTGCTAATAAGCTTGATTAGTAGCATCAGGTGTGTAGTTGCTTAGCTGCAATGAAAGCTGCACCCACACCGGACCTTTCTGGGAAAGATTGGGGATCCCCGACTTAATGAATAAAGAAACGGAGCTAAACCCAGGAGACAATCCCAAAACATCATAATTCGAGGGATCATAATTAAATTTCGCAACTGCTATTCTCGCCAAATCCTTGTGTGTCATTGGCTGACATGGTGAATGTTGAAGGAAGTCAGTTCTCGGCGTAAAAATGTGCACTTCCTGTGAACACAGCAACAGGTACTCTTAGCAAGCGATGCAAAGCCAGGTCAATGTACAAAACACTGCTACAGAGATATGAGTGTATCAGCTAAACAAATGATTTCAATGGTACTGCAGCGTATCAGCCAACCAAAATTCATTTCAGAGCTACAGTATCTGAGCGAATCAGCCAATCAAATCATTTTCCTCACCCTCTCAGCCTCAGTTCAGCAGTCACTCAAAACACCTGACCCAGCAGTACATCTAATCCAGCCGACTAGGCCGTCTCAGCTCTCTTCAGCGAAACGGCCTCTTAAACTCAGTACTTATTAAGCGGCCACTGCAGCATTGTGTGCCTGATTGTTAAAATTATGAAATTTTTCCCTAACAGGTGAAAACACTGACTTGAAAAAGCCCTCAGGGAACCCAGTATGCGACGGCTCTTCACTGACATCCTTAATGACACAGCATTAGCAGGGTGCCAAGGGTGCTGCTCACACAAACAAACAACTTCAGGGGGTCCTAACACTATCCCAGCGCAGTCCAGACCCACCTCAGGCATGGGATCTAGTCTCAGTAGAACATGATATATGCAAAAACAGTGAAAAGCCGGAGCACACAGTTTTCATTAGAGACTGTGGTATTTTGAATCATATTCCGCACATAAATGTCTGAATTGACTCACTTTTCTTGTGCATTATTCCAAGCAAGACACTCCATTTCCCAGCATCCCTCCCACTCATCAGAAAGCTGTAGCTCCACCCCTGACTGAAGGAAACTTTTGGCAGAGAGGTAGCGTAGCATTACAGATCTGTGTACCAGGGGCCAGTGAATCCTGGAACACTTTCACACTAAAGCGATGTCGATGCAGTGTGCAAAATAAAAGTAATCCACCGTTTGAGTCCTTATCAGAGGTTTAACTGATCTCAACCAGACTTCATGGGTCCGGAACTTTGAAAAAGTGACAATAAAATGCTTATCTACAAAGCCGCTATACACGTGGCAATCTGGTCTTAATTAGAGGAGAAATATAAAAGGGTCACGACAGGCGGCCCTAGAGGACAACACAGAGAACGCCTGCATGCGGAGCAGATCAACAGAGGGACGATGAGAGGACCCTCTGAACGGGCACGGGCTCCACAGAGCGGGCACGGCGAGATTACTGAAGCGCATCGGCGCGCTAATGCTCCCCAGGAGCTGACAGCTGTTCTCATATTAATATTTCATGCTCTCCATCATCGACGCTGTGAGAAACCACCTTCCTTCCGGGCCTTCACCGCACGGCTCTGACGGCGACGGTGCACGAGGCGCGACGGGCGCATGGCGAAATCCCCGTCGCATGCTGATGAGGATCGCAGTGCCGGAAGGGAACGGCGGTAAGATCGTCGCCTTTAGAGGAAGGATCCCTCGGCCCACGTTCCCCGCACCCCTACTGGTACACAATGTCCTCTCCACGCTGTTGCAGTGGTCCAACCATGATGAAACATTTCAGTGACGTTGCTGGAACATCTAGCGTTTGCTGTTCGCTGCCCTGCTCAGCTGCAGATGCGTTAAGAGCAGCTGACTGCACGCTAACCTCCCTTAGCCGTTAGCGCTTGCTGCTCAAACAGGCGCACACACACACACACACACACACACTGTGCTCTGGGACACAAACAGCTGGCAGCTGAGACCCCAGAGATGCTGCAGTTATAACAGTGAGAGTGAATCTATGTCCAAACAGCACAGCTATCTGCTCCCGTTCCCACTAAAGCACAGACCTTACACACAGCTCCTGCAGGAAAGTCCAAACGACAAATCTCCACATTCCCGTCTCAGGCCAAACGCCACATTCCCAAGAGCACGAGGGCACCGTTTGGTCAAAGGCAGTTTCCCTGGTTCAGGCTCGGCCTTTTGTTGACACTGAAGAGAAATGCTGTTGGACCTTGCTGTGTGTTCGCTGTAGCTTACAACAGAGCCGCAGGTGACGCCTGTGGGCCCCGGAGAGTGGAAGAGGCTCTTTCCTGTTTTATTCTGACAACATCTTTAGTGGGACCCCTGTACTGGTGTAAAAGTACTTCACTGTCCTGCTCAGAGCTCTGACCTCGACCCCATTAAATACCGTTATGATATATCATTACGATAAACTGTAAATATGAGGTTGAGACTGACTGACAGCCCAACATTCCCCAGAGAGCACTCAATTCAGTGTTTTTTCAGATGTAATGGCTGCACTGGTCTTGTTTGCCATTTTGCCTGTGATGATCATTTTAACGGCACCATTTTTCCTCTTTGGTCCACTGTTTTATGACAATCATTATTATGTAGCGCCTGGGGAATCGGGAGTTTATTAATACACTTTTTTTAAAGGAGCTGGACCCATTTCACAGTCGAGTAGCCCTTCAGATTCATGACATTCTGTTGTCATTAACGTAAAGGCATTGTTCTCGGCATTAAAGCTCTGTGTCACGCTGATTAATATTCAACATGACCACTCAACAGCTGGTGAGGTGCGGTAATTTACCGTTAATGATTCAATTAAAGCTTTGTGCTGAATTTTGGCCGAGAGCACTAAAACCCAGAGGGGCTTCTTTTATTTTTATAATTATTTTGATAAGTGAGAGAGGTATCTGAAGATACAGCCCTGCTCTAAAACATTCCGATACTCACCGGCTCAGTCATCGATGTTCACGCTCTGCTTTGATCCGCCGCGCTCCAAAGGAGAAGTGCACCATCTTCCATAATCGATTGCTTTGGCTATACAAACGAAATCATAATTTCATAATCACAAGTGAATGGTGTGCAGACGATTATGCAAAATTTCCCTGTCTGCAACAATGTCACACAGAGTTTCTGAATTATTTAGAATAATAGACTTTGATTCTCAGCATAAATTCAAAGGTCCAAACATGATTATAATCATGGGCAGTTCACACAGTGTGGAGGTATTCATTTTGTATAAAATTATGTGAATCGAAATATCCTTCTGATGGCAAAAATATGTGCCTGCAATCAATATCTCTCTGCGGACAGTAATTCTTGGGCCAATTACACATAAAATGATCCCGTCAGGCCTCTTGCCGTGAAATGTGACTGAAAAAGTGTTTTATTCAGTTAGTAAGCGGTACCCACATTGACACGCGGCGGACGAAGAGAACACTGTGATTCCTACTGAAATCACGTGATGAAGGAGCAAGCCGTGAGGACGATGTGTGGACTCAAACGTAATCCTGCTGGCTGTGATGGTCACCGACCCGTCATTCAGCGACGAATACAGATGAATATCAAGAGCTTCGATAAGTAACAGCTTCGACAGTGTCAGGTGTATTAAAATGCCTCCTGCCCTGCGCTGATGTAGAATGATAGTGAAATTAATGCCTGTCATCTTCCACAGAATGTGTGGCAATAATACTCAGACATGGTGCTGAGGGCTGGAGCTCAGCTTTTGGGCATTCGTTCATCTTCTCATCAGGACTGACTCTGAGAAACAAGTCCCCAACATCTCTGAGCAGTCAGAGGCTTCACTCAATGAGCTGTCAGTTCGAAAATGACTCCAGCAGTGCTATTGATCAGGAGCAGGTTTGAGTGTTAAAGTACAAGTGAGAAGTGAAACAATATTCAATGATAAAGGACAGATCATGATCCTCTTCCACGTCCTCTGGGTTTTATGAATCCAGCTTCCTTGTATCTGTGCCTGTTTGCTGTGTTCTGGATCCGAACGGAGTGGAAATATAGGACTAGTTCTTGTCCACTAACACTGACGTCATATTCACACATGCGCATTAGCGTGGTTGGCAAGAACAAGCGTAAATCAATACAACAAAACGGGGGAGTATGGCATCCTGCAGTAGTGGAACCGATTCGGCGCTCTCTGAATATGTACAAAACCTTGACAGTACCGCGAAGACAAGACATTTCTCGAAGCTTACGTACAACAAAGGTTTGTGTAGGATCCTAACGAGCTGAAAGACTGGAGGAACGACCCTTCGTTGGGTTAGACACCCAGCAGTCTTACTGACTGGCTTCCTACAAATCCCATCATTCCTTGCTGTAACATCAAAATGTCCTGTGTATATTCAGTCAGAGTAGGCTACGTATGAGATTAATATGAACACTGAGTATGAGAATTTTTTTCCTTCTAAAGCTTTAAGCAAATAGTTGCAACTCAGTGCAATTGAGCAACTCGGTTGCTATTCAATAGCAGAGGTTGTGGTTGGCAAAATGCATCAACATTAGAATTGATTTAATAGGCGAAGTCCTGTTGTCTTCCACTTTCTGTAATAATACCTGTTAGTTGCAGCGTAATTAACTGCACAAACCGATTCGGTAAGGCCTCAGGAATACGATTCCTTCGTATTCCTGAACAAGAACCTAAAAATCTGCTTGGATCAATTCAATTCGACGAAAGAACTGGGTGCCGTCGACCCACTCGCCTGTTTGTACTATTCACTTTCTGTCGTGTAAGTCACAAGTTATTTTCCATAATTTCTAACATGACATTTTGCTGTTTTCACATTTTATTATTCGGTCATAACAAGGGAATGATCTTGCTTTTTGTGCTGGGTAATTCGATCGGTTCCTTATGCTTTCCAGAAGCGAGTAAGTGACAGTTCGGATATTAGTATTGGAAACAGTGGCGTAGGTATCGCCGGTGCCGCCGGTGCGCTGAACCGGGGCCCCGATGAGCTCTGAGGGCCCACGGTGTTGAACCAAGCCACTCTTTGAAAAATGCTATAATGTTGCGATATTCCAAGAGTCTACATAACGCAGTATTAACAAAAGATCCTAATTCGAGTTGATGAGTATATATATTGCTTTTTTTGTTTTATACAACACAGTCATGGTAATAACCCCCTCCCCCCACCCACACAAAGTGGCCATTTTTCCTCTTTTCTTTGATGTATGCCTTTTGTATTTCAGTAATGATACTTTGTCCGTTATAATCACAATTACTTATCATATATTTGATTGTTTTATTCTCAACATTTTCAAAAGAACATGGCCTGCTGGGAAATGTGTTTGTCCAATTAGGTGACATTTACTTAATCCTTTCTGATCGTAGCTTCGTAGGCTACGCGCTTGCTCGTGAATTGTTCTTTTTGGAGAGATCAGCTAACCCATTTGCCTAGTATCAGAGGTGAGAAGTCTTGAGCACCATGTTGAGCAGCACAAAAGCGGTGCTCAAAAAAGAAAAGAAAAAAGAGCTCGATGTCCGGAACTCCAAATTGGAGAAATTGAATGCATTTTTTAAACAGTCATCTTGTCCAGATCCAGTTCCTGCTAGCGTTGTGAATGATAGCGGCGACACGCAGCAGTCAGACTTGGAGGCTAATGCTACCACCTCATTGCCCTCTTGCTCAACGACTTTGCAGGGCAGAAGGCACCCACAGTTAACTTCTGAATGGGTGAGTACAGTTTTTTATTTGGGTACTGCAAGTGATCAGCTTGCCGGTTGTGGTTAAATGGCTGCTGTGCCAGGATGTGTCAATCTATCTGTTTACTTTTTGATTTAGCCACTGTTTTGCTGTTAGGGAAATATGGTTGACTGTTCAGCCGTATTGATCTTTTTTGCATTTTGATTGGCAATGTATTGTCACTGTTGTTCATGGTTCAAATAGCCTAATGTGTCGTGTGATGTTGAGATGCAGTGCAAATTTTCATTGTCCATGGTTCTAATAGCCCTAATAATTATGGGTGTCTACGTTTTTCAGAAAACTGATTTTTCTAAATTACTGATTTGGATACCTACTGGCTCACTGTAGCTGTAGTGGTTGGCTACAGAGGATGATTGTTTCTGTGAATACCCAATAACTGATGCGGGTGGGCCATCTAGTGATAGAATATTGTAACTACGAGCATAAATTTGCAGCTCCGTGTCCCCGCACTAACATACCCTGCTGCCGAGCACCGTTTGGCGTCCCACATAAACCTTAAACGATGAATTGCGTTCATATTTTAATTTGTAACGAAGTGGCTAGTCTCAAAGTAACGAAGTAAAATTATAATTTTTAAGTTTTAAATGTTGTAGAGTAAAAGTCCAGGTTTAAAAAAGAACTCGGGTAAAGTACAAATCCTCAAAAAACTAAAGTTCTGTTACGATTTACATGGGGGGGGTCTAGCGCCATTCTCGCACCGGGGCCCAGCGCCTCTACGCTACGCCACTGATTGGAAATAATTCCGTTTTCAACCGTCATCAGTCCGAACTGAGATCAGTACTTTCGGCTTATCTTGACTTGTGGGTACCCAGAGAAACATTCCAGTGTAAAAACGTCCAAACGTGAAGAAAATTTAGAGTTTAATGTCTACTGCAGCTGTTACGGCGACAGCCTTGTTACTGATGACGCACCCGCTGACTCGGGAATGCGCAGTATATGCATTTGCGATATTAAATATTAATTATAAATTCTAAACCCCCTTATCACAAATAAAACCCCCCAAAATAAATTGGCGCCCCCTTTTAAAATCCGGTCCGGTATCGTACTACCGTGAATTACTTTCACTGCTCAACAAATGAAGAATTTATGTTCAATGAAGGAAAGCCATGAGATGACCAAGCGGACCCAGACTCCCCTAAGGCCCTGTTCCAGCAGTCGGGCCTCCCCAGTCGACTGCTGTTAACTCTGACCGAGAACCAGCGGCCACGCCCTCACTTACGTCATATCCCCTGCGGTCTCCGCTCACACAACACATCCACAATTCTCGCAGAACATCAAGGGCGTCGTGGAACAAAACATTTTTCCATCAATGTAATAAGATGCTCTGCATATATCCTGTCCTGAATGGTCCTTGTGCAGCAGATATTAGAGGTGCATTATGTTCGGTCCATGAGAGAGAGACCAGAGACTCGATAAGGGGCCAAATCAACCCAAACAGCCGAGTCTAGAGGGATATGCTATGACTATAAAAAAATAATAAATCATAGTGAGAGCAGAGTAGCCAATGCAAAGCCCATAATGTATTTCCTGCTAACATGACGTAAAAAGGTGCTGTCAGGTTCATACCCTTTTAGTCACCCTATTAATCCAAAGAGTTTAGTCGCGAGCTCAAAATCTTATTACCATGAACACAAGATCATTCCTGTAATCAAAGATGTGCAGTGGTCTCGATGAGAAGCTTTTCATTTTTAAATGACGAGATGAAGCGCCCTGACTGCACTGAGCGTTTGCTGAATTTCGGCTGTCACTGCTAAATATCCCCTTGAAAAATGTAATTGACATTACAAAAGCAGTTGCCAAATGTCTGCAAAAATAATTATTTACCCATTATATTGACATTAAAAAATGAATTATTGAGGCAAATAGAGAGCATGATTTTGGGAAAGCTCGACTTTAAAGCTTGATTAATGGTAAATAAATCATTGCAACATTACTTAATATGCTAATTATCATGTGTTAAAGGGTGGCATCTATTCAATCAAAAGCAGAATGATTCGTATTGAGAATTAATAATTCATTCAACCCTTCAGGAGCAAAAAATTGTAATAAATTCCTTTATTCGGATAAACCCCTTAAGGTGTATCACATCCTTTTCAAGGGGGTCCCCACATAAATACATACGGTATCACAATCACTACATACAGACAAATACAAAATAAAGCTAAACATACAAACATAAACAACAGACAACATGCAGTAACCAGAGAGAACCTTCAAAGGGAATCAGAGCTTCCCTTTCTCAGTGAAGTTCTCAGTGAAGGTTGGGGAAGCGAACGAATTGATGTTGTTTTCGACATGTACCGTGATCAGTCCATCAGAGCTTTGAATTGGACCCACAACTGCAGCTGGTTGTGAGGTACAGTTCAGGAACCACTCGCGAGAGACAGAAATCCAAAAAACGTATGCCTTTATTGGAGTCCGAGTCAGAGCCAAAAAACACAGGAATTGCCAAGCCACAATACGAAATACAAACACAGTATCGACTAGACAGGCAGGGGTCAGACAGTCAGACAGATGGGCAGAGGTACATAGGCGGTAGGCAAAAGGTCGTAGTCGATGAACAAGGCCAAGGGTCATACAGAGGGCATCCAAACACAGAAATCGTGGTCATACAAAAATTGGTCAAAATCCAGAAAGACAAAATCAGTACAAAAAGGGCAATGGCAAGAATCAAAGTCGGACAAACCAATAGAAGAAGAACAATACCCAATGGCATACAAGGCGCTCTGTACAAAGAAATATTGATCAACATTCTGACAAGGAGCTGGCTGTGAAAAGACTGCTTCAATAGACGAGAGGGAAGTCACATGCTATGCAGGAGTCAGGTGTAGTGGATCAGACTAATTACAACGGGAGAATCACATGAGGGAAACCCTAACCACGAAAACTGGCGAAAACCAAGACACGGACGGGAATCACACAAACAGCCTATGACATTTAAACAGCTCCGGTCAAGGAGTTCTAAGTGCACAGATAACGAGCGCAGGAGAGTAATTAAGCACAACACTGGTATAGACTGTTTAAAATACAATATTCAATACTCAATTCGAAGGGTTTTAGATAAGTCTGCAGGTTATCTGCACAAGCGCTCCAGAAATTATAAGCTAATCAGTGTTCAATGTAGTGTGACATAACACGCCACAAGCTGCGCCATTTGTCATGATTTTTAATGCCCTAACGCAGCTCTCGATGAGCTTCGGCCTCTTGATACGGTGTCATCAGTCGAACTACGTGACAAGAGCTCAGGTGTCAACATTCTAATCACAGATGGGGTTACACAAAGCACAGCGTGCCCGTAAACATTTGAACTAATTTCCAAAATATGCTCATTGTTCTATGCAATTATTAAACAAATGGAAAAGAGAACATATTTGACAAAATCGCTCTAATGTTTCCAGACACACTGTGCTTGGAGAAGACTATTATTAGGAAATCTGAGGCCCTGGATAACACCGCAGACTGGCTGTCCTCAGTGAAATTATGGGACTGTTAAACCAAAGAAGTCCAGGTGTAATAGCCCAGAGTATACCTCCAGCCCAGAGTATACCCTCAGCCCCGAGTATACCCCCAGTCCAGAGTATTCCCCGAGCCCAGAGTATACCCTCAGCCCACAGGGTACCTACAGCCCAGAGTATACCCCCAGCTAAAACTATACCCCCGGCCCAGAGTAAACCCTCAGCCCAGGGTACAGGGTAACACAGGGACGGATGACACACATGAAAATGGACTCCCCACACTGGTCCAACTCAGAGCAAGTGGGTTGAGAGTCAGGAAGGGTTCCGCTCCAGTCATTGAATGGAGACTCGCTCGCTCTCCCGTAAATACTTTGTCTATAAAGACACACGATGCAGAAACATCCACTGCAGGCATAACAGCGGTTTGTAATGAAACAGGACTCTCCTATCGCGGCTCTCGAGAGCGGTGGATCCTCGGGCTATCGCACATACCCAGGACACAATTAAATGGCTGGACTGCGCAGTCAGCCAACCGCTTGCTTTCTGAGCTCCTGGTTGCCCATTTAATAATGGAAACAAACAGCTGCAGCTCCCCAGGGTGGGAGAGACAGAGCCGTAATGGCGGCTGTTTCACACAGAATAACACACTGGGATCCGGGGCTTCGCACTCTGCAGCGATTAGCGAGGCTCGTGTTGATGACTATTAACGATGCCGCTCGTTCATTTCAGGGCAAAATTACTCCGCACTCATAATTTAGCATCATTTTACAGGCCCCTGCAACGCAGTGCAGAAATCTGAAGGCAAAGCCGGAGTAACATGAGCCAAGCGTCCGCAAACACTGAGGGAAACCAGCATCGCACTGCCCATCAATACCAGTGCCTTAAATCAAACACAGAGAGGAAACGTGTCTCTCTCTGGAGCAATACTATTCACTGATAACGCTGTTCTGCAATTGTCAAGCTTCATGAACACACTATGGCAGGGGTCCACAATCTTTCCCAGAAAGGGCCGGTGTGGGTGCAGCTTTCATTGCAACCAAACAATTACACACCTGATACTACTAATCAACCCCTGGACTCTTTGCTAATAAGCTTGATTAGTAGCATCAGGTGTGTAGCTGCTTGGTTGCAATGAAAGCTGCACCCACACTGGCCCTTTCTGGAAAGATTGGGGACCCCTGCACTATGGTGTCATATTTTCATCAAATAAAAGAAGGCATTATTTCTGAAACCATTCTAGAGACCATTATTCTCACATTCATACACAACCCTTTTACCTACATGGATAAGAACTCGGGAGAGTCCCCAGAATTGACATCACAGAGCCAGGGAGTTAACTAAACAGATGAGATTCTGAGGTGAGAGTGTGTGTGTCAGTGAGTGGATGTGTGTGTGTGTGGTGTCATGTTTGAGATAGTCAGTGCATTTCATTTTTTTCCCGAGGTAAATTCAGCAATAAATTGGGAGTGGATTCACCGCAATATTACACAGATGAGAGTGTTTATATACGACACCAGTTTCAGAAAGTTGCGCTTCAATGCTTGTAAAACACTGCCTTTTTATGACTTTAATAAAAGTTTCATATTAAAAGACCATTTCTTCATCAGAACGCCAATATACTTTATTGCTCATTGAACAGAGATATAAGTTCAACAGATTTTTATAACGCAGAACATAAATAGAACCTTACATCAGTGCTAACATGAAAAACAAGCCCAGTGCAGATTTATAATACCTGGTAAATGATGCATTTAATAGAGCGTCGAGAGGGAGCCGAATCATTTCTCGATACGCAAAATCCAACCTGATCCTTAATTACCATTAAATATTCATGGGGTCTTGCTTAATTGTTCTTTGTTTGACTGGGGTTAGAAGGGATAGAAATGAACAAAAACTATAAAAGGATAAATTATTTAATGAAGGGAACAGGTCTGCTCATTAATCACAGCCCCTCGGTGAAGGACGGTCCGAGGCGTTGCATAAATCTTCACCACATCTCTTCCACACTTTGAATCACACTCAGTGGCGATTGTTCCTTGTTCCACAGAGTCTCTGGTCAGGGAATTACCGACTGTTTCTGTCAAACATCTGCTGGAGTTTAAACACAGACTCACGGCTGAGGATAAGCACTGACAGAGGCCACACTCTCTCGCATTATCTGGGAGTCTGGTGTAAACACCGGCTGGCAAACCCAGAGAATCTCATTACCTCTGTTCTTATCTGTAAGAGTTCAGCTTTGCTGTTAATGTCAAGTTTGTTCTTATGAATCCGAAATCCAAAAAAAAAAAAAATGGAGTGTGCACCAGTTCTGTGCCAATGTGCAGTTTATGAATTAGAGCCCTGTTCAGTCAACCACTTGCCATGAAATAACTGGACAGATATGTATTCGACCCCAATCAAGCCTCTCCCTCACGCTGAATAAGGCCACAGTGGGGCATGCAGACCTAATATTGGACCAATTTACTGCTTAGATGCCGTTCAATTGGCAGACAGCAGTTTTAAGCCAAGATACAGAAGACAGAGGCACAAAATTCAGTGAGACCACAGGCTCTACATGGAGTCCCATAGCCCTGTATGTATCAGATGTCTCTCTGCTCCAACACAACGATTCTAATGAGTGCCTGACCCAAGCATGGACGAGCTACAGTCTTTAGAATCAGGTGTGTCAGAGCAGAGAGACATCGACAGTATCCAGGGCTGCGGCTCGCCGGGAACAGCGTTCTCCACCCCTGCTCTATGGGAGCCTCTTGCCGCGTAGGATTTATCACAACAGAGTCAAATAGAAATGCATTTTCATCCAGCAATGCTGCGCAACGTTCCTCCATTCCAGGGGCATCGGGAATACAGCATTTCTCCGCTCGAGATCATTGACACCACAGCACAAACTCCTGAGTCATAATAAGATTTGAAGATAAATTATGGAGTCCTCATCATGAGTTCATTGAGCTGTTATCTCAGGAGATGCCAAATTAATGACCATGATGTCACACACTGCGCCGCAAAATGGCGGCATCAGAGCCTAGTGCCACACTGAAGCACGTGCGAACAATAACGCCATTGTGGCAAATTATTGTTTATTTTTTATTACCATTTGGACTTACAGCAGGAAAAACAATCTAAAGCCCGTGAAAAACATTTTGACACATCTGTGTTTATGGAGACCAAGAGTCCATTACATGGATCCATAAGCTCTTCAAGACTAGTCCAGCTAAACTGGCAGGAGCCTGTGTCTGTATGTGGAAGCCTATCTCTGCATGTATGCACGTCCTCAGATTTTCTCGACAACCGCTCAACGGAACAACTCCACAACTGACAGGCGTCGGAAGCGGAGTGCGGCAGTGTGAAGCTGCTTGGATGAGTGGCTCTTTAGAAAGCCGCCAGCAGTGCGACCGAAGGCGAAGCTACAGCCCCGCTCTGAACGGCACGGGCACGTTTTGAACAGGCACCGCACTAGTGAAAAGGAATTCGCTGTTGTGGTCAGGCCGGGATTCCTAAAGGATATTGGCGAGCGTCCATAAAGGATTTGAATGTTTAGGACAGAGAGCTGATTGGAGACTGCAGCGGTATCACTTAGACATTTCAGCTGTTATCAGAGACGCCAGATGAGTCTAATGTAATCACACTCAGATTTATTACCACCTCTCCAAGTTTCCAGGAGCCGCATGCGATGCGATGCTTAATTCACCAAAGCAAAGGCTCGTACTTATAGGATGGGCTTTTCCAGTAAGCTGGAGAAACCCATGCGGCTTTTATACAAAGTTTTTATGGTCGCCTGCGGGGCACTGGGACATTAAATAAGGAAGTGACAAGCGGCGAGGCACCGTAGCCTAAAGAGAAGCGCATGCTCTCAGGAGCGAATCCATGAAGACGTTCGAGTGACGCCCGATGGAGGGATAGTTGTTTCACAGTGACGCCCGGCGGATGGATGGTTGTTTCACAGTGACGCCCGACGGAGGGATGGTTGTTTCACAGAGCGAACCAAACTCGGTCGCGCAACTGAAGATGTTACTTCTAACGCTGAACTCACCTGTGCACCGTGCTTTACGTAGAAGTTTGTTCTGACCGTGTTTCACTCACGGTCGCATCCGCAAAGGCGATTAAAAATTTAAATGCCTGGGGTTTTATATCATGTGTTGGTGAAAATGAATTTTTAAATATCTATTCAAAACTGACCTTCCCATGAATTCTAAATGGCACATTCTGAAATGCGGGCGACTTCAGCCTCCCTCAGTCGCTGCCCCCCAGAAGTACGTTACTGTTTCACAGTATCAATGCAGGGGGTGTAAATTGCCAGACTTCAACCCGAGTGAAAGGATTAAATGGTGACACTTCAGTCATAAACTTCCAAAACACACTGTTATGAAAACTCCACCCGCCTCTTATCTGTCCAATTAACTTTTTCAATCGCCAGCTATAACAAGCTCCATAAAACTGATACAGTCGGGACTTCATCAATATTTGCCGATGATTAAAAGTTAATTTATTCACAAAAACAGGCCACTAAAATCGAGTGATGTTAAAGGCAGCGTAGATGTCCACATAAAGCTGTTGTGCTCACTGTTTTTCCCCGTTTCTCAGGAGTTAATTGTTCTATTAAGGAATCGATTCAAGTTCACGCACCTCAGCTGGCTCGTGGGATTTGAACGGGCTGCTGACTTTAAGTCGAGAAGAAAAACCAGCGAGTTCCACGGTTCTGAGGCGAGGTAACAATCTGCTGACCTGCGCAGAAAAATGCGCAGAGTTAGTTCATCATTATGCAGCCCACTAGGACCATATTAGCTCTGTAATTGTGGCCATTACAATAAACATTTACTGCTTCAGACCGCTCTTGCTGTGTATTACATTCTAGTCCATAGCAGGGCTGGCCAACCCTGGCCCTGGGGCCACTGGATCGCCTGGTTTTTGTTCCCGCCGCGCAGGACCACTTCACTTCAGACTCAGGTTTGACGGTTTCCGGTGTCAGGTTCTCACAATGTCGGTGTGATGTAGTGCTCAAAGTTATTATACAGATACATTCCAGTAACGCTGTGAGAAGGTTTTTGGTTGACTTGGTGCTTAATAAGAGCGACCTAAGTGTTGGTTTGTGTCGTCTCGCATTAATGGTGAATTAGTTATACTCTAGTCAAGGATGAAAAATTCTGCAGACGTTTGTTGTTTTAGGCGAACTGCACCAGTGGACTCGGTGCTGTGGACTTACTCTGAAGGACAGAACTCGGGGAGACATTTTTCTTCACTCCGGCCATAATGTTGAGTCTTAGAGATTCAAGAAAATGAAAAGCGCTGTTGCATTATGGGATTAATAGAGACTGTGAGACCCCATTAAATATTAAAACATCATCAGTGCAAAAGGCTCTGACATAGATTAATGCGCAATACGGTTAATAATCTCACTACTAATTCTACCAAATTATACCCTGTAAATAATGTTTGTATCAACTCATGAGAATTATAAATGACCATAGCAATAATAATTGAACAAACGGTAATTTACAGCAGAAATCTCATTTATTTTCCTGTGACCACGAGACTGACACAGGAACAGTGAACAGGCAGCACCTGAAAGTCGACGGCGGACAGCGAAGAGAATCGAGGAAAAAACATTTTCATTTACACTTCATTCATCAGGAAGAAAACTGAATTGCATGAAAAGTTGGAAACAGTAATGCTCTGCCAAAAAGCAGAGAGGAAAGTCTTCCCCAACGATGGAATATCCACATCAAAATAGACGGTAATGCAAAATGCTGTATTAGTTTATTACCAATTCAAATAATGAAATATCAACGCCCTTCAGGCCCGTTGAAAATGAAACTCATGTAATCAGTGTACATTTCGAGAAGCACAGCTCCTTGGTTCCCGGTCCTTCACAAAAATTCAAGTCACACCGGCTTTGCAACAGTCCCTCAAAGTTACGGAGCACCAAAATAACGCGGCTACAAGAAAATGCAAATATAAAATGCAAAAGGTGGCAGAATGTTTTAAATCCTGTCTGAGCCGATGCCATTCTCCCAATCTGAAGTGACCATAATGCCAGCAGAAATCCAGACATGCTAAAAATTTGTATTCATAACTGCGCGTGACAATAGGAGTCTGTGCTGAACGAACTGATGAATAATGCTGGCAGATTCATGGGCAAAACCACTGAAGATTTCCACGGGGAAACACCTGTCGCAGGGACAGTTTTTCAGCTGAAAGCAGATGGCCAGATCTTGCATTTCTTGAGTCCTTTCCAGCTCCTAATTCCGCATCATCACCCATCAGTCCTGGGAAATACAGCCTTAGAGCAGCGGGTTTGCACCGCGACTGATGAATGAATGACGAACGGAATCAGGCGCCGCAGGGCTGGAGATTGGGCGCAGTGCAGTAAACTTTGAGGGGCTCAGTTGTGAAGGCAGGGACGTACCTTTTTACAGTAAAAACACACAGCTGCAGGTGAGGTAGGGCTGCAGCCGGCGGGGTCGCGTGTGGGTCACCATCCCTGCCTGCATACGCACCGCAGACCCCAGGGCCAGACCTCTTACTCTCCCTCTACGAAGGAAACGACACAGAGAGCCGCCCGTCTGTCTGCTTTGAAGAGTCTGCTAAAATGGCTGCTGAAACAAAAGCAAACATTTCTACGCCCTGATTATATCCTAAAGCACCATCTGATGGGAGCTGAGTATTGATCAGATAATCTGTCATGTAAACAAGTCCAATCTAACAGCTGATCACAGATAAGTCACAGATGAACTCGGGCCCTGAAGTACAAACGGCTCGTTTAGGCCACAAAAACTGAAGAGAATAAAGATAAACACGTGAAAGGAGAATGGTCTGAATAAAGTAGTGTGGGAAGACGGCTCGGAAAACTCGGCTGGGGTTAGAGAGTGAAAAACATTGTTCTTGCATTCCTCAGTGTGAAAGTGCTGCACGGACGAGGCAGTGAAGAGTTGACCCGGCTGCGAGGGCAGGGAGGGGCTTGGGCAGGGGGCGGGGCTCAGACCGTGGTGACGGACAGGAAGGCGCTGTGCACGCCGGGCTGCTCCGGAGTCCGAGCCCCGTGGCCCATCAGCTCCTGGATGGTCATCCAGTTGTCCAGAATCTTGCGGTTCCTCCTCTTCATCATCTTGCGGTGGCTGAGCTCCAGTACTGAGGCGTCTCCTCGCCCTGGCGCCCCGGAGCCCTCCGCCCCGCTCTCCTGCAGGTGGTCCAGCCGGCCCCTCATCAGCAGCTCCCTCCGCCTCCTCTCCCGCGCCCGCAGGAGCTGCTGCTTACGCTCCTCTCTGCTCCAGTAGCGGCCCAGCTTCAGCTCGCTGGCGGCGTCGTCGTCCGTGGTGGTTCCCCCTCCCCGCCGCTCCTCTCGGATCCTGAGCGCGCGCTCGCGCAGGAGGCGGTCCCTGGCCGGGGTGCGACGGGCCAACGGGGGGCGGAGTTTCGGGGGCTGCTGCTGGTCCCAGCACGTGCTCAGTAGGCTCTTCTCGCTGTGTCCCGCCTCCACGGATGCGCTCTGCTGGACCAGCTGCATGTAGCTCTGATAGTGCCGCGCGTGCGCCGGGACGCTTGTAGCCGGGACGCCAGCCGCAGGGAATCCAGCAACCTGAACATTAGCCGAAGGAATGTTAGCCGCAGGGACTCTAGCTACCAAGACATTAGCCGAAGGAATGTTAGCTGCAGGGACATTAGCCACAGGGACATTAGCTGCCGGGACTCTAGCACCCTGCCGGCTAAGGGACAGGAGCGGGTGCCGCTCAGGTTCCGGCAGTTCGGACCTCGGTTTCAACGAGACAACGGTTCTGGGGCCCGGCGCGGCAGCAGTCCCGTGCAGGGTCATGAGGCCGGTGGTAGCGCTCCGGCTGCCGCTCTGGGCCGGTAGGGGACTCTCGAGCGACCGGCGGGCGGTTAGCGGGGTGCTGCGGCTGCTCTCGGCCGTGTTGTAGGCGCTGGAGCTGTCCCAGTCCGACCTCTCGGGGGCCGGACGGAGACGGCGGGCCTGCATGATGCTGCGACACTCCCTCTCGATGCTCCTCAGCTCCTCGCTGAGGAGGCGCAGCTCCTGCTGAATGCTCCCCTGCTCCTCCCTCAGGCTGCACTCCACCGTGCAGCGGCTGCTGTAGGACACGTTCCCCTTCCTGCCGAGCCGGCAGTTCACCTCCACGCGCTGGTGAAATCCGCTGCCCCCCTCCCCGGGCGTCCTGTCGCGCTGCAGACTGCAGGCCCCTCCTCCTCGCCCCTCCCGGGGCGCCCTCGTGTGGACGCGGGGTGCAGTGTTGCGTTCGGGACTCCCGCTGGAGAGGTCTGGATCTGCCGGGGTCCAGTCCTGGGTGTGGGAGGAGCAGGTGGGCGTGTCAGAGGTGACGTCCTCTTCCTCACAGACTCTGGGCTGAAACCGGAGGAGTAACACTGCATTAGTCATTCTGCTCACACTTCTATCCAAAGTGATGTGCAGTTCAGCTTAGCAGGGGCCAATCACCCTTGAGCAGGTAGGGGTTAGGGGCCCGACATGGCAATCCTGCCTACCAGGGGTCATCATATCACCCGCCTAAAATAACTATCCTCTGATACCTGTCCTGGGATGCGTTTCCCGAAAGCAAAGATGCTAACTTCCAGAGTTCGAACCACTAACTGTGAATGGACAAACTATATAATGGTTGGCATCTAATCTGATCTGGTCACTCGCTAATAAGTGAGGGCAGTAAGTTCTGAAGTTTTGAACACATTTTGAAGATCGAATCGGATCTGCCTGCTGTGTGTGAATACAGACAGCGCTCCGATAATTCTCCTGAACACACATGAACACAGCGCATGGTTTAGCTTGCAGAATAATCTTTGACTTTGAAGCGGTGATTTCCAACAGAAGGCTTGTCATCACTCGCCAGGATTCACTGCTTAAGGAGAGACTTTCTGTCCATCAATCAACCGCAAAGCAGAATCATTCGGCATTACAGAAAATGAAGGCATTAGTCACCAGAGATCGTGTCAGACTGATGAAAAGTCATAAAACGAATGTGGAATATTCATTCATTCATTGTTTAAGTACTGAGCGTGTGCAGCTAAAAGTAAATCCTCTCTGATTAGACTTTCAAAGTGTCTAATTAGACTCAATGAACAGCGCTTTTTAAACCAGGAATGACTACTGAAGGCTGCAGCTGAAGACAAGGGGAAGCGCGGTGGCGCAGTGGGTGGCGTTGAAGAGTCAGAAGGTTGTGCAGTCGAATCCCTCGGGACCCTTCCTGCGGGGAGTTGGGACGTTCGTTCTGTGTTCACCGGAGATTGGCTTCAGCTGCCCCGGTTTCCTCCTACAGTCCAAACACAAGTATGCAAGCCGAACTGGAAACTAAACTGCCCATAGGCATAACAGAGTAAATGACGTGTCTGTGTGTGTTTGCATATATATGTGTGTGTGTGTGTGTGTGGTCTGCGATGGATTGTTCTGGATGTATCCCAGCCTCTAGCCCACTGAATGGTGGGATCAGGCCCACCCCCTCGGTCCCTGAGCAATGAGCTTATTAAATAATGGATGGATGGACTAAAGACCAGATAGGATCAGGTGTTGTGGGAAGCCCTGGTTTATACGAGATATTTTGATGACCCTAACGGGAGAGCTGTTCCCTACTCACTGTGTAAAGCAGTCTGAGAGCTCCTGCGCCTCTCGAGGACTCAAAGTATAATATCATGCAGCATTAACACAGAATTAAATGTTTGTGAGGTGAGAAGCCTGCACAGATTCAAACACCTGGTTAGTCTTGTGAGATGAGAAGCCTGCACCGACTCAAACACCTGGTTAGTCTTGTGAGGTGAGAAGCCTGCACAGACTCAAACATCTGGTTAGTATTGTGAGGCGAGAAGCCTGCACAGACTCGAACATCTGGTGAGTATTGTGAGGCGAGAAGCCAGCACTGACTCGAACATCTGGTTAGTATTGTGAGGTGAGAAGCCTGCACAGACTCAAACATCTGGTTAGTATTGTGAGGTGAGAAGCCTGCACTGACTCAAACATCTGGTTAGTATTGTGAGGCGAGAAGCCTGCACTGACTCAAACATCTGGTTAGTATTGTGAGGCGAGAAGCCTGCACAGACTCGAACATCTGGTTAGTATTGTGAGGTGAGAAGCCTGCACAGACTCGAACAACTGGTTAGTATTGTGAGGCGAGAAGCCTGCACTGACTCAAACATCTGGTTAGTATTGTGAGGCGAGAAGCCTGCACTGACTCAAACATCTGGTTAGTATTGTGAGGCGAGAAGCCTGCACAGACTCGAACATCTGGTTAGTATTGTGAGGTGAGAAGCCTGCACAGACTCGAACAACTGGTTAGTATTGTGAGGTGAGAAGCCTGCACAGACTCGAACATCTGGTTAGTATTGTGAGGTGAGAAGCCTGCACAGACTCGAACAACTGGTTAGTATTGTGAGGTGAGAAGCCTGCACAGACTCGAACAACTGGTTAGTATTGTGAGGTGAGAAGCCTGCACAGACTCGAACAACTGGTTAGTATTGTGAGGTGAGAAGCCTGCACAGACTCGAACAACTGGTTAGTATTGTGAGGTGAGAAGCCTGCACAGACTCGAACATCTGGTTAGTATTGTGAGGCGAGAAGCCTGCACAGACTCGAACATCTGGTTAGTATTGTGAGGCGAGAAGCCTGCACAGACTCGAACATCTGGTTAGTATTGTGAGGTGAGAAGCCTGCACAGACTCGAACAACTGGTTAGTACTGTGAGGTGTGAAGCCTGAACAGACTTGAACATCTGTTTAGTACTGTGAGGTGTGAAGCCTGAACAGACTTGAACATCTGTTTAGTATTGTGAGGTGAGAAGCCTGCACAGACTCGAACATCTGGTTAGTATTGTGAGATGAGAAGCCTGCACTGACTCGAACATCTGGCTAGTCTTGTGAGGTGAGAAGCCTGCACAGACTCGAACATCTGGCTAGTCTTGTGAGGTGAGAAGCCTGCACTGACTCAAACATCTGGTTGGTCTTGTGAGGTGAGAAGCCTGCACCGACTCAAACATCTGGTTAGTATTGTGAGGCGAGAAGCCTGCACTGACTCGAACATCTGGTCAGTCAGGAAAATCTTTCCTGCCCTCCCCACCTGCTGCTCCTCGCTGCTTGTTAGTTGAACGTGCTCCTTTCCCTGGCCTTCCAACGTCTCCGTCTTCAGCACCCCCTGAAGCCCATTCTGCTCCTCATCTGGCCACCCCTCCTCCAGCTGAGGGGAGGAGAGAGAGCACAGGTCAAAGGTCAGAGGGCATTGAGGTTTCTTGACATCTCAACCAGGAACACCGTCATCAATATAACTGAACCAGGCCGAGGCAATAGTGCACCAAGGGCCACATCTTGGGACCTTTGGAAATTCAAGATCACAGAAACGTGTAGAGCTGTTAGGAGTTTTATGGTGAGTTTCATAGCCTTAAATACAATATTCCAACTTCATAATGAAATAAGGGATCGTTTTTACTGTGCTGATTTTTGCTTTCCTAGAGTGAAAGCTTTCCTATAAATCAGGTGTATACTGATGAAAACCCGCAATTACGATTCACCAGAAAGTACAGTCAGAGCTCACAGGCAGTAAAGAAGTCTACTTGGTGGAAATGATTGCTTTTGTGGAGATCTTATTCACGAGTTATACAGCCGGCACAGAGGCCATAGTTCTTCCCCAGCTGAAGTCTTCATCACTACCTGAGTGCGCCAACTTTATCTTCCCGTGAATAGTCATCAGAAGTTTTCATCAGCACATTTTCAATGTTTTATGGAGTCTCGAGGTGCGGAGCACCCTTTCCTAATTAATTCAGAGATTAGGTGCGGAAAACATCGAAAGATTCAACTCCAATAAATATCACTTGGTTTGAGTTACACTTTCCACAGGCAGGCCTGGTTTTAATTAAAAGAAAAACTGGTCTAAATCTCCACCATCCTCTGCAGTCACTTCACAGGCAGAGAGCAATTACTCTTCCGTTCTGAAAGCCTGAACATCACGGAGCAGCGCTAACCTTGCAGCCCTCCACAGAGCTCTGCATATCTCTGGTGCTCGCTGACTGTGCTCTCGCGGAGTCAAACTGCTCTCAGATTCTCTCAGGCTCGGTGCCTCATTAGCGCCTCTCTCTGAGCGCGACAGGGCAGTGAGGGTTACCCTTGTTCTTTATACTCCGTCACCCAGCCTGTTCACCTGTATCTGATTAGCCAGTCATAGAGGAAATAATCCAGGTTTTAATAAGTGTATGTTGCTCCGGGATATGCCAAATACCACAGTCCTTCAGTGAGGCAGTGGAAAGGATTGGCTAGTTTGTGGTGTTTGTGTGTAGATGATGGACTTTACAGCCCAGGATGGCAGAGTTTGGATGTGGAGGACAAACTTTACACCTCTGGATGGTGGAGTTTGCGTATAGAAAACAGACCTTACACCTCTGGATGGTGGAATTTGTGAGTAGAGGACAGACCTTACACCTCTGGATGGCAGAGTTTGTGTGTAGAGGACAGACTTTACACTTCTGGATGGCAGAGTTTGTGTGTAGACGACAGACTTTACAGCCCAGGATGGCAGAGTTTGGATGTAGAGGACAAACTTTACACCTCTGGATGGTGGAGTTTTCGTATAGAAAACAGACTTTACACCTCTGGATGGTGGAGTTTGCGAAAAGAAAACAGACTTTACACCTCTGGATGGCAGAGTTTATGTGTCGAGGACAGACTTTACAGCCCAGGATGCCAGAGTTTGTGTGTAGGGGACAAACTTTACACCTATGGATAGCAGAGTTTTGTGTAGAGGACAGACTCTATAGCCCAGGATGGCAGTGGCCCGTTTCCCGCATCACACCTGTGCATCAGCCCGGGCCACCAGCAGCAGGAAGCTGCGACAGTCCTCACTGGACAGCGCTGTCACCGCCTCCTCCCTGCTCAGGATGTCCAGGCCATTAATCTTGAGTAAAAACAGAGGCAGGAGTGTTCATGGCCTTTCCCAGTCAGCGTGAATCATTTCCCTTAAATCAGGAGTCTACGACCTTCATTCAGACAATAAAATCTTCAGTGACTCGAACTGAAAACAACAACATGGGAGTATATGTTGATTTACATTACTGCCAACAGGGAGCATGTGTACACTGTGAGAGTTGACTTAAACACTAAGTAAGTAACACTAAGACTCAGTATTATCTGCTCTGGTATTGCAAACACTAGCTTGTTCAGCCGAATCTTTTACTGGCAAATTCTAAAATGAATCAAAATATCCCACCTCACAGGCGCCTCATTCCTTATTTCGCCATAAAGTAACGGATAAAAGATTTAAAGTCAAAGCGCAGAAGTAAATCACTTCGAAAGACAACCTAATTCATCTGTTTTTGCTGTGTGTCTCCATCGTCGCACAAAGCCGCACTGCGATGAGGAGCTGAACATCACAGCAAACACCAGGCCAGGTGTCCAAGCTTTCCTCCGGCGGCACCGATACCCTGTAACCCTGCAAAAGAAACGTGTCACGTTGCTCAGCGAAGATTCGGTACCTGTAGGATTCGATCCCCCTCCCTGATGCGTCCATCCCTGGCAGCGATGCTGTTCGGGTCCACCTGCGTCACGACCAAAACGACCAATCAGGACATTTCATCGAAAGCAAAGGTGTAAAATCGAGGTTCAGGAAGTTAAAGCCATACTGATTATGGTTGACCAGATTTTCAGCCAGAACTCAGTCCCAAGTTGAATCCATTTGAGGAACAAACAAATGGCCAGATTTTGACTTTCTGACAGCATACATTTACATCCTTGGCTGAAAGCTTTGCTTGGCAGCTTCAGTAAACTCACATGACAGGTGTAAACACCATCAAATTAACCAGCAGATCTCTATTCACTTTTCTTCACTGGATTTCAAATTGCGCTCAAAACTCATTCATATGCACACAGCATATGCTTCAAAGCATTAAAGCATCTATGAGAACAAGAACCGATCTAGGATAAGTTTTTTACCCGAAGTCGTAAGTAAGTGGACAGAGAGCGAGCAATATCTTATCCAAGAGCACCACTCCTGCACTAAGAGTGCATCAATTTATGTTCAAATCAGACTTTCCTATTCTGAGGCCAAATCCATACCCACAATGCAATTCTGCGGCCCCTTCTGAGACCTGAATGATTTATATGAAAAAAGGGGACAGAAAGAAACTTATTATAATGTCAGAGCAGCCACTGAAAAGATGCTAACCTATCAGGTCCTGATGGAGAATCATTTTTCATCTGGGGTATGAGGGCATTTTGCTAAAAGGCAGCACAGGTAATGTCATAAATCCCCTCTGAAAATAGATATTCCTCAGCGTGTGGTCAGACCTGCCGTTTCAATAATGACGACGAGGCAATTCAATTTGGAAAGTGCTTGATATGATTGATATGTGAAACAGCAGGCTCCCCGCGCCTGCAGATTGCCCGTTTTATCTGAAGCAGCTGCGCGGTCGCCGAATGATTCGGGCGTTTGGTATTCTGACTGCAATCAGCTCAGAACAGCTCGCAAGTCTGTGCGGACTTCAGAAGCATCTGAGAGGGAGCCGAGGGGAATCGAGGACAGCGGTCCAGCTTGTTTCGTTCGCAGATCCGCACAGGGTTCTCAGAGAGAAGCAGAGTGTCAGGCAGTGAACGCCGATTCCTCTTCGAGGACAACATGAGGTGGGTGCAGCGACGCAAAATCCCGGTCAGCAAAGTCAGAGTCCTCTCCAGTGTTCTGATCCAACCAGCCAGATTTTCATTTCAGAGCAAAGCAACATCGGAGCAGGGAAACCAGCTGCTGATCTCAGGGCTTTCAGCTCAGCTCAGTCGTGAAGAAATGTCATCATCAAACCACAGACCTTTGTGGTGCACGAGGACTTGGGGACAGATGGCTTGGAGAACTGAGTGGTTTGCATGGACTAATCAAGTCAAACCTGCCTCACGCAGACACAAAGCACAGGTTCCCGAAATCTGCTGTACTTCATCAGCGGAAAATTGATCTGAGTCCATATTTTTGAGAAAAGAATTTTGTAAATTAATAAATGAAAAACCACAGACCCCATCACCGGTAAAAATGATGTTTGCGGAGAAGAAAATATGATCCGCACACATGCATTTTTAATGCAGCTAATTTACATTTCCTTTCATCAACAGTCTAAATGGAGCAGCCCCCATCGCTTCGCTGTTCGGCGTCAATCATTGTGGAGATGTTGTGCTGGTCCTTTAGAGTCTCCTGTGGTCTCATCCCGCAGAGAGAATGCACTCAACACCAAACAGGGCCAAAAGTATGCAGACTGGACTGGGGGTTTTCTGTGGTTTGACGTGGACCCACAACTTCCACTGAAAGAAAATCTAGACGATAAAGCACAAAAAAGGCACTCCTGATGATCCCGCGTGTTCGCCAGGTTGGGCAGAGACAGTGTGGAGTCTCTCAATCGTTTGTCGATAACCCGTCAGACTGCGGTGATTCTGTGGCGTACTTCGTTGGACTGTAATGACTCCCTGGTGCCAGGCAACAAGTACTTGGTCTTGATGATGTTCGGAGGGACAGAGATAATGAGTTTATGGGCAATATAACCTGTTCAGCCCCCCACCTGTGGCGCAGTGTGGCATCACTGCTCATGCTCACATCCCCGCTGACACTGACCCAGCTTTCACACCAAAGGCACCCAACAGACTGCAAGCAGCAGGAAGTGATTTAACTCCAGCGAGAGCCTGCCTCACACAGCAGCCACAGCTGCGTAACGCTCGCCGCCGCGACCCAAGCAGCTGAGCGACTCCAGGACTTCAGCTGTGGTTAAGTGTGTGGAAATGAGCAGCAACTCCGATCAATGACACACCCACAGGGAGCAAATCCAGATGTGGAAAACAACTTTGTGAACTTTCGTTCCACAGAGAGAAAGACAGTTTTGTACCCATCTGAAAAAAAAAGTTGTTGGTTGTATACTGCAGTCAGTTATACAGTAATGATTCAATAGTATTTATAGTTTTACAGGTATATTCAGCCAAACTGAAAAGATTTGGTGCAAAAGTTTTACACCACGGACTCAGTGCTTCTGCAATGATTCAATAAAACAGTGAGAGATACTGTAATGATTCAGTAATACAGATAGTTTTACTGCAATGACTCACTGGTATAATTAGTCATCTATAATGATTGAGTAATATAGCTAGATTAAATCCAGTGACTCAATGGTACAATTATTTATTCGTAATGATTCAGTAATAGAGAAATATTAACTCCAGTGATTCAATAGTATAATTAGTTATCTGTAATGATCCATTAATATACAGTAGATAGAATAACTCCAGTGACTCAATAGTATAATTAGTTGTCTAAAATGGTTTAGTAATATAGATAGATTAACTCCAGTGACTCAATGGTATAATTAGTTATCTGTAATGATTCATTAACATACAGTAGATATAATAACTCCAGTGACTCAGTGGTATATTTAATTACACTGGAATGATTCAGACACACAGTTAGCTCCATGATTCAGAGGTAAGGTTAGACTCTCACCTCGCTGACACACATCCCCAGGTCCTCTTCGTCTGTCCTGTAGCACAACGTGAGGCCCAGTTTCTCCTGGCTGTTCTGTCGGCACAGCTCCACCTCCTGCAATGCACCATGGGACTTATGCCCCAAAATTATTGCCCAGAGACACCGTACCCCCTGTCTCAGCCGGGGCCCTGATGGCAGTTTGTTATGACTGAAGCTGAAGCATATTTCAGAATCCCCATGCAGGTCCGCAGTACACCTGTCTGCTCACACAATCCGAAACCATTTCCAGGCACCTCAGCCAATGACAAGCAGCAGCAAGGAGTGATCATTTTGAAATTTTGATGCGAAATCGCTCAGCTAACGAGGTCAGCCTTCCATGAAGGCCAGTCAGAAGTTCACAACGAAACAGAATTTAGTTAGAATGCAATTAACATGCAACTTACACGGATGTACAACTTACTTAGTTAATTATTGAAAAGTCATTTATGTTAACGTATCATCACGTGTAAGACTAGGGTCAAACAGATCCTCGCTTTGGAATGAAATACTGCTCCACGCAGCACTGATATTCTCTGACATATTAAAGCCAGTAAATGACTCAAAACCCAAAGCCTGGCTTCTGGTGATCTGACAGGGCTATTGGACCACAGATGATGAACAGAAGCACAGAAAAGTTTCTCAATCCAGAGGGGTGTCTGGTCCAGGACCCAGGCTGTTTTTGCGGGGCCCCTCAGTCACGCAGGCCCTGTAGTGTGTAAGGGCCCATAAGCCTCAGTGTGACTGACCAGCAGAACTAAACCTCCGCCCCATTATGTCTGAGCGAAATTAATCTGTGCACGAGGGAATGATCCAATTCTGATGTAGACAATGGCAGAGAGAACAAACGGATTTACTCCATCTGCGGGGACCTCGGACCGTGAAATTGAGGCGAGGCTTTGAGCTGACGGGATAACAGGGTGGCAGCAGCGCCTCACTCCTCTGAATAAGGTGCAGTTTAAATTATACCCCTTAATTCCTGAGCTCCATCACTCTTTATATCGTACACATCCATTCCATCTGTCTATACCTCCACTCCCCCGCTCCAACCATTCTTTAGATTCTACGCCGCCATTTTGGCTCTGTTTCCTGGTGTTTATGGAGAACGTGGCACCTCTCCATTACTCTTGACCAGGAGCAGTGCGTTACTCTCTGGCTCTGATGCCGGCCCTCTCCTGTTCAGTTTCAGGCTCTGCGCTCTCCTGATTGGTCTGCCTCACTGACCAATCATCAGGAGGCCTTTCATGCTTACTGTTAGCACTGCCCATGACCACCATTCCGACTCGAGTGTGCCTTCAGTGCGAAATGTCAAACGCCTGCAGCTCTGCGTTTCCATCTTCACAAGCAGTCGCTAACAAATCATACAGCGGTCTTTAATGGCGAAAAACCAGAGGGAGGGAAAATCCGCACGCGACCGAAACTGTGGAGGAAACATCCTCATTAGAGAAGCTACACTCGAAGAGCACAGCAGAAACGAGGCTAAACTGCCGCCTAAACTTTTTTCACAACGAAAAGCTCCACTCGTGTCCAGCATGAGCAGAGCTTAACCCTGTTTCCATCATGACCCGGACTCATGCCCCCAGCGAACACCAGTCTCAGAGCCAGTCACCTGATCATACCCCAGCGCCGGACCGATCCTGCTGGGCACTGCTCAACACCCACCTCCGTCAGATTTACTCACCACTACAGCGTCTGAAATGCCTCTAGGACTCTCTGTCCCGGACTTTTCGTCACAAAATTTTTAGTTCCCAGACTTTTTTCCCCAAAGAATTTTAATCCCCAAACTCTTCGTCTCCGTAAACCTTTCATCACCGTGATCTTCTCCTCCCTGGATTGTTCCACTCCAATAATGCGTCACCCTCTTCCTGCATTATAACCCTAAACCCGTATGTCATGTGATCTGTGGGTCCTCCATCTGTCCACTCGTATGTCAACAGTGGGGACTCACTGTCATATCGCAAGGGGATGAAAAGTGCAGAGACGAAAAGTCCCTGGAGATGAAGAGTGGGGGGACAAAAAGTCCATGAGGAAGAAATGTCGGAGGACTAAAGGGCCATGGACGAAAAATCCCCGCCACAGGACGGGCGATATCTGGCTTCAAGACAAAACTCATTGGAGGGACCAATAGCCGGACGGGAAGGCGTATGGAAATATAAACAGGTATCTCTACACAATGATATATCCATATATTTTATTCACAAAACACAAACATCCCAGCGACACTGAGAGAACAGTGCGAGTTATCCGGGTTTACGTTTCGCCCGATTGGGTGTTTGTTGACCCTGGAGGTTTCAGACTGAGCCTTCATCTCTAAGTCACCGGAGACGATGCGCTCTGAGGGAGATGTGTGAAATAACACGACAGGATTCACTAATAGACTCAACCGGAAGGATGAGCTCTACAGACACTCGGTGAGGAGTTACTGCCGTGCGCACTGACACGTGCCGCTGCACAAACCTCGTTAGGAGCCAGAGGAATAACTCCTGCGCTCAGCTCAAGGAGGCGTCATGAAAATATAAAGGAGGCGGAGCAGGCATCGCTCATGTCGACTCCGCTCGCCCGCCAGGCAGTGGCCCAGAAAACAGAGCGCATTACGGCAAACAGGCGCCATTGTGGCTCCAGACAGCAAAACAGCTATGAGATGCAGTCAATTATCTCTAATCGACGCACCCTGAGCCACAGGGGGTCTCTGGTGATGTAATCTGTCTAACGCACTTGGGTTTTCCGCGACCGCGCTACGATGCACCCCAGTGAAGCTGCGAACCTGTTTGTTACGCTGCATTACTCAGCCTCTCAATCTGTCAAAGAACTGGCTTAAATTTAGTCCACTAAAATTAATTTATTACACAACAGATATGTTTTATCAGCTGGACCTCTCATCAGGAGTCATACGGAGCTGGAGGTCTGTACTGCGCTGGAGTTCAGCTGCGTGTCCCAGATTTTATGCGCAGGAGCATGAGTAAAGCATTCTCACATGCAGTGCAGTCCGCAGGTAAGACAGCCGTAAGACAGGGTTCACACCGAATGGATTCAAAGGCTTGCAAATTAAAGCCGCCAGCCTCTCGACTTCACCATCACAGCGTGTTACAGGTGAATAACTGACATCATAACCCTTAATACCAGTGCGGCTACGCAATAAACTTACAGACCGCACTGCATATCACGGCAGGAGGGCAGAAATGAATTACTCTGTATGTAACCTCTGAGAGAGCCAGGCAG
The DNA here is from genome assembly GCA_029721435.1 of Gymnothorax reevesii. Classification (NCBI taxonomy): domain Eukaryota; kingdom Metazoa; phylum Chordata; class Actinopteri; order Anguilliformes; family Muraenidae; genus Gymnothorax; species Gymnothorax reevesii. Next base: position 29,667,473 of record CM056593.1, on the reverse strand, counting down.
CATCGCTGACTGTCTCTCTCACACACACACACACACACACACACACACTCACCTCACACTCAAACTCCTCCACCCGCTCTCCACCTGCAGGGCTCTGAGAGAGGAGCTCCGAGCCTTCGAACAACTCCTGCTCCACAGTCTGCAGGGAGTGACAGCTGAGAGAGCCAGAGAGAGGGCCAGTAAGCTCAAAACCAGGCGAATAAAGAATGTGAAATGGTCAGTTATTCATGGGAGGCTGTCCAATATTAATCATCCCGCTACTCCAGACCACCTTATTAACTCACACTTAATCTCCTCAGCCTTTGGAGAAACAACGCTTACCGATCACTTTACCGGGGAAACCTGGGCACTCAGATATTTTACGATTCTATATATGTTCATGTTCTCAATTTATTTCTCTTTAAAAAGTTTTTCAGGTGCTTATTTTTTAATTCCTCCCTTTTTACCCATGAAATGCACATTTTATGCTCAGTGTAATGAAAAATGCATGTGTCGTCAGATGCTATTTTTCATGATAATTTGTATTTATTTGCGAGTAACGGCAACAGAGCCCCATTAAAAACATGAGAAATATGTCCAGTATGAAAAACCCATTTAAAGACTTTTTGTGGATTCAACCATCAAGTCATCAACTTACACAAACTGGAAATTCTAAAGCTGACGTGGTCTGAAATTTTAAATCAAAGGTTAATATTTTTATGTCAACTGTATTTGGGCACTGTGTTCCATTGCAAACAGGGGTCGCTCTGCCAATCCCTTTACAGGAAACACTATCTACACTCATCTCATTCCTGCCACATTAGACAAATGTCAATGTAAGAGACAGTACAGGGACTGCATGTGTGTAGTTCAGTGCTTTAGTACAGGGGCGGCATGCGTGTAGTTTAGTGTTTTAGTACAGGGACTGCGTGTGTGTAGCTTAGTGTTTTAGTACAGGGACTGCGTGTGTGTAGTTTAGTGCTTTAGTACAGGGGCTGCATGTGTGTAGTTTAGTGTTTTAGCACAGGGACTGCGTGTGTGTAGTTTAGCGCTTTAGTACAGGGGCGGCATGTGTGTAGTTTAGTGTTTTAGTACAGGGACTGCGTGTGTGTAGTTTAGCGCTTTAGTACAGGGGCGGCATGCGTGTAGTTTAGTGTTTTAGTACAGGGACTGCGTGTGTGTAGTTTAGTGCTTTAGTACAGGGACTGCGCGTGTGTAGTTTAGTGCTTTAGTACAGGGACTGCGCGTGTGTAGTTTAGTGCTTTAGTACAGGGGCTGCATGTGTGTAGTTTAGTGCTTTAGTACAGGGGCGGCATGCGTGTAGTTTAGTGTTTTAGTACAGGGGCTGCATGTGTGTAGTTTAGTGCTTTAGTACAGGGGCGGCATGCGTGTAGTTTAGTGTTTTAGTACAGGGACTGCGTGTGTGTAGTTTAGCGCTTTAGTACAGGGACTGCGTGTGTGTAGTTTAGTGCTTTAGTACAGGGACTGCGCGTGTAGTTTAGTGCTTTAGTACAGGGACTGCGTGTGTGTAGTTTAGTGCTTTAGTACAGGGACTGCGCGTGTGTAGTTTAGTGCTTTAGTACAGGGGCGGCATGCGTGTAGTTTAGTGCTTTAGTACAGGGGCGGCATGCGGTAGTTTAGTGTTTTAGTACAGGGACTGCGTGTGTGTAGTTTAGTGCTTTAGTACAGGGACTGCGCGTGTGTAGTTTAGTGTTTTAGTACAGGGACTGCGCGTGTGTAGTTTAGCGCTTTAGTACAGGGGCGGCGTGCGTGTAGTTTAGTGCTTTAGTACAGGGGCTGCATGCGTGTAGTTTAGCGCTTTAGTACAGGGGCTGCATGCGTGTAGTTTAGTGTTTGTAAAAATAGTACAAGGGACTGCAGACGCGCGGTTTTATGGGGCACCTGTCGGACAGCAGGAAGGGACACAGGTCAGGCAGTGGTGGGGTGGAGGGGCGGAGCTTGGCCAGCGCCATGATGTGCTCGAAGGTGATGTCGGTCTGTGTGCAGACGTCCACCAGTTGTGCCTCTTCATGATTAGCATGGCAGCTGGGGGCGGGGCTGCTGCACAGGACCTGTAGTACGATTGGCTCCCTGCTGCCGTGGAACGCCTCCACTGCATCCTCGGGAGAGACCTTTTCCTTCATCTGTGGATGAGAGGGGCGAAGCCTCAGAATTATGCCCACTGTGAAAGGTCCGGGACGGGGAAGAAACCCAGGGACCCACACATCAGTCCCCAAACACAGGTCAAAAACCCCTCGGCCTGCGCACATCTATGGGTCACAGAGGGTTACCATACCAAAGTTGACGAAGCTGCCGTCAATAGTTCCTGAATATTGGGCCGGACAAGATTTCCATGATGACGTTCACAGCGCTAAGGTCAAAGGTCAAATCTGGCAAAAAGCCTGACATTGCACATCTATGAGTCATAATTTGGTGAAGCTGCGATCATAAATTCCCAATTACTGACCTGGACAAAGTCATGGACAGACAGACACGCAGGTGACGACCCCACCCCTCAGGCTAAAGTTTGGCCGCGGGATAACCAGATCAAAACCTTGTGCGCACCGGTCAGGTTACGATATAACAGACAGACGAGGTGAAAGAGACCATCTTATTAAAAAAACAGAGTAACAGAAACCAACACCAGCTCCTCTCAGACATCCCGGCGCAGACGCCGGACACACAGGGGTTCGGGCCGAACAGATGGCCGCTCCTACTGTCACACACAGTCTAAGAGGAGCAAAAAGAACAATCACATTCCTGAATTTCTCCAGGGTGCCATCTGACCTGCGTGGAAATCCTTGCCTCGTATCGCACCCCTTCCACATCACAGCAGATCTAACAGGGAAGAGAGCGTTGCTCTTCAGGGTGGTGCAGTGAGAGCCAGCTGTGGTGATTCATGCGAAGTCAACACGAGTATGTTCAATAAAGCAGGCAGTGTCACGTGATCGGGGTCTGTCTCGGTCAGGTTCCTGCGAAGAGTGTGTTCCGCATGTGAAGGTGGGGCTGAGGGGCGCTGTGTGGCCCCAGGGCATGCTGGTGTCCGGTATTGGGGGGCGAGGTCAGCCTTAACCGCACAGAACCACCAGACCAGAACCAGAGCAGGTCAGGGACAGAGGACGGTGACTGGTTTGCCTGCACCTTGATCGATGCGGCCAATCCGAGAGCTTAAAAACACATCCAGACTGATGGCAGCAATAACAACCATCCGCTATGTTATCCACCACTAAATCATCAACACAAAATTAGGGCAACATCACTGCCCACAATCAGGACTACAACAGAGTAACAACAGGAGCTCCATCGCCAGCAGCACTCATAACCGCACAAGTGCAATGAACTCAATGACTGTGACGTCCTTAACCTCTCACTTCAAATGGCCCAGCTTACAGAAGGAAGCCCAGCAGGTGCCACAGAGCAGGTGACCTGTACCCACCTCAGACGTCTCAATATATTAACTCTGTAACACAATCCTGTAACACTAACCCCCTCAGGACAGCCAGGATCTCCATCCCTCCGCCGGGTTCCCTGCGGCATGAAAGAACCCTTCACGCTCAATTATTAACTAACATGCGGCGGCTGAGACCGTGGCGGAAATACCAATGGCTGAGGCTGGTTTATAAACGAACGCTTCCTCTCCCGCTGGAGTCGCACTGGAAGGGCGGACAGTCCCAGAGCCTCCGCTGCACCGATCCTGCAGGCAGAGCCGGCAGTTTGAATCCCTGCACTAGAAAACTCCCAGCTGCGTCCCCCATACTGGGACCAATCTCCTCCTTCGCAACAGACGTCCCAAAAATACACTTCACCAGAACTGCCTTCTTGATCATGATTGCTGGGTGCTCCTTACAAAATCGCCATTGTTAACAAATAAGAGAGTCGTTTATTTCTCACCAAACCAAACAGGCACACCCGGCATCTGGTGCAAAAAGGCCAGACCCCACATCTACATCAACAAACACACCCTATACACATGTGCCTTTCCTACAAACACAGCATACACACACCCTATATCTGCGGCAAAAGGTGTGTGTGTGCATGATGACAGAAGATTCAGGTGTCATGACAACCATCGCCCCATTTCCCACAGTCATTACTGCAGACACTCACCAGTCAGATATTCCCACAGAAACTTCCAGAGACTGAACCAATGAAAGGCTGAGATGTAATAACCACGGATGCATCCGTTAGACCATGCTGGTGTGGTTAACTTTCTCTACTCAGCAGCTATATGCAACTGACTCTTGAAGTCTGTAAATGCTACACCGCAAACCAGCTTTGTGTAAAAGTAAATATATTTCGTCGGTCCTCATTTTTAATTTACTTTATAGAGCTCCAATAATACATTTTATGGTGGATGTGGTCTGATGTTGAGAATGTCTGCACTGCTAACATGATTTCCATAATGCCTCCGTAATCCTGCTGACAGACTGAAAGCTCATGAGCTGCTGATCGGCCTGCATCTCCAGTGTCCAGCTGTAATTCAGTCACTGGCATCACATCCAGTGTTACTGCTGCAGTATGTTAATTGTGCTGCAGTGCTGATGTTGTTTTATGGAAGAGGGCAAATGTGATCGTATCTGAGGCCAGATTCAACTCATCTCTTTAACTGATGCTGTTTTATTGGGCATAACATAGTATAATTTACTCCTGCATTATACACTGAGCACACATACAGCACATCAACAAACACTCAATGCACGTGCGCCGTACAAACTACACACACACACCGTACAAACTACACACTACACACAACAGCAAACACCACAATCACAGTGCACACAATAGCACACACCATGTGCACATTAGCACACGATACTCAAGGCACATTAGCACAAATAATACCCAGCAGCGCGCCAAGTACTTCACTACAAACACACTGCACAATCTCAATCGACACTGCACAACATACCATAATCCATGGATGCACGAACGCACTACACTGAGGAGAGTATAAGTAGCACAGATTCACACTTCACAGAGTCAAATTGGCAACAGGAACTGAACAGAGAGGTTTGATGCCTCAGAGATTCAGAGAGAAACTGAGCGCGCTCAGTTAGAAGAGCCGGCCGCCCTGATTGCCGCAGTAACTCAAAGCAGCGGCACATCCTGTCTCTCAGCCGCCATCAGCAGGAGGAAATGCGCTGACATCTGACCAGCCCTGCTGAATACGGAGCGAGAGAGTGCAGGGGTTTCACAGCCAAGCGACTGGACTAAGAGTGATTCCCAAACGAGAAACCGCCCAAGGCTCAGGAAACAGTAATATTGAAATGCTTTACGCAGGGAGGGGCCTGAGCTGATATGCGCTTGTACGTGCATGAGCGTTTGCATGAGCGGCGTGTGTGTTCATGTGGTGTGCGCATGTGTCTTGTTGGTGTGAGAATATCCAAAAATGTGTGCATGTATGAGTGCCGTGTTTGCGTGAGAATGTTAAGTGTGAGTTAATCTGTTGTGATTGTCTGCCTATGTTGTGTTTGTGGATGTGTGTGTGTGTGTGTGTATATATTCGCATAGGAAGGTATGCATTTCCCCATGGTCTGGATCCTTTAACTGAAGTTCTGTGTCACTGGAGCACAGCCTGTGCACGGGGAGATTTGCTTGTAATTGTGGGGTGTGATTTAGCATGTGCACGGGGAGATTTGCCTGTAATTGTGGGGTGTGATTTAGCATGTGCACGGGGAGATTTGCCTGTAATTGTGGGGTGTGATTTAGCATGTGCACGGGGAGATTTGCCTGTAATTGTGGGGTGTGATTTAGCATGTGCACGGGGAGATTTGCCTGTAATTGTGGGGTGTGATTTAGCATGTGCACGGGGAGATTTTCCTGTAATTGTGGGGTGTGATTTAGCATGTGCACGGGGAGATTTGCCTGTAATTGTGGGGTGTGATTTAGCATGTGCACGGGGAGATTTGCCTGTAATTGTGGGGTGTGATTTAGCATGTGCACGGGGAGATTTGCCTGTAATTGTGGGGTGTGATTTAGCATGTGCACGGGGAGATTTTCCTGTAATTGTGGGGTGTGATTTAGCATGTGCACGGGGAGATTTTCCTGTAATTGTGGGGTGTGATTTAGCATGTGCACGGGGAGATTTGCCTGTAATTGTGGGGTGTGATTTAGCATGTGCACGGGGAGATTTTCCTGTAATTGTGGGGTGTGATTTAGCATGTGCACGGGGAGATTTTCCTGTAATTGTGGGGTGTGATTTAGCATGTGCACGGGGAGATTTGCCTGTAATTGTAGGGTGTGATTTAGCCTGTGCACGGGGAGATTTGCCTGTAATTGTGGGGTGTGATTTAGCATGTGCACGGGGAGATTTTTCTGTAATTGTGGGGTGTGATTTAGCATGTGCACGGGGAGATTCTCCTGTAATTGTGGGGTGTGATTTAGCATGTGCACGGGGAGATTTGCCCGTAATTGTGGGGTGTGATTTAGCATGTGCACGGGGAGATGTGCCTGTAATTGTGGGGTGTGATTTAGCATGTGCACGGGGAGATTTGCCTGTATTTGTGGGGTGTGATTTAGCATGTGCACGGGGAGATTTGCCTGTAATTGTGGGGTGTGATTTAGCATGTGCACGGGGAGATTTGCCTGTAATTGTGGGGTGTGATTTAGCATGTGCACGGGGAGATTTGCCTGTAATTGTGGGGTGTGATTTATACTCTCATAAGGCCTTTACTGTACCGACCCATACTTCATAACACCTCGTAATATTGAAATGAAGCACAGCGCAGTGTAGAGGAGCTCTGGTGTATGTAAGACATGAGCAGGTGGGCGCTGGAGCTCTGCGCTCTGAACACACGGGGCATCTCCTCTTTTCAGCACTAGTGGGATCAGGAGAGGATCAGTGGAGAGCTAGTGTCTGATCAGGAGAGGATCAGCGTAGAGTTGGTGTATGATCAGGAGAGGATAAGTGTAGAGTTAGTGCACAAAGTATAATCAAGATAAGATCAGTAGGGATAGAATATCAATGTTACATCAGTAAAGCATCATAAAAGATCAGCTAAAGATCATAGTAATAATCAAATTACTAGAGGTGCTAATGTCTAAAAAAATTTTATATGAACGATGGAAAAGCTTCTACTTTGAAACAATCAGTAAGAACCTCAGAGTGCAACAGTGAGCTCACTCATTCCTTCACCTGTCCAGAGCTGGTTTAAAGAGAACAGCAGGTTGGCTGAGATTTGTGCGGATTGCAAATACTTGTCACGCTTTCAGTCAGTAGGTCAGAAGAGTCCAGTGTGAAGCACAAGTCATTCAGCCTTTTAAATTCATTTTACACAGTACATACGGCCCTGGGCACAGTCAGGAGCTGGGCGATGAGGCGTGGTGTTACTGTGGTACCGCTGGGAGGTCTGTCGTACACCACACGGAGAAATATGAGGTTCAGCTGGCAACACAGATCCGCTGTAACAGTACTCAGCAATAATGAAAAGGCATACCATCCAATCTGCCACGAAATGTCCTCTGCATACATTAGTGACAGTTAATGATTCTCATAAAAGCGCAATATGCTGTCATAATAGCTTTTGTCAGAATTACATCCGCCTTATGTCCACATATGCAAACTTTATGGCAGGAAAATAATGTCAGCAAATTAAGTTACCAAACTATTTTACAACCATCAGAATATATAATTGCAAAATTATGGTTTATCCATAATTATTCAACTCCATCTTTCTCTACCCCGGCGAGACAAAGTCATTCTGTCTTGTCTGTTTGTCATAACTGTATATTTTGATGGCACTTCAATATTTGTTGAAAAAATGTGCAACATGCTGCCATGACAGGTTGGCAGCCACTACAGCTAATGGTATCATAAAGCAGGCTTTATGGCGGAGAGGACGTCTCGTGTTTACTGTTCTTCTGCAAGCTCCTCACAGCTGGGGAACGAACACACACACACACACACACACACGCACACACACACAGAAGCCAAAGGCCGGCCCGATCCCCTGCCGCTCTCCATTACACACACACACACACACACACGCACACACACACACACACACAAACCCCCCCGCACACACACACGCGCACACCCACACACAAACACCCACACACACACACACACAAACGCACACGCACACACACACGCAAACGCACATGCGCACGCGCACACGCACACACACACACGCACGCACGCACACACGCATACACACACACACAGGAGCCAAAGGCCGGCCCAATCCCCTGCCGCTCTCCATTACACACACACACACACACACACACACACACACACAGAAGCCAAAGGCCGGCCCGATCCCCTGCCGCTCTCCATTACACACACACACACACACACACACACACACACAGGAGCCAAAGGCCGGCCCAATCCCCTGCCGCTCTCCATTACACACACACACACACACACACACACACACAGGAGCCAAAGGCCGGCCCGATCCCCCTGCCGCTCTCCGTTACACACACACAGCAGAAAGATGAAGATAAAGAACAGTCACATATTCTATAACTCCCCAGAAGCGGCAGAATATTATTAGAGGAGGAGTGCGGGAGAGACGAGGCTCCATCTCTCCAGGGCAGGAATATTAAACCAAGCTTTTCCTCCGGCGGGCGAGACGCTCGCTTGTTGCGCGGCGTGAGTAATTAAGAAAGCTCTCGGAGGTTAACAGTGAAAAAGGCTCTCGGAGCAGAGCCCATCTCTCACAGAGTGAAATATGTTTGGGGTTTCCTTTAAACCGTCAGGCCTTTCGCTCTCGAGTTTCCCTGAGAAACTGAGTCGAAAATTTTCCCACTTGCAGAAATCTGAGCAGAATACTTCCGGGTTGTGTGTTAAGTCCTTACACGGGTAGATATTTGAGGTGCTGGATCATTAGCCCTCCCCCTACCCAACACAGAGGTGATCCTGGGCTCTAGGCCGAGGCCCATCGATGCCCCACCCCCCAAGGGCCAGTTTTTTTAGTTGCAGTTGCAAAAATGAGCCAAGATAGTCCCATGGGGGCCATATTTCGCAAGTTTTTTGGATCCCAAAACATTCACCTGTTTGCCTCTCCTGATGGTGCATCGCAGGCCAAACCTGTCTGTATCCATGGTAACATAACTTTCTGAAACTTACACTTTTTTGGACGCACTTAAGTGGGAATGACGATGCTGACTAGCTGTCAGTTTAAAGGGCGATAAAAGTTTTCCCCATTCTTATCATAAACCTGCAGCCCCAGAGTGCTGCATCCACAGGGGAAATGACTGAGGTACAGCAGGCAGGTCATTCTGCACACAAACCCACTCCCATTGTCCTGCAGAGAAGTAAAGACCCACTTCTGCCTCATGAAACCAGAAGTGAGCGAACAGTAATCAAGCGCGTGAATCAATTCCTGAAGGGCCCAGAAAAAAAGCCGTGCCTTTAAGGTGTGAAACTGAAGCTAAAGTTTTCATAGCTGGACACAAATCGTCAGTTACGTCGATGGATTTATTGAGGCGATGTTGTTGTATGATAGTCTTATAGGTCTTCACCTCTACACAGCCTCAGCGGAACAGCGACGGCTCACATCTGACCGAGTCGCCCAGCATTCGGGATTCAGACTGTCAGACGGACTGCTGTGCAGCCGGCAGGATCAGGGAGGGCAGACTCCGCTGTGCGGAGGGACCTTTAGCGCCGCTGTCATGCTAACGCCTGTGCCCCGCAGCTCACAGCCTCTCATCGCCTCGCTCCAGCTCAGGGGTCACGCCACGACCCATAATGCATCACTCATGCCCCAGGACATCAGTGCGCTCTGGTCTTTCCCCGTTACGCCTCCTCTCAGTAAAGCGACACATTACGACATCTCTATGAACCTGTGACATCGCGGGGAAATCCGCCGGAGCCGCGGTCCGCAGGTTTCACCCTGAACACTGTGATGGGGTAACAGGGAGGCGTGTGCTGAATCAGAACACGCAGCTGACACCTTCTCAGTCCGACCAATCGGGAGCAGGCAAGGAGGAGGCAGAGCAGTGCCATGGGCGGAGTTTAAAATGCCCAAACATCCATAGTCTTCCCTGCGCTTCCCTGGTGAGGATCGGAAGGCAGCGGAGGTCTATTGCACAGTATACCAAGCGAGAGGCAGGAAATGCCCCACACAGCTGACAGTCCATCACTGCACACACTCCATCACACACACAGCTCAGCGCACTCTTAAGCCTCCAGTTGGTGCGTCTGAGGACTCTGAGGGCGAAATCAGTGCGGCACCATCTTCCCCAAAATAACACATCTATCATGGAGGAGTTTTAGCACAGGTAGATGACATCACCAGCAGCAACACACACATATCACACACGCACACACACGCACACACACAAACACACATATACACACAAGAAACGCCGGCGTTTGAACACCCTCGGCCTGACTTATGAAGTGTCCCAGAACAATTACACAATAACCAAAGTAGAATTCCAGAGAACATACATTTACAAATACAAAAATGGCCAAAGTCCCACAAAAATGTTGGAAAATTCAAATTTTATCGCATATATATGATCGTTCCCCCAGGTATAAACCCCCTAACTCAAATGCTTCATCAAAATCAGTCCACGATGAAGTTCTTTTCAAAAACGCCATAAATGCCATTTTTTCCCCAAACTAGAGTGTTCAGGTGAACACGTGTCGCCTGCGAAGGTTATGTGAAAGTGTGACTACCAACTGAAAGTATGACTACCGGACGGACAGACAGACGCCGGACAAAGTGATCCCTATGAGCCGCTATGCTTCGCAGGCAACACAAAAATGGTCGGATCTGAAAAAATCTTTCCTGGCCTGGATTCCCTACATTACCGCGGATGTTTTGTCATGGGTAACTAGTTTATTGATGCCGACTTTAGAGGTGCACACACGGGACAGACAGACAGACAGACGACGAACTGATGACAATACCCTTCGGCCTGAAGTCGGGCTGAGGGTAAAAACTATAAACTCATCCATTACAAACACACACACACACTGCTTCAGCAAAATCACAGTGGGACAGGACATGCATGATCAATGAGTATAACATGCGTACACATGCATACCTGCTCACACATACACACACACTGTAAGATTTGCACTAACACATGCACACTTACACGTGAAACATTCACACACATATACGTGCACAAACCTACACCCCCACACATGCAGGCATACACACTCACATACATACACTCACACACTTTACACACAGAGATGTACATTATACAACAGCATCAATGTATACACTGCATGCACACAGTCGCACATACAGTTTAGCTTCATAAGTATTGGGACGAAGAGCCAATATTAAAGGAATGCAGTGCCTGCTCTGAACAGGACACGAAGCAGGAAACTCAATGTTACACTCACTGTCTGCACTTATTTCTGAGATGAATCACAGTGAAACAGAGTGAATCTGCAGGAATTCCAGCCCTGTAATGCTGCGCTGCTGCCTGAATATGTTCACTGTTTACATGCTGCATATGCTCTTTCTGACACAATTAAATACACAGGTGTTCAATAATGATCCATAAGCACTTGAGCACTAAGATAAAGCACAGTGATGGAGTGAAATAAGGTAAAATTGGGTGTATTTATGCGGTCCCGCTCTCACGCAGCCGTAGAGAGTGCTGCATGGCTTTCTCACACTCCAGAGTGCACTTTAAAGCCTGCTGCTGAGGTTACGGTGCCCAGTAATTGGTCTGCAGTCAATGACACCGACCTCATTATTGAGTGGGCTGAGTGCTCTGTCAAATTTACTTCCTCGACTGATGTATTAAAGAAAAAAAACTCCACGGACGTGCCCGTGGGCTCAGTGTAAATGCCACTCTAAAGATTAATGCCACACCTTTCCCTGCAGCTAAAAGGCAGGACTCTGAAATATCCCGACACTCATTAAAGCAGGAGAATGGCTTCCATTAGGAAGACATAAGATATCATGAACTGCGGTACTCCTGCTAAGTGCCCTGTCTGTGCGCTTTACAAACGAGGTGAGAGGTCATCTGCCTGCTCTCAGAGCATCGGCCTGCCCCCACACAAGGTTCCCTCACACACTTCAGAGACTGTTTTCATGCAGGAGGAGCTGAGATAAGACTGATGTAACAGAGCTGGAGATGGATACGGGGCTAAGGCATGGTGGCGAGCAGTTAGCGTACTGCGTGAAGCCCAAATGGGGCTTTATGGGGCACAGTTCTCCACTGTGTACTGTGGCACAGCCCCCGAGGGTCACTTTCCTCTGCAATCAGCGCCAGGGACAGCGACTCGCGCTCTCTCAGCCCTAGAACCAGCCCGGACACGAGGGGTTAATGAGGACTCAGTCGTTGTGATTTCAGCACACTTGGAGAAAAGTGCACTTTTTGGACGCAGCCAGGTTGTGCAGTTTGGAGAGAGACTCAGGACAGCGCAGCTGCAAACCAGTGTCGTGCACTAAGTGTGTAAGACGGTGACTCCCAAGTAGAGCTCTGACGATGCACACAGCATCATTAAAAATAATTATTCCCGCACAGTACTCAAGTTAATTCTCAAATGCTTTGCCTCTCTCATGCTGAGGATACCGCAGTCGGCATTTTGTAATGAAATATAATAAAGGCTTTCATTCAATTTAACGCTCGTTGCTGAGAACCTTTTCATTCACTTCCCACTAGTGGCGCAAATGTGCACTGCAGGCCATTACAGCGCGAGTAAAAAAACAAAACCAGTGTACTGCGCGGAACATTCAGCTCGGTTTTTTAATACCCAAGTGACATTCACATACTATTCAAATAGTAACCAATTAGCCATGTTTTGTTTTCACTCAAAATGAATGTCAATGCACATTTGACAAACTTAATTCATGTAAGCCTTTCCCAAGGCAGCGGTCTCTCTGACCACCCACCCTGACAGCATCTGTCGGACCAGCAGCTGCAGTCGCCCCGGTTCTGCACCACGGCTGTTCAGAAGACTACTGCCGCACAGGCGATCATTCTGAGCGAGAATAGGCACCCGGAATTTTCTTTTTCATTATTTAAATCTGGCTGTAGATGTTTACTTCTTGTTTTCCACCTTACTGTTGTTGAACAACAAAAGCAAATTCCCCAAAAAGTAATTCAAAAAATAGTTTTATAAATAAATATTTCACGAAAAACAGTGGAGACAGATAACATAGTCATGACAGAGCCCTCATGTTCACACCCACGATGTCAAAACCGCGGCTTTGCTTGAATTACCGGCGGCTGTCCATGGTCCTGAAGTCAGCACGGCCAGGACACTAGTTGCGTTCCCCGCCAATAATGCGTTCGCTGGCCGCGGTGCTGAAGCGCATTGACAGCGGCCGCAGGAATGCAGTTTATTCTCGCGTTATACGCGGCCCCGCCAATGAGTGCACCTGTCGTATAGAAGGGGCGGGGTTTCGGCAGACTGTACTCAGTCTTCCTTTAGTTCTGCTCTGTTTAACGGCATTTTATCGCAAAAGCACTCCCCACGAAGCAGGTGTATCGTTTCATGTTTGAAGTGGAGATGGGCATTGACACGAAGTTCAGTTCAAAAGTAAAGCACAACCTCTCTAAGAAGTGGAACGTTCCAATCACCTGACCTGTGTCCAATGGAACGTGCATTTTACTTCCTGAAGGCAAGACTGAAGTCAGAAAGCCAAGAACAAGCAATAGCCCAAGACACCTGCAGTCAAAGCCTGGCAAAGCATCATAACAGAGGAACCCCCAGTGTCTGCTGAGGTCCATGAGCTCCAGACGTCAGACAGTCACTGATGGCAAAGGATCCACAACCAAGAGTGAAAAATGATGATTTACTTTTTAATTATGTTCGTTTGTCCAATTACTTTTGAACCCACAAAATCTGGGGGACACCGAGTCAAACGTCTAAACCCTGCCCTTAAAGAACATCTGAATTCATTGATTTCAGATGCATTGAGGTGGCGTACCGGGGAATTATGACAAAAATGTGTGGTTGTGTTGTATTTTACTACATCGTAATTCCTAACTCTTCAGAAGACTCAAGCTAACGAACAGCAGGCGAGTGTAAACAGCTGGTTGGGAACGCAGCCAAGCTCCACATCTCAGAACCTCCCCCAGACACTCAGCGGAAACACAAACACGCCGTTCTGTCATATAAAACTTCACAAACACTCTCCCAAACACTGACAGAGGCTTCGTGTGAAACGGGTGCCAAACGCGACGAGCCATCAGGTGCCGCTGCAAACTGACACCGGCGTGCAGGTACAGATTAAAGGACAGCGCGAAATGAAAGCGAGAGCACAGAACGCGTCTGTGATACAACACACGTCAGCGTAAATAACCTGATCTGTGACCTCACTACGACCAACACCACCCTAACCTGTACACCACACTACCACCAACACCACCCTGACCGTACACCCCACTACCACCAACACCACCCTGGTCTGTACACCCCACTCCCACCAACACCACCCTGACCTGTACACCCCACTACCACCAACACCACCCTGACCTGTACACCCCACTACCACCAACACCACCCTGACCGTACACCCCACTCCCACCAACACCACCCTGACCTGTACACCCCACTACCACCAACACCACCCTGACCTGTACACCCCACTACCACCAACACCACCCTGACCGTACACCCCACTCCCACCAACACCACCCTGACCTGTACAACCTACTCCCACCAACACCACCCTGACCGTACACCCCACTCCCACCAACACCACCCTGACCTGTACACCCCACTACCACCAACACCACTCTGACCTGTATACACCCCTACCACCAACACCACCCTGACCTGTACAATCTACTCCCACCCACACCATCCTGACCGTACACCCCACTCCCACCAACACCACCCAGACCTGTAAACCCCACTACCACCAACACCACCCTGACCTGCACACCCCACTACCACCAACACCACCCTGACCGTACACCCCACTCCCACCAACACCACCCTGACCAGTACACCCCACTACCACCAACACCACCCAGACCTGTATACACCCCTACCACCAACACCACCCTGACCTGTACAATCTACTCCCACCCACACCATCCTGACCGTACACCCCACTCCCACCAACACCACCCAGACCTGTAAACCCCACTCCCACCAACACCACCCTGACCTGTACACCCCACTACCACCAACACCACTCTGACCTGTCCACCTCTAGAGCACCAACACCACCCTGACCTGTACACCTCACTACCACCAACACCACCCTGACCTGTACACCCCACTACCACCAACACCACCCTGACCAGTACACCCCACTACCACCAACACCAGCCAGACCTGTACACCCCACTACCACCAACACCATCCTGACCTGTACACCTCACTACCACCAACACCACCCTGACCTGTACACCCCACTACCACCAACACCACCCTGACCAGTACACCCCACTACCACCAACACCACCCAGACCTGTACACCCCACTACCACCAACACCACCCTGACCTGTACACCCCACTACCACCAACACCACCCTGACCTGTACACCCCACTACCACCAACACCACCCTGACCGTACACCCCACTCCCACCAACACCACCCTGACCTGTACACCCCACTACCACCAACACCACCCTGACCTGTACACCCCACTACCACCAACACCATCCTGACCTGTACACCTCACTACCACCAACACCACCCTGACCTGTACACCCCACTACCACCAACACCACCCTGACCAGTACACCCCACTACCACCAACACCACCCAGACCTGTACACCCCACTCCCACCAACACCACCCTGACCTGTACACCCCACTACCACCAACACCACCCTGACCTGTACACCCCACTACCACCAACACCACCCTGACCGTACACCCCACTCCCACCAACACCACCCTGACCTGTACACCCCACTACCACCAACACCACCCTGACCTGTACACCCCACTACCACCAACACCACCCTGACCGTACACCCCACTCCCACCAACACCACCCTGACCTGTACAACCTACTCCCACCAACACCACCCTGACCGTACACCCCACTCCCACCAACACCACCCTGACCTGTACACCCCACTACCACCAACACCACTCTGACCTGTATACACCCCTACCACCAACACCACCCTGACCTGTACAATCTACTCCCACCCACACCATCCTGACCGTACACCCCACTCCCACCAACACCACCCAGACCTGTAAACCCCACTACCACCAACACCACCCTGACCTGCACACCCCACTACCACCAACACCACCCTGACCGTACACCCCACTCCCACCAACACCACCCTGACCAGTACACCCCACTACCACCAACACCACCCAGACCTGTATACACCCCTACCACCAACACCACCCTGACCTGTACAATCTACTCCCACCCACACCATCCTGACCGTACACCCCACTCCCACCAACACCACCCAGACCTGTAAACCCCACTCCCACCAACACCACCCTGACCTGTACACCCCACTACCACCAACACCACTCTGACCTGTCCACCTCTAGAGCACCAACACCACCCTGACCTGTACACCTCACTACCACCAACACCACCCTGACCTGTACACCCCACTACCACCAACACCACCCTGACCAGTACACCCCACTACCACCAACACCAGCCAGACCTGTACACCCCACTACCACCAACACCATCCTGACCTGTACACCTCACTACCACCAACACCACCCTGACCTGTACACCCCACTACCACCAACACCACCCTGACCAGTACACCCCACTACCACCAACACCACCCAGACCTGTACACCCCACTACCACCAACACCACCCTGACCTGTACACCTCACTACCACCAACACCACCCTGACCTGTACACCCCACTACCACCAAAACCACCCTGACCTGTACACCTCACTACCACCAACACCACCCTGACCTGTACACCCCACTACCACCAACACCACCCTGACCTGTACACCCCACTACCACCAACACCACCCTGACCTGTACACCCCACTCCCACCAACACCACCCTGACCTGTACACCTCACTACCACCAACACCACCCTGACCTGTACACCTCACTACCACCAACACCACCCTGACCTGTACACCCCACTACCACCAACACCACCCTGACCTGTACACCCCACTACCACCAACACCACCCTGACCTGTACACCCCACTCCCACCAACACCACCCTGACCTGTACACCTCACTACCACCAACACCACCCTGACCTGTACACCTCACTACCACCAACACCACCCTGGCCTGTACACCCCACTCCCACCAACACCACCCTGACCTGTACACCTCACTACCACCACCACCACCACCACCCTGACCTGTACACCGCACTACCACCAACACCACCCTGACCTGTACACCCCACTCCCACCAACACCACCCTGGCCTGTACCACCAGTACCTGCGTGTAAATACACACACAAACTTTGCCACACACTACTATTCACTCAGATATAGCACATACTGATTCACTTAAACATTCCCAAAGACAAGCATAAACTCAGACACAGGCACATATCCATATATATACGCCCACATACAAACGTGCACATAGGCATTCAGACATACACCCTTGTGCAGTCACACACTCATACTCAGGGCAACAGACACACAGAGATGCACATATACTCCCACACAATAGTGGACACAGCAAACACGTGCGCGCAGTCTCACACACAGACGATAATACCCCTGCATACAGACACACACACACACACACACACACACACACTCACCTGTGCGATCTCGTACAGCAGTGTGTAGTGCTCGTCTCTCTTGCGTAAAGTGCACAAACTGCAGCCCATTATCGAGGTGCGACGGGGTGGCAGCGCTAGAGTGAAAAGGGGGTGCACTCCGACTCTCATCCGTCACCCCCGAGTCTCCGCCTGTCACACACACACACACACACACACACGCGCGCACACACACATGCGCGGGCGCGCCAGCGTAGCCACTGTCCGCGTCCAAACCAGAGACGTCCACAGCGGAGTCTCCCGCCTGCTTTCTCTCGCTCTCCCTCTCGCTCTCACGCGCGCCGCAACCACGGCAACCGCTCACGGCTACGCCCCCCCTCCCCCTTCATCGCAGCCATCCACACAACACACCACTCGTGAATAATAATGAGCTGCTCATTAATAACAAGGAGCTGGAGATGCTGAATGAGGTGGGTCATTACGCACAAGCACCTCATGAATAATAACAAGGAGCTGTGAGTATCACTCATTCTGAGCAGCCGGCAGCTGAAGAGTAATGAGGAAACATTCAAAACAGCACAGCGGCTCATTAATAATAAAGAGAAACTCATGAATAATGAGCAGGAGAATACTCTGCTGTGAGTGGGGAAGGGTGTGAGGGGGTGGAGTCACAGCAGCAGAGGCATGCCATTGGCTGACTGATGATCCTCCAGACAGAGACAGCAGGAAGGTGCCTTCAGGTAAACCTGCTCTGTTTCCGCCCATCAGGGCTGCCAGGAGGGTATTTATGTCACTCACACACACACACACACACACACACACGCGCATGCACACAGTCAAACACATGCACAGACACACACACGCGCGTGCACACACCGTCAAACACACACGCACGCGCGCATGCACACCGTCAAACACATGCACAGACACACACGCGCGCACAGACACACACACACACACACACACACACCGTCAAACACATGCACAGACAACACACAAGCACACACACACAAACGCACACCGTCAAAAACATGCACAGATACACACACACAAGCACAAACAATGATGTTCTCATGGGTCACGGGACTAGATTTTGAAAGTCAGCGCTGCTTTAAATTTCAATGCAATTTTATCCGTATAGTGCTTTCCACAGCCAAGGACTGTGAAGACCCTTCACAGACTGAAGGGCCAGCGCCCAGCCTAATCCGCAAAACAATAAACCAGGCAAAAAACTCCCAGCAGGGAGAAAACTCCTCAAACGGTGGTGGGAGGAGATCTCAGGAGGATCTCAGGAGGAACCCGGCTATAGTGGGGAAGCCCATCCTCCGCTGGAAGGCTAATTAATGAAAACTGGATTGAAGTCTAACTAAAAAAAAACAACAAAAAAAAACTCATAAAAATTCAAGCCAGTTGCCCCAGGAGGTGGTGAGACGAGGGTGGGGTAGAACCGAATCTCCGAGCTGCCTCATATTTACGAGAACAGAACCAAACGCTCCCAGCACACCCTCATGCTGAATGAGCAACTCAGAAAAACTTATATCCACATTTGACAAGAATAAAACTGCTAAGCTGAAGGTGGACACACTGCAAACACACATGTACGCGCGCACACACTAACACACACACACACACACACTTAATGGGGTCAGAGAGAGCACCCAAGCATTGCATGTAGCCCGGGCATGATGAAGTTGCTTCCATGGTTACTGGTGTTCTGCTGTGCCCAGGGCCTGTGCGCAGAGCACCAATCAGGGTGCACCGCCAGAGTTCCACCGAATCCACGATAACTGACCCTCTGACCTCCCATAAAACTCACACAAAGGATCCTCAAATGGATCATGTTTTATTTTGTTAAGTTGTTGTGCCTCGAGTGGGTTCAGAGCGAGAGCAGGAACACGGGACCACAGCACACCGCACTGCACTGCACGGCTGCACTTCTGCGGGCTGGATTGCGGCGTTGGTTTGATAACTGCCCTCAGTCAGACCCAGTTCAGCTCTGTCTTTACTCCAGAGGGCATCGCACCTTCAGAAGGGCTCCAGGTTTCACTGCCGCCGTCCCGCTGCTCTGAGAGGCCCGTGCGAGACGGGCGAGAGGAGACCGCGGGATGCTGAGGGCTCCAGGAAAAGGGTGCGTTCATGTTCAGGGTGCATTCAGTGCACACCAGGGTACAACACCTCCACTCTTCTGCCAAAGGGCCATTCTTGATTCGTCACTGACTATCACAATCATCCAATCATCCACCCTCAGAGATTTCTCCTCTTTAGCCCTCTGTCACCTCGCAATATTCTCTTTAGGTACTCCTGCTGGGTTATGTTTGGCTTTTCTGCTTTGAAATCCCATTTCATTCAGCTAATTTCTTACAGTTCTGTCAGAAACACTGACTCCAGTTTGCGCCCGTTTGTTTTTCATTTGTTTTGCTACAAGGCACAGAGCGTTGAGTTTTCCACTTTAATGCTGACGTTTTCTGCGGTCCACCCGAATGTTCCCCTCTAACAGCCTTCCCATATTGTTTATACACCGACTTCTCGACACAGCCGACAGGGAAGATCGTTTGCCACTTTCTATGTTGAATTACCACATCGCAGCACTAATATAATCCTTTCCATTGTTTCCGTTTCCAGCTCTCTTGTTGGTGCAATTTTTCCTCTAAATGGGCGGAGCCGGACATCTCATTAAGGTCTGCATGTGCCCTCTTAACTGCACATTTATCTGCATATTCAGATTTAGGCTGCCATTTCTTTTGGAAAATCCAGTGACAACGTGATTCCAGAAATTTTCCTCAACATTGCGTCATACCATTTTTTTTCCCCAAGAAAAAACATGCTGTTAATGAAAATAATTTAATCTAATTTGTTTGAGGTGTGTCTCATGACGCCAGAACGTTAACCCGCGTGCTGCTGGTTTCCGATATGTAGAGGACCAACACTCGTTTCCCTGAGCGCCAGCTATCAATCCATCACGAGGAAAAAAAGGTTGTCAAGTAAAAGATGGGTAGGGCTATTAAATCTGAGTGATTTGCTAGTCTGGATGTCAAGTGGAAAAAAAATGTAATTTTAATCCCTAATATCCACATGAAGTGTTTATATACAGGGGTATTGAAAGTATTCATGGACACGTGAGGTATTTGGATTGTGTATTTGCTACAGAGTAAATTCACAAGGTATTTAAATAGTGTAGTTCTGATTATTTAAATACATATTTATTACTCTCTGAGGGAACTGCAGGCGATTTCTTTTTTTCATGCGCCTTTCACTCACACAGATTTTTAGTCGATGAAATAAACTGGAAAAGTAGGAGGAGAATTTCAATAATCTAAAAATAGTGACATTCTCAATATTCTTCACCACGAACTGCGCGAATAGTAGTACGGGATGCTACCAATCGTTTAGACAGCTGATCACTGCGTCTTCAAGCCTGTTTGAAGCTCTGAGTAACCTTGACAACAAACATCACAGAGCGCACCGTCAAAAATAAATAAATTAGACGACCGCGTCCCTGGTCCTCAGGGGCTTGTTTCTTTGGCGTGCACAGTCGCTGAGGTTACCACACGATCCATCAGCAGACAAGAACAGACACAAATACATGCCACGAGACAAGAAAGCGATGCCGAAGCGCTCCTCAAGAGAAACCTGTGTCCAATACAGCACACAGTATATGAATGCACACTCAACATTCACACTAAACACCACACAGTAAATGAATGCACACACAACATCCACACTAAACAGCACACGGTATATGAATGCACACTCAACATTCACACTAAACAGCACACAGTATATGAATGCACACTCAACATTCACACTAAACAGCACACAGTATATGAATGCACACACAACATCCACACTAAACAGCACACAGTATATGAATGCACACTCAACATCCACACTAAACAGCACACAGTCTATGAATGCACACTCAACATCCACACTAAACAGCACACAGTCTATGAATGCACACACAACATTCACACTAAACAGCACACAGTATATGAATGCACACACAACATTCACACTAAACAGCACACAGTATATG
This sequence comes from Gymnothorax reevesii, assembly GCA_029721435.1. Classification (NCBI taxonomy): domain Eukaryota; kingdom Metazoa; phylum Chordata; class Actinopteri; order Anguilliformes; family Muraenidae; genus Gymnothorax; species Gymnothorax reevesii. Next base: position 29,645,864 of record CM056593.1, on the reverse strand, counting down.
AATGCACACACAACATTCACACTTAACAGCACACAGTATATGAATGCACACAAAACATTCACACTAAACAGCACACAGTATATGAATGCACACACAACATTCACACTAAACAGCACACATTATATTAATGCACACTCAACATCCACACTAAACAGCACACAGTCTATGAATACACACTCAATTTTCACACTAAACAGCACACAGTCTATGAATGCACACTCAACATCCACACTAAAAAGCACACAGTCTATGAAAGCACACAACAGAGGGCCCAGACTGGCCCTCTCAGTGTAGAGGGCAGGACAGCAGGGGCCCCAGACTGGCCCTCTCAGTGTAGAGGGAAGGACAGCAGGGGCCCCAGACTGGCCCTCTCAGTGTAGAGGGAAGGACAGCAGGGGCCCAGACTGGCCCTCTCAGTGTAGAGGGAAGGACAGCAGGGGCCCCAGACTGGCCCTCTCAGTGTAGAGGGAAGGACAGCAGGGGCCCCAGACTGGCCCTCTCAGTGTAGAGGGAAGGACAGCAGGGGCCCCAGACTGGCCCTCTCAGTGTAGAGGGAAGGACAGCAGGGGCCCCAGACTGGCCCTCTCAGTGTAGAGGGAAGGACAGCAGGGGCCCCAGACTGGCCCTCTCAGTGTAGAGGGAAGGACAGCAGGGGCCCCAGACTGGCCCTCTCAGTGTAGAGGGAAGGACAGCAGGGGCCCCAGACTGGCCCTCTCAGTGTAGAAGAAAGGACAGCAGGGCCCCAGACTGGACTGTAGAGCAGAGTCCCGCTCAGGTCTCAGATTCAGGATCACGATCGCATGGCTGAAGGGCCGAGCCTCGCTCTTCAATATTTAAGGACCCTGATCTGATGTCTCACGTCTCAGGTCGCTCTGACGACACTCACAAACTCAGATGTCACTGTGAAGCTGCACAAATGCACGTCCACACACACACACACACGCACACACACACAGTCTCTCATACACCCTCTGTCTCTCTCTCACACACTCACACACACGCACGCACATGACAGCCTCCCACCTCCAGTAATATCAAAATAATGTTAGGGTAAAACTGTCTACAGCGAGCTGTGTGCAGCATCCTCCACAAGACCCCTTTACCTGCGTCTCCTCTGCAGCTGAAAGGCAGCGGCTGCTGTCAATCAGCAGTCAGCTTCTCGCTCCGCTCCCTCAGTCTGCGCTCAGTCTACCAGCACCTCCTCCCATCCCCCAAACACAGCCAACACTCCACTGTTCACCCCATTACTCCAACACATCACAGCCAAAGCCAAATGTTTACGTACGGCGGGATACGTTTCACACCACACCACCAACCCCAATGTCCGTTATTACTGACCGTGTTACGGCTGCTACAGAGCCACTGGAAACAGAGCCCAAATGGCTGACCCTGCCGCCATTCCGTCTCCACAGTTTCACAAGTTCTGCCAGTTTATTTGTGCACTGAGCTTCTCACTCTGAAACTGCCGGTGCTCTTATCTCCTGATAACTGCACAGCGATACCTCTCGTCCCCACAGGCAGGAAACCTCTTCCTCCATCTGACAGCGGCGCTCTGATCATCAAAGACGTTCTGACAGCCTCGCCCAATTTCCCACTGAAAGGCAGCTGCTTGAAATCACAGTCGGCGGCGGTGAAATATATATGACACGTCCGTGAAATGATCATTTTGAAGTCTGACGCATAAATGCATTCCGAACACACATCAGGGCTTCAAATACAGTTTCCTCTGCTTTCTTTGTGTTGACAAGGGTCAATTTCACAGCCTTCTTATATACTATTTATTCTTTTCTGTACTTTAAGGATTTATTCCAGTTGCTGGGTTAAGAATTTAACAAAATCATGTAGCTAGTTTGAGCATTAACAGCTTACACTCAGGGCCAGATTAACCAGATTGAGATATTTGGGATGATTCCCCTGTCCCACAGCAACACAACCAAAACAAACACCAATCAATGGGAATTTTATTGGTTTTTATTCCTGTTCATAATCGTGCGTAACGTGCCCTTCTGCTAACACTGCAGGCCCTCCAACACAACGAGGCACGCGGACCCACTCTCACCACTCCTGATATTAACCAAAAACAGACAAGTATCAATCTGATACCTTCAAACCACACATATCCATGCCATTTTTTCACTATTCAGTTTCAGCAAATATTTAAATTTCCTAAATTCAAAAAGCCCTTTTCATTTCTGCATTTAAATAAGGTCAATTAACCTTGTACTGTAATGGAATAAACCCATTTGAATACATTCTCAGGGTCGGCCCAATTTTGTGACTCCTGCGCATATCTTTATTCAGGCCACACCAGCATCAACAGCACAGCAATATTAATCAGCCTGAGAACCTGCACTTCACCCCGGCGTGTGGCATCATATTCTCCTTCGTGTGATTCATTGTGGACGCCTTATTTTTACTGTCAGCACCGGGGCTGCGCTTCAGTCTGTGCGTGGTTAACGCAAGGCATACGAGCACTGCTGCATGTTTAGGAAAGGCACCAAAGACCGCCTCTGTCACCCAAATCAAACTACGTACACTTCCACTGGTGTTATCCAACTTACATGGAACGCAACGCCTAAAATGTAACCGTGACTCGACAAAAGTTTGCATCATGACAAATGGTCATAATTAAAAGACTGATATGAAAGGCCATACACCCTCTACTACATCGAAAAGCGTTCAACACATTATGCTCCAACATGTGAATTTAATTTGGTGTGATAACTACAGAGTCCAAAAAAGTTGGCTCAGACCACTGTCCACCGCTATGTCTTATCACTCCCATTAACGGTCTGCACACAGAGGTCACCGGCTGGTCAAGTCTCGCGAGCAGAAATCCTCCGTAATGCAGGTCCACAGTGGCACTTAGTACCGAGCTTTACTGCAGTACAGTTCACTTCAATATGAGCCTTACATTCTCAGTCTGAGACGGGTCAGGATAGCAGGCAGGCCAGTTTAGCGCCTGAACTCTGATCGCGCGCTGCAATGTTGGATAATTATCATCTGGTGTCCCACAGCAGACGGCTGAGACTCAGCCATAGTTAAGACAATGACCCAAAACACGGCTCAAAAGCCACACAGAAATGGTTCCAGGACAATAAAATTGAAGAGATGTTGGTGGCCAGTAGGTTGTGATCTTCCCTCTGGTGGTATAACCCCCAGTGCAGTGATGGGGACACTGTACTGAAGGAGACTCCGTCTTTCGGATGAGACGTTAAGCCGAGGTCCTGACTCACTGTGGTCATTAAAGATCCTACGACACTTTTCGTCAAGAGCAGGGAGTTCCCCGGTGTCATGGCTTAAGTCCCAACCTGCCACCTAATCATCCCCGGATCTAATTGGCTGTGCAACCCGTCCTCTCCCTCCCCACCCCAAGAGATTTCAATCTCAACAGGACTTCCCTTGTTACATAAAGGATCAATAAAAAAAACATTTTTTTAATTCTGCAGTGGTCACCTCTGTCACCAGAACTCAATGTGATCAACCTGTGGGCTGAACCGAAGATGACAGTAGATACGCACACAGTACCAGATGTATTTGGATTCAGTTCTTAATGAAGGCTGAAGCTGAGGCTCCGCCCAACAGAACGGACGAGGTCACCGTACCGTGACGGGAATTTCAGGAGTGCGATAGAGGAATGAAGTCTGGTAATATGGAGCCAGCCGAACATGAATCTGGGTGATACAGGTTAACAGGGCAGAGAAAAGCTGATTTATCTCAGTAACAATCCGCCAGCGGGTCAGCCGCCTGATATTACAGATAACGCTCAGCTATAACAAATGCACTGCCCAGGCCGTGACGAGCGCAGAGCAGAGCAACCACTATCATCTCGGTACTCGATGGCGTGAAAAATAACGGCGACCTAGACCAACGTGAAAAGTTGAGAGAACATCTCAGAACACTCCTGCGAGACTCCCATCGGAGATCGTTAAGCCGAGACTGATCCGCAAAAATAAAAACCTCTGAACGCATTTACTGTTCAAAACAAGCTCCGTCGCGTCAGAAATAATTAAAGAGCTGCTGCATATAAATTCACAGCTAACGTCTCCTTGAAGATTATAATTTAGTAAAAAAAAAAAAAAAAAACTTCAAGCAGGATATGCACCCGTAACAATGATTCTGCGGCGCATCGAAGAGAGAATATCAGCAGCAGTAATTAAAAGTTTTCCACCGAAGTCAGAGGTTTAATTATAATAGATTAAAGTGCAGCATTTAAATTCCCTGAAATGTCACGCCGGAAAAGAAAACAGGAGTAAATGCAGGAAGTACAGTGAATCCCGAAGGGCGTGTAAATAACATCAAATGTGGCGCTGAAAAAGATGGAAATGCATTAATGCATGAACATACTCAAAGAGAATATGCAAAGCCACATGGGAATAAATATAACAGAGTGTAAATAAGGAAGTGGCGTTCTCCACGGACAGGAGTGACAGAATGCTAACTGTTATGCGCTATATTAGCACTGATAATGTGGCTCTGAGGGGCAGGTTCTGTCTATGATACATGACTCACAGCCGATCTCTCTCCATCACCACGGCTCACCGTTCCGCAGGGGCTGTAAATGGTGTTGAGAGATTTTAATAGACTTCATAACGAAACCTGCAGTCCGTTCTCCACCTAACAGACCATTTACAGTTGGACAATAGTTCTTGGGTTATGTGACAGGATGCTGTTAAACCAGAGATGGGACATGGTTAAAAGGCCCTCCATTCCTAAATGATCATTATCCTTCAGGGTCCATTCACTCTAAAAAAATGACATTCTGGATCAGTTAAATATCACATAAACAGGTTACACGCAACTAACTGAAAACAGCTGAAGCAAAGTAACTACAACTCAAGCCCTATATTAATAAAACCAGAAATCTGACACAGCTACTTGGAAGGTGAAATGACATTGTGTTGCAAATTCATCATTTCATTTTGTATGAGCGATGAAGGAGCGGCCATTTTGTAAAGCACATGCGGTACAGGACATCCTTTGAATGCTAATTGTCAAACTTTCCTCATTGGCCAATTCTTTTTAGGGAGTACAGCTATGATTGGCTCACCCACACTTAAGATGAGAGGCACTCACACACACAAACTCATGCAATTTACACACACAAACATACACACACACACACACACACACACACACACACACTCACGTGTGCTAAAATACCCACAACTGAGCACACTGACATGTGTGCGCATGCACATCTGCATGCATTCAAGTACCCAAAGACACTGGCTATACTTCACACAGATGCACATAAAAACACACACAACATGCACGCAAAAACACACAAACACATACGCACACACACACAAACGCATACAGGCTGCACTTCATTCAGATACACATTAAGACACATACACACAACAACACACATGCAAAAACACACACAACCGCATTCACATATACACACACACACACAGGCTACACTACACACAGATGCACACAAGGACACATAGCCTTATACACAACAACACATACACACACAAACACACAGGCTACACCACAGACACGCACAAACACACACGCAAACAGATATATGCAACCATCCCCCACAGGCTGTGCATTTCACCGTGCGGCTGGTCATGACATCACTGCACCATCCCCAGTGCTCACATCACCGGTGATAAAACCAAACCTCCCTCCCAGTGCTGAGTAAACACAGAGCCCTGACTGACTGCGTATTTAACACCAATAAACCCAGGCCAATCTGCCAGGATCAGTCACCCCACATCCTCATTTACATGCAGGCTATGGAGCCAATCAACTCGGAGGGAGATGGGCGATGACAGTCTGCTTCAATGATTGTGGAAATTGAAAGTGTCAATCATCATGTCTCAGTGGATTTGGAATCTCAGAGAATTAGATTATGTACATGCCATCAGAAAACTGGTTTTTGAAAATTAAATTCACTGGAATATGGACTGAATGGACTCCAATTAACTTGATAAAATCTTTTTCCATATTAAACGTTCCCTAGCAGGCTCAAAAATGTAATTCAAAGTCACCAAAAACAAACAACGAAAGAAACTTTAACCTTTATCACCATAAGTTAAGCATCAGTCCAGTTCCTGTCTCATCGCAGTGAGTCCTCCAATCAGCTTTCATCTCCTGCATGAAGTGTTGAGCAGCTACCATAACTTCAGTGTCCACACATTTATGGACCTCACTATTTCACCGTACACCCGCAAGTTAAACAAAATTAACCCACTATATTATAGGCCTTTACTGTTAGGTAACACCAGGCAATCTAATATTTTTAACGTCATGCTGACGGAGGGCTTTTCTGATTGGCAGTCACAGCCTTGATTACCATTAAAACCATAAATGCCATTTTAAATAACTGGGCCTCTGCTGTCGGCAGCCGTCAGCAAGGGGTGTATCCCCGAAATTCCCCAATCCTCGAAGCCTCCTTTATTAGATTCCCCAAAATTTTGTGACTGTGCGTTCAGGAACCACACGCGGGAGAAGGAAATCCAAAAATCGTGTGCCTTTATCGATCACGGGTCAGGACCCGAAAACGCAAGAATTGCCGAGCCAAAAAACGAAATCCAGAAACACAGTGGACGAGACTGTCATGGTCCTGGTTTTTGTGTTCAGGGTTATGTCTTTTCTTTATTCTTTTTGGTTATTGTATTACCCGTCTTCAGTTTATACTATTTCTCTCATTTCTGCACTTGTCCCCCCCGTCTTGTGATCAGTTGGTTCAGTCCGTCACCCCTGTCTTCTGATCAGTTGGTTCAGTCCGTCACCCCTGTCTTGTGATCAGTTGGTTCAGTCCGTCACCCCTGTCTTCTGATCAGTTGGTTCAGTCCGTCACCCCTGTCTTGTGATCAGTTGGTTCAGTCCGTCTCCCCTGTCTTGTGATCAGTTGGTTCAGTCCGTCTCCCCTGTCTTCTGATCAGTTGGTTCAGTCCGTCACCCCTGTCTTGTGATCAGTTGGTTCAGTCCGTCTCCCCTGTCTTGTGATCAGTTGGTTCAGTCCGTCACCCCTGTCTTGTGATCAGTTGGTTCAGTCCGTCTCCCCTGTCTTCTGATCAGTTGGTTCAGTCCGTCACCCCTGTCTTGTGATCAGTTGGTTCAGTCCGTCTCCCCTGTCTTCTGATCAGTTGGTTCAGTCCGTCTCCCCGGTCTTGTGATCAGTTGGTTCAGTCCGTCTCCCCTGTCTTGTGATTAGTTGGTTCAGTCCGTCTCCCCGGTCTTGTGATCAGTTGGTTCAGTCCGTCTCCCCGGTCTGGGTGCTCACCTGCTTCGGGTGATTTCAATGCTTTCTGGTGTTTCGCATTATTACTTCAATTCTTGTTTACTTCCTTCATCTTGCTGTTCTAGATCACTAATAATACTAACATTTGTATTCTGCATCATAGTCTACGAACCCAACTAATCCATGTATATATTACTAATTCACTAACAAGCACTCTAGTTTAATCTGTTAAGTTGCACCGCTACTAATTAGTACTAATTCAGTCTCAGCAATCGCATTGTTCTAGTCTCCGCCGCATGCTTAGCGTTACCCGTCTCCCCCTGCGTTTCCGTGAGATTCGTTCACACGTTCACACGTGCTTAATTACTTTCCTGCACTCGTTACCTGTGCACTTACAACTCCCTGACCGGAGCTGTTTAACTGTCATAGGTTGTCTGTGTGGATTCCGTCCGTGTCTTGGCTTTTGCCAATTGTTGTGGTTTAGGATTTCCCCATATGTACCTTCCTCTGTAATTAGTTCTCATCCAATTCACCTGTTCCCCACACAGCACGTGACTTCCCTTCTGCCTATGTAGAGTCCTCACTGCTGTTCAGCCCTAGTCAGAATGTTGATCAATATTCCTTTGTGCAGAGCCTTGTGTCGGCCAATCGATTAGTTTCTCTTCAACTGTTTTGTCCAAACTTGATTTTTGCCATAGCCCTTTTATTCTTGTTTTTGTCTTTCTGGATTTTGGATGCCCTGTGTATGACCCTCTGCTTTGGATTTCGAGTAAAACCTTTTGCCTGCCGTCTATGTACCGCCACACCTCTGTTTTTCTGGTTCTGACCCCGAACCAAGTATTCATGAGTTATAGTCCTTTATACATGTGTAATAAGCAGTTATAATCTCAAAAGCAAAGCTACACTGGAATCAGACGAATACTAACCATTTTGGACAATTTCTATCCAACTAATTTTACTCATGAATGCTAAATTATTTCCATTGCTAATAGACTCCAAGATGGAGGCTGCTGCCCGTTATCAGTTGGACTGGATAATTGACTGTGAGAAATGAGGTCCCGTAATAACGGGAGGGGGTGACAGATCTTACACCGAGTCGATGACAGGAGTGAGGTTAAAAATGCTCAGCACCGTAGCCTTTTCGTATTCCCGGGCTCAAGGCTATCGTACAGGATTAAACGATGCATCACCATGAATTTGGCACATTTTCTCATCACAGTGTCGGCGCAGGAACAACAATAAGAGTGCATTTAATCACAGAATATCCCACAGCCGCACAACTCAACCACTGCAGACAGGGAGCGCTGAGACAGATATGACTGCTAAAACACAAACACAGCGATCGCTCAGGGTGTGAGCTTCAGTCTCTCAGTATATGTGCTGTACTTGCCGCATGTTTACATCATCTTCACTCCTGGGAGACCAAATGAGCCCCACGCCCCAACATTTGCAATTTTCTGGCATCAAATTAAAACATTTTGCTGACTGGCAGAGCATCAGCCTAACGGGCTCTCGCTGTTATTCACTGTGTGTCAGTGATCATATTTCTTTAACTTATTAACCCCTCTCTTACCTCGATGCCCCATTTCACTCCAAGGCACCGAAGCCCAACAAAAGCACAGAGCGCAAAACCCAAACTCCTGTGGCCCAATGAACACATGGAGGGAGCTGAATGACTCCCATCACAGCAGCTCTCCATGTGCACTCACATGTTCACTGACACCATCACCGCAGGACAGGGAAGTGACAAAGGCTGATGTGGCTCCCTGCCGACGCGATGCATTAACCGTCAATCACAGCCCCGTTCGCCTGGGCTCACACAAGTCCCCAAACCCTTACGCTCAGGTGACTTCAGTCGGTTCCGGTTTGGGAGTTCATTACGCGAACGAGGGCAACCCGAGGACACCCTTGACTGTCACTTGAAATTAATACGTCGCTGTGAATACCGATCTTTGCCCGGCTCTCAGAACGGAGCCTGATCTGATTAATATGGATCTGCTCCCGTCAGGGTAAATCATGAGTCTGCAGATGAATGAGAGTCATATTGAGCCGTCCTGCGGTGGCCCCTCTCAGGGAGCGAGTGCGCGATTATCGGACATTTTAGGGAGGAGAATGTGCAGTTCGTACATCTGGAATGGCAATGTCTGTAATGCTTAACTTGAAGGTAGTGTAACAGGAAGTACCCCCTTCCATAATCAGCCAATAGCCTTTTAATGAAGGCAATCACTGGGACAAGTCAAGCGAATCATATTTACCTGCCAGGCCTCAAGCGCAAACCTAACATTTAACCATCTTTGCGACAGCAGTGCAGTTTGCACCACAGTACTACTTGGAGGTCACCATGGGAATGACGTGAGCTCAAGAATTTCAGATATATTAACAATGACTTTGGCTAAACTCCCTGTGATGATGTAATGGAGGTCTGGGCTGATTGGTAACGTCACCACCACAGACACGATCATAAAGTAGACTGCAGTGGTCAATCCTCAGCACATGTGCAGCAGACGGAGAAACTGATTGCAGCGATTTCCGTTGCAATCAGAGCTGACTGCCACATCAGCATTATAATGTTCAGTTAAGCACATCCTAATCACATAATTCTGATGCTACAACTCACACATTCAGAAGAATTCATCTGAGCTCACCGCCCACATGGTGTGAGTACAGCCATTTGGATGCAAACACTGCTCTTAACGGTTCAGCTCATTATGAGCACAGAATATGAAGGTGATATCATTAATACTTACAATGTAGCTCAGATATTTAACGGTCTCCAACATGACCGTTTATGTGAGCAATCAGCAGCCACTTCACCGGATTTCTGCTTCATTTGCATTTGTCACAGGAGTGTTATTCGCAAACACACACACACTTCAGCACTTCTACAACCCACTGACTCATTTTTTTTTTTACAAAACCATGACATGTCTCCACACCAGGGCTGACTTCCCTTCATAATACGGAAGGTAATATGAAAATCGAGGATTTCGACAAACACTGCCATGAAAGTGTGGATTTACGATGGTGTCGTATGAGAAACCCACTGCTGCTTGGCCACAGTGTCTGTGTAAAAGGAGTGACTGAACAGCAAAAAAACAGCACAGCAGCACTGCCTGCACACAGTTTTACAGGGATCAGTGCTCCTGCACAGGCTGCACACAGTTTTACAGGGATCAGTGCTTCTGCACAGGCTGCACACAGTTTTACAGGGATCAGTGCTCCTGCACCGGCTGCACACAGTTTTACAGGGATCAGTGCTTCTGCACAGGCTGCACACAGTTTTACAGGGATAAGTGCTTCTGTACAGACTGCACAGAGTTTTACAGGGATCAGTGCTCCTGCACAGGCTGCAAACTGTTTTACAGGGATCAGTGCTCCTGCACAGGCTGCACACAGTTTTACAGGGATCAGTGCTCCTGCACAGGCTGCACACAGTTTTACAGGGATCAGTGCTTCTGCACAGGCTGCACACAGTTTTACAGGGATAAGTGCTTCTGTACAGACTGCACACAGTTTTACAGAGATCAGTGCTCCTGCACAGGCTGCACACAGTTTTACAGGGATCAGTGCTTCTGCACAGGCTGCACACAGTTTTACAGAGATCAGTGCTTCTGCACAGGCTGCACACAGTTTTTCAGGGATCAGTGCTTCTGCACAGGCTGCACACAGTTTTACAGGGATAAGTGCTTCTGCACAGGCTGCACACAGTTTTACAGGGATAAGTGCTTCTGTAGGGGCTGCACAGTTTTACAGGGATAAGTGCTCCTGCACAGGCTGCACACAGTTTTACAGGGATAAGTGCTTCTGTACAGGCTGCACACAGTTTTACAGGGATAAGTGCTTCTGCACAGGTTGCACACAGTTTTACAGGGATAAGCACTTCTGTACAGGCTGCACACTGTTTTACAGGGATCAGTGCTTCTGCACAGGCTGCACACAGTTTTACAGGGATAAGTGCTTCTGTAGGGGCGGCACAGTTTTACAGGGATCAGTGCTCCTGCATAGGCTGCACACAGTTTTACAGGGATCAGTGCTTATGCACAGGCTGCACACAGTTTTACAGGGATCAGTGCTTCTGCACAGGCTGCAGACAGTTTTACAGGGATAAGTGCTTCTGCACAGGCTGCACACAGTTGTACAGGGATCAGTGTTTCTGCACAGGCTGCACACAGTTTTGCAGGGATAAGTGCTTCTGTACAGGCTGCACACAGTTGTACAGGAATAAGTGCTTCTGCACAGGCTGCACACAGTTTTATAGGGATCAGTGCTTCTGTACAGGCTGCACACTGTTTTACAGGGATAAGTGCTTCTGCACAGGCTGCACACAGTTTTACAGGGATAAGTGCTTCTGTACAGGCTGCACACAGTTTTATAGGGATCAGTGCTTCTGTACAGGCTGCACACAGTTTTACAGGGATAAGTGCTTCTGTAGAGGCTGCACACAGTTTTACAGGGATAAGTGCTTCTGCACAGGCTGCGCACAGTTTTATAGGGATCAGTGCTTCTGTACAGGCTGCACACAGTTTTACAGGGATAAGTGCTTCTGTACAGACTGCACACAGTTTTACAGGGATAAGTGCTTCTGTACAGGCTGCACACAGTTTTACAGGGATAAGTGCTTCTGTACAGGCTGCACACAGTTTTACAGGGATAAGTGCTTCTGTAGAGGCTGCACACAGTTTTACAGGGATAAGTGCTTCTGCACAGGCTGCACACAGTTTTACAGGGATAAGTGCTTCTGTAAAGGCTGCACACAGTTTTTCAGGAATAACTGCTTCTGCACAGGCTGCACACAGTTTTACAGGGATCAGTGCTTCTGTACAGGCTGCACACAGTTCTACAGGGATAAGTGCTTCTGCACAGGCTGCACACAGTTTTACAGGGATAAGTGCTTCTGTAGAGGCTGCACACAGTTTTTCAGGAATAAGTGCTTCTGTACAGGCTGCACACAGTTTTACAGGGATAAGTGCTTCTGTACGGGCTGCACACGGTTTTACAGGGATAAGTGCTTCTGCACAGGCTGCACACAGTTTTACAGGGATAAGTGCTTCTGCACAGGCTGCACACAGTTTTACAGGGATAAGTGCTTCTGCACAGGCTGCACACAGTTTTACAGGGATAAGTGCTTCTGTACAGATTGCACAGCTCCAGGCAGCAGGTCCTTTAGTGCAGAATCCAGAAACACAGAGAAAAGGGCTGTTTGAAAAATATTTTAGTTTTATGAAGGGGATTAAAGAGTCGGTCTCACACAGTGAATAGAAGATTGAGAAGTTGCATTTTGTGTGTCAGGCAAAAGTCTCTGTCCCCATTTGAATGACGTAGAAATGAGTCTGCCTAGCCTTATCCACGGATGCCTGTAGCTGAGTGAGAGAATGACTGAGTGACGGGCTGGTTGGGCGACTGAGTGACAGACTGGTAGGGCGACTGAGTGACGGACTGGTTGGGCGACTGAGTGACGGACTGGTAGGGCGACTGAGTGACGGACTGGTAGGGCGACTGAGTGACAGACTGGTTGGGCGACTGAGTGACGGACTGGTAGGGCGACTGCGTGACGGACTGGTAGGGCGACTGAGTGACGGACTGGTTGGGCGACTGAGTGCACTTTCCCCATTCGCTGTTGCTCTTTCTCCCTGATTTGGCGCCAACAGTCATCAGGAGGTGTTGACGGCGAGTCCCCACAGGAAATGATATTATAACATTATCCTATACCGATGTCTCTCCCTGTAACAGACTGCACACAGCTCTGCACATAAACCATCTACAGTCCAGCCATGTACACTAGGTTCATCACCCAGTCTTTATTTCATTCTGCAACACAATAATAGCCAATCAGAACAGAGCCCACTAGAAAACAGCACGTTGTTCCTAAATGGAGAGAATGAGCGACTGGAGACCGGCCGCTTCAAAACCTTGTCTAACCAACACGAGGGAACTGTCTTCACCGGTGAACAACAGCCATCAGAAGATGACATATCCCCTGCAATCTAATGTCAGAAATCCCAAAATATCAAGAAGCACCAGTCTAAGACCTGATTCATGCGCACAGCTGGTTTCGTGAAAAAATACTAAATGTTATTTGAGTTCTGCTCCAGGGACGAAACGATTACAGATAGACGAACGGACATACTGATGACTGTATTCCCCTGCATTATATGCCGGGGGGATAAAAATTACTCTAATGTGGTGCCTTTAATTTTGAAGCAATTTAACTCTGGTAATTATCTGCCCGGACATCGCCGAGCTGTTGAATGAGGTTTGCTCAGCTGGGTTAAGACTGAAGCCCGGAGGTACAGCAGTTCATTGGGAGTAGGCGTGCATAAGGCTGGAGTAAATCACAGGGTGAGGCAAGACTTCCTGGAAACTGCTAGGTGGAGTGTTTAGCCACGGTAAGCGGGCATATATTTCTGCAGTTCTCTGTCACTAGAGCTTTTAAGAGTTAATCAATGAGGCCATATGGCTGTATGGAGCAGCAGTGAGGCTCCAGCCTGTAGGGGGTCCTGAGGGCCCCTGTCTCAGCATGCAGCCACAGCTCCATCCATCAGCACGTCACGTAAACAGCTGCATCAGGGAGAAGCCTCAGGCAACTCAAACGAACACACAGCTGTCCGCAAGCACAGAGACACGGTGTAAAAGGGGCTTCATCTCCTATATACAAACACACAGCTGTCCGCAAGCACAGAGACACGGAGTAAAAGGGGCTTCATCTCCTATATACAAACACACAGCTGTCCACAAGCACAGAGACACGGTGTAAAAGGGGCTTCATCTCCTATATACAAACACACAGCTGTCCGCAAGCACAGAGACACGGAGTAAAAGGGGCTTCATCTCCTATATACAAACACACAGCTGTCCGCAAGCACAGAGACACGGTGTAAAAGGGGCTTCATCTCCTATATACAAACACACAGCTGTCCGCAAGCACAGAGACACGGAGTAAAAGGGGCTTCATCTCCTATATACAAACACACAGCTGTCCGCAAGCACAGAGACACGGAGTAAAAGGGGCTTCATCTCCTATATACAAACACACAGCTGTCCGCAAGCACAGAGACACGGTGTAAAAGGGGCTTCATCTCCTATATACAAACACACAGCTGTCCGCAAGCACAGAGACACGGTGTAAAAGGGGCTTCATCTCCTATATACAAACACACAGCTGTCCACAAGCACAGAGACACGGTGTAAAAGGGGCTTCATCTCCTATATACAAACACACAGCTGTCCGCAAGCACAGAGACACGGTGTAAAAGGGGCTTCATCTCCTATATACAAACACACAGCTGTCCGCAAGCACAGAGACACGGTGTAAAAGGGGCTTCATCTCCTATATACAAACACACAGCTGTCCACAAGCACAGAGACACGGTGTAAAAGGGGCTTCATCTCCTATATACAAACACACAGCTGTCCACAAGCACAGAGACACGGTGTAAAAGGGGCTTCATCTCCTATATACAAACACACAGCTGTCCACAAGCACAGAGACACGGAGTAAAAGGGGCTTCATCTCCTATATACAAGCACACAGCTGTCTGCAAACACATAGACACGGAGTAAAAGGGGCTTCATCTCCTATATACAAACACACAGCTGTCCGCAAGCACAGAGACACGGTGTAAAAGGGGCTTCATCTCCTATATACAAACACACAGCTGTCCACAAGCACAGAGACACGGAGTAAAAGGGGCTTCATCTCCTATATACAAACACACAGCTGTCCGCAAGCACAGAGACACGGAGTAAAAGGGGCTTCATCTCCTATATACAAACACACAGCTGTCCGCAAGCACAGAGACACGGTGTAAAAGGGGCTTCATCACCTATATACAAACACACAGCTGTCCTCAAGCACAGAGACACGGAGTAAAAGGGGCTTCATCTCCTATATACAAACACACAGCTGTCCACAAGCACAGAGACACGGTGTAAAAGGGGCTTCATCTCCTATATACAAACACACAGCTGTCCGCAAGCACAGAGACACGGTGTAAAAGGGGCTTCATCACCTATATACAAACACACAGCTGTCCTCAAGCACAGAGACACGGAGTAAAAGGGGCTTCATCTCCTATATACAAACACACAGCTGTCCGCAAGCACAGAGACACGGTGTAAAAGGGGCTTCATCACCTATATACAAACACACAGCTGTCCTCAAGCACAGAGACACGGAGTAAAAGGGGCTTCATCTCCTATATACAAACACACAGCTGTCCGCAAGCACAGAGACACGGTGTAAAAGGGGCTTCATCTCCTATATACAAACACACAGCTGTCCGCAAGCACAGAGACACGGTGTAAAAGGGGCTTCATCTCCTATATACAAACACACAGCTGTCTGCAAGCACAGAGACACAGAGTAAAAGGGGCTTCATCTCCTATATACAAACACACAGCTGTCCGCAAGCACAGAGACACGGAGTAAAAGGGGCTTCATCTCCTATATACAAACACACAGCTGTCCACAAGCACAGAGACACGGAGTAAAAGGGGCTTCATCTCCTATATACAAACACACAGCTGTCCACAAGCACAGAGACACGGTGTAAAAGGGGCTTCATCTCCTATATACAAACACACAGCTGTCCACAAGCACAGAGACAGGGTGTAAAAGGGGCTTCATCTCCTATATACAAACACACAGCTGTCCACAAACACAGAGACACGGAGTAAAAGGGGCTTCATCTCCTATATACAAACACACAGCTGTCCGCAAGCACAGAGACACGGTGTAAAAGGGGCTTCATCTCCTATATACAAACACACAGCTGTCCGCAAACACAGAGACACGGAGTAAAAGGGGCTTCATCTCCTATATACAAACACACAGCTGTCCACAAACACAGAGACACGGAGTAAAAGGGGCTTCATCTCCTATATACAAACACACAGCTGTCCACAAACACAAAGACACGGAGTAAAAGGGGCTTCATCTCCTATATACAAACACACAGTTGTCCGCAAGCACAGAGACACGGTGTAAAAGGGGCTTCATCTCCTATATACAATCACACAGCTGTCCACAAGCACAGAGACACGGAGTAAAAGGGGCTTCATCTCCTATATACAAACACACAGCTGTCCGCAAGCACAGAGACACGGAGTAAAAGGGGCTTCATCTCCTATATACAAACACACAGCTGTCAGCAAGCACAGAGACACGGAGTAAAAGGGGCTTCATCTCCTATATACAAACACACAGCTGTCCGCAAGCACAGAGACACGGAGTAAAAGGGGCTTCATCTCCTATATACAAACACACAGCTGTCCACAAGCACAGAGACACGGTGTAAAAGGGGCTTCATCTCCTATATACAAACACACAGCTGTCCACAAGCACAGAGACACGGAGTAAAAGGGGCTTCATCTCCTATATACAAACACACAGCTGTCCACAAGCACAGAGACACGGAGTAAAAGGGGCTTCATCTCCTATATACAAACACACAGCTGTCCACAAGCACAGAGACACGGTGTAAAAGGGGCTTCATCTCCTATATACAAACACACAGCTGTCTGCAAGCACAGAGACACGGTGTAAAAGGGGCTTCATCTCCTATATACAAACACACAGCTGTCCGCAAGCACAGAGACACGGTGTAAAAGGGGCTTCATCTCCTATATACAAACACACAGCTGTCCGCAAGCACAGAGACACGGAGTAAAAGGGGCTTCATCTCCTCCATGGCACAGGGACACTGTGCAAAAAGGGCTGCACCTCCTCCATGGTACAGAGACACTGTGTAAAAAGGGCTGCATCTCATATATGGTACAGAGACACTGTGTAAAAAGGGCTGCATCTCATATATGGTACAGAGACACTGTGTAAAAAGGGCTGCACCTCCTCCGTGGTACAGAGACACTGTGTAAAAAGGGCTGCATCTCATATATGGTACAGAGACACTGTGTAAAAAGGGCTGCATCTCATATATGGTACAGAGACTGTGTAAAAAGGGCTGCACCTCCTCCATGGTACAGAGACACTGTGTAAAAAGGGCTGCATCTCATATATGGTACAGAGACACTGTGTAAAAAGGGCTGCATCTCATATATGGTACAGAGACACTGTGTAAAAAGGGCTGCACCTCCTCCATGGTACAGAGACACTGTGTAAAAAGGGCTGCATCCCATATATGGTACAGAGACACTGTGTAAAAAGGGCTGCATCTCATATATGGTACAGAGACACTGTGTAAAAAGGGCTGCATCTCATATATGGTATAGAGACACTGTATAAAAAGGGCTGCATCTCATATATGGTACAGAGACACTGTATAAAAAGGGCTGCATCTCATATATGGTACAGAGACACTGTGTAAAAAGGGCTGCATCTCATATATGGTACAAAGACACTGTGTAAAAAGGGCTGCACCTCCTCCATGGTACAGAGACACTGTGTAAAAAGGGCTGCATCTCATATATGGTACAGAGACACTGTGTAAAAAGGGCTGCATCTCATATATGGTACAGAGACACTGTGTAAAAAGGGCTGCACCTCCTCCGTGGTACAGAGACACTGTGTAAAAAGGGCTGCATCTCATATATGGTACAGAGACACTGTGTAAAAAGGGCTGCATCTCATATATGGTACAGAGACTGTGTAAAAAGGGCTGCACCTCCTCCATGGTACAGAGACACTGTGTAAAAAGGGCTGCATCTCATATATGGTACAGAGACACTGTGTAAAAAGGGCTGCATCTCATATATGGTACAGAGACACTGTGTAAAAAGGGCTGCACCTCCTCCATGGTACAGAGACACTGTGTAAAAAGGGCTGCATCCCATATATGGTACAGAGACACTGAGTAAAAAGGGCTGCATCTCATATATGGTACAGAGACACTGTGTAAAAAGGGCTGCATCTCATATATGGTATAGAGACACTGTATAAAAAGGGCTGCATCTCATATATGGTACAGAGACACTGTATAAAAAGGGCTGCATCTCATATATGGTACAGAGACACTGTGTAAAAAGGGCTGCATCTCATATATGGTACAGAGACACTGTGTAAAAAGGGCTGCATCTCATATATGGTATAGAGACACTGTATAAAAAGGGCTGCATCTCATATATGGTACAGAGACACTGTGTAAAAAGGGCTGCATCTCATATATGGTACAGAGACACTGTGTAAAAAGGGCTGCATCTCATATATGGTACAAAGACACTGTGTAAAAAGGGCTGCATCTCATATATGGTACAGAGACACTGTGTAAAAAGGGCTGCATCTCATATATGGTACAGAGACACTGTGTAAAAAGGGCTGCATCTCATATATGGTACAGAGACACTGTGTAAAAAGGGCTGCATCTCATATATGGTATAGAGACACTGTATAAAAAGGGCTGCATCTCATATATGGTACAGAGACACTGTGTAAAAAGGGCTGCATCTCATATATGGTACAGAGACACTGTGTAAAAAGGGCTGCATCTCATATATGGTACAGAGACACTGTGTAAAAAGGGCTGCATCTCATATATGGTATAGAGACACTGTATAAAAAGGGCTGCATCTCATATATGGTACAGAGACACTGTGTAAAAAGGGCTGCATCTCATATATGGTACAGAGACACTGTGTAAAAAGGGCTGCATCTCATATATGGTACAGAGACACTGTGTAAAAAGGGCTGCATCTCATATATGGTACAGAGACACTGTATAAAAAGGGCTGCATCTCATATATGGTACAAAGACACTGTGTAAAAAGGGCTGCACCTCCTCCATGGTACAGAGGCACTGTGTAAAAAGGGCTGCATCTCATATATGGCACAGAGACACTGTGTAAAAAGGGCTGCATCTCATATATGGTACAGAGACACTGTGTAAAAAGGGCTGCATCTCATATATGGTACAGAGACACTGTGTAAAAAGGGCTGCATCTCATATATGGTACAGAGACACTGTGTAAAAAGGGCTGCATCTCATATATGGTACAGAGACACTGTATAAAAAGGGCTGCATCTCATATATGGTACAAAGACACTGTGTAAAAAGGGCTGCACCTCCTCCATGGTACAGAGGCACTGTGTAAAAAGGGCTGCATCTCATATATGGCACAGAGACACTGTGTAAAAAGGGCTGCATCTCATATATGGTACAGAGACACTGTGTAAAAAGGGCTGCATCTCATATATGGTACAGAGACACTGTGTAAAAAGGGCTGCATCTCATATATGGTACAGAGACACTGTGTAAAAAGGGCTGCATCTCATATATGGTACAGAGACACTGTGTAAAAAGGGCTGCATCTCATATATGGTACAGAGACACTGTGTAAAAAGGGCTGCATCTCATATATGGTATAGAGACACTGTATAAAAAGGGCTGCATCTCATATATGGTACAGAGACACTGTATAAAAAGGGCTGCATCTCATATATGGTACAGAGACACTGTGTAAAAAGGGCTGCATCTCATATATGGTACAGAGACACTGTGTAAAAAGGGCTGCATCTCATATATGGTATAGAGACACTGTATAAAAAGGGCTGCATCTCATATATGGTACAGAGACACTGTGTAAAAAGGGCTGCATCTCATATATGGTACAGAGACACTGTGTAAAAAGGGCTGCATCTCATATATGGTACAGAGACACTGTGTAAAAAGGGCTGCATCTCATATATGGTACAGAGACACTGTGTAAAAAGGGCTGCATCTCATATATGGTACAGAGACACTGTGTAAAAAGGGCTGCATCTCATATATGGTACAGAGACACTGTGTAAAAAGGGCTGCATCTCATATATGGTATAGAGACACTGTATAAAAAGGGCTGCATCTCATATATGGTACAGAGACACTGTGTAAAAAGGGCTGCATCTCATATATGGTACAGAGACACTGTGTAAAAAGGGCTGCATCTCATATATGGTATAGAGACACTGTATAAAAAGGGCTGCATCTCATATATGGTACAGAGACACTGTGTAAAAAGGGCTGCATCTCATATATGGTACAGAGACACTGTGTAAAAAGGGCTGCATCTCATATATGGTACAGAGACACTGTGTAAAAAGGGCTGCATCTCATATATGGTACAGAGACACTGTATAAAAAGGGCTGCATCTCATATATGGTACAAAGACACTGTGTAAAAAGGGCTGCATCTCATATATGGTACAGAGACACTGTGTAAAAAGGGCTGCATCTCATATATGGTACAGAGACACTGTGTAAAAAGGGCTGCATCTCATATATGGTATAGAGACACTGTATAAAAAGGGCTGCATCTCATATATGGTACAGAGACACTGTGTAAAAAGGGCTGCATCTCATATATGGTACAGAGACACTGTGTAAAAAGGGCTGCATCTCATATATGGTATAGAGACACTGTATAAAAAGGGCTGCATCTCATATATGGTACAGAGACACTGTGTAAAAAGGGCTGCATCTCATATATGGTACAGAGACACTGTGTAAAAAGGGCTGCATCTCATATATGGTATAGAGACACTGTATAAAAAGGGCTGCATCTCATATATGGTACAGAGACACTGTGTAAAAAGGGCTGCATCTCATATATGGTACAGAGACACTGTGTAAAAAGGGCTGCATCTCATATATGGTACAGAGACACTGTGTAAAAAGGGCTGCATCTCATATATGGTACAGAGACACTGTATAAAAAGGGCTGCATCTCATATATGGTACAAAGACACTGTGTAAAAAGGGCTGCACCTCCTCCATGGTACAGAGGCACTGTGTAAAAAGGGCTGCATCTCATATATGGCACAGAGACACTGTGTAAAAAGGGCTGCATCTCATATATGGTACAGAGACACTGTGTAAAAAGGGCTGCATCTCATATATGGTACAGAGACACTGTGTAAAAAGGGCTGCATCTCATATATGGTACAGAGACACTGTGTAAAAAGGGCTGCATCTCATATATGGTACAGAGACACTGTGTAAAAAGGGCTGCATCTCATATATGGTACAGAGACACTGTATAAAAAGGGCTGCATCTCATATATGGCACAGAGACACTGCATTAAACCGGTGATAACGCTGTAGAGATTCCAGCACAGGCCTGGGCCTGAAGCAAATGAGTTCATACAATTGGGGAAAAGGGAAAAGGGGAAATTTGCTGCGTTTCTCCCCCCTCTAGACCCTGCAGGTCCAGATCAGCATCGCAAGCTTTCAACTTCTAATGGCTGATATCGGCTTGAACCCAGGAATGGCGCCTTGCGGCTGTATCTGATATTGTTCTTATGACTGTTGTTATTCCTGGTGTTACTCCACCACAGTTACACACCAAACCCTGGATATCGGGTCCCAATTAGATCTGCGTGCAGAAAACAAAATGGGTCATCCCATTGATTTGCCATCAATCACAGACTCACGGTGACTAGTCTAGAAGATTCCATCGGTTCCCGGAGCGGGCAGGTTGGACCTGCGGGTCGAAAAGACGTCCCAAGGGGAAGAGACCAGGAAAACTACAGAAGAAGAAAATGAGGAAGTGAAGAGAGAGATGGGAAAACCCTGACCAGTTTTCCCACTTTCACCCCGGCCATGAAACGGAGCGGAGAAATTTCCTCCTGAACCGATCAGTCAGTCACTGGGTTCTCTCAGACTCCCAAAATGCATTAAGAGAATTAGAGGAGGGCGACTCAAGCTTCTGACAGGCGGAAATCTAATTTAAGGAATGCCCATCTCTCTCTCTATGTGCAAAGGTGATTCGTCTACCTTCCGGTTGCTCTCGTTTAGGGGAATTAAGACATAATTTGATCCTCAAAGTCATGTCATCCAGAGCGACAGAGAAGGCACCTCATTTACCCAAAATCAGCCAGCAGGACTGCACTGCTAAATTATTCAGTGAAATCTTAAAAAATAACTGGGTCACAGATAGACCTCATGAGAACTCAGCTTGAGCCAAGCTAAATATCAGCGATAGATTCTACAGAAAACCTGTCGCAACAAACCACAGTAAGCAGCACTTGGTTATCAGACAGCGAGCAGCTCGATTCTATTTTACTGCAATTTCATTGATATTGTTGCAACAGGACTTTACCGCAGATTCATAGTCAATAAAACCCGAGAGAATAATGAGGTGGTTTTCTTAGTGCAAATCACTCCATCCTGAATAGCTGCGATGTTCTCCCAGAAACGCTCCTAAAACGTTCAGCATTTGCTTGCAGTCCACAGTATCTCGAACCACTGCTCCCACACTCCGAAGTGATTCAGCCGTGTGACGTTAGAGGAAGACGGCACGCCGGTTACTCCTAGAGGCCGTTTATCTGGGCGCCCGGCAGCCCTCAGCTCGTATTCTGGCCCCAGAGCGCCGTGCGGCCGCTTCCTGTGTGGGTGGGGGGGTGGGGGGTGGAGTGTATGTCTGGGACACATGGGGCTGTAGGCGTGGGGGGGGTTGACATTAAATATATTCGCCGTGAAATGGGCTCGCTGTCCCGTGTTGAATGTGGTGCGACTTGTGCCACAGTTCTTAAGAGCCAAAGCAGGGGTCAGGGGTCAGGGGTCAGGAGAAGACGTCAGGCCCCAGAGCCCCGGGACAGCCCAGTACAGCACTGAAGTAAACAGCAGAGAGAACACATCTGTTGTGTTCAACTTCTACGAAGAAACGGTCACAAAAGTGAGATCAGGGATCTTATCTTAAAGTCTTAATATGACAGCAATTACAACCCCATTTCCCAAACAGTTGGGACAAAGTGTGAATTGTGAATAAAATCAAAATGCAATGACTTTCAGATCACATGAGCCAATTGTACTGATGCTGGACGTACGACACCGAAAACGGTGAGCCGCTTATCGGGCACTTACTGCCGCCTCTAGCATACCCAGGGCCCTGTTCCGTTGTTCAGTCAACAGACGTGACATTATGACACTTAAAAATGTTTTTTGTGTGGCTTTCATCAGGCCTTTATATAGGGAAGACAACCCCTCCTTCATCTCAACCCCTGTACCTGCACAACTCCGGATCCCATATGTTGTACTCAATACCGATTGAGAGAGTCCAACTCACACTGTTGAGTTACATGATGATCATTCATGTGTAACGAGGTGCACATTCTGACCCCAAAGGTCACTTAAGAACTCAAATGGGACTCATCAGGTCCTGAGCAAAAATAAACCAAAATTTAGTGTGGCGTTTTCAGTACCTTTGACTATATGAGAGAATCAGCTAAAAGAACATTTAGCGAGTAATTAAGTTAACTGGCATCAGGTGTGTAACATGATTGGCTATAAAAGGGACGTCTTAGAGAGGCTGAGTCTCTCAGAAGTAAAGATGGCCAGAGGCTCTCCAACCTGTGAAGGTCAGCATTAAAAAACTGTGGAATACTTTAAAAACAATGTTCCTCAATGACAAATTGCAGAGGCTTTGAAGGTCTCATCATTGACAATGCATAACATCATCAAAAGATTCAGAGAAACTTGAAAAATCTCTGTGCGTAAGGGACAAGGCCGAAGACCTTTTCTGGATGCCTGTGATCTTCGGGCCCTCAGACACCACTGCATCACTCACCGGCATGATTCTGTCATTGACATTACTAAATGGGCCCAGTAATACTTCAAGAAACCACTGTCTGTAAACACAGTTCGCTGTGCCATCCACAGATGCCACCTAAAACTCTATCATGCAAAAAGGAAGCCATTGTTGAGCATGATCCAGAAGCGCCGCCGTGTTCTGTGGACCAAGGCTCATTTAAAGTGGACTGTAGCAAAGTGTCCTGTGGTCAGACGAGTCCATATGCGACATTCTGGTTGGAAATCATGGGCGTCGTGTCCTGCAGGCTAAAGAGGAGAAAGACCACCCCTCCTGTTATCAGCGTTCAGTTCAAAAGCTAGCATCTGTGATGGTATGGGGATGCATTAGTGCATATGGTGTGGGACACTTGCATGTTATAAAAAGCACCATGAATGCTGAAAGGTATATAAAGGTTTTAGAGCAACATATGCTCCCCTCCAGAGGACATCTATTCCAGGGAAGGCCTTGTGTATTTCAGCAGGACAATGCAAAACCACATACTGCAGCCATTACAACAGCATGGCTTCGTAGTAGAAGAGTCCGTGTGCAGAACTGGCCTGCCTGCAGTCCTGATCTTTCACCGATTGAGAACATTTGGCACATACTTAAACGAAAAGTCCATCAAAGGAGACCCAAAACTCTCCAGCAGCTGGAAGCCTGTATTAAACAAGAGTGGGATCAAATTCCAATGGCTAAACCCAAGAAACTTGTCTCCTCAATGCCCAGACACCTCTACTCTGTGTTAAAAAGAAGAGGGGATGCTACACCATGGTAAACAGGCCCCTGTTCCAACTATTTTGAGACCTGTAGTAGCCATCAGATTTAAAATGAGCTAATTTTGTGGATAAAATTGTAAAATTTCTCAGTTTCAACATTTGCTATGTTATCTCCGTTCTATTGTGAATAAAATACTGGCTGGTGTGATTTGAAAGTCATTGCGTTTTGACTTAATTCACAATTTACACTTTGTCCCAACTATTTCAGAACTGGGGTTGTACAACTGCAAATCTAAAGCGGTGGATTACTGGAACACTGACAAACACCACACACAAAACATGCCAAAAAGCCCACGGCACAAAGATTTAAATACCGTAAAGGGTTCTCGCACAAACACAAATGCATTACAAGTACCATAATGCAAATCCCCGCGAGGCTGCCAGTGTGATGCTTTTGAGAAGCACGGGCAGATCCAGGGAGGAGTGCAGTGTTGAAACTTCACGTCCTGCACTTATAAACGCCGAGCTCTCCGTCCGCAGAGAGCTGAAGTGGGAAGCTGACCTTTCGATTATTCTCTGTGTGGGCGCGGAGAGCACAGGCGAGTCACGCGAGGTCACACACACATTCCCAGATAGAATTTAACAAACCAAGCGAGTGATAGTCTTGGCAGCCGGCGAAACTGGCTTTTCTCCAGTTCTCCGTGTTTTTAATGAGAGATTGGGCACTGCAGTCATTAAAATGTTGCTTGTGTTGGTCAGAGGGACGGATCCCTGCTCCTGGAGGGCTGTAGCCCTGTGTGCGTTAGCGGCATCTCTGCTCTAACACACCTGATCTTAATGATGCCTCATTACCAAGCCCTTGACGAGCTGCAGTCATTAGAGTCACAGCTGTATCGGAGCAGAGAGGCACCTGAGTCCTGCCGGGTTACGGCTCTGCAGGAACAGAGCTCTTCACCTCTGTCACTGGAGAGATACAGCTGCCCACGCAGATGCAAAGTACAGCACGTTAACAACAATGACATTTTCACCAAAGAATCTGCATTTTACGGCATCAAGTGCAAACGTGTGACCCTCAGCTTGGGTACGCAGTCACCCCTGCTATAAAAGCAGCATAGGTCGCAGGCGAAATTTAAACTATGCAGCCCAGAAGGGAACTTGCGGCAAAGTGTCAGGGCTTGTGCGGTCACAGGAGTGCTAAAATCGTAGTGGTCATAGCGTCATCTTGTTAGCGACAGGTCTAGTCCTGTTTTTGATCAGTGCCAAACAGAGAAACTCTGGGCGAATGAGTGATCACGTCATTACCCAACGCACTGACACCGGGAAACAGTGGAGCAGCACTGGGTGGGAAGTGCGGTATGAGAAATGCAGACAGATATAAACACAGGAAACACAAACCCCTCGCACCGAGGGCAGACCTGCACACAGCATCATCGAGGCGCTTCAGACGCTGCGAACATGCACCCAAACCCCTTTGTCCGGCCTAATTAACTGTCAGTCCGAGTCTGTACAATGGTCCCAATTCACACGCGTCACATGCTAATTAAGCATGTTAAAGGTCATCTTCATGAGCGAAGCCCCACTCTATCCGGTCTATAACAGGCTGTGAGCACGATTTGCTTTAATACGCAGCACAATGGTGCATATTTTCTGCTCTGAGCCAACTGTTCCTGCGCCTCCATTACAGAGGTGTCATTTATCTCCAAACGGGGCAGGATTCTGCGCTGCTCTGAAAAGAAAGGGGAATTAAAATTGGCCATTGAATAAAACCCCCCCGAACCCCCACATCCACGCAGGCACGAATGAACCGGTGGTGTTTCCATACATGTCATGGGACCTAAGCTGCCCAATTAAAGAGCAGCGCGAGGAGGGTCTCTGGTCCTGCGACGGACATGGAGGCCATCAGGAGTATCAGCCTGTATTTAACTCACAATATCCCCCTCTCGCCCTACACTTCTCCAATCCCTCATACCACATTCAAACACACCTCGAATGCAGGCCCGGAGAACACAACGTGTGTGTACATCACACTCACGATTGCCCTCCCACAAACTCAGACAAACAGAAAATCTCTGTTCCCCGTCAGCCAGCGATGCACATGATCCACACACACGCCCCTCGTGTCTCACTGTGTTTCAGATTCTCCCAACTGTCTCTGCAGTGTCTCTCTGTCTCTCTGTCTCAGAGAGAGCAGCTAACAGGCCTCCAGCGATGCTACAGACCAAACTAATGATACTGCCACAACCTTCCAGCGATGCTACAGACAAAACTAACGAAACTGCCACAACCTTCCAGCGATGCTACAGACCAAACTAACGAAACTGCCACAACCTTCCAGTGATGCAACAGACCAAACTAACAATACTGCCACAACCTTCCAGCGATACTACAGACCAAACTAACAAATACTGCCACAACCTCCCAGCGATACTACAGACCAAACTAACAATACTGCCACAACCTCCCAGCGATACTACAGACCAAACTAACAATACTGCCACAACCTCCCAGCGATACTACAGACCAAACTAACAATACTGCCACAACCTCCCAGCGATACTACAGACCAAACTAACAATACTGCCACAACCTTCCAGCGATGCTACAGACCAAACTAACGAAACTGCCACAACCTTCCAGCGATGCTACAGACCAAACTAACAATACTGCCACAACCTTCCAGCGATGCTACAGACCAAACTAACAATACTGCCACAACCTTCCAGCGATACTACAGACCAAACTAACGATACTGCAACAACCTTCCAGCGATACTACAGACCAAACTAACGATACTGCCACAACCTTCCAGCGATGCAACAGACCAAACTAACGATACTGCCACAACCTTCCAGCGATGCAACAGACCAAACTAACGATACTGCCACAACCTTCCAGCGATGCTACAGACCAAAATAACGATACTGCCACAACCTTCCAGCGATGCAACAAACCAAACTAACGATACTGCCACAACCTTCCAGCGATGCAACAGACCAAACTAACAATACTGCCACAACCTTCCAGCGATGCAACAAACCAAACTAACGATACTGCCACAACCTTCCAGCGATGCAACAAACCAAACTAACAATACTGCCACAACCTTCCAGCGATACTACAGACCAAACTAACGATACTGCCACAACCTTCCAGCGATACTACAGACCAAACTAACGATACTGCCACAACCTTCCAGCGATGCAACAGACCAAACTAACGATACTGCCACAACCTTCCAGCGATGCAACAAACCAAACTAACAATACTGCCACAACCTTCCAGCGATGCTACAGACCAAACTAACGATACTGCCACAACCTTCCAGCGATGCAACAAACCAAACTAACAATACTGCCACAACCTTCCAGCGATGCTACAGACCAAACAAACGAAACTGCCACAACCTTCCAGCGATGCAACAGACCAAACTAACGAAACTGCCACAACCTTCCAGCGATGCAACAGACCAAACTAACGATACTGCCACAACCATCCAGCGATGCTACAAACTAAACTAATGATACTGCCACAATCTTACAGCGAGGCTACAGACCAAACTAACAATACTGCCACAACCTTCCAGTGATGCAACAAACCAAACTAACAAAACTGCCACAACCTTCCAGCGATGCTACAGACCAAACTCACGATACTGCCACAACCTTCCAGCGATACTACAGACCAAACTAACGATACTGCCACAACCTTCCAGCGATGCTACAGACCAAACTAACGATACTGCCACAACCTTCCAGCGATGCTACAGACCAAACTAACGATACTGCCACAACATTCCAGCGATGCTACAGACCAAACTAACGATACTGCCACAACCTTCCAGCGATGCAACAGACCAAACTAATGATACTGCCACAACCTTCCAGCGATGCAACAGACCAAACTAACGATACTGCCACAACGTTCCAGTGATGCTACAGACTAAACTGACAAAACACTGTTATACCATTTACAAAACATCCAGCAACATTGGGAGAAAATTTTCATGGGCTCTGAGCTAGGGACACGCACACTGGTCCAGTGATGCTGGTATCCACCCACAATGTTCTCAGAACGTTACTGGAATGTTAGGAGAATTATGTAACGAGGCAGGACTGTGACCCAAAGGTCATGAAGAATCCATCATGGTAAAGAACAGTGTTCTGAGAGAAAGCCCCTCAGTAAATGAATAGAGCTGCTATTCTCTCCACAAACGCCTTTGCAATACCGGAAACAGCCCCGCATTTCAGTGTCTGACAAGTGTCCCTGTTGATCAAGAAAATGCTCCGTTACTGAACATGAACTGAATCCATAAAGAGGCACAACATACCTTTCCAAGCCCTTTCATAAACAGCTCACTCAGATTTACATTAAGTCATATTAAATTGATCGCACCATCAAACTATTACTGACATTTACTGCATGGAGCATCCTGAAAAAATTATGGACTCCCTTGCTCTTTATGTTGGTTATTAAATAAATCGTCAATGAACTGTTCTGAAATTAATCGTAAGAATGCAAGGAGCCGTAAATAATTGTGTGTCGCAGCGATGTTGCAGTTGTTTAGCCGCTGACGCCGCGATGATTTGACAGCTGTTCGGTCCCCGTCTGTGCTCTGGTCTCTGGAGAGATCCTCAGGGTGAACATTATTCAAAACTGCTCTGGTCGTCATAACCTGCAGCTACGAAGCCTCGAGTTAAACAGCCGTGACACCCACACTGAAGCCATAAATACCAATGCTGGCTCGAAGGCCTTGGCTCTCGGTGGGGGGAGGATCATATTTCCCCATGGAGATGCATATATTAAGGGAAGTGTCAGAAAAAATGCGTTTGAGGTGTCAATTATGCTAACAGGCTGGAGAGGAAGCGAGCGCCGGTGAGATGCCGTCTGAATCACGCCACACAGTGCAGAGGCTCCTGCCCATACGGAAGTGAAGACATGGCATTCTGTGAGCCCAGATCTTCCTGAGCTGAGATTTAGGAACTGGCGTGTGAGGTTCCTAAGTGCTGCAAAATGAAGAGTACTGCACACTTCAGCTCAGACATGTTGCAACGCTGTAACTGCAGAAGGAGTATCAGAGGAGCGACTGCATTTACCGTTGTATGAGCTGTTACAGACACACTCACCACATTATATCCCATTACAGCCACACTGCTGCCACACACAAGATGGCCAAAGCTAAAATGGCTGCACAAATTGCACGTTCAAATTCTGATAGCTGAGAAGAGGATTGAGTCTTCAGGACCAAATTTACTAATTTACTCATGTCAAGTCATGATTCTGTGGTGCATTCTTGGTCACGTGCGTTATTTGTTTTCTGTTATTGACGATGAATGGTGCCCATTGTTCTAAAATATGAGGTGACCCATGTCATCAAGAAATGCCCTTCTATAGTTATCCAAGTATTTTAAGGAAAACATTTTCCTCAGACTCTGTGCCGTAAAATCTGCAACTTGTTTGAAACAGCACATAGCCTTTGTGTGTTTTCTTGGTCAAATCAAATTTGTTTTTTTTTTTTAAATGCAGCCCAGATTTGTAGTTGCTAAATACCGACTACTTGATATTCTGTACTTTTTGAGTTAGTTATGATTTACAAAACCAAAATCAGTCACCCATCTTCAGCGCCAACAGAGTTAAACACCAAAGCTCCAAACTGGCTTAAATGAATCCAGCTCAGCACCCGAAAGGTGAACAAAATGTCAGATAGCCCAATCAGAATGCCTGCCATACCAAACAATACAGACACCCCATTCAGAATGCCCGTCCAACCGAACATAATACAGACAGTCCAATCAGAATTCCTGTCTTGCCTGAGACAGCCCACTCAGGAAGTCTGAAAAGCCTCTCCACGAATAACCATCAGAGATAGTTTAGGTCCAATTCAAAACAGTCAGGCAACAGCAGTGGAACTGCGACACACTCCATTTAGCCTCAGTCCCTCTTCATTAAAGGGGACCGTATTCTCATTTGCCGCTATCTGAGGGCATCGCCGGATTATCATCATAAGCAACCATTCAGGCCACTTCCCCTTCCCTGGACTGCTTAACAATCCCAGCGGTACACAGCAAATGTCAATTAAACTCAAATCCCTTCCACTAGCGAAAACCGTTCCACCAAACAGTGGCAGGAAATTAGACAAAACATCTCTAATGGCACTTTAGTCGCAGACCCCAATTAGCAGATTTCTCCCACGAAGCATATTTGTGATGTGCAGCCAATTAACAATTTCCAGCGCAAGCCATTACAAAGGACTCAGCCTCAATTAGGTAATACATTAATTACGTCCCCAGCGAGGCGTTACCGATTCAGATTTCTGTGTGAAGCCATACGCACGAGCGAAGCCGAACGCTGGCCAAGTGACGTTAAATGTGTTAAATGTGCTCGCGGGTGCCTTTGCACTCCACTGTCAGCATGGCGATGATCACTCAAGAACGGGACTGCCTCAACAGACTGGTCAACAAGCGCTGATTGAGCGAGTCGAGGTTTAGCTGGGTATAATCAAGTGAAATGATCGGCACGACGTCATGAGCATGCAAGAGCCCAACGAGACTCGCTTGCACTCGGTTGTAGCTGAATTCACAGTGCATAGTTCACGGTGTAGATTTAGTTCCGCACCCCTGCGTGAGAATCCTTGGAATATTCCTCACCGCCAGAGATGGTACTCAGCATGCACTCAAAGGGCTGGCAGCACATTATATTTTGGTTTCCAAAGAGTCATAAGATGAATAATAATCTTCGATGCAAAACACTGCTGCACATAAGCGTCATTTTTCAGCCCCTGAAGGTGATGGGTCAAATATACTTTCAAGTCTATAAATATTTGGAGAGTGAAATTACTGTAATAAATGTAATTACCAATGCAGGAATAACAGCACTTGTTATGAGTGGTTCCTTTTTAAGGACCTCCGAGTATCTGGAAAATTGGCAGCGAAACCGTTCCGTGGCCAGGTGTGTTATTCCCTCATTATTTCATCAACAGGTTAACAGTCAGATGGGATCTGTATCAGAAAACTATGAATACAAAATGCAAAGAGCCGTGACTGCCAGTAAACCAAGCCATCATCATGTTGGAAAAAAAAAAACAAACAAACCCATCACTGTAAGAACATTAGGTGTGACCACATCAATTATTAAGAACATTCTAGAAAATACAGATTGCATTGGTGAGCTCAAGACCACCATAATCCCCGAACAGATAGCAAGTGCAATGGATGAAAGAATGATTCTTTGATTAAAGAATCCCACTGGCAATAGTTGGCCGGATCAAGAACAGCCTACAGAAGGCAGACTTATCCGTTTCAAAACCAAAAATCCAGAGAAGACTTCACCAGAGTGAACACAGAGGGATTACCTGACAAGTCAGCAAGGTCAAATGGGCCAAATAAAGGAAGTTTTTATTTTTACAAGCCTATACTCCACAGGAGTAACATCCAATGAACAGAATTAAGGGATGAGAATTGTGTTAAGATGGGAAGAAACTGTTCAGGACTCAAGAATGTCACTGTCCCAATACTTATGAACCTCACAATGTTTGTTAATATGACAATCAAAGCACAATCAGTCGTGTTGCAGCATCCCAATAACAGGTAACTGATTTAAACTGTTGGAATTCATATTCTTTAGCCTTTTTATATAAGTTACTAGAACGTTAATGAGTAAAACATACTTTTGCTGAAGTAACAATCACAACAGAGACCTGCAGGAGATGGGAGTCTGAGAACCCCAGGGAGTGAAATATGCACTGCCCGTCAAAAGTTTTAGGACACCCCAATTTTTCCAGTTTTTAAATTGAAAATAATGCTGTTTAATGTCTCATTGTACTCTGGAATGAAAGCATAGACATTGTAGAACAAATTAACAATCGAAGTTAAAATAAATCATGGAATCAATTTATAAACTTAAATGTATTCAAAACTTTTGATCATCTTAGTAGCCACCTTCGGCAGATATAATGGCTGAACACACTGGTGACATTCTTTCTCCAATGGAAATCAAATATTCTCCAGAAAGTTCTTCCCAGCTCTGCTGCAGACGTTCTCATAAATGTGCGGCACCTGTAGGCTGCTTTGCTTTCACTCTTCAGTCCAGTTCATCCTAAACCATCTCCATGGGGTTTAAGTCTGGAGACTGTGCTGCCCCCTCCATGTTTCCAAGCTTGTTCATTTTTCTGGCAGAGCTTGGGCTCATGTTTTGGGTCATTATCTTGCTGTAGGATGAACCTCTGACCAACTAGGCACAAACCAGAGGGCACTGCATGGCGCTGCAGAAGGCTGTGGGAGCCATTTTGGCTCAGGGTGCCTTTCACTCTGTAATTCACTGACCCTGGATCCAGTAAATCAGCCCCAGACCATCACGCTTCCTCCTCCATGATTGACAGTTGATGTCACACACTGAGGAACCATCCTTTCACCTACTCGTCAGTGTACAAAAAACCTGGGTAACCTTACCTTGTATTTATACCTTCGGACAGTTCACCATTTACCTTCATACCATTTCAAGCTATTCGTTGGACCGGAACTGCATAATTTTCAAAAAAAAAAACAAACTGGAAGAATTGCGGCGTCCTAAAACTTTTGACCGGTAGTGTACATAAACTGCTCATCAAAGGGTTAAAAATGGAAAACTGCGGACTTACCCCGTTTCTAGTCCGCAAGCGTCACGTCAGCGTCGTGCTTGCAAGATGACAGCGCTCACACAGAGCAGCAAAGGAGCACCCAAACCTGTGCAGCGTGCAGCAGTCAAACACGTGTAGCATGCAGCAGCCAAACCTGTGCAGCATGCAGCAGCCAAACCTGTGCAGCGTGCAGCAGCCAAACCTGTGCAGCGTGCAGCAGCCAAACCTGTGCAGCAGTCAAACCTGTGCAGCGTGCAGCAGCCAAACCTGTGCAGCGGCCACACCTGTGCAGCGTGCAGCACCCACACCTGTGCAGCGTGCAGCAGCCAAACCTGTGCAGCGTGCAGCAGCCACACCTGTGCAGCGTGCAGCAGCCAAACCTGTGCAGCGTGCAGCAGCCACACCTGTGCAGCGTGCAGTTCTCTCGTCATTTGTGTCAGTAATAATAATAACAATAATAATAAAACTAATACACAGGATTACACACAACAGAATAAATCAATAAACAGCAATACAGCAGGAAACATGCCATCAGAAACAATATCAAACAACAAGGTCAGATAATAAAAAATAAAGATAATATGACAAAAGTTAAATGGGAAAATAAAGCTAAAATACTTAAGTATATCGTACATTGTCGTAAACCCATGAAATTTTAAACAGCAAAAAGCCTATAGATTGCAACATGTGGATAAATTCATAAGTTCAATGAATTTTTATGGGGCATCCCTTTGCGTTTCCGCGCGTATTTATCGGAAAAATAGACTCGAAGCGTAAATAAAAGCTTCGGGTTACGTTTACGCCCGTGAGACGCAGCTGGGACACGAACCGCACAGAGCCGGTGCAGGAAGCTGCACAGATTAAAACAAGACCGTATCTGCTGCATCAGAGGCGTGAGTAAAAAATGCGTCTAGACTAGGGGTGACACTTCAGAGCTCCTCGTCCCATTACTGCATGACCTTTATCCCCCCGATTCCACCTGCTCTGCACAACGACATTCTGATCTTTGATTCCATAACCTGGAGACGTGCAAAATGCCAGGTCGACAAATCACAGAGCGTTCCCACCTCTGTATGGGACTTTGATGAATGGCTCCCTCTGCTTGTCCATCCTAAAGCCGGATAAGTCCAGCACACAGAAGGGCTGACTGAAGCACGCAGCAGGAAAAGGTCAGAGCTGTGTTTGCCACGCGGTGAAAAACAGAGGGTATTCATGCCTTAACGTCAGCTCTACTCAGGTAGGTATGAACCCAGATCAACTTACAGTCCGACAGACACGACTTCAGCTGAACGCGATGATATTGGCTCTAGGACTCCTCTTCTCCGGACGTTTTGTTCCCACGAACGTTTCCTCTCCAGACTCCTCATCCCTGGATGGTTCATCCCAATGACGCTTTGCCCACTTCCTGTATTAGAACCCCATCCCTAACCCCATCTCTAACCCCATCCCCAACCTTAACCCTTATAATAGTCCTCGGGGACGAAGAGTCCAAGGAGAGAAAAAATCCAGGGAGGAAGAGTCCTGTAAGCAGTGAGGCTTAATTCAGATTGACTGGTTCAATTGGCCTGCAGATCAGTTTAAGTGCAGGTCAAGCCTGACAACAACGCACAGGCAAGGAATGCGCAGCTGTGCATTAACTGTCTCGGAGAGAGAACATAGGAGAACCCCTGGGCCTCAGGATCATTGTGTACGGGTCCAAGCACCACTCCCAGGGGAACACCGTGCTTTCAGAGCACAATTACACACTTATTTGTACAGGAGAACTAAGCTCATTTCCTCCAGATGCCACAATTAAAGCCGTACTCAGGGACACCCACGTGGGAGGTGGTGTAAAGTGGAGATTTTTTAAGGGGGGGCTGTAGTGTGATTCACACGCAGCAAGCACTTGGCAGCACTTTTAGTACTAATAAACGTTTTTCTCCCCAACTTTAGTTGTAGGATAAAAGTAAGCATCAGGCAATGTGACGGTTCAATGACTCTTAACAAGGCAAATGTCAAGCAATTAAATTTCACAGGGGCTTCCATGAATTCCACAGCAAAAGGCTGTTAGCATTCTGCTGCAGGCAACCCACAGGCCTAATAGCCAAAGGTCTGAGGGTTCCTTTTCTTTAATTTTTTTTAATCAAGTTATTGAATAATCATTTCTGCCATAACAAACAGTTAAATTGTAACATTCTAATGATATAAGCACATGCACAAGAGATCTGACACCAAAAATTACACTGTAGATTGAAAGAATGGAATTATGGAACCCTGACTATGATCACAACCAGCAAGCTCTAACATGACATTTCTAACCAGAGAATACTATTTGACGGGTCAAATTAAACACAAAAATGGGGAAAGAAAAGTATTTTCCTCCAGTAATTAAAAATGAACCTTATTTGCCTAACTTTGCTAGGTTGTCCAATTACATTTGTGTCTCTGAAAATGGAGTACTGTAAATATAAATGGCCATAAGCCCTTAGCGGTTTATGTGAGATTTCAGTGAAACCCCTTTAATTATCGCTGAGAGTCCACACTTCTCTTGATTGATTGATTTCTTCTTGATTGACTCGTGTCAAATCTATTGTGGTTGTGTCCAGAAGCAAAATAATGAATATTGTGTCACTGTACAAGTACTTTAATATAGAGGGAAACTTTCGAGAAAACCAACTTCCTGACATCAGGCGGCAAGATCCACGTCTTTAATGATGAGGGGACTGAACCGCTTCAGACAGCTTACAATATTACGCATGAACAAAGACCGGGTTGAAGGCTCGGTCCTTTACATGCATGGGCCTTTCGCAGAATGTGTAGTCTGCCATCTGCTGGCAGCACAGAAAAAGCACATCATTCAACCAATAGGGAAGGGAGGAATAAGACCTGCTCCTCATTCTGACCGACCCATTTCGCTTCAGCAGCACCTGACGCCTCATCAGACTCAGGAAGCAGTAAAGACCGCCATCGTTACGGCGCTTGTGACTACGACGACGTTTTAAGACCCAGTTGGTTATAACAAGGGCATTTCAGAGCAAAGTATTTCACTTCATGGCCATTTCATTGTCAATTTGGTTATTCAGAGGGGTTTCAGAACCTAGTTGAGAACAAAGCACTTCCATTTTAACATCTATAACTGCAACTGCTGTTCATTATCTGAAGGTATGGTCAAACCAATTGAAGCCTCAAGTGGCGTGGTCACCAAATTACCTTGATGGACTTAACCACAGCAATGTTGGTTTAATGTTAAAAAAAAATAGACAGGGTACAAAGTCGGGTTTTTGGGCAAACCAATACTCCAAGCTGCTGCAAAACAGATGAGACAAGTTTCTGTGACTCCTGACCAAGTCAAAATAAACAGAGAGGCATATGGGTTTTTTACATAAACTTTAATTGAGAAGACTAATTTTTACATAACCAGGCAGTAGAGGTTAGCCTGACCTACCTGCGCAGTTCTCGAGAAAGCTGGAGCGGGAATCTACAGGCTGTCTGCAAATACAGCTCAGAATTTGCTGCTATAAATGAAGCATTGCCTAATGTTTCTTGCATCTTGCGCAATAAGGATTTGCATTTTTTTTGTGCAGCGTAGATTAAGTTGTCATGCATTCAGCTGAACTATTCTTTAAGCAGGTAGCTAAGCTGCATTGCGCATGTTGTACAGCAGAGGGCAGTAATTGTGCGGACGCTCATCGTGCCGAAGCGGTGCTAATGTTAATATAAATTTGCAGTGTTGCAGTGGAGCGTGATGGCTTTTTTTTTTTTTTGGAAAAATCTATAGATTTCCTCAAGGTCACTGAAGCAGCACATCTTAAGAGTAAATACAGTAAATCAAAGAAATATTCAAAAATAAAAATACATTTGGTGTTACATATTACATTCACAACTTTTTTTGTTAAAAAAAGAACTTTACAAAAATAAAATCACAATAGACATTTTCCAAAAAAGATGAGAAATTGCTCATGAGTAGTGAAGAAAATTGTGTGTCTGCAGGGTTGAGCTTAACTCCGATCTTTGTTGACCGACAACAGTAGTGCACAGTAAAATAAGGGTCACAGTACCTTTCTCAAAACCAGAAGTTTTCCATTGTGTCTAAAGACAGGGGGAGAAGGTGTAGTTTCTGTCCTGCACCACAAAAACCAATTCAACAACAGAACAAATCAAGGTCACCAGGACAAGACCTTGATGAGTCGGATCTCATAACTCCTAAATCTGCTCTTACACTGGCTGTTCTAACAGAAAGTTGATTGTAATGTGTAAAGCAGGCCTTTAAATCTCAGGAATAAAGCCCATCTCAAAGAACTTGCGCTTTTCTGGAAGAGCCAAATTAATATTTCACCGTTTCGGATAGCTGTGACGGTAACACCGTACTAGATAACTCAAGCTAAGCATACAGCAAGCTAACTTATCTAAAGAAAAATACACAGCCAATAATAGCCCTCAAACTAAAACATAAATTATGCAGTAATAAACTTTAAAGTGTCCTTATTCTCTACAAAAATAACAGCATATGTCTGGACAAAAGCAGGAGTCAAGAGAATTGCAGGATCTGTTCGATTTGAACACTTCATATTATTCCCATACCTGCATCTGAGCCAGCATTCGCACCCAGTGCGGAATGTTCTGGAAATATTCGCAGGCCTGTGCAGAAATGTTTTGAGCTATAATCTGCTGGTCTTTTCTACAAATGTAATTCAGCTGAAAACCAGGACAGGTACTATAGCACCATAGAGTCAGGAGGCAGCTGCAGTTCGGCGATGCAGCCGCTCCGTTTCGAACACAGGACTGACGCAAACCACGGCATTCGCTGTAGAGAAGACATGACGTATGATCTATCTGAAGTGTACATTACACAGAACAACAGAAATGTCCACAGGTTTGTATTTTCATCTTTCTTTCAGTGGTATCACTGTTAAGCCGCTTTCACACCAGACGCGAAATGAACATTTCGCATGACAGATTAAATTCAAAGTCAATGCAAAGAAGCAAATTTGCGTGTATTCGTGTCTTTGCAGTGACTTTGAATGTAATCGGTCGTGCGAAAAATTTGTCTTGCGTCCGGTGTGAAAGCAGCTTCAGGAAGCAGTGCATCTGATTTCAACGACAGGAAAAATGCATTTGAACGTGAGAAGTTCGAACCGTCGATCCAAGATGATTTAATCTCAAGCTTACCTTCACAATGACAGACTTGCTAATTCACAAAATGCATTGAATAATTTGTTTCTCCAAGATAAAAAGGCTTCGAATGGGAATCAGGGCTGGCAAAGTTGGAAACTACACACTTTGCCGTCAGTGATATTTCCACAATAATCATACAAACAAGGGAAAGAGTCCGTGACATGGGAGATTTCAAAATGAAGCATCGACACAAATTGTGCAAAATCTCCTTGCAAGTCAATTGAAGATGAGGGGGTGCATTTGACTGGGGTTTAGGGGAAACGTACAGGACTAAACAAACTAAGGTTGGGCCAAAGCCCATGGAGAAAAGAGAGAGTGCACACTGTGCAGGTGTGTGTGTGTGTTCCTTTGGAAGGGAGATCAGAGTCAGAGATCAGTGCGTGTGCGTAAGGCTTAACGTTGCTGAGCAAACTAAAGGACCTTCTGTGATACCCCTTCATACACAATGCAATGCATCAGTATTTGGGCAGCGACACAGTACACAAAGGGCTGCAATTCATAAATGGGTCACTGACGTATATAAAATAAAATAATGCTGGGTTCATTGCTGCATTCATTCAAACCTCAATGATACTTGGAGTTTCGAAATCCAGCGCGCTGATGTACAATAAACAATGACGCATCGCCGTCCAAATACTTATGGACCACACTGTTGATCGTTTCTGAAGGGCATAAAAAATATCCCCCCGATGTTTTTACGACGCTCCTGAACGATTCCTAAACTGCTTTTTTCCACGCCCCTGGCCACGGCACCATCATTGTTGGGGTGGGACAGGGGTTAATGTCCGTGTGCCACTGAGTGAGGGCGGGGCTGTGAATTCAAAGAGACAGAGAGCCACAGCCAATCAGGAGAAGGGTGACCATACCCAGGGATTCGGCACCGTACACTGCCCCGGCTGAGAGAGAGAGAGAGAGAGAGAGCGCAGAGAAGAGGGAGGGGGTGAGGGACAGAGTTAGAACGGGACACAGAGAGAGGAAGTACTGAATTAAACACTTCGCAATCACTGCTGAAACAGTTTACACTGGACCGATACAAGACTTTTCAAAGCTGAGATGGGCTGAAAATGAGACCACAGCTAACCTGAAATGGTTAACTGCAAGGAAAGGCTACTGCAACAGAAAACATCGTACAAAAGTCGACGGACGTACGAAAGAAATGGAAGCAATGAAAGAGGCTCGTTGTCGTCCTGGCTAAAGCAGTATTACTCAGACTTCGCTGATCACTGTCCTCCTGAAATGGCCGATGTAATACAAGCGCTCAGCACTGTCATGAGTTCATGCGAATTCTATCAACGAAGTGTCTTCCCAATGGGCGGCCGTTTTCATTCGCCGTGCGCAACGATTGCTGTTCGTTAGCTGAGACAAGCTCACATTTCTGGCTAAAATGTAAACAAGTTTGTATATGTTAGCAAACTAGCCGTAATTTTAGCGATCTTGCTGCCTCGAGTGCACGGCTGGTAGGACCGAAAAAAATTAAAGCTTTTCAAAATAAATCTGAGAAACTCCTCACCTGAAACTCGAATCCGGGTGATGGGCCCGTCGCCCCCCTCAGCTCGCGCCCGGATCTCCATAAAGTAATCGCCCTCGGAGGGTATGGGCACGAACATGTAGTGTTTGCCTGTCAGGATCAACTCTCCACTGAAGAGGCCCTCCCTCTTAATCATGACCTGAGATCAACAAGTACGAAATTATTCAACAGTGGAAAAAACAGAAAAAACGATGCTAACCCTGAACGAGTTCTGCTGCATTATATTTTTATCTGTGAAACGAAGACCAAAAGCTCACTCAGTTTCTGTTGAAGATTATATTTTAGTAATATTCATTATATTCACCAATACTGATTATATATTTTTTATCAATATTCATTCGTTACTCATACTAACAAGTCGACATGGTCTACAACATCCCCCGCCAATCGTGCGCTTCTCATTTTCGAACTCAATCAAGGCCTTTATGGTCTGAAGCTACACACCAAATTTGGTTACTGTATCTGTAGTAGTTTCTGAGTAAAGCTGTCCCCTTTATCTCGGACGGACGGACGGACGGACGGACGGAGGTCAAACCTATATCCCCCTCCCACTTCGTGTTGGCGGGGGATAATAATCAATAAACTAAACAATTAGATTTAGATCATAATCAATAACCATATTATGTAGGCAGCAGAAAGACACACACTCATAACATAACACACACACCCACACAAGTAGTTCACATACGCATAGGGAGGGGATGAGCAGTGCAAACACACTGACACACACATAAAACATCATAAAACACACAGACACACAGTCATAAATGAAATTAAGGAATAGAGTAAGTAAACCTTCCGGAAACCAGGCCTACCTTGTATCCCATAATCCTGGACTCATTGTACATGGGTTCCACGTGGTTCCAGGAGATGTAAATCCACGTTTTGGCGAGGTTATAGATTCTGCTGATTACTTTTGGGCGGCGGTCTGGAGCTGAACAGAAAGGGAGTGAATGTGGGAAATCGCCGAAGGAATACTCGCAGTATCAGAGTCGACTGTAATTTTAATTACGGTAATTCAGTGAAAAAACAGAAATCGCGGTGCTGGGTGAACACGCTGAATGTAGGTGCTGTATATAATATGAGTCCATGCAAAAACGTGGTCAAGGAAAGTTAAGCGCGGGGCCCTTACGCGGCTTCTTCGTGAACATCTCGCAGATGTCCCCCGGGGGCCCGAAGCCGGCATCGTTATAGGCACGGACCTCCACCATGTAGTGCGAGTCCGGCAGCATATTCTCTAGCCGCGTGCCGATCCAGGCCTCGTTATAATACCGCCACTCCACCCTGTACCGCCAGTACGGCAGGATCTCGTTCAGTCGCGTCATATTCTCCATGGTCCGGTTCACAAACAGCCGGTTAGCTGCCCCTTCGTTGTCGTAGTACTTCCTCCAGTAACGGATCTGGGAGAGGAAGCCAGTCTGTTATATTGTCCATCCCATAACTCTTCAGTGGTGGATTTAGCTGCTCCTTAAATTAATGCTGGACACAAACCTCTTAGTCATTCCATACGAAGCCAATGGGAGCAGATCAAGTGCTTCATTTCTGAGAGCAGATTGTTGGAAATTTTTATCATGTGAAGTCTTCAATTGTGTGATTTATTTTTTAGTCAAAGAATTTATGAAAACCTAAAAAAAAAAAAAATTTCACCGAAATCTCTGGTGCAAAGGTTGATCAATAGAGAGATGGTGTTTGTAGCATTTGACCAATTGTCTACCAGCAGCAGAGCAGCATATTTTACAAATGAAGAGCAAATGATCATATTACAAAAATATGAGGAATACAGGATCGTACCGGAGATGTCAAGTCTGACGCACTCGGTGGAGTCTCTCACCTCTCAGTGGCGTCGCGCTCCTGTGCCTGAGTCAGCAATTATTCAATCAACGCGAACTGAAGAAAGTCTCTCGCGGAATTTAAGTCATTGCACATTAAGTTAATCAGTTTCACGTGCATTAAGGTGGATTTCCCCACTAATGACACGGAAAGTGATTATGACTGGGGAATTCTCACGCTCGTCTTTACTGAAGCATTGAAAGCAATGGAATGGGGACCCGCCCGATATCTGAAAATAGCCTGTACCTACGGCGAACGTCATTCTCCGAACTTGGAAGTCGGGCAAGCGAACAACAGGAGGCAATGAGCCAAGTTAGAAAAAGTAGGTTTTCAGGCGATTTTATCAAGTTATATTTTAGATTTAACTTGTGCTGAGAATGGAGACCTGGGGTGCGTTTCCCAGAAGCATAGTTTTCTACTTCGCCCGCAACTTACGTAGTTCGTTCATTCACTGCCAATGGCTCCAACTATGCAAGTTCTCACCTGTTCGGGAAACGCATTCCTGGCTCGGCAGAGGAGACCGAGCGAGAGCAACACTGGCCCTGAAAAAATTCACTTCACCACCGACAGCTAACGGGGAAACACAGATAAGGGGCAGCCCAGATTTTTCATTTGCGCTTACCCAGCTGCGGAAATGCTAAAGCAATGTGTTCAGTGCTCGAATCACGGCAGGATAACGGTGGACACCTCGTATTCATACTGTCATTCGTGACTCCTGTGACAGGTTTGTAACAGCTAGCTTGGTTACAGAATTCATTTCGTGTAATCAATTAATATTCATCGATATATGCC
Organism: Gymnothorax reevesii; assembly: GCA_029721435.1. Lineage (NCBI taxonomy): Eukaryota > Metazoa > Chordata > Actinopteri > Anguilliformes > Muraenidae > Gymnothorax > Gymnothorax reevesii. Next base: position 29,603,535 of record CM056593.1, on the reverse strand, counting down.
TCGGGAGGAATAAATCTATTTTTTAAACCTTTGAGCACACATTTCCGCTTCATTCCATGGAGAAGAAACAAATAACAGGCAGTTTAGTGCGTCTCGTTTTCAGTGGTTCTCTATGGCCGACGCCGATTCTTGCCCGACATCCGCATCACGTGACGATTATTCACGGTTTTCGTGATGTCATCCGGGCGGGTCCCCATTGGATAAAGACGTGTCACATGGTCGTGTTATCACGAAACACGTGCGTTGTTTCCAATCCCTGAGTAAAGAGAAGCACGAGAAGTCCGGAGTCATAAGTGCTTTCCAGAGTGAGGTCCACCCTCACGTAAGTGTAAATGAAACTTCAATGCACAAAGATTTCAATTCTGCGTGAGAATCTCATTAAAAAGTGCAGAAAAAGTGAATAAGCCTAAAAACTGCGTGAAACCTGACATCTCTCTCATACAGATGCAAGACTATTCTCGAGACAGTATGACACCCACCACCACTTGGACGGGAGTGTGAATTACATCCTGTCAAAATGATGGACAGCCTTCAAAATATTCCGTCATAATTAAAAAAAAAATCAGTCAATGACGGAAAATATTCAGTAAACGCGACCTCTGACTGACATTAAAACTAAACCCTACCAAGCTCCATTTTAAGCCTGGTATCGCAACACCTCAGGATTTCAGCATCCAATGCAGAGGCGATTCCACACTGATCACTCTCTGCGCAGAAAAAAACTGGGTCATAATATTGAGCAGAATGTGCCTATTGCTAACTCCAGTTAATGCCCACTCTTTCTCAACAAGGAGTTCAACCTGAGGATTTGTCTGCAGGTTGGCACGTAAAACCCAAAATAAATTTCAAAATCCTGTTTCAAATTTGTATGTAATGCTGGCCTGAGAAGACAACACTCCTCTTGAGAGGATATAACCTTGAAAGGGAAGCGGATGCAGCTGTGAAAGCTGAAGTGCTGATGCAGTGATCTTTGCTCTCTGGATGTACCTGGTACCCATCCACAGGCTGCTGGAAGACGGGCAGCCACCAGATCAGGGCCTCGGTGGCGGACAGGGCACTGCACCCAACGTCAGCAGGAGCCTCCGTGGGCACTGTGAGGACAGGGTGGGGAGGTTAGAGTCGCGTACTGTACGCATCATCAGCGTGCGCCACTCACATAGATAAAGGCTCGTAAGAATGGCCAGGTATAGTCCATAAATAATGAGAGTTGCGACAACTCAAGAAAAGGAGCCATTTTGTTTCCATCATGCGAAACCGAGCTGTTCTGCACAATGGGTATTGTCACATATTTTAGTTTTTTTTCTCCTCTGGAGGAAAACATACTCATTTCTGGGGGAGAAGCAACATAGCAGCTCGTAATGATTTAAACAAGCAAATGAGGGGAAAATTTTCAGACATGAGAAAAAAAGAAATCGGGGAAAAAAATCTCATTCACTTCGAGATGGTGCCTGAAAAGGTAATGGAAACAAAATGGCTCCATAACCAGATTTGCTGAAACCCCCATGTCACAAAGCCCTCTATCTAGGGACTGTATGACCTGGTCCTGCAGAGGAAACACTACAGTAACATCTGTTATAGGTCAAAGGTCATGAGCCATTTCAGCTGTGAGGTCACAAGTGAGATGAGAGCAGGGGTGGGGAATCTTATCCAAAAAGGGCTGGGGTGGGTGCAGCTTTCATTCCAACCAAGCTGCCACACGCCTGATTCTACTAATCAACCTCTGGAATCTTTGCTAAGGACTTTGATTAGTAGAATCAGGCGAGGAATCACCTGGTTGGAATGAAAGCCTGCACCCACACGGGCCCCTTCCTGGAAAAGGTTCCCCACCCTCAGATTAGAGAGTTCTGAACTAAACATTCCAATGCTGATCCAATGCTGCTGCTCACTGAAAACAGAGTCTTCAATCAGGGCTCCCCCACATGCACTGTAACACAGGAAGGCAGCTGCTAATGGGCGGAGCTGTAATAATGCTGAGTCACTGCTGTACTAGAACACAGTAAGATGCTGAGTCACTGCTGTACTAGAGCACAGTAAGATGCTGAGTCACTGCTGTACTAGAACACAGTAAGATGCTGAGTCACTGCTGTTCTAGAACACAGTAAGATGCTGAGTCACTGCTGTACTAGAGCACAGTAAGATGCTGAGTCACTGCTGTAGTAGAACACAGTCAGATGCTGAGTCACTGCTGTACTAGAACACAGTAAGATGCTGAGTCACTGCTGTACTAGAACGCAGTAAGATGTTGAGTCACTGCTGTACTTGAGCACAGTCAGGTGCTGAGTCACTTCTGAACTAGAGTGCACTAAGATCCTGAGTCATTGTTGTACTGGAGCGCCGTAAGATGCTGAGTCACTGCTGTACTAGAGCGCAGTAAGATGCTGAGTCACTGCTGTACTTGAGCACAGTAAGGTGCTGAGTCACTTCTGAACTAGAGTGCACTAAGATCCCGAGTCACTGTTGTACTGGAGCGCAGTAAGATGCTGAGTCACTGCTGTACTAGAGCACAGTAAGATGCTGAGTCACTGCTGACTCCAGTTTAAGGTAAGACTGAGATCACTCGATAATTAACAGCAGGAGGTGCCACAGAATCCAGACATGGACCAGCACTAGCTGTGCCACCTCGGTTAGCAGACTTTGAGATCAGCATCGCTAAAGTGCGAGGAAGCGGATCTCACCGTCGATGGCAGCGTAGACGACGGTGGTCTGGCTGTAGGGACCCTCCCCCTGGCTGTTGTAGGCCTTGACCTTCACCTGGAACTCGTTGGAGCGGGATATGGAGTTGTCCCTGTACACGTATCGCCGCGCCTCCGCGTCTGCCACCGTCACCCACTTCCAGTCTTTCCAGTCGTGCGGCTTGAAGGCCACCACATAGCCAAACTTACGGCCGTAGTAGAACTCCCGCGGTACGGGCTGGGGGGGGTCGACAAACAGTGGATTTTGATAATATCAGGCTTAAAATTGCACTTTTTCAATGCAAGATCTATCTATCTCCAATAAGACTTTTATCTTTTATGACTTTCATGTTTTTCGTAGAATCGTGGTTGCAATCACATGACTATAACCCGCTTGTTGAACTGTGTCCTCCAAACTATGCTTGTTTTAACCAACCAGTTAAAGAGTCAGTGGTCGTGGAGGCGATCTAGTGAGTGTTTTCATGAAAAACTTAAAATGTTCTCAAGTTACCTGTGATTTCACTTCTTTTAAGGTTCTTACATTTAAAATCTGTAGTCCCCATCTAATCATCTTTGTTTTGACTTATCGCCCCCCAAAACTGCTCGGCAGCTTTTTAGCAGAATTTTCTGAATTCCTATCCAGGCTTGTTTATTTATTTTGACAGAGTTGTTCTTTGTGCTGATTTTAACATTCATGTTGACGACTCCACTGATGTTTACACTTCAGATTTTTTTTTAATGATCACCGCTTCTTAACTTCAGTCAGCATGTGTACGGGCAAACTCATAACCGTGGTCATACACTGGACCTCGTCTTCACTCTGGGGGTAAGAATATCTGCTGTAAAACTAATAGATATGACATTATCAGATCACAAATGCATAGTTTTTAATTGTAAATTACCTGTGATCAATACGGTAACTTCCAGCACCTTGCGCACTCGCTTCCTCAACGAGCAACGCATATCGTCACCCTATTAAAATAATGGACTAAGTCATTTATTGACGAAAATTAGTTTTTGGCCTGAATCGAATCTTGATCTGCATTTGGTGAAGTTTTTTGTGTTTAGCTCTGCTTTTGACACAATTGAACAAAGCGACCTCTTACACAGACTGATCTTACCACTCAAATAGGAAGTTCTGTGTCTCAGTAAACAATTACGTTTCCTCACTTGCTTGCATCAAATACGGTGCCCCTCAAGGATCAGTTTTGGGGCCCCTTCTCTTTTCGCGATTTACGCTTCCTCTTGGGCTTATTATGCAAAGACACAGTGTGTCATCATTTTTTGCGGATGATTCATAGATGTACCTGCCCGTGAGATCCTCAGACACCAATATGCTTAACTCTCTTAATGATTGCTTGTCTGAAGTTAGGACTCAGATGTCACAAAACTTTCTCCAGCTAAACTCAAATAAAACAGAGATAATGTTGATTGGGCCCCAGTTTGGTCATTCTCAAACTGCAGGAAAGTTACGGCAATCTGGTTGAACCCTTGACCTACCGTCCAAGTGATTGTCAGCTCATCGCTGATACCACCTGATCCATCAACATCAGTGGGAGCCACTACAGGAACTATCAAAGAAAAAAAAATACAAGCTTTAGTATTTCATATTGATTCTGCTAAAAACATTAGCACAAAACTGTGCTCCACGGGCCCATTTAGCAATATGAACACTTACCACTGCTGCCAGCCAGGCCCTGTTAACAATAACAGTGCTATAAATTATCAGAGGCACTGCTAAATTACTTGAGCTCAAGAGCTTTTTTTAGAAGCACAGCTAAATAACATGAGCTCAAGAGCTTTATAAAGGCACTGCTAAATAACATGAGCTCTAGAGCTTTATACGGGAACTGCAAAATAATATGAGCTCAAGAGCTTTATAAAGGCACTGCTAAATAACATGAGCTCTAGAGCTTTATACAGGCACTACTAAATAACATGAGCTCTAGAGCTTTATACAGGCACTGCTGAATAACATGAGCTCTAGAGCTTTATACAGGCACTGCTAAATAACATGAGCTCTAGAGCTTTATACAAGCACTACTAAATAACATGAGCTCTAGAGCTTTATAAAGGCACTGCTAAATAACATGAGCTCTAGAGCTTTATACAGGCACTGCTGAATAACATGAGCTCTAGAGCTTTATACAGGCACTGCTGAATAACATGAGCTCTAGAGCTTTATAAAGGCACTGCTAAATAACATGAGCTCTAGAGCTTTATACAGGTACTGCTAAATAACATGAGCTCTAGAGCTTTATACAGGCACTACTAAATAACATGAGCTCTAGAGCTTCATACAGGCACTACTAAGTAACATGAGCTCTAGAGCTTTATACAGGCACTGCTAAATAACATGAGCTCTAGAGCTTTATACAGGTACTGCTAAATAACATGAGCTCTAGAGCTTCATACAGGCACTACTAAGTAACATGAGCTCTAGAGCTTTATACAGGCACTGCTAAATAACATGAGCTCTAGAGCTTTATACAGGCACTGCTAAATAACATGAGCTCTAGAGCTTTATACAGGCACTGCTAAATAACATGAGCTCAAGACCTTTATACAGGCACTACTAAATAACATGAGCTATAGAGCTTTATAAAGGCACTGCTAAATAACATGAGCTCTAGAGCTTTATACAGGCACTACTAAATAACATGAGCTCTAGAGCTTCATACAGGCACTACTAAGTAACATGAGCTCTAGAGCTTTATACAGGCACTGCTAAATAACATGAGCTCTAGAGCTTTATACAGGCACTACTAAATAACATGAGCTCTAGAGCTTTATACAGGCACTGCTAAATAACATGAGCTCTAGAGCTTTATACAGGCACTACTAAATAACATGAGCTCTAGAGCTTCATACAGGCACTACTAAGTAACATGAGCTCTAGAGCTTTATACAGGCACTGCTAAATAACATGAGCTCTAGAGCTTTATACAGGCACTACTAAATAACATGAGCTCTAGAGCTTCATACAGGCACTACTAAGTAACATGAGCTCTAGAGCTCTATACAGGTACTGCTAAATAACATGAGCTCCAGAGCTTTATACAGGCACTACTAAATAACATGAGCTCTAGAGCTTTATACAGGCACTACTAAGTAACATGAGCTCTAGAGCTTCATACAGGCACTGCTGAATAACATGAGCTCTAGAGCTTCATACAGGCACTACTAAGTAACATGAGCTCTAGAGCTTTATACAGGCACTGCTAAATAACATGAGCTCTAGAGCTTTATACAGGCACTGCTAAATAACATGAGCTCTAGAGCTTCATACAGGCACTACTAAGTAACATGAGCTCTAGAGCTTTATACAGGCACTGCTAAATAACATGAGCTCTAGAGCTTTATACAGGCACTGCTAAATAACATGAGCTCTAGAGCTTTATACAGGCACTGCTAAATAACATGAGCTCTAGAGCTTTATACAGGCACTGCTAAATAACATGAGCTCTAGAGCTTTATAAAGGCACTGCTGAATAACATGAGCTCTAGAGCTTTATACAGGCACTGCTAAATAACATGAGCTCTAGAGCTTTATACAGGCACTGCTGAATAACATGAGCTCTAGAGCTTCATACAGGCACTACTAAGTAACATGAGCTCTAGAGCTTTATACAGGCACTGCTAAATAACATGAGCTCTAGTGTTTTAAACAGGTACAGATAATAATATAACCACCAAGACTTTACATGGCCTCCACTAATACAACTACCGAGTGCTAATGCTTCACACAGTTACTGTCAGCAAAACAGTCACAAGGGGAAGAGAAAAAATGTGGACATTGTTTTGTCTATTTTACTTGCCTCATAAAGGCAACATACATTTATTTTTTTGTATTTGGAGAAGGAGTTGCCTGTCCAAGCACTTTTAAAATCAAATCTAAAGAAATACTCACTGATTGAGAATTATAGAACATAATTTTAAATTTAAATGGGAATTGATGTGAATTAAAGTGAAATAAAAGCAACCACACATTTTTCAGTTTTTGAGGATATCAACTTCAAGGTCACCATTTCAGCAAGGAATGCTGATAAAGCTTTCGCCATCATGTGTCAACACAAAATTTTGATCCAGTTTAAAGAGTTGCTGTGGTCTGCACACAGTGAAAGATGGCATTGTACTGCTGACCTGGGGAGGGCCTCCCCAAACTGCAGGAGTGAAAACAAAACAATTCTTTCAAATTTGTCCCTAAAGGTGAACAACAGATGATAAAGGAGTCCCCACCTGCTTCCCAGGTGCGGATCCGCGTCGCAGGGACACTGGGCTCTCCCATTCCAAAGGCATTTGTTGCGATGACGCGAAACTCATATATCGTCCAGGGAGTCAGTCCAACCAAGGTGGCCATCTCTGCATTGCCATCCAGGATTGGAGGCGCTGAAATGGGCCGAGCAGCAGTTAGGTTTACTTTGGTGCAACTGTGACCTCAACAGAACACAACTGCTACAGCCACATGAGACCAGACCTGATGACTTAATCCGCAGGATCATTTCCTTGTTTCATGCTCACAAAAACTAGTAACTATGTGTTTCAGGATTTATAAAGTTTAATGCACAGGTACAGTGTACAGACAGTGAAAACGATTTGCCGTATGAGCAGCAGGGATTAGCAGTATGAGCAGCAAAGATGTGCAATGTGATCAACAGAACTGTGCAGTGTGATCAGCAGAGATGTGCAGTGTGATCAACAGAACTGTACAGTGTGATCGGCAGAGATGTGCAGTGTGATCAACATGGATATGCAGGGTGATCAGTGACAGTGTGCAGTGTGATCAGCAGAGATGTGTAGGGCGATCAACAGGGATATGCAGCGTGATCAGCAGAGATGTGCAGCGTGATCAGCAGAGATGTGCAGGGAGATCAGCAGGGATATGCAGGGCGAGCAGCAGAGATGTGCAGTGTGATCAGCAGGGATATGCAGGGTGATCAGCAGAGATGTGCAGCATGATCAGCAGCGGAGTGCAGTGTGATCAGCAGGGGTGTGCAGTGTGATCAGCAGAATTGTGCAGGGCAATCAGCATCAGTGTGCAGTGTGATCAGCAGAGATGTGCAGTGTGATCAGCAGGTATATGCAGGGTGATCAGAAGAGATGTGCACCGTAATTAGCAGCGGTGTGCAGTGTGATCAGCAGCAGTGTGCAGTGTGATCAGCAGAGATGTGCAGGGAGATCAGCAGAGATGTGCAGTGTGATCAACAGAACTGTGCAGTGTGATCAGCAGAGATGTGCAGTGTGATCAACATAAATCTGCAGCGAGATCAGCAGGGATATGCAGGGTGATCAGCAGCAGGGTGCAATGTGATCAGCAGGGATATGCAGGGCGATCAGCAGTGATATGCAGAGCGATCAGCAGGGATATGCAGTGTGATCAGCAGAGGTTTGCAGTGTGATCAGCGGAGATGTGCAGGGTGATCAGCAGAGGTGTGCAGTGTGATAAGCAGAGATGTACAGTGTGATCAGCAGAGATATGCAGGACAATCAGCAGGGAAATGCAGGGTGATCAGCAGCGGTGTGCAGTGTGATCAGCAGAGATGTGCAGGGAGATCAGCAGGGATAAACAGGGTGATCAGCAGGCTCACCTGTAGAGATGTTCCACCACACCTCCGGGTCCAGCGATAGGGAGTCGCGGGCCTGCACTGTGTACCGCAGGATGGGACTGTGGTGACTGGCCCCTCGGCTCCACAGCAGCCGGGCCGTCGTGTCTTTCCAATCGTCCACCCGCAACCCGCCAGGGGGCCCCGGGGGGCCTGTGAAGAAGGGAGGAGGAGTCGGAGAAACGTGAGGACAGGATGTGCGGGAACAGGTCAAAAATACAACACTACAACCCGAGGAGCAGATCATAAACACCTTCCGTCATTGGAACAATTTATCCACCGAGAGCTTACAGACCGACATCAAAATGCTCCAAAATGAGAGGTCAGAGGATATTTATAATTAATCCGGCAGAAAAATGCTTTTATACCTTCCAGGCCACTTTCTCTCCGAAGACAGTCTTGAGCGCAGAACATAAACATCAACACAAGACCTAGCTTCTCTGCAACAAGCTAAAGTGCAGTTGACAAAATCATGGTCATTAAATAACTTCAAATAACTGCAATTTTACAGGGCTGCAGTGGAGAAAAACACTCATGGCGAGACTGATCTCGGCTGGTCTCGTGCATTTTTGGTTTGAAGATGACACGCTCAAACCTACATGTCAGGGAATAGGGCCAGAAAGGGCTAGTGTGGGTGCAGGCTTCAGTCCAACCGTACAGTTACACACCTGATCTCACGAATAAAAGGTCTTCAGTGAAAACTCATGAGTTAATTTTCAGACTCAGGTGTGTAAGTGCTTGGTTGCAATGAAAATGGGACCCATACTGGCTCATTCTGGTAAAGGGAGAGTTCCCCAGCGATATGCACCTATCCCAGCGCAGCGAGCTTCAGGCCAGCCCCTCAGCGCTCACCGTGGACGAGGAGCTGCGCCGTGGCGGTGACGTTGTCCACGATAGTCTGGGCTGTACAGGTGTAGTAGCCTGCATGCTTCAGTTGTGTGTTCCTGATCCACAGCTCTCCGCTTGCCCGAGAGGCCTGCCCAACCAAAGCACACCAGTCAGGCTCCACCATTTCACTCCTTCCCATTTCATTTCATGCCATCTTAGTCCAATCCACCATCTTGGATTTCTTCAAAGAACAATAATAGGCCCTATGCAGCCAAGAGGTCACTTGCTTTGATATCGCATGGCAACGCCATATTTGGAGGGCAAGCTCTCCCTCCTTGTTAACAAAAGCTCAGGTGAAAGTAAAACATGGTTTCTAAATATTCTACCGTTTGCAAAATGCCCAACAAACAAAATTTAAGCAAACATTCTGTGCATGTGCACAATTATGAGTTTAAAATACCCCAGAGGATAATGCATTTCAGTTATATTTCCTGAGGAGCTCGTATAACAATTAAGCCAAAGAGTGAGAGATTTCCATGACATGGATTTACAGCTTTTACATAATAAACAGTATTGCCACCAAATATAGCACTGCAAAAACGTTTACAATTACTGCAGGTCTTCAAGTTGCAAGTTTTTTTGGCTGGCAGTCAAAGCAGAAGATTGAGACGAGTTTATTTGTTTAAGTGATGAAATACTGCCATCTAGCGGTTACATAAAGGAACACAAGTGAAAAATTTAATGATCGATGAACGGTCAGAAGTATGGAGCGGACGCGAGAAGCGAGGGCAGGAATGATCGGCGCCTAAAACGGTTCAGTATTTTTCGGATTGAAAAGCACAAATTATCCTCGACCTTACCAAGGCCCGCAGATAGTGCCGCTCATCTTCTTTGTCGAAATCGACGACCACCGAATCCACGGACCAGATATAGGTGATGTCGAGGGAGGGGTCATGTGACGCGGCGCAGGGCATACGCGTGGTCTCGCCCACAGTTACTTCTGTGTCGGACGGGGCCGTCGTAATCCTCGTGGCCTCTGATGCAGGGGAAATCATATCAGGCTACATAGCTTTGAAAAACTGAAAACTCAAAATAAGGCCGATCAGCATTCGGACTGAATAATTCATGTGTTCTTAACTGTTGATATAAATACCCTGAAGCACAGACTGACTGGAAATGACAGCCCTTCAAAATCTGCCTCAATTCCACCCATAAACTTAGTGTAACTCATACAGACTGAATAAGTGTTCAATCATTTTTAGTTCCTTAGAGAAAATAATATATCTCTTTTATTTGCATTTTCGTCCTATATTTGGAATGATAGTCTGAGTGGGTATTGACGATAAGACAGACAGATGGCTCACTGCGTTTGATCACAGCTGTTCTTACCAAATGGTGGCGATTTGAAGCGTTACACAGTGATAAAAAAAAAAAACTCAGCTCAACTATCGCACTCACCGGGGTGACGCTCGTCAGCCATTTTGAGCCGAAGAGGAAACAGTTTGGAGTTTGGAGTCTCTGGGGGCGGGCTCTGAGAGTGGTGCCAACGCCAGTGTGGGTACTGATAATAAGGCGGGCTGGGGGGCGGGACTTACGCCAATGTGACCTCACCTGTGATAGTGAGCTCGCCGCTGCTGTTGGCCTTTCCCCGGTCATTCTCAGCGAAGCAGGTGTACAGGCCCTCGTCCAGCAGTGTGGCGTTCAGAATCTCCAGGCTCCCGTCGTCCCAGACGCGCAGCCTACCGCAGGGATGGGGGGCGCGGGGGGGTAAGAGGGGTCTTCCTCACTGGCAATCATACATTTTCTTTCGAAACACTCAAAATTAAGAAGCCATATTCACGACCTGGATCCTCGACTCATGAGCAGGGTAGATTCACAGAGATGTTGACAAGTGTAGAGTGATCAGCAGAATCACACTCGTGGGTGTTGACTAAAGCACAGTGAGCAGGTGAATCACACGTGCAGGTGTTGATTAAAGCACAGAGAGCAGGTGAATCACACTCGGGGGTGTTGATTACAGCACAGAGAGCAGGTGAATCACACCCGTGGGTGTTAATTAAAGCACCGTGAGCAGGTGAATCACACTCGTGGGTGTTGATTACAGCACAGAGAGCAGGTGAATCACACCCGTGGGTGTTGATTAGAGTGAACCGCCCCGCCCCTCGGCCCCCCCGCTCACCGTGAGGAGTTCTGCAGCAGCTCCTTTCCCTTGTGCCAGATGATTTTGGGTTTGGGCGCGGCGCGGGGTTTACACTCGATCACAACACGCCTCTTCCTCGCCCCGAGGAGCCTCTTCCTCACTGGGTTCCTCTCAAACGTGGGGGCGCAGGCTTGTGGGACAGGCAGAGGGGGGCGAAGGGTTAATACACACAGGAAACCGACTGAGAGTGTTTGAGTATTTCAAGTACAGAGTGTGCATGAGTGGAGCTGGGTTAGAGCGTTTCAAGTACAGAGTGTGCATGAGTAGTGCTGGGTTTGAGTATGAAAAGTACAGAGTGTGCATGAGTGGTGCTGGGTTTGAGTGTGAAAAGTACAGAGTGTGCATGAGTGGTGCTGGGTTTGAGTTATGAGTATGTAAAGTATACAGTGTGCATGAGTGGAGCAGGTTTGAGCATGTAAAGTACAGAGTGTGCATGAGAGGAGCTGGGTTTGAGTATGTAAAGTATACAGTGTAAAAGTGTGGTGCAGGGTTTGAGTATGTAAAGTACAGAGTGTACATGAGAGGAGCTGGGTTTGAGTATGTAAAGTATACAGTGTAACAGTGTGGTGCAGGGTTTGAGTATGTAAAGTACAGAGTGTACATGAGAGGAGCTGGGTTTGAGTATGTAAAGTATACAGTGTAACAGTGTGGTGCAGGGTTTGAGTATGTAAAGTATACAGTGTAACAGTGTGGTGCAGGGTTTGAGTATGTAATGTACACAGGCTGCATGAGTGCTGCTGGGTTTGAGTTTGTAAAATACACAGTGTGGATGAGTAATGCTGGGTGTGTGTTCATCTGTGCGCAGCAGGTCACGTTTGCAGGCGTGCGTATGCACAAGTCCTCGGCCTCACCGATGACGCGCAGCTCGGCGTTGGCGTAGATGAGGCCGTGTTTGTTCTCGGCGATGCACTGGTACATGCCCGAGTCCTCAAACTGCAGGTTGCTGAAGGTCAGGGCTCCCTTCCCAAACTGTAGAACAGTAACCCACTGCGCTCCTCAATACAGGATCATTCACATGCACTGGCACAGCAAGGGCACTAAGCAAGCATCTCCGACCCGGGCGACAAGTGACCGAATATACTGCTACGCTCAGTCATACTGCTTCACCATCAAGCCCACAAACACATCTGTGATGAAAGCACCTTCACTTCTCTCATCTTATACATTACACTGGTCAATTATCTGAAATTTTCATCAACACTGACCCACTGAGGACTGAACTTGTTGCTACACTAGGATAGCCGCTATGCTAGGCTTTGAATATGCAGCTGTTTGGACAATATGCAGCAGTGAATGTGCTATAGAGGAGGAGGTTTGGGTCCTACTGCAGGGCCAGTCAACATCATCCCGAAAGGGCCGGTGTGGGTCCAGGCCTATTCTCCTGATGAAGCTCTACATCAGTCTCGGGGGGTGATTGGCAGTATCAGTGTGTAACTGCATGGTTGGAATGAAAGCTGCACCCACACCGGCCCCACTTGGATAATGTTGAATCCTCATGCTCGACAGGAACTCCTCAAAGCCAAAAGAGGCCAACATCTCATCTCAAATCATGGCCAATAATCCAGAGTTGACCCCCTTCCTCGCAGTTCCACTGCATGGCACATAACAGCGGCCATTTGCTCCCATTCCAGCCATTACAAAGCATTGGTGACGTCAGGCACTCATTTTGTGAGGTCGAGGAGAGTTCACATCCCGAGTGTTTTGGCTCGCGCACATCAGTAGTGACCTTTTCGGAGACTGAACAAGCTAGCTTCAGGTTATAATTTTGTTACACCGGAGAGTCATCCAAAAAAAACACCAGTTTTGGAAAGATGCTCTAATTTCCTCAGATTACCATGTAATTTCGACCTACAAGTCGTGACGACTAAGCTTGGTCTTAGATAAACACCGAGGTGATTCAAAAATGTTTTCAAAACATAACTGATGCGTAGCAGCAATGTTAACAAGGCTAGCAACATTACATAACAATGTCACTCCAAAAACATTCCAGTACCGCCGTGAGAACGCTCTCCTGATTTGTGCTGAGAGGTAAAGTCATGGAGGTGATCCTTACCGAAAAGCCATTCTTCATCCAGCGGATCTGCACCCAGGGCTTGGCATTGGCCTGGCAGGACAGGGTAAGGTCGCTGCCGATGTCCCTCTCCGTGTTGTTGATGTGATGCGCCCACTCCGGGGTCGCTGTGTGGGGGTGACATCACGGGACAGGTCAATGAAGGCCCAAGGCGTCACAGCAGGGGAACGTTCTGACATCACTCTGACATCAGAGCATAGTTACATTCGGGTCTAGCAAGGGCTGTGAGAACAGCCCAACCCCATTCATGGAAATTAACTGTCCTGCAGCTGTCTGCTGTAAGAATTAACTTATTAGTGTCCTTTCTACAAGAAGATTAAAGTCATTAGCTGCCTTTCTTCTAAAAGATTCAACTTATTAACAGCCTTTCTTTAAGAGGATTAAAGTCATTTGCAATCTTTTTGCTGTAAGATTTAACTTTTGAGCAGTCTTATGCAATGTGCAATAAAATTAAACAGATTGGCAGCTTGCTTAGATCACTTGCGAGAGGCTAAGTTAGTGTTGGTGTGACACTCTAACCAATGGTAGATCTCCAGGAGCAGGGCTGGGTGGCCCGGACTGCAGGATTCGAGTGAGGTGGGTGAGTCCGTACCGTCGACCCAGAGGTACATTCGGTGCCAGTCTTTGCCCTTGGTGCTCAGCGCCTCGCACTCGTAGTGTCCCTCGTCCTCGTACTGCACGTTAAAGATGTGAAGCAGTGCTCCTCCCATACTGAACTCATGACTGGCAGGAAGCTCCGCGTCCACCTTCCTCCACCGCACCTCCGGAATGGGGCTGCGCATGGAGACACAGCAGCTCGAGCCTGTAGGTTTCCATCACGTCCGGCCCCTGTGCCACTTCCTGCCCTTTACCACTACCTCTCCCTGTATCACTTCCTGCCCAGTACCACTTCCTGCACTAGTAACCCTTCCTGTCCCTGAATCACTTCCAGCCCTAGTAACCCTTCCTGTCCCTGAATCACTTCCTGCCTTAGGAACACTTCCTGTACCTGTATCATGTCCTGCCCCAGTAACACTTCCTGTCTCTATCACTTCCTGCCCTAATAACACTGTGTCCCTTATCACTTCCTACCTTAGTAACACTTCCTGTCCCTGTGCCACTTCCTGTCCCTGTATCACTTCCTGCCCTGTACCACTTCCTGTCCCTGTATCACTTCCTGCCTTAGTAACTCTTTTTTTTTTTTTTTTTTATTGAGCAACATAACAAACATCATATACATATAACAGTCAGGGGAGTACTAACACGTTTAACAAAAAAAATTTAAGCATTTACAAGTATCAATAGTACGTATTGCTTTCTTATTTCTTACATTTTGTAGCAATTTTATATAGTTCTCCATTTCAATTTTAAACAGGGTAATATTAGGTTTACCATTTGCCCATTTCTGTTTGTGAATATGGTATTTTCCAAAGATAATCAAAAGGTTGATGATATGAGTCATTTTTAGGTCAACTGCAGTACGTTTAAATATTAATAGAATGTCTTCATCCATCAACTGTGGCTGCACTGCACATTTTCTAAAAATGAGGTTTTCCAAGTCACACCAAAAAATTTTGCTGTAGATACAATCATAAAACAGATGTACTATAGTCTCCTTCTCTGAATCACAAAATGCACATTGATCATTTATATCATTCACAAATCTTGATATGATATGTTTCACAGGATAAATTAAGTGGACAATTTTAAAAGAAACTTCTTTTACCTTGTTGATGAGACAATATTTTCCAGTCAGGTTCCATATTTCTTTCCATTGTATATCTTTGTATTTAGAATTCCAAAACGTTTTACAAGAAGGATAGATATTCTCTTTACAGTTCTCTCTGATAAATGCATTATTAAATTTCTTGTCATTAATGTGAACACCGTTGACAATTAAGTCATGTGATAACTGGTGTTCAGAATAATTGCACATATTGTTTGATATCAATTGCCTAAGCCCACTGGGAATAGCATCGAGCACTATGGCAAATTCTTTCATAGTGATTGGGATTCCGTATTTCTGAAGAAATTCTGAGTAATTGAGTAACTGACCTTGACTGTTAAATAATTGCCTCACCAGTACAATATCGTTTTCAAACCAATTTTTAAAAAATAAGGTCTTATTTTTGTACTTGATATTCTTATTGTTCCATATTAAACACTTGTGTGGAGAGAAATTGTGCTTATACATCAGTGACCAAGAAAGTAAAACCTGCTTATGGAAATTGGCAAGCTTGAATGGGATTTTGTCAATATCATAGTTGCAATACAGTAAAAACCTAATACCACCCATTTGTTCAAACACTAGATTGGGGATTATATTCCAAATTGAATCTTTATATCAATAGTAACTCTTCCTGTGCCCGTGCCACTTCCTGTCCTTGTAACTCTTCCTGTCCCTGTATCACTTCCTGTCCTAGTAATACTTCCTGTCTCTGTCACTTCCTGTCCTAGTAACACCTCCTGTCTCTATCACTTTCTGCCCTAGTAACATTTCCTGTCCCTGTACCACTTCCTGCCTCAGTAACACTTCCTGTCCCTGTATCACTTCCAGCCCAAGTGATACTTCCTGTCCTTGTATCAATTCCTGCCCCAATAACACTTCCTGTCCCTGTATCACTTCCTGCCCTAGTTATACTTCCTGTCCCTGTATCACTTCCTGCCCTAGTTATACTTCCTGTCCCTGTATCACTTCCTGCCCCAGTAAAACCTCCTGTCCCTGTGCCACTTCCTGCCCTAGTAACACTTCCTGTCTCTGTATCACTTCCTGCCTGAGAAACACTTCGTGTCTCTGTAACACCTCCAGCCTTAGTAACATTTCTCGTCCCTGTATCACTTCCTGCCCTAGTTATATTTCCTGTCCCTGTGCCACTTCCTGTCCTAGTAACACTTCCTGTCCCTGTGCCACTTCCTGCCCTAGTAACACTTCCTGTCTCTGTATCACTTCCTGCCTGAGAAACACTTCGTGTCTCTGTAACACTTCCAGCCTTAGTAACATTTCTCGTCCCTGTATCACTTCCTGCCCTAGTTATATTTCCTGTCCCTGTGCCACTTCCTGTCCTAGTAACACTTCCTGTCCCTGTGCCACTTCCTGTCCTAGTAACACTTCCTGTCCCTGTATCACTTCCTGCCCTAGTAACATTTCCTGTCCCTGTACCACTTCCTGCCTTAGTAACACTTCTTGTCCCAGTGCCACTTCCTGCCCTAGTTATACTTCCTTTCCCTTTATCACTTCCTGCCCCAGTAAAACT
This sequence comes from Gymnothorax reevesii, assembly GCA_029721435.1. Lineage (NCBI taxonomy): Eukaryota > Metazoa > Chordata > Actinopteri > Anguilliformes > Muraenidae > Gymnothorax > Gymnothorax reevesii. The sequence continues at coordinate 29,586,928 of CM056593.1, read as the reverse complement.
TCCTGCCCCTGTACCACTTCCTCCTCAGGAATCACCTTAACCGCTTTGTGCAGAATACAAATAAAGCCAATTTTTCCTGCTGTGCATGAGCCTATTTAAGGCTTTATAACTCAGTATTTGTGTCAAGGAGACTCTGGAACCTTACTCCAGTGAAGCAAGACGTTTAGAAATTCAATTACAGAATTAGTTCGAAATTAAATTTCGAAATGTACGGACACAGGCGTGTAAATCTGCAAATCTGGAGTTAAATTCCTGTATCATTTCCCGTCTCGGCACTCCCTCCTGCCCTGGACTTACCTCCCCAAACCACTTCCTGTCCCAGGAACAACTGCTCCAGCTCCCCATCCGGTGTCTGTGGAACAGCCTATCCCAACCCCACTTCCTGTACACACACTGCATTCCATCTTCACTCCACCACAGGCCCCGCCCCCTGCCCCACTGTGCTTAACCACACCCACCTTCTCAGGACCCAAAGCATCGAGACTGAGGTCTGACCACTCACTTTCCCAGCGCGAAACACTCCAGGGTGATGTTGTGGTTCAACAGGGCGATGGTGTCCGGAATCTTCACCCTGATGTCCGGGGCGTACCTCCGAACCGGATCTGCAGCCAACGACGAAAAATGAAAAATCAAAGAGGAAATGTGAGTCGTTTAAGTGTTTGAGTGAATTTCTGTGAAAAGTGTGTCCACCTGCTCTCACTCCCCTCTGTCACACACTCTCCTCTCTCTCCCTCCGTCACCATCTCTCCCTCTCTCTTCCACCCTCACCACATGACCAAACCTTGTGGGCACTGCTGGGCCTGCAGCCGCTCTCCATGATTAGGGCGAGGCCTGTTGGTTTCTCTGAAGGAAAATATTGATTTTCAGCATAGAGTGAGATTCCATATGATTCTCCCGACAGCTTCAGTAGCTGGTTTGTCTTTATCTTTTCTGCCTACTTGTGGCAGAATTACAACACAATCCAAGTTATATGGCTGCCACTGGCACTGATACTGCTGTCACCTTCTAGAATTTTCAGCTCTTGAGGTCCTTCTATAATGCACTTTGCGTTGTGAGTCGATCTGGGTAAGAGCGTCTGCTAAATGCCTGTAATGTTATGTAATGGATTGTAATGTAATGTAGGTAATGTATTGTAATGTAATCTAATGTAATGTGATGTAATGTAATACAATGTAATGCAATGAAATGTGATGTGAGGTAATGTAATGTGATGTAATATGATGTGATGTGATGTAATGTAATGTAATGTGACGTAATGTGATGTCATGAAAAGTGATGTATCGTGATGTGTATTTTCAGGAGTCTCACTCTCTGCTTGCGGGATCAGCGGGATGAAGGGGCTGAAGACGCTCTTGGAGATGGCCGGGTTCGACACAAAGCAGGAGTAGTTCCCGATGTCGGAGAGCTCCACCTTGGAGATGTAGAGATTCCCCGTGGTCTGGGAGACGAACCGCCGCCGGTCCGACAGGAGGAAGTTGGGAAGGTCATTGAGCATCCAGCGGTAGGTCAGGGCGTCTGCAGGGGGAGGAAAACAGAGGCAGAGGTTCGGTAAGAGAGAAGTACTGAGAGCAGAACCACCAGGGGAGCCAAGCAATCTTCATCCCCTCTTAGGAAGCTGTACAATCCTCATACACTTTTACACGCGGTGCGATGATCAAACAATGATTGGTACAATCATCATTCACTACTAGGACTTGCTACCTAGCATAATTAGCAGAAGAATATAGCGTGCTCTGGTACCTCTCGCGAACATACATGCATTTAACACAGATTTATCTTACGAGAGCCTGTGAATCAACATAAGGCGTCACAGGCTCAAATTTACCAGCAGGAGAGGTTGAAATGAAATGTCAAGATTGCGCAATGCATGCTGGGAAGGGACACAACAGAAGCGCTGTGGTTACCTGGGTATCGAGGGGGCGGGGCACAGAAAAGGACCGCCCCCTGTCCCTCCTTCACATGGACAGGGTTTCGCTCCTCCTCCGCGAACTTCTCCAGGTCTGAAATGGGCGTTTTAAACCAAACACGCAGCCGTTAAAACCACAGATGTGACGGACGAGTCCATCACCTCATTACTTTGAGGTTGAGGTTGACAACCTGGGCTGGAAAAAGCTACAACCCAATTCAGACCCAGCTACCCAGGAGCAGTGAGTTCACCATGTAATCAGCAGCTTTAATTCTTTGACTGAAGAGAAAATAAATGCCTTAATAGATCAATTGGGTGCTTAGCAACAGTGAACACCTGCATAGCCTGGCTGAGTTAGGAATCACACCCTGGTTTACTTCACAGGACACCGGTGTATATTCTATACTACATTCAACTCTCCAAAGTAGTGCACAGTATAGTAGGCAGTATGAAAGATGCCGAGGGTAAGCTACTTGCTGCTTTTGGCTATGATAAGTATTTGAGTGGTTCGCAGTAAGTGACTCAAAACCCTTCATTCACGCGATGTTGAGACGTGTTCTTTGCTACTCACACATGAAGTTTCAGGTCTTTATCTTTATTTGTCAGCTATTAAATTGACAACTCCAGTTTTTCAATATGACCATCCAGCCTCACCACTTTCGAGGGTGCAGGGCTCAAATGCTATCCTAAAATACTTTGTGTGCAAAAGATTTTGCATACCAAGATTTCAGAGGTTTGGTCCAAATTTATGACCACTGGAAGTTATGGGTCAAATTGTTTATGAATGAAAGGCAACAGATGACAAACAATGGATGACAGAGTTTACACAATCTTAATAATTCAACTGGAAACAAAAAAAAAAAACATTGGTAATGAGGTTACAAAATTAACTGAATAATTAATTAAAAATTGTCGAACTGTAATGGTTTGCTGGCATCTTCGGCCTTCTTGAAACAAGTTAGGTTTTACTATGCAGACTTATCTGGCTAACCGAGAAATCCTGATTTGTGAAACAGGCCCTGCTTGTACATTTAAAACACCCCAGATCTATGTGAGCGGATTCACAGAGGGGGAGAGGAATGGGTGACTCACAGCCAAACCTAACGATGGCCTCCTTGCTGTAGACCGTCCCGTACACATTCTGGGCCACACATACATATTTGCCCCCATGTCGCCCCTTAATGGGGTTGGTGATGACCAGGTTTCCCCCCACCATGCTGTAGTGCTCGTCTGGCTGCTCCAGGAGCTTAATCTCCCAGTTATTCACTCTCCACCTGAAACAAGGAGCCGAACAATCATCCATCAAACAATCCTCTTACTCAAACAATGCTATTCACTCACACAAAACACCATCCACAATCTGCGCCATCCTAATAAAGCTATTCACTCACGCACAACACCATCCACAATCTGCACCATCCAAACAATGCTATTCACTCACACTCAACAACATCCACAATCTTCACCATCTAAACAATGCTATTCACTCACGCACAACACCATCCACAATCTTCACCATCCAAACAATGCTATTCACTCACGCACAACACCATCCACAATCTTCACCATCCAAACAATGCTATTCACTCACACTCAACAACATCCACAATCTTCACCATCCAAACAATGCTATTCACTCACACTCAACACCATCCACAATCTTCACCATCTAAACAATGTGATTCACTCACACGCAACACCATCCACAATCTTCACCATCCAAATAATGCTATTCACTCACGCACAACACCATCCACAATCTTCACCATCCAAACAATGTTATTCACTCACACTCAACAACATCCACAATCTTCACCAGCTAAACAATGATATTCACTCACATGACCCTGGTGTGAAACAATACAGATGAATAGTATATGTTACAAGTATGACTCTGATATAAAACAGTGCAGGTGAATTGTGCATGTTACACGTATGACTCTGGTATAAAACAGTACAGGTGAATGGTGCATGTTACATGTATGACTCTGGTATAAAACAGTAGAGGTGAATGATGTATGTTACATGTATGACTGGTATAAAACAGTGCAGGTGAATGGTGCAAGTTACACGTATGACTCTGGTATAAAACAGTACAGGTGAATGATGTATGTTACACGTATGACTCTGGTATAAAACAGTACAGGTGAATGATGCATGTTATATGTATGACTCTGGTATAAAACAGTACAGGTGAATGATGTATGTTACACGTATATGACTCTGGTATAAAACAGTACAGGTGAATGATGCATGTTACATGTATGACTCTGGTATAAAACAGTACAGGTGAATGATGTATGTTACACGTATGACTCTGGTATAAAACAGTACAGGTGAATGATGCATGTTACATGTATGACTCTGGTATAAAACAGTACAGGTGAATGATGTATGTTACATGTATGACTCTGGTATAAAACAGTACAGGTGAATGATGTATGTTACATGTATGACTCTGGTATAAAACAGTACAGGTGAATGATGCATGTTACATGTATGACTCTGGTATAAAACAGTACAGGTGAATGATGTATGTTACATGTATGACTCTGGTTTAAAACAGTACAGGTGAATGATGTATGTCACATGTATGACTCTGGTATAAAACAGTACAGGTGAATGATGTATGTTACACGTATGACTCTGGTATAAAACAGTACAGGTGAAAGATGTATGTTACACGTATGACTCTGGTATAAAACAGTACAGGTGAATGATGTATGTTACACGTATGACTCTGGTATAAAACAGTGCAGGTGAATGATGTATGTTACACGTATGACTCTGATATAAAACAGTGCAAGTGAATGGTGCATGTTACATGTATGACTCTGGTATAAAACAGTACAGGTGAATGATGTATGTTACATGTATGACTGGTATAAAACAGTACAGGTGAATGATGTATGTTACATGTATGACTCTGGTATAAAACAGTACAGGTGAATGATGTATGTTACACGTATGACTCTGGTATAAAACAGTGCAGGTGAATGATGTATGTTACATGTATGACCCTGGTATAGGTGAGTGGTGTTTGTTACTTGTATTTGGGAGCTGGATTTGCTCTTGCTCTGCAGTTCATAGAGATTTTGTTGTCGGGCGAATCCTCGGGGTAGATCAGGTCCTGGGGCTGTTCCTCAAACACCGGCCCATAACCGGTGGCTTCCTCTACAGGGAAGAGAAGCAATGGAAAAGTAAATGAGCCGTGGTGCCGAAATCACAGTTTAGCGTGGGAGCGTTAACCAACACAGACATACAGGCTACTGAGTGCTGTATTCAGAATAATTACTCAGCTAACGACATTAGCCACTCAGCATGCTAACCACCACCAGTCGGCTATTTTTCGATCCCATCTGGCTGGTTATGGACGTGTATCTCAAAGCCAATACTGTCAGCCAAACTGACTCATTAATCCAATCCCCTGTGTGCTTTCAGCAGCCAGTGCTGTTAGCAAGAAAGTTAATGTCAATGGCAGATCCACAAAATTTTTCCTCCCAAAACAGCGCAGCGAAACGCCACTTTCTCAAGGCCTGACCAGTGATAGCAGTCAGGGGTCAACACCTCAAACACATCACTTTCCTGCAAAGGACACCCAACCCAATCTGACTACCCCATCTTATCAGGTTCTGTTACGGGCAGCGGGGGTGGTTCTCACCTCCATAAATCCTGGGCTCCCAAAACAGAGCAGCTGACAGGAAAAAGAGGAAAAATAAGTCAATTAATTGCAATTCTTCTGGCAGACATGGACAAAAAACAAAGATCTCATTTAAGAAGCACAACATCCTTGACTGTTCAGCCTTAGTTCATAAAGATCTGACTCCAGTGAATAGCAGGCTATGTGAAAGCATCCTCTCCAAAAAAGGTTTTATTATTGCTCAGCAAATACATCAGATTTGTTAATTATTTGAATCAGGTGTCATTGAGCAGAGTTTATCCATAAACCTGCATACACACTGGCTGGTGTTGGGTAAGACTGGGAATTGCTGATGAAGAATAATTTATGGTCTATGTTTTAGGACAATGAGAGTGTATTTTTCAATAGTCTTAAGTCTTTTATTTTATATTATTTCGTACATATGGATTAAAAGCAAATCAAAGAGCAGACTTTAAAGTTTAATCGAGTTGAGATATTTAGGGACATTCCAGTACATCAATTCACCTAAATAAACCAGGTAATTAAACCTATGAATGAGGAACACAAGTCTCTTCGGTAGTGATGACCTACTGAAATAAACACGGTAAGATTTCAGGGGACCGAGAGGTCAGACAAGTGCATTTGCAACTTTTCAAAAGGACACCACAGGTCTCACCGGATACGTAACCGCAAAAACAGGCGAAGAATTCTGAGCACATCGTACCAAAGCTACGAACCCAACACGCCGATTAAAAACCAGGCATCCTCCTGCCGCGAGCCTGGTTTCCGTTACGAGAGTTTGCGCGTGCGCTCTGAGCGAGTGCTGCTGGTTTGAGGGCTGGCCGTAAAAAAAACAAAATAAAGCTATCAGCTGGATGCACTGATAACCGCCTCCCGTCTCCACTGTTAATTAGAGTGAAGAGCGAGCGATAAAAGCATTACAGTCCTGCAACCTCAAGTGCACTGCACGAAGGCAGCCATATTTTTTGAGGTTCCCATTCAATAGATGGAATAAACCTAGGGTATTAGGTATTAGGTTTGAAAAGTGCATGGCTCTCCTCTGATTGGGTGATACAGGGGGTGAATGCTTGTGCGATACTGTAAGGGAAGTGCTGAGGCGGCAGAGACCCATCTGTGCTGAGGACCAGCTCACCGCAGGAGGAGAGTGACAGGGCGATAACCAGCGGGGGGAGGATGGGCGGCTCCATGCTTGTGTCTCTCTGACCGACCAGGCCTGGAAACGTGCTAAACCGTGAGCCGCTGTGACATCAGCAGCACCTGCCCGGACTCCTGTAGAAAAGAGCGCAGATACAGTCCATCATCATTCATTCATCACCACTTTTTCATATTTACTGCCTGCGCCAATATTTGTGGAGGCCGCAGTTCAAAAGCTGCAATCAAGTATCTGTGTAATCTCTTCAGCAAAAGCAGGGCTGTGTTCTCAACATTCTTCCTGTCCTGTGAACTAAGAAGGGTTTTTCTCCCAAAACTAATGCGTGAAATATTTCCCCTAGAGCGTGGCATGCTCCAGATATTCTCCTGTCACAGGGAAGAGTCCACAGACGTGACACTGACGCTCACGTTGTCATTAATTCCTATTTTACGTGCCCTCAGAGAATGCCTGATCCTTGTCGTTTCATCTCTGAGAGAATGCGCACGAGGCACACACAGTCTGAACACCGGAACTGTTTGTAAATACATGGTACTCACAAGATCTTTAATTGAACCAGAGTCACACATAACTGCCAATAATAACATAATCAACCATTCTAAAAATATGTCATTAACAGATGCAAGTGCACAGAGGGGATCTTTCACATGGTATACAGGCAATACACTCTGTAAATGCTTTGATAATTTTCACCTGCAAAGCAGACAATCCTGATGTTTCCCATTATATAATCAGTGGTTCAGTTTCAAAGCTATCTGCGGGTATTGAAGTTGATTTTCAAGTCACTGGCTTACATTATCTCCTAAATAACATTAATTCAATAATATACCTATTTTAAAAAAACCCTGAATAGATGTGAATATTAACGTAGTGAACTCTTTAAGCAGAATTACAGGCACAATTGGTAAACAAAACCAGTGGAGCCGTGGACCACGAAGGTCAAAAGAAAATACATTAGACACGAAAAATGAATTTTGTCGACTTAGTTTAGGATCAAAGCTACCAAACTGTCACAGTAAAGGGAGAAAATAACACCAGAAACAAAGTAATGTTTTGTTTAAATCCGGGATTACGTCACTCGACTTCTGCTGCACAAGCAAATCGGTAATCCTACCCCACCGCAATCATCAGAAATCCAGACCTGAAGCGAGCACACAATGTGACCAGCAGAGGGCGACAAAGTACCAGAGACTATCAAATACACCAGGGTCGGGTAGTTTAAAAAATGGGCACCATAGAAAGGATTGAAGTTCTGCCTTCAACGGGTCACAGGTATTTTTCAGGAAGCCTTCTACACGCACTGTAAAGTAGACCGACCCTTTCTGAGAACACTTCCATACACACTTTATGGAACACAGACCCATTCAAGGAGCACTTCACACAGTATTGAACAGAGACCCTTTCTGGTCCTTGAGTAAGATGCTACACCACGTATGTTGCATATTTGTTTGCCTCCCAAAGCCCGTTATTGGCCTCTACCTGTGACCAAACGGTGCCATCTGGTTGCTAGGAAGCGACGACCACGCAAAGTTCATTTCCACAAAAAAGGTCAGCAAAGGCACCTTATCATATGTCATGGCATCATAAACCGGAGGTCTAAGAGAGGTAACAGGAGGGGCACTTTTGACTCAGTATAAACTCTGAGATCATGGTCTAAACAGCAAGTGTTGCAGAAAATTCCACCTTGGAACAGCCAAGGACTCCGAGAGCCCAGATCTGCCGATCAATGGCATTTCTTTAACCTGTGTCTGTACAGGAGTCGTGTGCCCCGGATCAGCTGCCTTTTCGATCGCAATCTGAATAGATATCTTCGGATATTTCTGTTGAGATTACCGCGAACTGAAGTTCTTATACAATATGCACTATGTTTTACTATAGATTATTGGGTAAATTAGGCCTTCAAAATCAGATGAGGTAGTGAAACAGTAAGATTTAGACCACAGAAAACCAAATGGCGAGAACATTTTTTTCCATCTTTGAAAGGGGTATTATTATTGCTTCCAAAACATATTTGACCGGTATTATTCTGTATTATCACTTCTGCTGCTATTATTACCATAATAATTACAGCTAATAAATAATAATAGCCTAATAGTAATAATAATAATAATTATTATCATTATTATTATAACAATAATAATAATGACAGGATGATACAACACACAATGCGCTAAAAGCTGACGATTAGCTCACGAGTCAGACCGAATGTGCACCCATATTTACGACGGCAGCTGACTTTCTGCCAGAAAATATCGGTAACGGCAACGCCCAACGACAAGAACTGGATGCCTAAAAAACTTCCATCAGGACCGGGGGGTTGAGGCGGGAAGGGGGCCTTAGCGCATCCTTGAAATATATCATGTAACTCCCGTGACTCGGAGATGGCGGGCATTAACAGCGCTGTTCGCCGAACTGAACGATAGTGTGTCTCATATTAACATAAATTAAAAACCAATTAAGTGCGCAGAAGTTCCGCAATGTCATGGCGTGACAATGGATTCTCAATCGAATATTCTGGCCCCAAATATCAGGAGAATTCGGTCACACACTGCACAATCGATCCGACAACTACCAACAATATGACGAGCACAACGTAAATCGGTGAAAAATGTTCAGATTATGCACAGGTGTTAAGTCCAGAATCCTTTAATACAGCAGTTACCGCGATCGGAGATGCAGCCAGTCCGCAAGTTTTGCAGCATTACGGCACTAAAATTAAATAACTGCATGTCATCGGTTGGAACGAAGACCAATATTCGTGTATTTTAAAGAATAAAACATTTCTCGTCATTAATCAGAAGGCGTATCCTTCAAAGTTGTTGTTTTAAAATTATATTCATGGGCAGGCATCGCTCAGAGCGGCACTGCTCTGCATTGCGGTACACGGGAGCCCGATATGACCTGGACACTGCACATGACCAGACGCTCCTATCCCATGTCTGTTATACCACCGTTATCATCACCACACACTTTCCATTTTAACAATAATTTTGCGTGACAATCATTTCCTTACCTTCAAAGCGGAGGAGCTCGTCCGAGAAACAGCAGATCACACCTGGGACAGCGCCGCGCAGCCAGACGGTCCAGCCCGAGCAGCAACTGTATGACGCAGCTGAGTTCGGATGCGAAGTTCAGAAAGACATTTTAGGAGGGCGCCACCACTGCAATGGGATGGGACGCGGTGACTTGGAAAATGTGTGCGAGGAGACTGTGCACATTCGCCGTCAAGCGCGTCACTGAATGCAAATTCGGGATCGCCATCGCGGTCGTTTTAATATTAAAGCTTTAGCTGAAGGTATTTTCCGTTGCATCGTTATCGGCGATATCAAAACGTCTGCGCGTCCACCGCAATTCACGCAGTTCCACTCTGGCGGGTATTTGCGGGTAAAGAGCTCGTGGCGCTCACGGGAGAATTAGGATTACAATCATGCCGACAATTTATCATTCACGCATACTGAACTCGGAGACAAGACAAACAAAACAACTTTGCAGATATAATATACTGAGGTGAAGATGCCGTCGTCAACATGCTCATATATTCGTGTTCAATGCATCCCTATTGGGATCACGTTTCAGTCAATTTCCTTCCTAGGAACACGACCAACTGGATAATACGGTACATTTTTATTTTAACTTTTCAACAAAAACTGACGTAGACTTCGATTATATGTATGCCAACGATTGTAGATCGCGTTGCCTATATAGGCTACATGGTATGTCATTTACGATGAAATATGTAAATGCATGCGTGATTCCTGCTTAAATTCACAGTGTAGGATGGAGGCATGGAACGCCACGCCGTTTGGGAAAGATGAAGTCTCTGTCATGTTGGTCGGGGATTGACAGACGGGACGGGGTCGCGCGCTGGGAGGGGGTATGCTCCTCATCACGGGAGTCAATCTACTGATCCCATGACCGAAGGATTACCACCTCATTCACTGGGAGGACGGTTTAATCCTGTCACTTTAATCAGAATAAAAGGGGGTGGGGAGACAGAGGAATTATACTCTGAGAGCGAGGCAAACACTCGGGGATCCGGGGGTCAGTGACCGGAGCCTGTCCCAGCATTCTTTTTTCAGGAACTCACTCTGGACAGTGGGCTTGTTGATTGTAGGGCACATGCATGAACTGACGCTCAAACCTTCTGAATGATATGGAATCAGTGACACCAGATGCGGGAAAAGGGAATGAGGATTTATTTTCAAACAAAACAAAACAGGCACGAGGGCCAACAAAAAACTTGGCCCAAAGGGTTGCAAAAACAAACTAAGGTAAGCTACACAGAGCTATAAAACAATAAATGCAAAAGGCAAAAAACAAAAAAGGCACTGGAAACTCCAGGCAAGATACTCAAGAAAAATAAATAACAATACTAAATATATATATATACACAAGACGAGAGGCTAGGACAAATACTAGGGAACTTGACAAGAACTTGGCTAAACGAGACGCGACTAGAAACAAACTTGAGACACTGTCTGCCAGCCAACTTCCACCGCATCCAGATAAAGGCTTGGAAATCATGACATGAGGGGTAACACCTGGAGAGAGAGAAACAAGAGGCATGGCAAGATCAAGACATGGACAGAGATTGGATGACATGACCTGCTCATTAAGAGAATGAGCGTGCTCAGCTTAAGTACCAATTAAGTATGCAGTTTGGAAGCAAGCATGAATGTTAAGAACAGAAAAGCACAGCAAGATCTTGAAATAGCAAAGCAGGAATCATGACAATAAACTCCCTGTCTACATTAGTAGTATTAGTAATGTGCCTATCTAAGAATTACACCACCCAGTGAGTGTTAGTAAATGTTAGTAACTTAAAAACAGTTAATTGCCAATTAAGCTTAGAAAGGCCCGAATCCAGCACAGCATGGAAGGAAGGGGAAATACCAAAGCCAACCAGAGCTCAGAAATGTGCAACAACGAAGGCACGGGGCGGAACGCAGACAAGCGGTGGAGTGGCATGGCAGACCTGGCAAAAACAAAAACATGGAAAAGTAAAAACATGGACATGAACGTGAAATATGAAATGTAATCCTAATACAAGAAACTGTTAAAACTGTGGCATGAACATGAACTATGAACTATGAAATCTTGAACATGAAACTGTTAAAACCATTAATAATATTGTCCTGGCCAAAGGCCAGGACCCTGGAACACAACAGTACCCCTCCCTTACAAAAGCGGCACCTGACGCTGACAAAAAACACCAAGAACTAAAATACATGAAGCCGCACAATACTAAATACGAATCCACAAGACTAATAACCAAGTAAATACTATGGACAAAAACCCTAAGACACAAAACACCTAACCAAGAAACAGTACAACAAGAAACACTAAACATAAACAAGATTACTAGAGGTCTCCAGCAAGCTGGGGCTAAGGCTTGGGCTATGGGCTATGGGCTATGGGCTTGGGGCTGTGGCTATGGCTTGGCTTGAGACTATGGCTTGGGCATGGCTTGGGCTTGGACTTGGGGCTGTGGCTCTGGGCTATGGCTTGGGGTGTGACTGGTGGTAATCACGGATGAGGGATTTGTCGAGGATATGCCTGGCCGGGACCCAGGAACGCTCTTCTGGGCCGTACCCCTCCCAATCCACGAGGTACTGGAGGCCCCGGCCCCTCCGACGGCAATCCAACAGAGCTTTGACTGTGTAGGCCTCCCCTCCGTCGATGAGCCGAGGAGGAGGCGGAGGCTCAGGTGGGGGCATGAGGGGGGAGGTGGCAACAGGCCTCAGGCGTGAGACGTGGAATACTGGGTGGAGACGTCGCATGGTGGACGGGAGCTTGAGCCGGACAGCAGTGGGGCTGATGATCCTTTGGATGGGGAAAGGACCCAGGAAGCGAGGAGCCAGCTTGCGGCTTTCCACCCGGAGTGGGATGTCTTGTGCCGCCAACCAGACCTTCTGGCCGACCCGATAGTGAGGGGCTGGGCGCCGACGCTTGTCTGCCGTGGTCTTCATGGTCTTGCCCGCCCGAACCAAGGCGCGGCGAGCAGACAGCCACACACGGCGACACCGCCGGATGAATGCCCCGGCCGAAGGCACCCCGACCTCCTCCTCCTGGCTGGGGAACAGTGGAGGCTGGTAGCCCATACAGCACTCAAAGGGGGAGAGGCCGGAGGCAGAGGCGGCGTGGGAGTTTACGGCGTACTCGACCCAGGGTAGCATGGTGGACCAGGATCTTGGGTTGGTCGAGCACACGCATCGGAGGACCGTCTCCAGGGTTTGGTTGGCCCGCTCAGTCTGTCCATTGGTCTGTGGGTGGTAACCGGAACTGAGGCTGAAGGAGGTGCCAAGGGATGTGCAGAATGCTTTCCAGAACTGGGAGGTGAATTGGGGACCACGATCTGATACTATATCCACAGGGATGCCATGGGGACGGACAACATGCTGGATAAGTAGATCAGCTGTGGTTTTAGCGGAGGGGAGCTTGGGAAGGGGCACAAAGTGGGCAGACTTGGAGAACCGGTCAACAATGGTGAGGACAGTGGTGTTTCCATGGGAGACGGGCAGGCCAGTGACGAAGTCCAGAGCTATGTGGGACCAGGGACGGTGAGGAATGGGCAGTGGTTGGAGCAGACCAGAGGGAGGTGCGTGGGAGGACTTGGCGCGGGAACAGACTGAGCAGGCAGAAACGAACCCCCGGACCTCTGCTGCCATCTTGGGCCACCAGAAACGGCGCTGGATAAACCGCAGGGTCCGGCCGACCCCAGGATGGCACGACAGGTTGGAGGAGTGGCCCCACTGGAGAACGTCAGACCGGGCAGCTGCAGGGACGTACAGGCAGTTGGCAGGGCAGGCACTGGGCGTAGCTGCGCCGTTCTGAGCGTTGCGGACCAGCTCCTCGATCCGGAGGCACACGTTGTTTATGAAACATGTTCTGGGCAGAATGGAGCTGGGCTCTCCCTTGGCCGAGGAAGCGTCGAAACGCCTGGAGAGCGCGTCAGCCTTGGTGTTCTTGGACCCTGGCCTAGTTGAACCGGTCAAAGAAGAGGGCCCATCTGGCTTGTCTGGGCGTCAGCCTCTTGGCGGAGCGGAGGTACTCCAGGTTTTTATGGTCCGTCCAGACCAAGAACGGAATCCTTGCCCCCTCAAGCCAGTGCCTCCACTCTTCCAGGGCCAGCTTCACCGCCAGCAGCTCCCGGTTCCCGACGTCGTAGTTGGACTCCGCAGGCGTCAGCCGGTGGGAGTAGAACGCGCACGGGTGTACCTTCTGATCATTGCTGGATCTTTGAGATAGCACCGCACCAACCCCGACATTGGAGGCATCCACCTCCACAATGAACTGCTTGGCGGGGTCGGGGGTGGTGAGGATGGGCGCGGTGGTGAAGCGCCTCTTCAGCTCACAGAAGGTCACCTCGGCTTGCGGAGTCCAACGGAATGGCACCTTGATGGAGGTAAGGGCCGTTAGGGGAGCTGCCACGGTGCTGTAGTTCCTAACAAATCGCCTATAGAAATTAGCGAATCCTAGGAAACTCTGTAGGGCCTTGCGGTCCTTGGGTGCGGGCCAGTCCACCACAGCCTTGACCTTCTCCTCGTCCATTCCCAGGTGGTTTGGGGAGATGACGTGCCCCAGGAAGGAGGTAGTGGTGGTGCTGAACTCGCATTTCTCGGCCTTGACAAAGAGGCGGTTTTCGAGGAGGCGGCGGAGCACCTGGCGAACATGGTTCGTGTGCTCCGTCCTGTCCCGGGAGAAGATCAGGATGTCGTCAAGGTAAACGTAGACGAACCTCCCGATCATGTCTCCAAGCACATCGTTCACCAAGTTCTGGAACACTGCGGGTGCGTTGGTCAGGCCGAATGGAACCACCAGGTACTCCCAGTGGCCGCTGGGGGTGTTAAAAGCGGTCTTCCATTCGTCGCCTTCCCTGATGCGCAGGAGGTGGTAAGCATTCCGCAGGTCCAGCTTGGTGAAGATGGCCGCCCCTTGAATGAGGTCGAATGCCGAGGTCATCAGTGGGAGTGGGTAGCGGTTCCTGACTGTGATCTTATTCAGGCCTCGGTAATCGATGCAGGGGCGCAGGGAGCCATCCTTCTTCTTGACGAAGAAGAAGCCTGCCCCCGCAGGAGAGGAGGATGGACGGATGATGCCAGCTGCAATGGACTCCCGGATGTACTTGTCCATGGCCCCCCTCTCTGGCTCAGACAAGGCAAAGACACGACCCCTAGGAGGCGCTGTGCCAGGCTGGAGGTCAATAGCACAGTCATACGGACGGTGCGGGGGCAGGGACACCGCACGGGACTTGCTAAAGACTGTTGCTAGGTCGTGGTATTCGGGGGGCACTCTGGAGACGTCTGGCCTCCCCTCGGGAGCTGGTCCACCCACAGAGCAAGAGGGTCGGGAGTCGAGGAGGCAGCTGGCTGAACAGGAGGCACTCCACTCCCGCACCTCATGGCGGGCCCAGTCGATCACCGGCCCGTGTAGCGCCAACCAGGGATGACCCAGGACAATAGGGGAGCGAGGGGTCTCAGTCACGAACAGCCGGATCTGCTCGCGGTGGTTACCGGACGCCTGCAGCTGGATGGGAACGGTCCGGAAGGACACCTTAGCTAGGGGTTGCCCACCCAGCCCTGAGATGGACAATGGGCTGGGAAGATGGCATAGGGGAACCCCCCACTCAGCAGCAGCTCTGGCGTCGATAAAGTTTTCCTCAGCCCCCGAGTCAATGAGGGCGGTGGTCTTGCGGGAGCGGCCCTCCCAGGTCAGGGTCACCGGAACGCAGGTCCGGCGGTAGGAGGAGGTCTCCTTGGATGAAGCACCCACCAGTACTCCTCCAGATGCTAGGGGGCGCTGTCTTGACTGACAGCCTCGCACGGCATGACCCTGCTGGCCGCAGTAAAAACATGCCCCCCACCTCCTTCTCCGTTGGCGCTCCTCCTGGGTGAGCCGGGACCTCCCGATCTCCATGGGAGATGCCTCCCCAGGAGGGGGTGTGGTGGTGCTTCTCCTCGGCTGGTCCTGAGGCGACGCATGACTGGGACCCGGGGGTTGGATCTGACCAGAGGGGGCAGGACGTCGACCAGGGCCAAGGGTGAGCGCCCTCTCCTCCAGGCGGCTGTCAATACGAAGGGCCAGGTCGACAAGGGCCTCTGGAGACTCTGGGATCTCACAAAAGAGCAGTCGGTCTTTGACTGGTTCGGACAGCCCCTGGAGGAACACGTCACACAATGCCTCCTTGCTCCAGCCAGAAGTAGCTGCCGCCGTTTGGAAGTCGATGGCATAGTCCGCCACCGATCTCCTCCCCTGCCTCATCCTCAGTAGCTCTCGCCCTGCAGCTCTTCCCTGCTTGGAGCGGTCGAAGATGCGCAGCAGTTCCTCCGCCAAGGCCTGGTAGGTGGTAG
Source organism: Gymnothorax reevesii (assembly GCA_029721435.1). Classification (NCBI taxonomy): domain Eukaryota; kingdom Metazoa; phylum Chordata; class Actinopteri; order Anguilliformes; family Muraenidae; genus Gymnothorax; species Gymnothorax reevesii. Next base: position 29,570,861 of record CM056593.1, on the reverse strand, counting down.
TACAGGGCAGCCGAGCCTGCCATGCGGCAGTTCCCCACAGGCGAGCCCGCCCCGTCAGCTGGGAAAAGACGAAGGCGACTCGGGCCGGCTCCGAGGCGAAGGTGGAAGGCTGCAGAGCGAAGCACATCTCGCAGGAGGTGAGGAAGGCCCTGCAGAACCCTGGTTCTCCGCCGTACCGCTCAGGTGGTGGAAGGCGAGGCTCAGGACCTGGGTGCGTGACTGGCTGCAGCTGGGGTGCTTCCGCTCCGGGCTGGAGCACAGGTGCAGGGGTGGCAAGGGGCTGGGTAGCAGGCATGGTGGGAGCCTGGCTGGAACCCGCCCAGGGGAGGCTGGCTTGCAGAGTGGCCAGCGCAGCTGTCAGCTCCTGAATCTGCTGCCGTTGCCGCAGCAGCTCAGCCTCTTGCTGGGCGATCTTGCACTCCATCCCGCTGGTGTCAATGAGACAGTGTCTACTGATATGGAATCAGTGACACCAGATGCGGGAAAAGGGAATGAGGATTTATTTTCAAACAAAACAAAACAGGCACGAGGGCCAACAAAAAACTTGGCCCAAAGGGTTGCAAAAACAAACTAAGGTAAGCTACACAGAGCTATAAAACAATAAATGCAAAAGGCAAAAAACAAAAAAGGCACTGGAAACTCCAGGCAAGATACTCAAGAAAAATAAATAACAATACTAAATATATATATATACACAAGACGAGAGGCTAGGACAAATACTAGGGAACTTGACAAGAACTTGGCTAAACGAGACGCGACTAGAAACAAACTTGAGACACTGTCTGCCAGCCAACTTCCACCGCATCCAGATAAAGGCTTGGAAATCATGACATGAGGGGTAACACCTGGAGAGAGAGAAACAAGAGGCATGGCAAGATCAAGACATGGACAGAGATTGGATGACATGACCTGCTCATTAAGAGAATGAGCGTGCTCAGCTTAAGTACCAATTAAGTATGCAGTTTGGAAGCAAGCATGAATGTTAAGAACAGAAAAGCACAGCAAGATCTTGAAATAGCAAAGCAGGAATCATGACAATAAACTCCCTGTCTACATTAGTAGTATTAGTAATGTGCCTATCTAAGAATTACACCACCCAGTGAGTGTTAGTAAATGTTAGTAACTTAAAAACAGTTAATTGCCAATTAAGCTTAGAAAGGCCCGAATCCAGCACAGCATGGAAGGAAGGGGAAATACCAAAGCCAACCAGAGCTCAGAAATGTGCAACAACGAAGGCACGGGGCGGAACGCAGACAAGCGGTGGAGTGGCATGGCAGACCTGGCAAAAACAAAAACATGGAAAAGTAAAAACATGGACATGAACGTGAAATATGAAATGTAATCCTAATACAAGAAACTGTTAAAACTGTGGCATGAACATGAACTATGAACTATGAAATCTTGAACATGAAACTGTTAAAACCATTAATAATATTGTCCTGGCCAAAGGCCAGGACCCTGGAACACAACACTGAATCTCCGGAGTACGGAAGTACCCATGCAGGACTGAGTTTACAGTTCGTTGCTTGGCCGTCGTGTCTTTGGACTGTGTATATGAGCCAAGAGGAGAACATGAAAACTCCAGTGCTAAGACCTGGGCCAAAACCCGGACATCCTTGCCGTGAGGCGGCAGGGCTACCCCTCGTGTCCGAATCCTGTAAGGTTGCAAGTACCAATGCGACGAGCCACTACCAGCACTACAATGGCAGAATATTTAGGTGTCACATCAGCTCGTGTACTTCGGGAGGTACAAAATGTATTTAGTCTCCCTGCTTTATGTGAGATAAGTAGCCGAAAGAAACACAGCGGAATCAAAGTGACGGACGCGTCATAAAGTGACGTTACCTGCTCAAGCGTCGGCATGCGACGCATCAGACGGCTTTTGGAGTTCGTGTTTGACCCTTAGGGTAAGGTTTCGGGTTCGGGTTAAGGGTTAGGTGGTAGGGTTCGTTTTTTTCTGATTTAAAACTGGCGTCGGGATGAGGCTTGGCTCGCGTCTGCAGTCTTCCTGTGTTTGAGTGGGTTTCCATCCACAGTTCAAAGAAATGCATTTCAAGCAAATAAAAGACCATAAACCACTCATAAGCATGAGTGTTTAGGTGAATGGTGTGTGTGTGTGTGTGTGTGTGTTTGTGTGTGTGTGTGTACCCTGCAATGATTGACAGCCCGAACCGCTCCAGGCTCTCACCTGCTGGATGCTGGTGTAAACTGCAGAGCCCCCCCCATGTGGGAAATATGTGTATTTGTACATGCATGCGCGTGTCTACAACATGCAGTTCAGTGTAAGTCATGTAAGTGTTGTAAATGCAGCCTTTTTCAGTGTTCAGTGTTATTTTATTTCATCAGTGAATCTGCAGGAAAAGGGACACTTGAAATAGCGAAACAATAATAAAAAAATTTGAATGTTACAGAGAAATGTAGGTTTTTCACTGATGCAAATCAAAGATGATATGAGGCCCGTTTCCACCGCAGGAACTTCAGGGTAATTTTACGGGGCCGGTGCCGTTGTGGCGTGTCTCCGCCGCCAGAACCACCCCAGTTGAGAGGCCGAGTGAGAGGACGTTCCTGTAGTAGTTCCTGCCCCCAAATACTACCAGGGACTTCTTCAGTGGAAACGGGCCTATAGCCTCGACAATCCCTGGTCTCCGCGGTGTCGCGGTGGCCAGACAAAATCCAGCCAATGTGTGCGGGAGGCTAACCTAATCTCCTCATCGCTTAAATGTGTGGTCATGTAATTGTTACCTCTCATATGAACGTAGAACATTAACTGACAGTAGATCCTGACCGATCCTGTTGGCGTGTCTGGAGATTTTTATCGATTGTAATTTTTCTGTTTTACATACTGGGTTTTTGAATGAGCTGTGGATGTTAGACATTATTTCAAAGATTCACGCAGTGTAAATAAAGATGCAGAAAACAGGGGAATGAGCCATTTAACATTTATTTAAATTTAAACTTTAAATTCAGTGTTTTTGCTCTTGAATTACATTTTAAACTTTCAAGGGCGAAACTTTAAAATGAAGAAAACAGTAACGTTAGTGAAATCCTGAATCCAACATTTATTTTCATGTAACATTACTGTATTTAGCATAAAAAATGTTTTCTAGTAATCATAATTATAATCACTCTGATGGCATCATCCACATCCGTGCCCGCTTGGCATTGACAAAATGGAACGCCATTTCACACTATCACCAATACATATATTTCTGAACAAATTAGCACTGAGTTCTTTTCTCATGGTAATGCTTCAGATTACAGACTTTTAATTACACAGTAATTACTGGTTATTTCAGTGTAATACCAGGTAAATACTTGCACTGAAGAGTAAAGACTAGCAGTTAGTAAGCAATTCTACGATATAAGATCCATCATAAGCACTTACCATGTGATAACAGTGTCGTCATTGGGTCTAAACTAACTTCAGCCATGTGCAGTTTTGCCATCTTCAGACAGATGCTCTGTAATGCATCAGTGTTATGGCTAAGTTTAAGTGAAATGTTACCTTTCCTAGCATATTATTAAGCAATTACCCGCCATAACTCAACCACTGTAATCATTCAGCAATTACTGGTAATTAGCAGTATTCCAAGCGTAATTAAGTACCTGTAATTTAAAACACAATTCCACATACAGCCAAATGAACATAGGCCAACGGCGAATCAAACGCACTCGGGCTTTGGGCTGCGACTGGCCTTTGCATGAGTTAGAAAAATTAAAAAATTCACAGCAAATAAAACAGCAGAGATCATACAACGTTTACAAAGAAATTCACTGGCCATTCCACTTCCATATGCTGTAGTACATGATAAACCTTCCGCTAGTGTTCTGTGTTATGGCCTATAGAGAGATCAAGTAACTTAACACATTTTAACAATTTATCTACACAGAAAAGCATATACACCCCACTAAGAACTTGATGCAAGTTATGTAAATGGTAAATTGCGGAAATTCCGCCTTTTCACCAACAAGGATCTGAATATTAGACAAGTGGATCTGCTTTAATCCTGAATAGAGCCGCATCATTCCAAAGAACAGCAATCACTTATTCAGCAATGTAACAAACAAAAGCACAGAAACGCAAGCAATCCTCGCAGGTGAACCCAACGCGACACCAATGAGGCAGTGTCGTTTAAACTGCCAAGAGTCGCACCAAAGATACTGGAGCATTAGTACTAGATGGAACAATAGAGCCTTCTTCTAGTTTGGAGCATTAACGACCTCTAGTGGCGACAAAAAAAAAAACATTTAGGGGCACAGGCAGCTGTTTCAGTGTATTGAGGTCAATGGCAGACTGGGGAGACCGAGGAAAATATCTCATCTATATTTCCCCCCCGCATCATAAAGCACCCCATCAATACAATTTTCAGTTAGCCAAAGGTCATCCACTTATTTTTATCCCACACTTGAAATGAAAATGACTAACTTTATGTAAAAATAACCTTTATTGAGGTCTGCAAGTTGCCCTTCTGGCGTTGAACGGTAATGACAGGTAAACAATCACGACAGCTCTCCTCCTGCCCCGAGTAAGCCATCGTTAGCCTGCTGGCTAGCTCAACGAGAACACAAGATGCTATGGATAAAACATAAAATGAATGTTTACTAATTTGACAATTCTGTGTTTGTGCTCAGAATCAGTTTGCAGAATGGTTTGTGGTCCTTTGTGTCCTGATAACCAATTTGCGGCTATTTAGCTAGCAGCCAAAGTTAGCCACATTGCTACTTATATAAAAAAAAAAAAGCAGCAACAGAGTGTTTTTAGAGAGCTAGCGACTCGATTGACAGTGAATTAAGAAATCGCTGCTCTCACAGATGGAATAGCCAAGCCTAGAGTACCTTCATATGTAGGCACTAGGCACTATGCATATGTACTCCAGGCACCTACATATGTAGTTATGCAAGCCGTGCCAAGCTAAATGATTGAGTCGCAGAGTGATTCAGTTATCTCTATGGTAGCGCATAATGCAAATTGCCATTAAGGCTCTAACGGAAAATAGCAAGGCTAACACATAATGGGACTTGCCATGAAGTGCTAAGCGATCATGATAATGTTAGCAGTCAAACCATGTACCAGCTAGGTTTTGATCAAGCTAGCCAGTCTTGTTTAGCCAGAGGTAATAAAGGTGATGCGTTGATAGGCAGAAATTGATGGAGTAAATTCAGTTGGAGAGAAAAGTGCCGCCATTCCGATAAATTGAGTGTTGGCCAGCTATCGGTCTCAACCATGCAGACCCGAGAATTTTAATGTTAGAGACTGAATTCTAAATGTGTGAATGCCCATCAGATCTCTTTAAGAATGTAACTGCCGTCCTTGCTTAGCCAGCAGATGCAACTTTTCCATACTCATTCAACAGTTAAATTGCCAGCCAGCTACTTATCCAGTCATCAGCATCATTAGACTTGACAGCAAACGTAGCCTTCATCTATCCGTCTCGCCGTCCATCTAACAAGGAACCAACTGCCAAAATGGCTGCTGAAAATACTGAGCACAGCGAGCAGGCGCTGAGGGCAACGCCCATTTCAGGAGACCAGAACTATGACCAAAAATAACACTCATTTTAAAGTTTTGCTCCATCTTGTTAGCATGGCTCCAGTATCTATAGTAGCACTTCCTCCACGGAACTGGCGGAAGTTTTTGGCATATTTCCCCTATTCCAGACATGATCAGAAATCTAGCAGTCGGAGGTGAACACACGTTCAGCGTATTCAGTCGTCATTGTGCAGTTTTGTATGATTAATCTCTTCACGCGAAGCTTCAAGTTTGGCTCAGGGCATGAAGGCACATCCTGCTCCCGTGTTTATCTTCCTTTCGAGCGAAATCTTGCAGCGGTGACAGTCGAATATCCGTCGTCACAAAGGCTCAATGTAGCAGAGGCATTGCTGCATGCATGCACACATTCACGCTTCCACACTGGCTCCCCCTGCTGGCCACAGGCGGTAAAACTCCAGGAGGCTGTTTCGCTGGGTATTGCGGTTTGAGGGGAGAGGTCAGAGTGACCATGTGGGGTCCAATGAGAGGGCAAGGAAGTGATGCAGGACGGTGGTCTAACATGCTGCGTTTCCAATAATGCAACAGGAGCATGAAAACACTCCTGATGTAAAATAATATTCAAAACAAGATAAGAAATCACTCTCTGAACATGGCCTGAATATGACTAATCTACACAGAACGCGCCATTACAGTAACTTTACCGTTACACTGAAACCAAAACCAAATACACAAGCCCCAGGTTTCAGTCGATTTGCATAGTTTCCCGTCTTGCGAACACAACAGAAAATAGCAGGGTAATGTTCATTCGACCACAGGTGCCTCTCACCATTAATAGAAATGCAACAGGAAATAGTCATTACAGAAAGTGTCCCCCCCATTTCAGATACACACTGTCAGTAAGCCTTCCCTCCATACTTTAATTACATTTTATATTTTGTGTTCTGTCAATGAAAGATTATAGTAAGATGTATCAGAATCAGGTGGAACCGTAGTTGGTGTGAATGTATAACATCTTATTGGTCACATCAAAAAATATTTTTAATGTACTCATTTTGCAGTGAAATCCCGGTAACTGGATTGCCAGAACTGCACATATAATATTGATACAGAAACGGGCTGTATATCTAACAAATGCTCAAGCTAATAAACTGCATCACCGCAAATAATTATTTACATTTCAGCGGTAAATAACTTTGTACCGTCACTATGTAACAGACTTTTGCCCTGACGTTCATTCCCATAATAAAGCAGCACATTTTTATACCGTAAAATACAGTAGTGGCCATTTTATATTCTCTAGATTTCAACTCTTCTGCCAGTGCACTGCTTTCCGCCTGTTCCCTCTCTTTCCACGTCTTTCGGTCTTTTTTTACACTTCTGTCTTTGCTTGAAATTTATTTTTACAATAATTACAGCCTTTTTTTTTTTTTTTTTTTTTTTACAGTTTTTACGATGGACTTTAGTTTTTACAGCAATACTTTCACAATAATGCCACACACAGTAATACAGCGTTACTGTTTTTGCAGCATTAGGCGCTGAAGGTTACATATTCTGTTCAGTGTAAAAAATAAACATATCCTACAGCAAAAGAATCTTTTTTTTTGGATATTTGTTTGAGTTACTGCATATTTTTATCCGTTGGAAGGGTGTTGTCCAAGTTGGAGGGAGTTAATTTGAGAGAGACTGTCGCTGTGAGGTGTCTGTATCTGTGTGCATGTGTGTGTGTGTGCGTGTGTACGTGTGAGAGTGTGTGTGTGTGTGTGTGTGTGTGTGGGCGCACATACGTGAAATGAGCCCAAAGTGAGGCAGGGGGCAGCCCATGGGATAAAAGGGGGTGAAGGGGCCCCTGGGGCCAAACTACACAAGAGAGTTCATGGCATTGATAGGAGAGGGGGCCCCTGAACTCTCGTTACCCTCAGTGGCCTCCTCCTTCTTGCAGCTATACTGTCCGATAAACGATCCGTCCTCGTTGAACTGCCCGTTGCCGCCATCGCCGTAGTCAACTAAACTGTCCTCACTGAAGTCTCTCTTAATCGTTCCGTGGGACGGAGAGCGGCCGTCGTTTAAGGGCTTACGGTCTTCAGCATCACTGGGGAGAGAATGACATGCAGCGGGGGGTTACAGGCGGAAATGGGGAGTCACCACACACAGGAAGTGCGTTTTTTAGATGGAGCAACGATTCAAATACCTTCAATCGAGCCTCTTCGGCTTTCACAAGAGGAAGTGCTTATGAAGGACCCGAAAGAAAGACTCAGATTCCCAAATTTTGTCAAAATTTTTCAGCCGCATTCGATCGGTCAATTTTGAAATTCTCCGTAGTTCAGTTACGTGGGTCTATTTTCTTGTTCCAATTTTAATGGTTATATTTGATCGGTCAGACTAACAGTCTTCCTCTAAAGCTAATTTTCAGGCCATATTCCATCACTTGATTTGATTTACTGGGCGAAATTTTGAGTCAATATTCAGATTTCTTGTGCCAATTGCTGCACAGGATTCATGACTATTTATCTGTTTATGTCACATCAGAACCTGAGTCTTGGCACTGCAAACAGGCCTCGCACCCTCGCCAAAAACACAATTATGGCTTTTTCTGGTGGGTCTATATTTGGACCCCTTATTGCCCCAATCTAAAAAAGCAAGAAGGAAATGAGGCAGAACACAAGAATGGTCGATGTAAGACAGCATAAGGGCTGATTGGATTTCACCAGAGAACAGGAAGTTCTTCCCACTTCCTCTTCTCCCAACCGGCAAAACAGGGAGAAGCTCATGACGCACTAAAGAGTGGCCATTCTGTCTCCGCAAACAAAAGAGATTGCCGCGAGAAGTTGAAATCCAATGTCCTGCTGGAGCAACACTACATGGCCAAAAATGAACGCCTGCTCGTCCAGCAACTGACTCAAGGGCCTAAATGTGGTGAGGATTGTCCACCCTTTGGTAAGAGCCCAAATGATGAAAACTGTACCAGCCCAGGGGGTTGTCCACAAACTTTTGGCCATGTTGTGAATGTCTTTAAAGCACAGGCAATGACAACCATGTACAATTAAATCATGAAAAAAACAAAAAAAAACAAATAAATTAAAACTACAAGAGCCAGGCAAGGAGGGCTGCAGAGAGTGCTTTTAGTGACAGGCGGTCTGTGCTAAAGGGATTACATGTGACAGCAGTGCACGGGTACTCTGTGTGTGTCGAAGGGAGCCGGCATGCGTTCAGAATCTCAGTTTCGTTTTACATCAGGAAACTCTTGGTTACCTGTGACAGCATCTCTCCAGTGACTGACAGAACAGTCTCCTCATTTACAGAGAGCGGGAAAGAGAAACACCACATCAGCAGGAAAGTCCAGCTCCCCTGCAGGGCCCACACTCATAAAGCACTGACCTCAGAACAGTTTGGGCCCACATACATAATGCCATGACCTCGGGAACAGTTTGAGCCCACATTCATAAAGCGCTGACCTCAGAATAGTTTAGGCCCACACTCATAAAGCACTGACCTCAGAACAGTTTGGGCCCACATTCATAAAGCACCGACTGCGGATCAGTTTCGGCCCACACTCTTAAAGCACTGACCTCAGAACAGTATGGGCCCACACTCAAAGCACTGCCCTCAGAACAGTAATCTGTGGCCAGCATCTCTAATTTAACCCTTTTGAGCGGACAGGCTGAACTGATCTAAGATCAGCACCAGTGCTGTCTCTGTTAGGCACCATTGAGTCTGTGAGCTGACCCAGAATCAGATTTCTTGACTTCTCAGTCCACAGTTTGAACCTTTCAACAGCAAAGCTGATCCAACTTCACCACGCGCGCTCTCAAAATCTATTGATCCTGGCCCTAAGACTGTCCTTATTCAATGTCAAAATCGGGCTAGATTCACACAAGCAAATTACATACTGTTTGAGACTCAATTCTTCATACCTAATTCTTTTTAGTCCAGGGCTTAATTTGTGTCTGTGAAACAGGCCCATTGTCATCCAAACAAACAAGGCGTTACGACACCAATCAAAAGCAGTCACTGATAAAAAATGGAAAAAACTCTCTTCACAGGCCAGTCAACATAACCAGGTAACTGTGGAACCTGCAGTCCAACCCCAAACATAATGTCCTCTGATAGTTTTATTTTCTCTAAGTAAATTTCTGTGTTTTTGCCTTCAAAGAGAAGTTTACTCTGAAAGCACTCGAAGACCAAAAGCGCCTTTCATCTCTTTGTTAAAAATCTGCATCTATGTCATTTGAGGAGAACACAATGCCTCTTTTATGAGTTTACTCACCATCATGCGTGGATTATCAAAATTCAATGTTGATATATTATGTAAAAAAATATGACCTATCAACAGACTATTTTTCATTAACAAGCAATTTTTAACAATATTCAAGGTCTCGTTGAACAAAAACTCCATGTCTTGTTTTTTTTTTATTTTATTGGCGTCAAGTCTGAATTCCATTTTGATGGAATATGACATATTTCCAAGGGATTTTACAGTGCATCACTGCATAGTCACAAGCTGTTATACACATACTCACACTCTGTATAGGGAATATCACGCTCCCAGCTGTGTGGCTCTAGACATACATTCAGCTCATTGTTCATTTCCACTGAAATATTGTGCTTTTATACAACTTAACTGTGAACACGTCACCTATAAATGTATGATCACCATATGCATAGTAACGCACTATTGATTACGTTCCACAAAACTAGCACACAGCATCTGTTGTCATGCGTATTGCACAAGATATGCATGTACATGTACACCACAGAATAGTATATAAAAGTGACTTCAGAGCATAGATTCAAATTCAAATATAGTATACAAAATAATTCTTAAGTATAAAATGAAATTTGTGTATTCACAGTATACAGCGTATGGAGATGCATACAGAAAAACTAAAGAAAAGCTTTAAAAAAAAGACCTTCATGTGCGATTGCAGGAGCAACTTTGCAATTTTGGCTAATTACATGATCAGGTGTAACTTTGATCTTTGACATTTCATTTAAATGGGGCAATATGCACGCATACATAGCATAGATTAGCACAGCGTAATGTAGATTAATCTGCGAAGCAGTAAATCGCTTATATTAACCAGAGATGCCTAATGAGCAATTAAAAAAGTTAAAATATAGGCATGGAAGGAGCTAGCTAGCCCTCGAAGGTAATCTACGAACAGTCATGATGAAAAGTTTTCGTCAAATCTGAACAGCACTGTTTTCTTTGCTCATAAACTGGCACTCTGAGGCGGCTCAGTATAGCGTAGGTTCCTGCGTCTCCAGCAACGCAGCATGGCCAACACGCTCAACCTGCTAAGTCACGAAAATCACCAAAAAGTTTGAACACAACGCAGAGGGAGAGCTGGCAATGCGTCCCGTCCTGTGGTCGGAGGGTCCGTTCCGCATTCTGTTCCTGATACAGTCCACAGCTGTTCATGTGCATTTTTTGAGTAGTTGGGAGAGGGGTGTGTAACACGGGCGGGGGAAATGCTCCCGGCCGACAAACCGTCGCTTGGGGGCGGAGCTCCAGACCTGCTGGGGCGCAAAAAGGGGGTGGAGCCTTGGTTTCTCACCTGTACTCTCCGAACGTCAGCTCATCATCTTTCATTGGCTGGATCTCGGGGTCAGCATGAGCATCCTCCTTCTCTTTCACTGGGGGAGAGAGGACAGCTGGTGACCCCTGACCTCACCGTAATGGCCCATGTGTAAAGAAACATGACCCTGCGTTGAGCTGTGTCAACTCGAGAGAGGGAGCCATTTTGTTTCCATCCTGCGAAAACTGAGCCACTGTGCACAGTGGAAATAAGTGGATTTTTTTTTGTTCTTTTCTTGGAAGGGAAACATAAATTTTGGGGGAAAAACACGAAATTGACGAGCAGTGGTTTCGACGAGCAGAAGAGGGGAACATGTTCGGACATCGGAGTGAAGATAACAGTAAAAAAAAAACTCATTCACCTTGAGACGGCACCCAATAACATGATGGAAACAAAATGGCTCCCTGACCAGAATTTCTGGAACCCTCATGTCACGACTAATTCTAACCAGGAACTCTAACCCTAATCCCCTGGAAGCATTTCGCCGTAAAGGCCTGGTAGCATATTGCCCAAATGTCAGAAAAGCATACGTCCTGGTTGCATTTTGCCGAGACCTCCTGCTAACGATTAGTTCTTGACTCCTAATGGCACACGCCCCTAAATCGCCAGGCAGCATGTAGCCACAGGGCTCAGATGATCAGTCGGGCGGGAGGCTCTCACCTGGGTACTTGCCCCCTTTGTTTCTCTTGATGAAACAGACGATAAGGAGCACTAGGATCAGCAGAGCGATGGCGCACATCAGACCGATGAACCAGCCCTGCGTGGCGATGTCCACCTGTCTGCTGGCTGCGGCTGCGGTGGGGGAGGGGCGAGAGAGACAGGGCCGGACAGGCTGAACGGGATCTGCTGCTCTGCAGTTTCCAGAACATTCTACCGCTGACAAATACAGCGCTCGGCTCAAAGCGGTACTGCTTGGAGTTGAAATGGCGAGAAGCTGAGTGACTTATGGAATGGATCGCCGTACTGGTGACCCTTAGTGTTCGGACAGATGCAAACCTCTCCTCATCAAATTCAATTGTAAAATAAAATACATTAAATCAATACAGAAATTAACTCGGTGGCAATGCCGAGTGATTGGGATTGTCAAGATGACTGATTTTTACATTTGTAGTATTTTCAAATTGATGAGGGACAGTTTGCATTAAGAGTGACTGGGTACAGTATGAGTGCCTTCAGGAAGTTTTTAGAGCTTTATTTCTGGAATTGAATCAGTTAAATGCCACATACTTTCCCCATAAATCAGCCCATGTGAGAAAAACACCGCGTGATATAGAAGCTGGATTATGCTTCTCCGTGGGAATTATTTGCAGAGATAGAGACCATAAATCAAAGGCTACTTTCCCACAGTCAGGAGGAATAATGGGTTAATTTTCAGAAAATATGCCAGAGTTGCCCAACACTTTCGTTCCAAACCAAACAAAGCCCACCTCATTCTGTTGGCAGACATCTGCAGTGAGCTGCATATCACGCGAATCACTGAGAATCAGGGGCACCCAATAAGGGTCGTCATGAAAACCTACAGGTCAGTACATCTTCAGGCTGGGCAACTCTGCGCAGGTGAGATTATCTGCATGCATGAGGTCATGAGTGTCCTGCAGGAGCATGAATCTGCTTTAAAAAATGACCATCACCTGAAAAGCGGATGCTTCGCAATGCCAGTCAGTATTTTAAAATCAGGAGATGAACTTACTGCGCATACGCACACACACACACACACACACACGCAAGCATGCAAACACACACAGGAGACCCTAACAGGGTCAGGTATATCTCCAGTGGCCGAAGCGCTACCATCAACACTCAAGGTCCAAACCAACCGAGACACCAAAGAACGCTCGTCTACAAAGACAGGCGTCCTGTTCTCTCCAGGGTTCGTCGATGTTAAAATCGTGCAGGGATGGAGTTGAGATGAGAATCTACGATGCAAAAATGTCTCCACGCGGATGAAATGAAGCGCACCTGATGCCACATGCTTCGCCAAGCGATGGAACTGAACATGGAGCCTATCGCTACCTACTCCGCACCCAACGCCAAACGGGACAGTTGGGGGGGAAGTTAGTGGCGGAGAGGATGACTGCATGCGACGCTGCGTCGTGTCTGAGCGATGGACGGCGGAGGTGTGAAATCCAGGTGTCAGAGAGAAAAGTTCCGCTGAGCGGTTGTTTCTCCGGCAAACTCAACTCAGCCGACGTCAGTAATTCTCCCTTCCCTAAATCCTGCGCTCGTTCATGCCCAACGGTGTCGCGGTAGTTTTGCCAATGCAGGCTGGGATAGACTTTCCACATCCCAAGTTTGGCCAGTATTCTGAAAAATTATGCTGCCTTGTTGAAGAATGCTACCACCACAAAACGGCCACATTTGCGTACAAACAAATAGTTTCATGCTTGTAGGCTGAAAGGCGCGACATAAATAAACAGATTTTTAAGATCTTTGCAGATATTTACAATATGAGCATGGGAGCAGCACTGAAAAAAAATCACCCGCTTTCGGCGACTTTGCCGCCAACGCTTACGCACGAGCACCTATTCTCGTTCACACTTCACTCTCTTAAAGTGGAGGTTCGATTACAGGGGTGTCACCTGACGTACCGTGGAGGTGCATGGAGAATCGGCCCAAAGGCCCAGCTGGAGAACTGCGCCAGTCAGAGAGTGTAGGAAGAAAATACCGGCCGGGACTTTTAGATTCCGAACCTGGATTTCACACCGCTGGACGGAACCAGGAGCCGCCGAGGGCCGCCTCACCTGGTACCGTTATTAACAACTCTTCTGTACTGTGCACGGTTTCGTCCGACTGGTCTTTCGCCACCACGCGTACCTTATAGGCGGTGCCAGGCCTCAGGCCCTTAATCTGATAGGTTTGTGAGCCGTTAACAAACTCTCTTTTCCACTCCTCTTCACCTACAAGAGTTTGGGCAAAAGCGTCACCTTCACGCAGGAAACACCAATTAATGAGTCCATTTCAACAGGTTCTTCAGTCTCATGTTCAGATCTGATCTTATTTCTTTTACTTTTTTTTTGAAATAAGACAAACTACCGCCAGGAAGGTAGGACAGTTTGACATATTTTAAGATTTGGACATGGGATTAAAAAAAATTTCACTTGTCACGCAAACAGTAGTTCTTCATCTATTCAGTGTCAATGAAAAAATAGAACTCATGGTATTAATTGTCTCAATATAAGACTGAATTGCCTGTCAGGACACTTCTGTAGGTAGAGGTGATATATGACATCTCTCGCAAAGTTTTAACAGGAATCTAAAGATTGATTGGGCAGAAGTAACTGCCGTACTTATTAAGTTTTATACTAAAAACAAAGAGTGTGGGCTATACAATGTGTACTTCAAAACAGATGCGTTAAAATAACACATACGATCAAACTGCATTAAGTCACTATCGAGTTCCAGTGGATGTCTAGTTATTGTCAGCGAAGTCCGATTTAAAAAGTCACCCTTCGTGACATAAAATGCATGTCTGAAGCAGTCAAATTAACCGAGTAGCAGAAAAGAAGTCATAAAAAGAATGTATTGGATTTTAACACATCCCTTTTGACTGTGTACATCACTGGATTAGACTGTACTATTGAGTTTAATGAACTTAAATCACAACAGCATGCCACTTCACAGTATGAATCATTCTAAATTCTACTGGGGAAATGGAATTACAAGAGAAGAATGATGTGCCCTAAATCGAGGTTCAATCGTCACTGAAACTACTGCAGAAATGCCATGAAAATGCAGGATAAATTAAACGTAGTTTTTCGGTGGGTAAAGTGGTAAAAGAATAGTAATCTCGAAAGCTTTGGTGCTTTCGACAGAACTCAAAACTACTGTAAATGGTTCTAATCACACATGGATATGGTAGCTTGTGCAAGAACTGTACAACATGTGCGTTTACTGTATGGTGGCTGGTAAACCAGCTCACAGAACATCGCAGCAGTGACTGCTGTCATAAAGACCCAGCCAAGAGCAGCCGATTGCAAAGCTAATTTTGTTTCATTAATTTAAATCTCAGGAATCACTTCAGGGCTCGCATCAATGACACCCAAAACCTCGAGCCAATCACTAAAGTAGATCTTTGAACAATCATTGATGTCTCTTCAATTTCGCCAATTTAAGGGCAGCTTCTTTTTTTCGACAGTGCCAGCATGGATAAACAAGACAGCCCGACGCGGCCAATTTCAAGGCTTCAAAAAACTTTATACACACAGCAATTATCGGTTGTAGAGTTTCTTGACACTTGCAACTATGTTGAGTTTGCTAAATGGTAATCTAACAGGTGTTTCTAGCAAAAAGGAGTTTAAAAAAATATCTTACTGTTTTCTACAATATATTCAATGTAAACATTCTTATCTGGTCCCCAGTACTCCCAACTGATAACGGCGTCGTTCTCTCGCAACGTTGAGCTAACGTTGCCAAACGCTGGACCCACGGGCCGCGCTGAGCACAACAGAGAGAATACAGTCGTGATGCCAACAGGTCAAAGGTCATTCAGCACAGACAACCAATCAGACTGAGGAAACACCATTTTCTTTAAATGTCCTTCAGTGGGAAACATACAGCCCGTGTTGTAAAGCAGGATCATTGAGTAAAAGATCTGGTTACTTCTACAGCAAGGGGTTTCAAGGGATCAAATCCCCTGAAAATGTAGAAAAATAAAAACTAAAATTATATATGTATGTGTAACATATGTATGTGTGTGTGTGTGTATATATATATATATATACATATAAATGATACACAAATGCATTTGTGCAGCTCTAAAACAGTAGAATGTAGGTTGAACATCACAAAAACCCATGTAGAATTACGCAGGAGGCCATGTGAGGTGTATCGACCCTGCGCTCACAGCTGAGGGGTCTCGTCAGGCACAAGGTGTGTGTGAACGGGGAATCTGAGCGAGTTTTCATTTACCCCAGAAAATAAAACAAAAACGAGATTCCCTGCTCTCTGAGTACATGACTCCGGCTGAAACAGACACGAGACGAATAAACGTGACGAGTATCAATGAGAGCAATAATTCCAAGGACCTCCCACAACACACTTCTCCGATCATTTATTCCACTTTTTGTTTCATTTCATCACAAATCTGTATCTTCAATAACTGCACTCATTTGTCATTCATTCAAACCAGCAAAATCATGCATTTGGGACAATATCCTTTCTGAAATCACTGCCCATGCCAAACACCATCCAATATTACATAAGACAGACTGTGTGATACACAGTCCTGCAGATCAGTCCACTAAGACTAAACTGGTGTGTAACAGGACAGGAAAATAAACGAAGGGTAGTCATAATGTCGCCCGACAGCAAGACGGCAGATTCTTGTAGTCACTAACATTTAAAACAGACAGCAATGACCTGCAGATAATTCTGGGCTCCATCTCAAGGTTAGAAGCAGGAATTACCAGGAAACAAAAACAAATTACCCAGCAATCACCACTGGCATCACTGTTGTTTGTAAACGACGAATGCAGTGATGGGTTGAGTCCTTTTTGAGTAAAATGACATCACATTCAGGAAGACTCCAGACTGCAGAAAAGAAATACCTCTTCCATAAAGAATGCACAGACATAATGTCATGGGGGGTATTGTATGAGGGGCCGTCCTGCACCCTGTCCTGGGTTCTCATAATTCCTCTTGCATAAAACTCCATTTCTGCGTTTGGTTTAGTTTGTTAGGAGTGTTGGAGCAAATGAAACAATCCGGAGCGCGTAAGCCCCTCCCACCTTATCCTGAAAGGCTCAAGGGCCCCAGACAAGAGCAACAGAACACAGACACGGATTTAAATCCAAAACCAACACAATATTTAACCCCTGTCACCCCGAAGGAGATGGACAGGTATCAGACCAGAGACGCACACCAGACGTATGATACACAACACCCAGCATTACACAGGACGAGAGGAGGAAGAAAGCTAACCCTTTAGCCATTAGCGTGCCGGAGTTAAAACACTGTGCAAGTTTTAGAGTTAGCAAGAGTAAAATATGACATTATTGGGGTAGGGCAAGGACCCTGTGACTTGATTTAATCAGCAGTGTATCACAGAGACAAAATATGGCTGTTTTAACAGCTCCTCTGGGTCCCATATTGTGCAGGTGCACAGAGTCCTCGCCATCCCACCTGAGGCCTGTCTGCTGAAATCATTCACAGGAAGACAAACCTGTTGTTAAGGCTTCCCATCATTAGGGAAACAAACGATGAGTTTGGTTACCGAGCGGCGGCGATCCCATCCTAAAACAGCTGCCGCAAATTTGGCCAAATCAACGTATCAGTGCAGAGGATGTACTTAAAGGCTATTGGCTATGAAACGTGTTCCGGCTCAGATGTACCATCGCACAGCCATGCTGATGTGCTGTGACCCCCAGGAGGGTTGAGGGTGTGTGTGCGTGCGTGCGTGAGAACCAATCATAACAAAGCGCATTTGCGAAGGTTGTCTCTTCAGGCGATCAGTGCGTAGCTCATGAGGGAAGCGGATGGTACTCTGAGAAGCAGTGCTCGAAACGTCACGTTTTTGGTGTAATAAATACTGGATATTGGAGCCCTGCAGTGTGTGAGTCATTTGTTTGTAATTGAAGCACTGATTACTAAAACCCCAAGTCAAGTCAAGTCAAGTGTGACTTATGGGGTTTTAGTAATAGGTGCTTCAATTATATTCACTCTCTTTTTTGATTCAGCACCTGTTCCCCTTAGTTTTGGTTGTGCGCATATTTCTTTTTATTCGTTACTCTGAGAAGTTCCCACAAGAGCAGAGCTGGTGTAGATTTTGTTAGACAGGCCGCTTAGACTTGAGTCCAAGTCATTTGGGAGTAACTTAAATCGGTGGGGAAAAAAGCACAATATGGGACCGTTAAGAAAAAAAAAAAAACATGAAATTCATTGGTCCATTCAGGCAGTATTACAGAGCGTTCAGTGAATAAATTATCTGCTTACGGTCTTCAGCACGACACAACGCTACACACTACGCCTACGTGTGTTTGAGCACGACTCACTGGGGATGTAATGATATTCAACTGCTATTTTTTTTTACAAGCGTGGCCTAGCGTGTCGCAACCACGGTCATGCAAATCTGCGCTCTTCTATGGCCATTTGAATGTCAAAATGCACAATCAAACATGTTATATTAATAAATAGGACGATCAACTCATTCAACAAAGTAAATAAGCGAATCCACTGTTTGATTGCGAATTGAGCAAAGATAACGGAGGCAGGATAAGAGTAGAATAGTAAGAGTAGGAGACGATTGGTTAAAAGGAGCCCTTTACTCAGCGCCGTTCAGCACCTCACTGAGAAATACTGATGCCAGTCAATATTTTTTTTCGGAAGCATTTCACATACCCTCTTGATATTTAGTAATTTGGCCAAATATCAAGACTGCACCGGGTCCCATAAAGGAAGAGGGCACTTACCGTGCTTTAAAAAAAAATCGTGTTTGAACATCATTACATCCCTACATCACATTATGCCTTTGTGTGTGTGTGTGTGTGTGTGTGTGTGTGTGTGTGTGTGTGTGTGTAAGCACTACACACTATGCCTATTTTTGTTGACTGAGGTGTCTGCACACTGTGTTTGAATGTGTTGTGTAGCGCTCCGGGTGACAGCTTATGAAGGTGCTCCGTAGCGCCTATGACAGGCTAATGAAGGGCATGCAGGTGTGTGTGAGCGGTTACCTGCGCCTGTGTTCCCCGCGGGCTGGCGCAGGAGGGCTTTGGAGAGATGAACACAGAAACACAGTAGAGAAGCCACATTAACAGGAGGCAACAGACACACACATAGAGCCAGTGCTTCGCTAACTAAGCCAACACTCTTGAAAGAACTCAGGAAACCAGGCAGCACAAACGCTAACGTTAGCTTACAGCCCGTGGAGACCAGCCCTGTTCCCACACATCCGCCATCCTGTAGGTTTCATTCTCACCCAAACACAACCGATCACCTCGAGATCTCGCTCAGCAGCTGATTTAGGTGGGTCACTTGTGCCAATCAGCATTAAAATTCGAACCTCTGAGGTGGTCGGTCGACAGGAACTGGCTCGGCCCGCCACCATTTGAATTTAAACTTTTGTTTTACAATGAAAAGCAGACCAAGAAAGCTGACCACCCTGGGAAAAATCCGCAGTATGAAGGAGCTGGGAAACAGGGCCGGAAGTAACATGACGAACACTAACGGTAGTCCCTGGAACAAGTGAACAGATGTTAGCCTAAGCTAAGATAGGGCCATATCTGAACACTCCGCTGCAGGCGCTAAGCACATGTACAGCCCCAGTCTTTCAGAGTCACAGCAGCATCGCAGTGGAGTCTCTCGTAATAAGCGTACTGTCTCTTTAAGGCCATGCAGGGCAGGACAGGGCATTAGCGCTGACCTTCTATAAGCCCCAGACTCGAAGACATGGACAGACCCAGTTGTGCGGTCTGCTCTCTTAGCATGACGGCTGTTTGCCCTGATTGTTGCTGTGCTAATCTCCATCACGTGTGATAGCATTAGCGCGCAGTAGAGGCCAGGCAGGGCACTGTCACAGCTACATTTAATAAATCTGCATCCACCAGCACTGCGGATCTGTTAGCATTCTGTCCTCAATGGTCCGAGCCACCAAGCTTAGCTGCAAGCCAAAGAGTGATCCTCTTTCCCAAATAAACATGTTAATTATACCCAATCAACACTCCGCAGCCTCCTCCACGACCAGTGACGCCCAGAGCCAGGTCCTGGGGCCTCACTGTTCATGCTGGTATTTTTTTCTAACTACGTTTACAATTGCAGGATTTAAACAAGGAGTTAATTTGTCTTGATGAGGTGCATTCATACTGAGGGCAGGTATTGATCCTCTTAAGCCAGATTTTGACAGATATGTACACACGCCATGATGACTGAATAGCCGTTACACTCACTGTGATAGAAACAACTGCATCAAGAAAGAAGAAAAATTAACTGAGCAAAGTAGACAATCAGTTCCTAGTTTGAGAAACCGTCGAAACATCGTCTAATAAAAACAGACGATTTATGAGGCAAACAAATGACAATGCCTGTGTTCAGCACTTTAATTTAGCCTTTCTGATTTACCCAGCTTGTAATTTGATCTGTTTAGAAACGTTACCAGAAATTGTTTGGATATAAAAAATAAGCACATGATGCTCAGGTGTCTCGTATTCTTCAGGGGAGCCACAGATATTTCTGTCAAAATAAGGCTCAAGATGGTCAATGGCTGTCCTAGACATGAACTACACCCAATTAAGACAAATTAACGACCTATTAAAATCCTACCTCTGAGTTCAGATGGAAGGTAAGGTACTGTACCTCTCTATTCCTAGTTTAAGAGTCCAGACAGCCTCTGCTGTTTTAAAATTCCCATTCCAATTCTGCAGGATGAAACGGGCTGAGGGCTAATCAAACTCAGGTGGCAACTCGAGATACTCAACTTTGGCCAGAGCATTGCAGTTCAATCCTGGTTTCCCATCCTCCTAGATAATGACCTGATTGGGTAGACTGTCTACATCAGACTCCTTCATTAGGGCTCTTGGTGGTTCAGGACTGAGATTTAAACGATGATGATGAAAGTGGTGGCTGAGTTACGTTGCTGGTGTGAAGGGTCAGCCTTACCTTCATCGACGATGGTGACGGCCTCCTCCGTTATGGAGGGTCCTGAGCCCTTGATGGTCATTGCATTGAAATAAAACTTGTAGCGTGTGCTGTACTGGAGATTCAGGAGAGTGAAAGACGTCTCATTGGCTGGCAAAGCCACTTCCTCCATTGGCCCCAGCTCACTGGTGTTATTTACTGGGAAGAGAGAGGGAGGAGGGGCATGTTGCCAGGTTACCAGACGATCAGTTTCAATCTTTGTCTACCCAAAACAAATATCCTAATACTGCAAACGGCTTAAGGGTTCTCCAGTTTCCAAAAGCCAATATCAAAGAGTCTACTGGTATTGTATTGAAATGTTATAATAAATAATAAAACAAAGTTGTAAGAATGAAGCAGTCAGGATGCACCCCTGCGCAGTCTCAGCTGCAGGTAGTGCTGGCCCTTACTGAAACCCTACAAACAAAAATATTTTTGGCGTGCTGTACTGGAGGCATTGTGGTGCAACACATTCCCCAAACGTTTACAATGTGAATAAAATTCCTAACAGAAAAGGCAAAATAAACTTCATTAAAAAGCTCACAGCAAAATTAAATCCCTGAATGAATATTCTGGTCACATAATGACATCACTCATCCTCAGGTGTCATGGGTAATGAGATTCCATAACACAGGACTAACGTGCTAACTCCTAATCCCCATCACTGAGCAGTGGAGAGCACAGGACGGCTTTGCTAACGTGCTAACTCCTAATCCTCATCACTCAGCAGTGGAGAGCACCGGACGGCTTTGCTAACGTGCTAACTCCTAATCCCCATCATTCAGCAGTGGAGAGCATAGGACGGCTTTGCTAACATGCTAACTCCTAATCCCCATCACTGAGCAGTGGAGAGCACAGGACGGCTTTGCTAACGTGCTAACTCCTAATCCCCATCACTCAGCAGTGGAGAGCACAGGACGGCTTTGCTAACGTGCTAACTCCTAATCCCCATCACTCAGCAGTGGAGAGCACAGGACGGCTTTGCTAACGTGCTAACTCCTAATCCCCATCACTCAGCAGTGGAGAGCACAGGACGCCTTTGCTAACATGCTAACTCCTAATCCCCATCACTGAGCAGTTGGAACACACAGGACGGGTGGCTCACTGGGCTGGTATCGGAGGGTGTAGCCAATGAGGCGGCCGTTGCGATGGGCGGGGGGGCCCCACTCCACGGTCAGGGAGTCCAGGTTGGGGTTGGTTATTCTCAGGAAGCTGGGGGGCCCCGGAACTGCAGAAAGAGCACAGCGATGTGAGTGTCCTTCCCACAATGCAATGGTCCAGGCCAGGGCTGGGCAATGCTGCAGGTTTTTATTTCTATCAATTACCCTGACTAAGTGAGTTAATTGATTGCATACACAAACATAGATTTTAGCGATGATTCAATCAAAGAAAAATGTTTTATGTGGGGAGACAAGAACGGTCTTTGGTGGTCATTCAAGATCATTTAAAGAAATGCGCTTGAAACGTCAGATTTCATAAATGGTTTGGCTAATTTAGATAATCAACTAATTGAAGGCCAGAGGTTTGTGTGAAATCCACACACAGATACGGCCCTCGCTGCCCACCTCTGGTCCAGGCAGGAGAATTGGGCTCCAAACTCAGTAGTTTGGCTTTCTACGAAATGATATTGAACTCACGATCATCAATAATGGCACACTTACGCAAATTAATTTCACACTTAAATTCATTTACCTAATGACTTCAGAGTCTTTTTCACAATTTAACTATAGTTTGAAAATTAAAGGAAGAAAAGAAGTGATGAACATGGACTGAAATGTTCAGATACATCGCAGGTACGTCCCCAGGACACTTCGGTGAGGGGTCAGGTTCCTGTTGCTTTATCTGAGGACATGTGGAACCTGTGCTGGAGTCCTCCAGACCTCCAATGAGATGCCAGGCAGAGCTCACTCAGTGTAAACCATCTGGAGTCCAACTGCCTCCTTTACAATCACATGACTGTATTTCACAAACATGGCTTCCAATGAGTAATCACTGCAGACACGCCAGGGGTTGGGCCATCACTGACGCACATCATACAACCATTGGATTATATTTAATGAGTACTGAGATGTAATTTCACTTGCTGTGATTGGATGACATTTCATGCGTAATGAGATGTAATGTCACGCATTGTGATTGGGTGACATTTAATGCGTAATCAGAGGTAATTTCAATCGTTGTGATTGGATGATATTTAATGTTTACTGAAATGTAATTTCACTTTTGATGGGATGATATTTAATGTGGCGTCAGATGTAATTTCACTCATTGTGATTGGATGATATTTAATGTGTACTGAGATGTAATTTCACTTGCTGTGATTGGATGACATTTAACACATAATAAGATGTAATGTCACTTATTGTGATTGGATGATATTTAATGTGTAATGAGATGTAATTTCACTTGCTGTGATTGGATGACATTTAACACGTAATGAGATGTAATGTCACGCGTTGGGATTGGATGACATTTAATGCGTAATGAGATGTAATGTCACGCGTTGTGATTGGATGATATTTAATGTGTAATGAGATGTAATTTCACTGACGGGGCTCAGGCACAGCTGCAGCGGTGCGTGGGCGGGAATAATGAAGACTAACTCCCACGGGGGGCGTACCTCCCTCTGGGGTCTCGAAGTGCTGGTTGGGGCAGGCGGGGCTCTCGCCCATGCTGTTGAAGGCGCGGATGTTGAGGCTGTAGAGGCTGTAGGGGTGCAGGCCGGGCAGTTTGCCGTGAGTCCTGTTACTGCTAAAGGTGAGAACCCACTGCTCCTCCTGGTGTGGGCGGGGCCTGTGCAAGCTCCTCTCCCTCCAGTAGTACACCTGTCACTCACAGCAGGCAGCCAATCAGAATGGTCTCCAACACAGGCCATCAATGGTGTCATTTACAATGGCTATCAAATCAACATCGTCAAAGACACTGAATGAAGAAGTAGCCTGGCTGCTCACACTGGCTAGCTTATGAATACCTAACCACCCAACACTGGTCTACAGAGGCAAAAGAACTACAAATCCCACAATGCAAAACACTTACCTCACTTCTAGCCACATTTCTTGAAAATCATCTGAAATGCGCTTACATCGCATCTGGTCTTAATAAGAGAAAAACAAAGACATCGCAAAAGGACTTAAAAGGTTAATGAAGGCCTATCCACTCCACAATGTTAGTCATTCTAGCTACAGGCTAAACGTCACTGCTCTCTCTACCTATACACTCGATGCTATCGCTCATCATTGCTTAAAAACTCAGCACAGCTGCTCACACTGAATGGTATCACTTGAAACAGTTATCCAGTAGGAGCGGTCACACTCACTGGATATCCAGTCAGGGCAGTCAGATAATCCAACCAATGAGCAGGAGCACATATTTACACAGAACCCACCTTATAGCCCTTCAGACGGCCGCGCACCGTTCCGGGAGGGACCGGCTCCCAGTGCACCTCAGCGAGAGTGCTGTTCTGCACCAGGACCTGCACGCTGTGCGGAGCCGCCATCGGGACTAACCACGGGGAAATACAGGCAGAGAGGAGGGCCGGGGCCGTCAGAACGCTTCAGAGGAACCGCGTCAGTGTGTTAGCATGCTGGGATTCATTTCAGCTTGTGTTAGCGCAATAGCTTTACTTTCTGTTCATGTTAACGCGTAAGCATCAACTCTCAGGTTCACATCAGCATGAATTTACGCTGTCAAGAGGATGGAAGCGAGAGAACCAGGTTCATCAATTAAAGGACTTAACACCTCTGTGCTGACATTAGCATTTTACATTAATTTACTCTCATGTTAGCATATTAGCATTAAAGCTCACATTTGCATTTTAGCAGGAATTTATACACATAGTAGCAAGCAGCTGGTTGGAATAGGTGGTATGCAACCTAGGTAATGGGTTGATGTGTAGCTGAGAAACACTCACACACACACACACTCAGACTTACGGTCCTCTCCGGAGTGGGCGATGTGCACCTGCGGCTCGGGGCCGGTCCCATAGCTGTTGAGCGCCTGCACTTTCACCTCGTACGGCACAAAGGTGGGCGTCCCCGACACCACAAACTTGGACACGTTGGCCACGGTGACTGAAGACCAGTCCTTCTCCACGTCCTTCTGTCTCCAGATCACCTTGTACTGCAGCCCTGGACCGTTCGACTGCAGGCCTGTCAGAGGCTACAGGGAGAAATGGGTTTAACGGGAACAGTAATAAAACATGAGAATAACTTAAAAAAATCAATCATTATTCCATGATTCTGTGCATTTGCTGTCGTTCTTTGAGTCTCATTAGTGATTTATGAATATCGGCAGATTAAGGTTGAAAAACCGAGGCGGAACTTCATTGCAGAAACAGTTTTTACTTGAAACGAGATCTGAACGTTTTGCTCTCACAAGAGTAAAAAATCGGTACCTATTGAGTTAATATTTGCTAGGCAAGTGCAACCGACTCATCCCGTTGGCAATACTTATGTTTCATTTTCCATAAAGGAGAATGTTGGAAATTGAAAATGGTAGTAGCCTTTCAGTGAGGGGTTTTCTGTGTTTTTGCAGTGCAGTTGCATCCGGAGCTTAAATCATCCCCAGTGTCGTTGTGTTACGCTGTAGAGTCCTCCAGCTCACCTTCCAGGAGATCACCAAGTTACTGGGCTCGGTTCCGGCTCCATGGACCGCAGTGGGGTTTTCATCGGGAGCTGCAAGACAACATTCACACTGGATACGACATCGCAGGCTTTTAAAGTGAAGCTATGGATCAGAAATATGGGACCATAGTGGCCATTTACTGTCAGAGACATATGCTCCAGAATGAGCCCGTTTCACATGGCAAAAGCTCTGAGAATAAAAATTTTAAAAATTTAAAAAATGGTGGCTTCTCTGAATTGACCTCTCACGCCACTGACCCGCTCCCATAGCCGACTCTAGTTCTCAAATCTCCATGGCCATCGATGCATGGCTTCAAGCCGTTCATTCCCACTGAGGCTACCTTACCGCTGGGTCGAGCAGCCTTACCCGCTGGGTCGGTCTTGTACTGGCGTGATGGGTAGCTGGGCTGGCTGAAGCCAACCTGGTTGGCGGCGAGCACCCTGAAGGCGTAGTGCACGTACGGCGACAGCTTCAGACGGGCGGTGGTTTTAGTCCCAGGAACCTCCGTCAGGTTGTGCCACGTCCCGACCCGGCGAAGGGAGTCCTCGTACTGAATGACAAACTCTGCGAACACGGGACCAGAATAAACCTGGGGCAGCTGTGTTTCAGTGAAACTAGACAGATGAACTGCTGATATTAGGGTTGGTTACAGGCCTGGCCGGCGCACGTACTCTGCACTGGACTGTGGTGCTCGTCGCCGGGGATCCAGGAGAGCTGTACACTGCGAGGCCCCTCGTCCGTCAGCTCCAGGTCACTGGGGGGATCCGGGTGTCCTGCGGGGGACAGGAACTGCTTTCACGGCAGATGGGATAGTCGACACGCAAACGGAGGGCGTAAATGGCTTTGTCGGCCATCGGGCTAGACGTAGGCTGCGTTTCTCGGGCTGCGTTCAAAAGCGCCTTCGCAATGAAACGGCCTGCGGTGACGTAGCAGCCCAGAAATGCAGCCTCCGGAGGACGCAGCTTACGCTTCGAGAAACAGCCATGATCATAACAAAATGGAGAGAGAGAGGAGGGCGATCGTACTCTTCACGATGAAGCTGCAGCGTGAAGCATCTTTCAGGGGAGAGGACGGGAGCGCACAGTGAACTGACCAATGAGCCACCACCATTTAACCAGTGACATCACACACACACAGCCAATGAAGCGAAGGTGACGCGTGCAGCTGAGGGGAACATAAAGAGATGATTGGGTGCCCAAACACAAGCCCGAGGGAGGAGTGCGGGATCAGGTCTGAGCGAAGCTTTACCGTAAACGATAGTTGGAGTGGAGGCAGCCTCTGGCGCGAGGGTAAGACCAAGGGAGGAGTCAGTGGTTAGTTAAGCAAGGGCAGATTCTACAACGGTTATGGTTGGACCTCTTCCTGGAGATCTACCATCCGGAAGGGTTTCATTTCAGCAGATATGACACGCTGAACCTGGCAAAATCATGGCTCAACTCTCTCAAAAATCCAGCTGGAGAATTAGGCATTTTTCACTGTGATGGATTAAAAACTTGGACGGTAAATCTCCAGGAATAGTTGGTCACCACAGTTCTACAGAAAGCAGCAAAGATGATAAGTCAGAAAACTGTTACTGCATTCAAAGTACAACTCTAACGTGGAAACTGAGGAGTTAATCTGATCACAGTTTCCCAGCTCAAACGGCTGTGCTTTTCCAAATGTTTTAGTGCAGATCAGTGGCTCACTGTCTCATAACTCCCTTTCCTGCTGAGTCTGGCTTGGTTACACAGTCAAACAGGGTCACTTTATTCATTAACATAAACCACTTCTGTAATCAGGTGTCCCAGTGAATCTGGTGTCCGATTTGGACACTTCAATATGAAATGTCTGAAACTGAACCGGGTTCCTGCACAGGGCTGTTTCCGGAGGGGCCGGGGAGGGGGGTACCGATGACGGTGAGCCAGGCGGTGGCCGAGTCCTGGTCCAGTGTGGTGTTCATGATGCAAGTGTAGGCCCCGGCGTCGCCCTCTGTGACCTCGGTGATGGTCAGGCTGTCCGAGTCCACCACAAACCTGCAGGCGGGGACAGCAGGTTCTCAACGTAACCTTGACCGGGCTACCGCCATCTCTGTCAGCCACAGAACGCCTGGTGCGTGCTCCACTAAAGGCCTAAATCCCTCTCAGGCATGTGTCATTTCAGCAAGAACTGTAATCAAACTTCTCAAACTGTGCAAACTGCGTTTGAACATGTTTAAATCGTTTATACTATGAGCTGCTGGAATTTTTAAATGTAGATTGGGCAGCAAAGATAGTTTGTGTTCAGTTGTGAACTATGCACAGATAGAGAAAAATCAATGCAAATTTTCCTTGAAGTATAAATAAACCGCGTAAATTCAATAAATTGTGTATGAAGCATGTTTACAATGAAGCATTGTAAAATTGCAGTATATTTTATGAGACTGAGCACAAACTCACAAACTGCCTGTAAATAATTGGTCATTTGTGTATGAACAGTGCGTTAACTCTGTAAACAGTGTTATTTAAATCACCAGTAAACTTTTACATTGTATTTCAATTATGTATGAACTTTAATATTGTACTGAATACACTACCTCTGGAAATCAGGTCTTCTATTACCATTTTTAAATCACGTCTGAAAACTTATTTCTACTCTCGTGCTTTTTAATCCGCCTGGTCGTTTGTTTTTGTCATGTCAAGTGTTTTTTTGCGCTGTTTCCCTGCTTTGCTTCTATGCCTTGTCTTTTAACCGTTGCTTTTATTGTGTGCACTTCATGTTATCTTTATTGATGAATTTATTTACTTCTGTTTGCTCCACATGTACATTCTTTTATTGATGGCGATTTTGTTTGACAGATTTATTGATTTTATAGATGTTTTAGTTTCCCCATTTTATTCTTTGCCAGTTATCACTGTACAGCACTTTGGTTCAACTTTTGTTGTTTTAAATGTGCTTTATAAATAAACTTGACTCGACACGACACACATGGGTGCATTGCTCACCTCTCATCGACACACATGGGTGCATTGCTCACCTCTCATCGACACACATGGGTGCATTGCTCACCTCTCATCGACACACATGGGTGCATGGCTCACCTCTCATCGACACACATGGGTACATGGCTCACCTCTCATAGACACACATGGGTACATGGCTCACCTCTCATCATCAGGCAGCTCCCCGTCGTCCTTCAGCCAGATCATGGTCGGGGTCAGCGAGGGGTCGTGCCGCACCTTACACTCGAAGTGCGCCTCTCCGTTCCTCTGAACCACCTTATACTCCGGCTGTGCCAGGATCCTGGTGGGTTCTGAAGAGGGTGTAATATACACACACACACACACACACACACACACACACACACACACACACACGTGTCATTGCCACTGATGCTAAGTGACTAGTTTCTGTACAACAAAACATTTTAACTCTTCCCTACTGAACACTCCTCGCTCAGCTGCCAGAGAGCTCGTTAAGCTGCTAATGAACATCATCAGAATCAGATGAGAATTATGAGAAGGCGTCAGGATGCAGGATGGCTGATCAGCAGGACGAGGGCAGGACAGAACAGCTGTCTGACCTGTGGTCCCTACCGCAGAGACATCACGCCATTAAATGCATCAAGCACTCGCCCCATCTAAAGATACGAATATCCTTGTTCGCCCTGTCTACACGATTAGCAGTGCTACAAACAGACGGCCTTCTTCCGTTGCACTTCATTTAAAGTCTACATGCTTACAACGGGGAAATTTGTTATTTTATTCAATGAACATAGTGCAGTCCACAATTATTCAGACTGTATTTAACTAGATGGCGGTTGGCGCTATATACCTACTCAGTGTGCCTTAAAATTAGGTCGAAATGGGAGCTCTGACTTCTGATGATCCCCATTTTGCGTAACCTGTTTAAATTTTAGGGCTGTCCCGACAACGGTTCAGCAGCAGCTGCAGTGGTGACAATCCATGACAACACAGACAGACACACAGACAAACAGACTGGCAGCAGAGGGGATGACCGTGTCCCATCAGCCAGAATCACTGACTCGGGGGGGTAATAAAGTGACCTCAGCGACTGAATACCTTCTGCAGTGCTGTAAATATGACAGGCAGACAGCCCCGGAGTCAGCTCGATTACACACTTCCTGTTCATAAGAGCTGAGGTCATTCACAGCCCTGGAGAAAGCCCCTGACTCCTCCCCCCTCACCTTTGACCTCAAGGAAGACGTGGTTCTCCTTGTTGCCGAGGGAGTTCATGGCGACGCAGGTGTATTTCCCGCTGTCGAGCGTCTGGGCCACGTGGATCTCCAGCGTGCCGTTCTCGTGCAGGACGTACGAGTCCCCGTCCAGAATACTGGTCTGGCTGTCCTTAAACCTTCAGGTCAAACGCAGGAGGGGGGAGGACAGAGGGACATGTGCATGAGAGACCGTGAGGGACGGACTCTTCGACAGAGTAACCACCACCCACAACATCTCATAATACCACCCCAATTCCAAAATAGTTGGGACGAAGTGTAAATTGTAAATAAAATCAAAATGCGATGACTTTCAGATCACGTGCCAATATGTTATTCACAATGGAACATGGATGACATTTCAAATGTTAAAACTGATACATTTTACATTTTTATCCATAAAATGAGCTCATTTAAAATTTTCTGACTGCAACGGGTCTCAAAAAAGTTGGGACACAGGCAAAAATGGGCAGAAAAAGCAATTAATATATAAGAGAATCAGCTGAAAGAACATTTAGCGAGTAATTAAGTAAACTGGCATCAGGTGTGTAACATGATTATCTATAAAAGGGACGTCTTAGAGAGGCTGAGTCTCTCAGAAGTAAAGATGGCCAGAGGCTCTCCAACCTGTGAAGGTTTGCTTAAAAAAATTGTGGAATACTTTAAAAACAATGTTCCTCAACGTCAAATTGCAAAGCCTTTGAAGGTCTCATCATCGACAGTGCATAACATCATCAGAAGATTCAGAGAAACTGGAAAAATCTGCGTAAGGGACAAGGCCGAAGACCTTTACTGGATGCCCGTGATCTTCGGGCCCTCAGACGCCACTACATCACTCACCAGCATGATTCTGTCATTGACATTACTAAATAGGCCCAGGAATACTTCATGAAACCACTGTCTGTAAACACAGTCCGCCGTGCCATCCACAGATGCCACCTAAAACTCTATCATGCAAAAAGTAAGCCATTGTTGAGCATGATCCAGAAGCGCCGCCGTGTTCTGTGGGCCAAGGCTCATTTAAAATGGACTGTAGCAAAGTGGCAGTGTCCTGTAGTCAGACAAGTCCAAATTTGACATTCTTGTTGGAAATCATGGGCGTCGTGTCCTCTGGGCTAAAGAGGAGAAAGACCACCCCTCCTGTTATCAGCGTTCAGTTCAAAATCCAGCATCTCTGATGGTATGGGGATGCATTAGTGCATATGGTGTGGGACACTTGCATCTTTTAAAAAGCACCATGAATGCTGAAAGGTATATAAAGGTTTTAGAGCAACATATGCTCTCCTCCTGATGACATCTATTCCAGTGAAGGCCTTGTGTATTTCAGCAGGACAATGCAAAACCACATACTGCAGCTGTTACAACAGCATGGCTTCGTAGTAGAAGAGTCCGTGTGCTGAACTGGCCTGCATGCAGTCCTGATCTTTCACCAATTGAGAACATTTAGCGCATAATTAAACGAAAAGTCTGTCAAAGGAGACCCAAAACTCTCCAGCAGCTGGAAGCCTGTATTACACAAGAGTGGGATCAAATTCCAATGGCTGAACTCAAGAAACTTGTCTCCTCAATGCCCAGACGCCTCCACTCTGTTAAAAAGAAGAGGGGATGCTACACCATGGTAAACAGGCCCCTGTTCCAACTATTTTGAGACCTGTAGTAGCCATCAGATTTAGAATGAGCTCATTTTGTGGATAAACTTGGAAAATTTCTCAGTTTAAATATTTGCTCTGGTATCTCTGTTCTATTGTGAATAAAATACTGGCTGCTGTGATCTGAAAGTCATTGCGTTTTGATTTTATTCACAATTTACACTTTGTCCCAACTATTTCAGCATTGGGGTTGAATAAGAGCCTAGATACAGACTCCCCACACCAGCCCAGCCTGCTGTTTGCTCTGTGTGCTCTAGAAAAGACTATCAGCTACAGATGAACTTATAATGTATATATAATGCATTTAAAACATTTTTATAGTGCATTTATAATGTATATATAAAGCATTTATAGTATATAGTGTTTATAGTATATTGAACAGCGGAGCTCATGTGTTTACCATGTGATGTTCGGAGTTGGAGACCCAAACGAGCTGCAGTCCAGGAGGGCGGGGTAGTTCCTGATCACCTGATACACCTTATTGGGTGGAGTCAGCACTCTGGGAGGCTCAGCTGTAGAGTGGGGCGGGAGCATTGGGGTTATCAGCCAATCAGGCGCAGGATACAGTGACGAGCACATGACAGCTACACGTGAGAGGTGCTGAGTTTGAAATGAACAGCACTCGGCAGAGTGAGTATTTCAGCTCAGGAAATGAACTTTTAATGATGTAAATGCTTGGGAATATTGATAACTGACATGTACATCTCACCGTCAGTTTACCCCTCATACATGAGCAATCACAGGACCTGTCCTGGGACACACAGAGCAGGGCTGGGCTGCAGGCTCACCCAGCACATTGAGAAAGGCGTTAGCCAGCAGATATCCGTGCTCATTCGAGGCGTTACACTGGTACACAGCGCTGGAGCCGGTCTGTATGTCCGAGAAGATAATGGTGTCTTCCTCAACCTTCCTGTTCGGGTCTTTGGGAGCGTCTGTCGGAGGGTAAAACACACACATACACACACACGCACACGCACACGCAGGTACACACACACACGTACACACACACACACATGCACACACACACACGCACGCACGCACGCACGCACGCACGCACGCACGCACGCGCACACACGCACGCGCACACACACACGCGCACACACACACACACGCGCGCGCACACACACACGCGCGCGCACACACACACAAACGCGCACACACACACACACACACGCGCGCACACACACACACCCGCACACACACACGCGCGCACACACACACGCGCGCACACACACACACGCGCGCACACACACACACACGCGCGCACACACACACAGATACATTAGTGCATCGAGTTATACCTGCACATTTTTTTCAAACCTTAGCGAAGTCCGGTTTTTGGAAGCTTTTTCTTTTTTTCCATAATTCCTGTTAGGGGTTTCACATTTCTAAAATGCCTGAAACATTGTGATTACTATAATAACTTCTGCTGATGCGTTAGAGCAGTGTGTCTCAAATCTCTCCAGCGGTACTGCTGAAGCTGCATGAGTTACATCTGTCCCCGCTCCAGCACAGGCGAGTCACATGATCTGCTCATTACCAATCAGCTTCAGGGCTTTATAATGAGCTGGTCATGTGACTCGCCTGAGCTGAAGCAGTGAGGCCTAACACATGCAGGAAAAGTGCTTCTGCAGGAGAGGTTTGAGAAACTGTCAGAGACGACATCACAATACTGCAGTGTCCAGTGATAATTATACACTTCACTAAATGAAGGTGAATCTGAAAACAAGTTATATTAAAGTATTTATTCCATGTAATATTGGATCATATAGAAGATAATAAGTAAACAGAATGCAATATTAAGGAAAAACAAAAATAATTAAAAAAAAAAAAATGTCTTTTTGAGAGAAAAAGTCAATCTCAAGTGTGGCATTGATTACAACATTTAATCTTTCAGGCATAGTTTTGACATATTTTTTTTTTATTTCCTCACTCGCTAAACCATTCCATATGGTTCAAAGTTTATTCCAGAGAGATTCTTTCGATGTCACAACAGATTTGCTCAATCAGATTAAGGTCTGGATTTTGAACAGGCCGAGTCATAACTTTAATGTCACCAGATGATTCTTTCTGAGGTAATCCTTGCACAACTTCGAGGTGTGTGTGTGTGTGTGTGTGTGTGTGTGCGCGTGCGTGTATGCATGTGCTGAGGGGGTGGGACTCACTCTCTATAGGGATGCCGTTGATGTACCAGGAGATGACGGGTTTGGGGATCCCACTGGCCCTGCAGATGAGCACCCCGGTCTCTCTGGGGGCCATGATGAGGTTTCGGGGGGCGCTGATCCAGTACGGGGCCGCTGTGTGGGTACAGAGTGCTGGGTTACACTTAACACCGTCTGCTGGGTTACACAACACAGTGTGCTGGGTTACACTTACCACTGTGTGCTGGGTTACACTTACCACAGTGGGCTGGGTTACACTTACCACCGTGTGCTGGGTTACACTTACCACAGTGGGCTGGGTTACACTTACCACCGTGTGCTGGGTTACACTTACCACCGTGTGCTGGGTTACACTTAACACCGTGTGCTCAGTTACACTTAACACCGTGTGCTGGGTTACACTTACTGCAGTGTGCTGGGTTACACTTACCACAATGTGCTGGGTTACACTTACCACCATGTGCTGGGTTACACTTAACACCATGTGCTGGGTTACACTTAACACCATGTGCTGGGTCACACTTACCACTATGTGGCTGGGTTACACTTACCACAATGTGCTGGGTTACACTTACCACAATGTGCTGGGTTACACTTACCACAATGTGCTGGGTTACACTTAACACCATGTGCTGGGTCACACTTACCACCATGTGCTGGGTCACACTTACCACCATGTGCTGGGTCACACTTACCACTGTGTACTGGTTTATACTTACCACAGTGTACTGGTTTATACTTACCACAGTGTGCTGGGTTACACTTTACACCGTGTGCTGGGATACACTTTACACCGTGTGCTGGGTTACACTTTACACCGTGTGCTGGGTTACACTTTACACCGTGTGCTGGGTTACACTTTACACCGTGTGCTGGGTTACACTTACCACAGTGTGCTGGGTGACACTTAACACTGTGTGCTGGGTTACGCAATGAATTACGTATATGAATGTCCCTATATGTACTCACGTCATGTATCATTCCGGAACATGAACAGCACAGCACTGAATCGAGAACAGAACGCCGCACCTTTAACACCGACGGTGATGATGTGGTGGACGGAGCCCAGGCGGTTGCGCGCGGTGCACCGGTAATCCCCGGAGTCGGCCTCGGTCACGCCCGTGATGCGCAGAACCTTCTGGAAGCTGCGAAATGAGGAGCGGCCGCTGGGCAGGTCCCCGCTCTCCTTGTGCCAGGAGATGTCAGGTGTTGGTCTGGTTGACGGGGTCAGCAAACAGACAGAGCAGAGTCAGCTTCCACACGGCTGGTGTTAGAGCCCATATCCAGCAAGAGCGTCACAACAAGTCCAACAGGAGCCATTTTGTTTCCATCGTGTGAAACCATGCCATTGCTGACAATGAAAATCATTGGCCTTTTCAGACAGGGAAACTTATTAATTTCAGGGGAAAAAAAGAACCAGTGAGCAATGATTGTAGGATTTTGATGCCATAATTCAAATATGCGGGACTCATATGAATGTATTTGCCATTAAATCACTGGTTGTCTCAACAACTATAACAATGTTAATGACTCTCCAGTTTGTGTTTCCCTATGTCATCCTGAAACAGAGATTTATCAGAGTTTATCGCTCCACAGGAGAGATATCTGGGGATTGGGGTGAGTTAGGGGTTTTGGTTAGGGGTTAGAGGATAGGATAAGGAGTTAGGGGTTAGGATAAGGTGTCAGGGAATAGCAGAAGGGGATAGGGGATAGGATAAGGGATTCGGGGTAAGGGGATAGGATGAGGTGTAATGGGATAGGATAAGGAATTAGAGGCCCAATCTTACGCCAGGTCTTGCACACCTGCCTTTATCCCTAAAACACCAGCGCTACCCATTATATTATGCAAAGGCGTGGTTTGGGCGTTACGCCAGTTAACTCATCAGTGTGCCAGGTGCCATTGCCTTTAGGGGCAGGCTGCGCTGTCCCAAATCCTCAGACCGAAACCCCTGATGGAGAGAGGAAGGTCGGACGATTCTCTGAAGACGAAGTTAAATTTCTCGCGCTTGAGGTCAAATCCAGACGAGGAGGATCTGTTTTTGTAAAGTTAATCATGAATTGTATTATTTTTTATTATTATTATCATTATTATTTGACATTGACATATTGTTTAATGTTTGGTATGTAATAAAAAAACATCAAGCCTACGCCTTTTGTGATGGAAACTTCAAAAAAAAAAAAAATGCGTTTCGCCATGCATTTCAAACTCCCTCTCCTGATTGAAATGAATCATTGAACTAAATCCCATTTTAGAAAAATAAAATTAGGTCTTTGCACTGGCACTCAGCGACGTAACTTTTTGTCCAGCCAGAGCAGCATTTCAGAACTCTTCAGCGAATGAAGGTCATTCTGGTGACAAGTACGTGGTTTCATCCGTTTACATTTCCTTTTTTACTTCAAGTTGCGTGGCTGCGCAGCAAAAATAGGTGTAAGTATCTGTCGCCAAATTACCTTCATTAATTAAATTATTTTTCTGTACTGAATGTAGCCCATCATATTGTCGCTGTTAGATCGCATGGGGGAGAGAAGCCGTGTCTTCAATTGCCACTTGATTATTCTTGAATTGGAAAACGGGTTACTAAGGAAAAACATCCAGAATTAACCAGGACTAATTGTAGTCAATAAAGGGATGGATATTTCCCCCTAACTTTTAGGTCTAGCGCCGGCCCTGATATTTTATACTATTATAAAAGCGGAGAAAATGATTGATACAAAATACAAACATATAGACTTACCTGAAAGGCCCAGGTTGCCGGTGCGCTGGCGGTACACGCGTTCTGGGCGTCATCTATTATTTAACTGGTGATCAAGGCGATTTAGTACTATCTCTGCAATTTTCTCAGGGGTTCAACTGAGGCTAAAGCAAGGTGGCTTTTTATAGGCGAGTTCATTCGGGAAGTGGAGCCGCACATGCACGTCCACACATGTCAAAGTGGACGCGCATCGAAGCCGCCAGGGTGCGCTCTTGTAAAAGCCCAAATGGATAGCGGGTGGTTTGAGGACCCGCTATACGCTTTCCCAAACGTGTGTGGTCAAAATAGCAATTGTAGGTAAAGCGCATAAACACGCCCATGGGCACAGCTCCAGGCACAAATATAGGATTCAGCATAATGCATAGTGGGCAGTGTGGCCGCAAGATACCGCTAATTGCGTAATTCACAGGTAGCGGGTAGTGGCAACAGGTAGGGCAGTGTGAAAGATAGAGCCCTAGGGGATAGGGGATAGGATAATGGGTTAGGGGTTTGAGGATAGGATAAGGAGTTAGGGATTCGGGGATAGGATAAGGTGTTAGGGGGTAGGATGAGGAGTTAGGGGTTAGGGGATAAGTGGATGAGATGAAGAGTTAGGGGTTAGGGGATAGGATGAGGAGTTAGGGGTTAGGGGATAAGGGGATGAGATGAAGAGTTAGGGGTTAGGGGATAAGGGGATGAGATGAAGAGTTAGGGGTTAGGGGATAAGGGGATGAGATGAAGAGTTAGGGGTTAGGGGATAAGGGGATGAGATGAAGAGTTAGAGGTGAGGGGTTAGGGGATAAGGGGATGAGACGAAGAGTTAGGGGATAGGGGATAAGATAAGGTGTTAGGGGGTAGGATGAGGAGTTAGGGGTTAGGGGATAAGGGGATGAGATGAAGAGTTAGGGGTTAGGGGATAAGGGGATGAGATGAAGAGTTAGGGGTGAGGGGTTAGGGGATAAGGGGATGAGACGAAGAGTTAGGGGATAGGGGATAAGATAAGGTGTTAGGGGGTAGGATGAGGAGTTAGGGGTTAGGGGATAAGGGGATGAGATGAAGAGTTAGGGGTTAGGGGATAAGGGGATGAGATGAAGAGTTAGGGGTGAGGGCGTAGGGGTGAGACTCACAGCCCCTCGGCGATGCACTCCAGCTCCAACACCTCCCCTCTCAGGACAGTTTTGGTGCTGCTGGTCCCGACCGGGACCAGGATGGTGGGTTTCCTCTCTGACACGGGGGCCTCTGCAGAGGGTAACGGGACGAAGTGAGAACGATGCTGACAATGTCCACAGCTACAGGACGAGCGCCCCTCTACGATTTCTCAGGACCGCACGTCATATTCATGAAGGTGATGCTCAGGAAATTCACACGAAGACCAGTAAGAGGGACAGGAGAAATTCTCACTCAGGGATAACCAGCGGAGAGAAGACCCGAGAAGTCTTTTATCCAAATTAAATTTCCTCAAAGCAGAACTTCCTCAAGCAACATATTCATTTTCACACTGAAATAAAACATTACTCAAGCTACTCCTGGAGTGTAATTTCACAGAAGTGTTGCACGGTACCCAGTCCGCAGTCTCACGACACACGTCGCCTCAGGTACTGCAGTAAAAGCCAGGCTCTTCAACACAGATGCAGCTGTGGTGTGACGTTAACAAGAGAAAATCTGGCGTGTGTGACGGACAGGCGTGAGCTGCGCTCGGCACTTATTTATAATCATCCCTGTAAAGTTAGCAGGAGGATCCTGACCCTCTAGCACCAGCCGCAGGGCCTGATGGGAATAACCAGGATCTTCGGGAATAACAGCTGCTTCGCTTGATAGCTCATATATAAGGGTACTGAAGAGTTTCAGTGCATTTACCACGCTACATAATAAGATATCATTATTATCATAATTACTATTAAAGTCACAGAAATAGTTACCATTTCAATAATAAACATTTTGGTATGCCAATTTTATTGGGAGAGACCAGTTCTGCTTTGCACCCTCTATGCCAGGGAACATCAAACCTGACCAATCAATCCAAACGCCCTGACTTTCCATCCTATCAGGTGCTTAACTGTACTATTTCAGTTTGTTCAGACAAGTTTCACTCCAAACTGTGAGATTAAAAGAAAATCAGTCCTGCACAACATGACACATGCGCTCTGATGAGACAGAAACAGTTAGGTGTACCACTGAACGTCCTTGTCCCGATTCAGAATTCAATCGCAGAGGAAGGGAAGAGAGGTAATGAAATCACTGCTAATAAACCAGCACTAGGAGAAAGTGAGAAGAGAGTGTTGCTGGTCAGAGATGAAGCGAGAGTGAGGTTAATGTAAAGGGACCAATTTCTAAGATTAATTCAGGACAGGAAGTATCCAGTAGGTGGCGACAGCACTCACCACTAAAAAAATCAGTGTCATTCAATAAAGCGGCCACTGTCTCATTGATTGAATCCACTGTAACACAACAGAAAAGCATGAACATGCAATACAGCACAACGCACACAAACAGCCAAAAACAAAACAAAACAAAACAAAGCACAGACACATCAGAAATAAAATGAAATGGCGCAACAAAATATACAATCACAAGTGTGAGAAGCACGCAGCTGTAGACTAAAATATGGCGCCATGAGAAACCAGGGCTAAGACCGTAACTTACTGAACTGTAATGTCACAAAAATATTGAGCGACAGGGAATCCTATCATCTCACAAAAGCCGCTCTGCCGAGTCTACGAGGATGCCCAAAGGCAACATCTCTGAAAAGTACTTTTTTTTTGTGGAAATCAACATCGAAATTCTCTCTTCTGAATCTCAGAACCGCGCGGTAGCAGCGATATAAAAGCTTTGCGTTTAGTGCACCCCACAGCTGACTGAGGCAGTAATGCGCACTAATCGCACACTGTGACCTCACACCTCGGCGGGATGAGAAGCAGCGGTACTGCGCTCTCCGCGGTGAAGCGCTCGCGGCGGTAAAGCGCTCGCGGCGGAAAAGCGCTCTGCCGTTACTCACTGCTGAGAACTCTGACGGACATGGGCTGCTTCTGCTGGATGGTCTGCGTGTGCGGGAAGCGGGCGTAGCAGATGTAGTCGTTTCGCGAGTCCTCCCGTCGCGCGTTGGAGAAGTAGAGGTCGCCGTTCAGCGCCTGCGACACGCGAGCACTCAGGGGCAGCCTCTGGAAATCTGTGGGCAGAAAGATGTCAGATTTCAGGGGGACCGATATAACTGATGGTCACAACCAGCCTCATGTGAGCAGCACATATTCAACTTCGTGCTGCTCGGGGATATGGGAGGTATGGAGTCCGTTTGGGTTAGCATTGCTTGTTGCTGGAGCGCTCCTGCTCGGCCGCCCCAGCACCCGTAGGTTGATTCAGCATGTTCAGGTTCGTTTGGACTGCGACTTCTGGTGTTACGAGGCGGTATCTGACAGGCATGTTTCAGAGGAGAACCACACGATACCCGAGAGTCACGTATGAGCTCATCTGCTGCTAGTTTGCTACTTGGACATTCTCCCTCTGGGCGGGATTTGAGCGGCCAAGTTCAAAAACAAAAAAAAAGAACAAAACATAAAATGAACTGATACCAGGGAATTATGAGACACATAATTAATGACTTATTTGTATCCATGTTGCTTGGATATGGTGCTCATTTGATGCAATACTTTTTTTTTAATCTTCCCAAGTACATTCAGAACATTTGCTCTTGAGAAAGCACAACCAGTGCCTATTTCATTCTCTCTCTCTACCGTCCTAGAGTTATTATACCACATAAGTGTCACACTATAAATAAATAATACAGACTACTGACCAGATAGTGCCATGTTACTATTGAAACTCAGAAATTCATTCTCACCTGGCAGTGGTCCAGTAATTAACCCTGAACTGAATCCAGCGCTCACACAGAACCCTCAAATCCCTCTGACCAAAGACTGCAGTGCCAGTGACTCTCAGCGCACTGACTGACACATTAGTATTATGTACGCCCGAGGCTCGCCCAGATCAGTTATTAGTGACGATAGCATCAGTTCTTACATTAAACCCAGGCGAGAGGTGAAAGTCCAGGGTTTAACTCTTTCCCCCATAATGACTGCGTATGACAGCTGTACACTGCAGGCCAAAATATTATGAACACCCAGATGTTAGCTAGTTTTTCTGAACTTAAAGTATATTTTCAGCAACAACTAAAAACAGTTTAATATAGAAACACATTAATATAGAAATGTGCAAAATTATTTGCTAAGAGATATACATATTCGAATTCGACTTTCTACAAAGTACCCTCCCTCAGCCTTGATCACAGCCTGACATATCTCAGGCATTCTTTCCAGCAGGTTCAGGAGAGAACTTCCTGGTAACTCATTTTGGGCTTTCAAGAGTTCCTTCATGAGCTCTTCTGAGCGTGATGGGTGCGCTTCTCTGGCTGCTCGGTCAAGTTCATCCCACACCGACTCAAGCTGAATTTCAAGATGCACAGTTGTAAACAAGCAACATTTTTAGCCAATACAAGTGTCCCTTTGGCATTTTGTCTGCCTTTGTCACTCAACATTAACTTTAAGATGACAAAAACCAGCCAATTCTGAAAAATGCAGGGTGTTCCTAATATTTTGGCCCGTAGTGTATGTGGGGGGAGTCTATGGGGAAAAGAGCTTAAGGGCAGAAGTTAGCATCCAGTTTCTGCTCCAGCCATGAACTCTGTCAGCCTGAGGGGGGCGGTAGTGAGTAAAAGCAGGGGGCTGGGGAAAACTCCCAGCATGAACCTGGATCTTCCACCTTGGGGGGGGGATCTTACTGTTGTCCATCCAGAACACGATGGGCGGGGGGAGTCCGGCGGGGGGTCTACACTGCAGGATGAGAGGAGCCCCCTCCTGAACCAGGACCAGTTCGTTCCTCTCCTTCGACCACAAGGGGGAGCCTGTGAGCAGCAGAAAGCACAGGGGTCTCCTGACACATTCCTCCAGGAGACAGACTCTCAAAATGGTGCATCACTTCACACGGGCACGATGCAATGTGTGCCTGTGTATAGGTACTTTTCCATGACACGTGCAGTAATTGTACACTGCATTCACCCCATATGCAGCTCGCACAGTCCAAATGTCAGTGTAACTTTGTAACGCTACAGCTGCTGCGTACAGGAGACTCGGTGTAAGATGTGCTCTGGGCGAGTGTTACAGCAGACCTTTTACAATATGCACAGCTATCGTGCAGACACAACAGGTGTAGGGTAAACTATGCCAATGTCTGACCTCTTATAATATGCAGAATGAATCCTTACAACTTGAGTAATATGTAACTGACTGTGTACGAGCGCTAATGAAGCCTGAATGTGTGGGACATGCAGAACATGAAGCTACTGCATTCAATTTAAAGGAATAAGATGTACTGGGGTCATGTGATACAGTAATCTTATAGTAAACAAACTCAGAGCAAAGGCTTAGATCCTGTCAGCAGCGTTTCTTTGGCTGTTTCAGTGGCATTTATTTTACTGCTTGAATAGAAAACTGCACAGAACACACCGAAGGTGGGTATGGCTCTAAATTTCTCTCCAAGGAGACAGTTAAAGCTTCGAGCAGAAGAATTATTGGATGATTCTTTAAAGGATTTTCCCATGCAAGTCCCCCCGAACTCCATCGCTTTCAGTCAGCAGAAACAATCGCTACGTCAGCTTCGGTACGTGCAGTCAGGCTACAGCTCCACCGCTGAGCACACAACCGGAGAAAAGAGGCAGAACTGCGGATAATACAGGCAGGCTGTGGAGAGGAAATGATGCGTACGATACAGGAGAGAGTCGGAGCGGAGCTGATGCTTATCTACGGCTACCTATGAGAGACAAATGAAGGATAGCCGGCAATCGGGAGAGAGAAAGGAACCTTTCAGGATCGTGCAGAGAACATTTCCCAAACGTTTACCTTCCAGATAGAGGGACTTGATGATGGAAAGGTAATCTTATTTCAGAAGAGAAAGAGAGAGAGGACAGTTACAGCAGAGATGCGTTACAGATGAGGGGAGAGATCGTCCTCCTTCCTGGTCTGAGCGACAGCTGTTCCTCCGCACTTCATTCATCAGCTAAAACCGTCTTTCACACAGTTACCTCACCACACCTGGCTACCTGGGTCTGAACCAGACGCAAAACCAAGCTGGACTAACAGCTTCACACACACACACACACACACACACACACACACACACACACACACACACACACACACACGCTGCTGTAAATGTGTTCTTTCACAGCAGAAAAAAGTAAATAAAAGCGATGCCTTAACATAAGGCCAACATGAATTGGCATTAACTAATAAAGCTGTGAACAACTAACAATTAAAACTACAGTGTAAAATCAGTAACTCATGCTGACCAAGTTAACGCCAGTTCATGTAAGTATTACAGACAGCTAAATGTTTCCGTTTCTTGATAACTAATCGCATGTATATCCTATGTATTCATAACAAATAATCATCCATTAATACATCTCGTCCACCAATTTGTTCATTAATGATTAAAGATGAGACGCATTTTCATACTTAGCTAAAGTGTTTGAACATGTTCAACTAATGAGTACATAGGTTAATGAGAGTTTGTATTGCAAAGTTTATTTCAATTTATTAGAAAAAGAAATAGCAGGACTGTCGATCACTGCGGAGGTGAAAAAGCCGAGATGTGACTGAAGATCGAAGTTATGAGTCAGTAAAGGGGTGCATGGCGGCCCGTGGCCACCAGGGGCGCTGTGAGCTCTTACGGGACTGGCGGATGACGATGTTGTGGGAGAGGGCTGTCCCGTGCTCGTTTCGGGCGATGCACTGGTACACCCCCTCATACGCCTCCACCTTCCCCCCGCTGATGTCGATCACCAAGGTGCCCGAGTGCGGCTTCATGATCACTTTGGAGTCCTGATCGATATCGAAATGCGTCCCGTTCCTGGTCCACGAGAAGCTGCGCATAACAAGGGCACACATCAATGCTGATCAATTGAATCATTGAACACATCAAAACTGACCAATAGGATCATTACCCAATTCAATACTGACCAATGGGAGCTTTTCACAAATCATTAATGACCAATAGGAGCTTTAAACATGTCAATTATGTCCAATAGGATCATTACACACACCAACACTGACCAATGGGATTATTACACATCTGAGTAATGACAGATTGGATCATTAGAAACAAAAAAAAAAACAGACTAATCACGCCAGCAAGAACATCAATTCTGACCAATAAAATTTTGGCTGAAATTGATCTCTGCAAACCAATGAGATAATCATTAATAATGTGGACCAAAAATGTCATCGCAAAGATCCAGCCTAAAACAATCTTTCTGACCTCAGATTTGCTAAAAAAGCCGGTAATGGTGCTGCCAGAAAGAGTATAAAGACACACTAATCACGTTATTCAACATAATGATCAGACACCACTTACAGTTTATGCAGGACCAGCACAGGTGTTATGCACGTGTGCTAAAAACTTTATAACACAATCTGGTCATAAACGTTGCGCCAACAGGTAACCCTAAACCTAACCCTAACCCCAGGTCAGTGTGGATTTGTACCTGGGGTGGGGCTTGCCCTTGGCCTCGCAGTGAATGACGATGTTCTCGCGCGGGTCGATGATGTAATCCTTCGGGGACTGGTGCGTTATGGTCGGCGGTTGAGGCACTGCGTTTCAAACAGAGGTTCTTTGGGGCGCTTTCATCATATAACCAGTGCGCACCACATCACGCATTAATAACACACAGCAAGACAGGGGTTCCGGGAGAAAACACACAGCAGGCAGAGCCAAACACAGGCAACAGCCACAAATCACTGAACAAACAAAAATAAAGCAAGCTAAAGGACAAAGGTTTTGCACATCACAGTACTCCCTCACTTAACACTCGTACAGGGGTGTTAGAATCCGGCCTTGAGAACTGCTGTCATTATTTCCAGATGAAAGCTCATTAGTTGATTGATTAATGGGCCAGGTCACGCTGCAAACGAAATTACAAAATTGGTGTATTTTGCATCATAGCTCCAAAACGAAGTAGGATAGAGTTACAATTTAAATGGCTTTGTGTAGGTCTTCCCGAGTACTTCAGAAAACAAAACTGTTAATTTTGTTCATTTGATTTATTTTGGGTGAAAACGGCAAAAAACTGGTCGGTAACGGAGTCCGTTACCGCGTGCCCTAGCCCTAATGTGACTGAATGTCCCCAGGTGCCGAAGGTTCAAATCAGCCCAGATTAAAGAGGTAAATGAATTTGAAAGTACTACTGCCCTCAAGGCCAAAGTTGTGCATCCTTATGCCACTGCATGATAAACAATTAATGAAAGCTCTCAGATTTCTGATCCAGAATCAGTTGTCTCAGTTGCACTCATGGCGGACGAGGGCTGAGGAAAACTGATCTGAGACCAGTGTTCCTGTTCCTGAGAGGCGTTAGGAATACGATGAGGAGCGCGATCGAGAGAAACGGCTGATGAACCACACAGAGGCCGAACACGTCAAACAGCCTGTGCCCATGCAGGTAATTCCACCACTCCATGACAATCAGAAATGAAAAAAAAAACACCCAAATCTCAACACAACTGGGGATCAAAAGCACAGCAGAGACCGCGCAGGCTTTAATTAACACACACCACGAACGCACCGCACTTACATCCTTCCAGGACTTTGGCTGTCATTTCCGCCCGAAATCCGCCACAGGCATGAGAGGGTAAAGAGAGGCGGAGGTTAGTGCGAGGAAGAGGGCTGGAGTTGAAGCTTGCGCTCAGGCCCTTAAAAACACAATCCGCCTGTTTAAGTGCCTCCTCTTTTCTCAG
This sequence comes from Gymnothorax reevesii, assembly GCA_029721435.1. Taxonomy (NCBI): domain Eukaryota; kingdom Metazoa; phylum Chordata; class Actinopteri; order Anguilliformes; family Muraenidae; genus Gymnothorax; species Gymnothorax reevesii. Next base: position 29,526,056 of record CM056593.1, on the reverse strand, counting down.
GCCGTGACGGATGGACTGCACCGGAGCCACAAGGCTTGAGCCGAGAGAAGGCACCGCATTACGGTCATTCAGCCGACGCACTCAACCGAGAGGATTTACAGAGAGAGACTGGACGAGCAGCCACCGGATTGGACAGAGCCAAACCTGGCCAACAACATTTCTGGGCCAGTTTAAGTGTGTACATACTGCCATTAAAGCACTGAATGTATGCCAACTGCAAGGACCTAATATGTTAAATGGAGACAGTCTTCTATAGGGTTTAACAAGACCGCCTCCATGCCTTGCAACGCTGTTTCCAAGGACTCGAGTTCCCATAATTCACGGCACAGCCTTTGTCTGCGAGGTCTGCGCAATGTTTGGCGAAGCACCTGATGGTAATTGTAGAGCAATGCCAAGTTAAAAGCCAAAGCAGGACGGGACCTTTGAAAGATTGTTAAGAAATACAAACAAATTTTAAACATAGTTTGACATCAATAAACGTGACTGGCAATACGTTCATCTGGATAATCAGGTGAGTTTTTTCTTCATTAAGCGTAGAAGCTGGGGCCCTGATTAATGAAGAGAGAGCAGTAGGCTGAGCACTCGTTGGCCAGAGCAGCAGTTAACGCTGAGAGAGGTTTTCACACGGCCGAAGTTAGTGACATCATCACGCAGTTCAGACCCTCAGAGGCATGAAAGCGGACCGATCCATTGTGACATACTGGGGTGGGGGGGCAGTGGCCACACTTCAGCGCAGGACCTGACCCGAGTTCACTCCGAAACACCGCGATACTCTCACTACATGCTGTGTTCAGGCTCTAACTATGTGAGGCCACATTTTTCTGCCGAATAATCAACGAGTTAAATTGCCTGACCCTCACAGATATGGAAAACTTTGGTCAACCAGCCAACCCGGTCTCGGGCGATCTACAGCCCAACAGCTCATCACCTCAACCTGAATCGACCACACCTGATATTACCAATAATTAGCTCAACCTGAATTAACCGCACCTGATATTACCAATAATCAGCTCAACCTGAATCAAGCACACCTGATATCACCAATAATCAGCTCAACCTGAATCAAACATACCTGATATTACCAATAATCAGCTCAACCTGAATCAACCGCACCTGATATTACCAATAATCAGTTCAACCTTAATCAACCGCACCTGATATGACCAATAAACATCTCAACCGGAACCCGCTCTGTGGAATGACCTGCAGTTCTTTATCAGGGATGCCATGGATACCTGAAGGATGGCAGTTCTCCAGGAACAAGGATGAGATTCACTGACTGCTGACCAAAAATCCGCTTGTCTTAAATCTGGAGAGATCAAGCAGGGAATAACTCTTCTGTTGGGTCCTTGAGCAAGACCCTTAACCCAACCCTTAACCCAACCCAGCCACTCCCTCTCCCTCTCCCTCCTCCCCCGCTTCTGACTGATCCGTCTGACGTCCCATCCACGGGCCTCCTCCTTACTGAGACGCAGGGGCACAGTGGAACTCCCCAGGTAAAGTAAGGAATAAAAACATGGAGTGAAAATCAGGATCCGGTTCAGGAATCTGCTCAGCTGTAGCTGCAGGAAAGTTGTCCTTGAGGCTGCTCTCAGAGTGCCCGACATTTGGGCCTCTCGCATTCCCGTCCTGTCGAATCAATGTCGCTCACATCATAAGAGCGAAATGCCAATAATCCTGTGCTGGTGCATGTCAGCTCGGTCCAGGGCCACACTGTGCGAGCGGCCTGAACAGCAGTGCCAGTTATTAGCTTCTAAATGACAGCTGAAATGTCGTTACTCCGAACAAAATCTTTTCACAGAAGTTAAAATAAAAAAATGAGACTGGTGTGACAGTCAGGGTAAAGAATGCCTAAAACAGCGAGAGCACAACGGAAGTTTGTCTTATATCTTTTATCTGCACAGAGGAATACTTCCTGCTTTCATGTTATGGACATGTTCTGACCCACATAAAAGACCTTGGAATGAATCAAACTCTCTTTACACCACTGGCCATCTGAATACCTCACTACGTAAAAAAGAATTGTTTATTTTTACTGAAAAGCAATTTTTGGAAAGAGCAATTACATCGATAGCAGAATCATCCTCAAACATCCAGGGTTATCAGTCGATAGCAGAAACGTCAAAGATGATCAGTCGGCCGCAGAATCATTCTCAACATCCAGGACTATAAGCAGATGGCAGTCATCCTCAAACATCCAGGATTATCAGTAGATGACTGAATCACCTTCAAGAATCAAGCATTATCAGCAGATGGCAGAATAATTCTCAAGCGCTGAGGATGATCAGTTGACGGCAGAATCATCACCCACCGCTATCAGTTGGTTTTCATTACTTACGGTCAAGAGGCACATCCAAAGCTTCAGTCATGTGACTGAGAAACAGCACTAGCAGGGCTCCGCAAAACGCGGCGCTCCGCTGATTCTCCATGTTCGCTGAGCCGGGAACGATCTGTCTCGTCCGAGCAGCCTCAAATAGCCAGTGGGGCTGCGTCTGTCAGGCAGCTGAGCATGAGAGAGAGAGAGAGAGAAAGAACGTAAAACACTGAAGAAGTCAGAATCAGGCCAGAGTGGCTCTGCCTCTGACAGTCGCAATGCAAATTTAGGACATGCATCCAGCGCCAGGTCTGAGGAGACCGACAGTTCAGAGTTTACTGTGACAGTTCAGCGGTGCTGCGCTGTGCAGGTAAATACGGTCAGCGGTGCTGCGCTGTGCAGGTAAATACGGTCAGCGGTGCTGCGCTGTGCAGGTAAATACTGTCATCGGTGCTGCGCTGTGCTGGTATATACTGTCGGCGGTGCTGTGCTGTGCTGGTATATACTGTCGGCGGTGCTGTGCTGTGCTGGTATATACTGTCGGCGGTGCTGTGCTGTGCTGGTATATACTGTCGGCGGTGCTGTGCTGTGCTGGTATATACTGTCGGCGGTGCTGTGCTGTGCTGGTATATACTGTCGGCGGTGCTGTGCTGTGCTGGTATATACTGTCGGCGGTGCTGTGCTGTGCTGGTATATACTGTCGGCGGTGCTGTGCTGTGCTGGTATATACTGTCGGCGGTGCTGTGCTGTGCTGTGCTGGTAAATACTGTCGCCGGTGCTGCGCTGTGCTGGTATATACTGTCGGCGGCGCGCACTGTGCAGGTAAATACAGATAAGAGCTTTCTGTGGCCCCCAGCCATCCTGCACTGAACAGGAGAGCTTTCTGTGGCCCCCAGCCATCCTGCACTGAACAGGAGAGCTTTCTGTGGCCCCCAGCTGTCCTACACTGAACAGAAGAGCTCTCTGTGGCCCCCAGCCGTCCTGCACTGAACAGAAGAGCTCTCTGTGGCCCCCAGCCATCCTGCACTGAACAGGAGAGGTTTCTGTGGCCCCCAGCTGTCCTACACTGAACAGAAGAGCTCTCTGTGGCCCCCAGCCGTCCTGCACTGAACAGAAGAGCTTTCTGTGGCCCCCAGCTGTCCTGCACTGAACAGGAGAGGTTTCTGTGGCCCCCAGCTGTCCTACACTGGACAGAAGAGCTTTCTGTGGCCCCCAGCTGTCCTACACTGAACAGAAGAGCTTTCTGTGGCCCCTAGCTGTCCTACACTGAACAGAAGAGCTCTCTGTGGCCCCCAGCCATCCTGCACTGAACAGAAGAGCTCTCTGTGGCCCCCAGCCGTCCTACACTGAACAGAAGAGCTCTCTGTGGCCCCCAGCTGTCCTGCACTGAACAGGAGAGGTTTCTGTGGCCCCCAGCTGTCCTGCACTGAACAGAAGAGCTCTCTGTGGCCCCCAGCCGTCCTGCACTGAACACGAGAGCTTTCTGTGGCCCCTAGCTGTCCTGCACTGAATAGGAGAGGTTTCTGTGGCCCCTAGCTGTCCTGCACTGAACAGGAGAGGTTTCTGTGGCCCCCAGCTGTCCTGCACTGAACAGGAGAGGTTTCTGTGGCCCCCAGCTGTCCTACACTGAACAGGAGAGGTTTCTGTGGCCCCCAGCTGTCCTACACTGAACAGGAGAGGTTTCTGTGGCCCCCAGCTGTCCTACACTGAACAGAAGAGCTCTCTGTGGCCCCCTGCATGGCCATCTTACACACACACTCACTGCAGCCCAAACTGTGTGGAGGATTTATGCTCTGGAAGCCATGAACCCATTAATGTCTGAGGTAACAAATGTGGCTCTAGAATGTTCTTACCTGATCAAACAGGCAAAAATCTGCCAACCTAACAAATTACCATAAATTTCAAATCAGAGAGCAAACACATTTTTTCCAGCAAGACTGGATAGCTTGTTTTAACAAATCCAAGCAAAGTTCTGTTGCCTTATTGGCAGATGCTTTGCCTATTTTAAGCAGTCTGGCCCAAAAAAAAACCATGTTGATTTTGACGGTAACATTTTCCCATGATGAATGGCGGGTTTTGATGAGCCTTTCATATGCAGATTTCCTCCCCACACAGAGCGAGATGTTTTGCGGAATGCGGAATGCATACCTAATTGCGAAAGCAACATCCCAAATTGGGAAAAAAAAAGAAAGCGTTCCGGCAGAGTGGTACTACGGAGCGGCATCGCTGTCTCCTCGGAAAGAGCCAGACTTCTCAAAGAAAGGCTGGACTGAGGTTCGGCAAAGAATCAAACCGCCAGTCAAGCGCCGTGACATGAAACATCCTTTTGTGGGAGCCAGTCAGACTGTGTCCATACACACAAACATGGTTACAACTCCTGCCAGAGAGACAAAGCATTCTGACACCGCGGAGCCGCAGACGGACTCGCTCAACCAATTTGTTAAGCCGTCAAAATGCAAGGAATGGGAGGATGAACTGTCAGAAATGGGCAGACAGCCATATGCTGATAGTAAACACCATTAACAACGTGTTACAATCAACAAAGCTCATTCAGTCTTCATCACGCTGGCCTGGGCGACGCCTAATCACTCGCTCTTTTTCAGCGTGCAGAACCATCCCGCTTTCACTGACTGCGCGTCGACAAGCTGTTTTGTGATGCGACGCGTTAGCAAATGCGTCTGTGGATGTCAATTACTGCTAGCTAAATGGGGAGGCCCAACGCTGCGCACATTAATTTACAGAACAGAGATCCATTACAGAGAGAGAGAGAGAATAAGTTACATGCCACACAAATTGAGATAAAATGCTGGGGCAGCTCATATCTAATTATAGCGGATATGTCACCAAGAATAGGCGAGGTATAAATACAAGGAAATGGTCACAGTTTGTAAAATAATCAAAGTAAACATTCTGTTTCAATTCTGCGAAGACATTTGCAGGGCAGGGATATGTTAGTGGGCCGGATTCACACAAGCACACACTCTGACGCACGAGTGAGCGCACCCCACACACCCCTCTCTCCCCACACACCCCACACTCCGAGAGCGAGTTTCATGCAGAAAATGTGCTTTTTATGGTCCATATGGAAAGCTCATAAACAGACACCTCCAGTCCCTCATTGCTGTTCGGTCCTCAGGCTGTGTGTGTGTGTGTGTGGGGGGGGGGCTATGTATTTATTAGCACTATAATTTAGCAGGGGGCGTGTTGAGTTGCACAGGACCCTGATTGGACAGTATGGGTTCTGTACACAGTCCACTGCTGTCGTAATGTGGAAGCTCATGAAATTCTTTCCAATAAAAGCATGAAACTGCACCCATCGCCGATGGTGCGATAATAATGGTGTGATAATACATTACCTCATCTTTTGAGAGAGCGAATAACCAATGTGTGAGACCCAGCCAAGATGGCCTCCTAAAATCCCAGCCCCCGTGCTGCTAGCGCCTCGGGGTTAGCCCTGGCTAAGCTACACAGCCCTGCTTATCTAAAGAGCCAGCCCTCCCAAACGCGCCATAATTACCCAGCGCCGCTGGGCGATACGCCCGTCACATTACTGCGCTGGGGGCGAGGGGGGGCCGTGGCGCTTATCCGCTTTAGCGTTGCTCCAGTTTCTCCAGGCGAGCGCGACTCTAAAGGATCACTGCAGCTCCATGATTTGGGCCCGACACCACCACCCCCCCCCCCCCATTAACTGAACTGAAACTCATCTGAAGCTGTAGGAGAGGGGGGGGTTTGAGAGGCAGGTCTGCTGGACTCATTTGTTCCGGAAGATTCTGCCTTCAGATCTGTGTACCGCGAGACGCTGCTGTAATCTCTGTCATTAGACTTTATTTGGGGTGCACGAGCCGCTCTTAAAGGGGAAGAGCATTTTTGCTTCTATTTAATTG